>CP092863.1:90759861-91130397 GCA_030710605.1 Cordylochernes scorpioides | reverse complement strand
AAACTGCTAAATTTTGCAGGAGGTAACACTACTTTCCTATGTTGAGTTAGGGTAAATGGTACACGATGTGTTTTATTAGAAGATGTCTTTCTATTTGGCAATGTATATGATTCTTTTTGAATTGGATTTTTAAAATTATCGTTTGGTAAATTTTTGTGAGATTTATTGTAAGCAAAGTAAATATCTTCTGATTTTGTTGAAAGATTTAGACTGTGATTTGACCCCAATGGTGTTGTTGGACAGGAACGTGATGTCTTATTAGTTCTAGCTGTAATGCATCTAGAATGATTGTCATTTTCCAATTTTTCTGATGTAATTGTCATTTCACTAATACTTTTTGGTGATGCATCTTTGAGGGTTGAGGAATCTTGATTTTCTGTTGTAATTTCTGTTAAAGAAATTACGTCATTTTGAATATCTTTGTAGTTTATCATTTCATTGTCAAATGAAGCTTCAAAATTTGAGGCTTCTGTGATTGAACCTCTTGGTGTTTTATTTTCCTGCTTAATAAATTCATCTTGATAGTTTCCTGTGAATGTTGACTCGCCTGCTTCTGTTTCCGTTTCGGTAGCACTCTTTGATTTGGCATGTTTACGGGCAAATTTAAATTTGGGAGATGTGCCTTTTTCAGATTTACTTTCTTTTGAAATTACGCTTGTTCTTGCCTTTTTATCAACCTGTGCGCTTCCTCTATTCCCCATATTTATTATTAAAGTTTCAGCCGATTATATTAACTACATTTTGACATTATTTACAAATAATCGGGAATGTTTTGAGGTGATGATAATTGAAAAAAATTTAATATTTATTCTTTTTATTTGTGAAAATGAAAATTTAAAAATATATATTACACAAATATATTTGAAATACTGTTTTCTACTGTATATATAATCAGTATGTATATACTGTATATAAAGTGATTTTCAAAATATAAAATCATACAAAAAAAATCAGTATACTTAGTGCTCAAAAGGCTCATTGAAATATATTGATTTTTATTTTTTAAAATATACATGTATATTGAGACAATATTTTGTTGCTATTTTTTTGCATATATGTGCGTGAAAGAGGCATTTTTTATAGTAATAGAAGCCTATCAGCAAACAATAAGCAAAGCCAGAACCCATCTCTCAAAATTCCCTTCAGTTATTTTTTTTTTAATTTTAATTATTATTATTATCCCATTGTATAATAGGGGGGGCAAAGTCTGACTGTTACCTCCATGCCGTGCTCCCTGGATAGCCAATCAACGACAGCAGCTCTTTTTACACATCATGGAGACTGATGGACTAAATTTTGATATAAATGCTACCGCGTCTGGAAGCCGACGCGATCTATGTTCCAAAGATGGCAACAAGGTCGAGAAATATGCTAGTCTCTCCAAACATTAATATTGGGATTCTCCCCTTCAGTTATGGAATCAAATAATATATAGGCAGAACTCTCAAGATACAATATCAAACTCAGATACCACTCAAACTGCTCCAAACTTGAGAAACATTCTCCATCACCCCAAAAATAAACGAAATACCAAGACAGTAAACCCAATCCAACCTCATATACTGTCTCTAATTAAAATCGCGTATTTAAAATAACAAAATATTTTCCCACAATGTGTTTATTTTTATTCAAATCGTGTATATCTTCCTACAATGGTGAAACTAGAAAAACATCTAAAAGAAAGATTTAATCAACTCAAGGTAGCATTCGAAAATCATAACCTATCATCACTGGTGTATGTGATTCGGAAAACACCATTTAATACTGTGAAAAATACTTCAAATATGAGATTGTACTGGAATAGGGTGATTAATTAAAAAAAAAAGGCATCTCTTTATCAAGCAACTGAAAGTTGCTGATGGATTGCGCCATCTATCGGAATAAATATCAAATATTCGTTGATTTTTAATTATTTAAAAATTGGACAAATACCCATTCTTGAGTAGTCAAGAAAAGCTACCCACATACGCGAAACGCGTTTCAGGCTTTTGGCTCTTGTCAGCATGGTGCAAGCTGTACCTCAACGACCAAAAAACGCGTGATTCTGGTAATGGCGCAAGCTATCATCAACTTTCAGTTGCACGACAAGGAGATGCCTTTTTATTAATTTATTCACCTTATCCCAGTACAATCTCACATTTGTATTATTTTTTCACATTTTTTAGCATCCTCACGCAATTCTGGCCTTAACTACCGTTTCATGATTTTTCAGGATGCCTGAATCACCAGTTTTTGGTCGTTGAGGTACAGCTTGCACCACGCTGACAAGGGCCAACAGCCCGAAACGCGTACATGGTTAACTTTTCTTGATTAATCAAGAATGGGTATAGGGCCAATTCTGGAATAATTAAAAATCAACAAATAGTCTATATTTATCCCAATAGATGGCGCCAGCCATCTGCAACTTTCAGTTACACGATAAGGAGATGCCTTTTTTAACTATTAAAAACATTAGTCATGAATATCTGATAACCGAAATGAATCTAAAAGGGAATAAAGGGGTGCTTTTGAAAGGGCCAATGTTAACGAAAAAACTCATCTGTATGTGAGAGTGTTACGTCAGTGTAGGCTACCAAAAGAGCTTCCAGTCAACTAAGACCCAATTTAGATAGTTAACTGAATCGTGACTGCAGTAACATGCACTTCGAGGCTACAAAATTCAGGTCAACTCCAGACCATCCAGTGGCCTAGAACACCCTGAACATCTGCAAGGATATAAGAATATACTACAGGGGCTCACCACTGAACGAGGACTACACAGAGTCTGGTGTGAGGACGATTGACATCCTTGGAGAGCACGAGTGGCCAAAGAATTTATCAAAGAGAAGGACCTATAAACTGACAAGACCTTCCCCATTAACCATCGTTTGGCCCGCTACATCCTGATGTCAAGAGTCCCATAGTGATGAAGATGGATCTATGTGAGGTGACATCAGGACCTTCCAGGCTCGAGTACCTGGAGAAGACGACGATGGAGCAGATGAACTTGAACTTCATCTCAAAAGGCATCCAAGTCATTACTAGGCAAGTTACTGGAGTGGACATTGTATGATTGTCGCGTTCCCTGTTTTAGACCTACGAGAACGGAGCATGTAAGGAGTGACTTGGTAAAATTTCCTTATTAAAATCTGCAAGTGTAATATTTTGACAACAACGTCGCTACCATCCTCGGAATGTATGTTGTGACTTAGTAAAATTTCCTTATTAAAGTCTGCAAGTGTAACATTTTGACAACAACGTCGCTACCATCCTCGGAATATATGTTTGACACAGAAATAGACAAATATGGGACTTAAACAGCTAAGGTTATACTTGAGATTATAGAATATCTGATAATATATATATATAGGGTACAGAAAGGACTTGAGGACTACACGACTCTAAGTGAAAACTTGCTTCCATACCAGGCGTGAGAGAGACCTCCCAAAGGGGGCACAGATCGGGGGAGGACCGTTGATGGATTCCTTCCTGGAATGCACGGGGCGTCGGGTGTCGCGCGGACTTAACAAGGTCTCTGGAATGTAGGGATCCAATCGTCCATTCTCCCCCCCCCCCCGCCCTCCTTCTTCTTCCATGAAAGAAAAAAAAGATGGCGGCCCCTTTCCCTGCCTCCCTCGTTGTCTCAACTACTCTCTAAGAGATTTCTGATACGACATATTCTTTACTATTCCCCCTGAATATCCTTGTCTAGCACCAGACCTCTTCCAGAATTATCCATAGTCAATTTGTGGCATATACTGTCCGACTTCCATGGAGTCATTATTGATTAGACAATCTATAGAGATACCTTCTGGCGATTTAGCTACCCGCTGGAGGCGCTGTGAACTACTTCAGAGAGGGAAATTATAACAATAGATCTCCATAATTTCTACAGATCAACTGTAAATAGATTCATATACAAAAGATATAGCGCGGAAATTATAGGACAGATGTGTAAAGAGATTCCTCATTAAACTACGATAATATAAGACCAAATTAACAATTTTATAGGAGTATAATATGTTGAAATCAATATTTCGAATTAGATATTATGAAGTATTAGGTTCAGAATTTTGTTGGTAGGAAGATCTGATTAGACATGCAGGTATCCTTTAATCCCGATTTTTATAATAAAGATTCAACAAAATGCGATGGAATATGGTTACTATCCAGATATATGGAAAGGACCCTATTTGTAAAGATTATACCAGAACTAATAAATAACCTATAAAGACAAGCAAACTGTAGACTTAATAGTGGTCGGTTCTTCCATCAAGAAAATAGACGCTGGGATGGATCGTCATTCATTTTGCCGCCTCTACCGCCCCAACGGACTCGGGCCCGTGACGCGCCCAATTTTCTTGGTGTCACTTTCTCTGGGATCATTCAACGGCTTTGGGGAATCTTAGATAAAGATGAACATGTTACTATTAGAAACTAAAATCCTGAATATAGAAGACCAAATTAACATTTATGTTGAAGTATAATAAGTTGAAATCAATATCTCAGATTAGATATCACGAAGTACCAGGTTCAGATTTTATTGGTAGAAAGGCCTGATTAAACATGCGGGTATCCTTTAATCTCGATTTTATATCAAAGATTCAACAAGACATTCAATTAGATTACTACCTGGACATATAAGGAAGGGACCCTACTTGTAAAGATTATACTAAAAATCTAACAACATGAGCTATAAAACAAGCAGGACTATAGACTTATACTAATGACAATGACAATTGTAACATATTTAAAAAACAAAAAGGTTTACAATAAAATCATAAAGAAAACAATCTAGGGGTATAAGGCGACATGGGTCTTATTAGATTTAAATCAAGAGTTGGTATAATGGTAAATATGACGGAATAACTCACTGAAACACAGACAGGAGAATTGGCTCCTATGGCGGGCACGTTCGACAGTGTATGTCGGCCAGTAATTATTAGAAGACTTGATCATTAATAACATTCCCTCAAAAAATATAAGAATCATACTATATCTTGTTCAAACAGTGAGGGAAAGACAGATTCTTCACATGAGGATACAAATATTATTAAAACCTAACAGATAGATACCCTCAAGGCAGCCCTAATAAAGTCGTATTTTGCAACTGTTGCTGTGTCAACATATCACAGCAAATACACAGTACACAACTCTATTCCATCAGAGTCGGTAGTCCATATTCAGTACAATTTGTGATAATAAGGTGGGGGGTATTACCATAAAACTAGAGAATGAAAATGTATGAAGGGAAACAAAACTCTCTTTATAAGTTATATATATATAGATATTTATTAGGCAAAATTTTGGGGACATTTTATACTAGCGAGACATTCTATTTACATAATGATCTAGGTAGAGGTGACTTAAGGTTACAAATTCTTCGTTGTATGAGGGAAAATATGGATCTCCATCTATCCTAACGGGACAAGACACGAAAAATACTAACATTCCATCTTGTATTTAAAGCCCTTTAGGGCCCATCCAAAATCTAAATGGATTAGTTCTACTTGAAAATTAAAAGGGGGAGCTGGGCCATGATGGCGGAGCTTACCTTCTCTCGGAAAGGGCGGTAAGGTCTGGTCTCCTCTACGTCTCAGGCCCGACTGGCTGGATCTCTCCTGTCACTGAGCGACTTTTTCTCTATCTCCCCTTTAGCCAAGAAAAGGCCCTTTTTATCCTAGGCTCCCTTCATTTTCATTCGTTGATCATGCCAAAGTTTCTATTGGCTGGCATTTTCATTCGTCGAAAGCAAACACCCACGTGATCATGGGCATTTTCATTCGTCGGAAGAAAAAAACACTCACGTCATCATGACCACGCCCCCAATTTACCGTGCTGCCGCGCGAGAAGAAATTGTATATTGGATAAAACAAATTAATCCCTAAAATTAATTCCTTTAGGAAATTAATTAATATATATATATATATCCCGAGTATATAAAAATTATTGATTTACATGTTTATATGACAAATTGTTTTCCTTAGGTCACCTACTACTACTAAAATGAGGGGAATATATGTACATATGGTACAGCAGCTCCCAGCACGGATGTCTCCGGATGTCACCCATGTCTTCCTCCCCATCAAGCACCAGCTTTCGGCATGGAAGTCTGGTGTCCTCAATTGTCTAGTTTTATTTGTACATGTGCTCTTTGTACATCCTTCCAAGAGAGGCCTTGCGTCAGGGAGGGGGGGAGCCGTTAGAGCATCGTCGGCCATCGTTGGGAGTTCTCCACCTAGGTAACAAACACTTCGGCGAGACACTGCGTATATATTTATATGATGTAAATGTTTACATCTTTGTTGGGTCTTGTTTGGTGGAAAATCTGACCCAACATGATGATGAAGAAACCATACAAGAAGTAAAGGAGCCCAAGATACAGAGTTGAACAGTAAGACCTACCAAGCTCGAATACAAGGCATTCCAGGAAAAAAAGCAGGCCATGAAATAAAATAATCATCAAAGACATCAGATATGCAATTGACTTTTGTGCCTTCATTTTGAGAATGATTAAAAACATCCTTTCAAAGTTGCAGAAGAATATATTCAGTATTTTCATGAATTGAAGACAGCTTAAATTGGCATTCACAGCAGATGTTGCGTTCCCGGTTTGGATAGATGAAAAGGGAGGATACACGATGTGACTTATTAAAGTTTCCTTACTTAAGTATATATATATATAGCAATTTAGGCCAACAGCCCATGTATATAACCCGCAGCAAGACCTTAATGTTGTATAATAGAAGCACAGCTGTCAATGATGCACTATCGACATATGTCTTTACATCATCACATGTAATGCAATTTGTGCAAACAGGATAAATAAAAAAAAGGGGGGGAACTCTGTAATTGATTAAGAGTTGAGCTAAAGCAGGGATCGAGCATATAATATTGTCAGAACAAAGGTCTAAAGATGGAAACAGCCACGACACTAGTATACAATTTCATCAGACAACCCATGAAATCGTTATTAAATTGGACAATTTATAAAGACTCCTTCTGGAGGTTTAGCAACCCACTGAAGACGCAGGGAGCTATTTCATAGAGAAAAATTATAGCAACAGATCTCTATAATTTCTACAGATCAACTGTAAATAGATTCATATTAAGGCATTTTTTTATAGCCCAAATAACACAAACAATAGTCAAACATACAAATCTGTTGCATCATGCCGTACCCTCCTAACAGCGTAACAATAGCCCAAGGAATCAGAAAATATGGTATAATGGTAAATATGATGGAATAACGCACTGAAACACATAAAAGTACAAACATTACTAAAACCTGACAGATAGATACCCTCAAAGTAGCCCTAATAAAGTCGTAATTTGCAACTGTCGCTGTGTCAATATATCATAGCAAAGATATAATACACAACTCTATTCCAACAGAGTCGGTAGTTCTATATTTAGTACAATTTGTGAAATTAAGGTGTGGGGGGGGGGTAGTACCATAAAGCAAAAGGAATGAAATATGTATGAGGGGAAACAAGAAGATTTCTCTAGATATTTATTTAAATAAATTAAAATTTGGGAACATGTCTATACTGACGAGATATGCTATTTACATAGTAAAATTTAGATAGAGGTGACCTGAAGTTACTTTATAGCCCTTTAGGGCCCATGCGAAATCTAGGTTGGTTACTACACAAAAAAGGGGGGGGGGGGGCGCTAAGTCGTAATGACAAATGGCTTACCTTTTCTCGAAAGTGCCGGCAAAGGTCTGGTCTCCCGTCTGAAGACTGTCCTCTCACTGAGCGACTCAGATTCAATCTGCCTTTTGGCAAAGAAACCCTCTTTTATTCTTGTCTCTCTCCGTTTTCATTCGCTGGCCGCGCCAAAGTTTCTATTGGCTGGCATTTTCATTCGCCGAAAGAAACACCAATCAAAATGGCCAACGGCTCCAGTATACAATTTCATAGACGCTCCAGGCCTCTCCCATCAAAATAGAACATATAGTATTACCAAAACAAAAAAATCTAAAGAGAGAAACAGCCAAGGCACTAGTGTAATATTTCAGACCCCAGGCCCCCCCTCCACATGGATTGAAATACTATCCTCCCTTTTCTCGGGACGGTATATATATCGCCCCCCGTCTTGGCTAAAAATCGACCCAGGCCCCTTTTACCTGGACTGTAATGTGATGCTTCCTTTTTTCGGGAAGGATATTTATAAGGCTTAGTCTTTTAGAAATCTTCCTTCTCCATTTTTTTCTGGTCACCTTTACCTAAATTTTTGGTGAGGGGAATATATGTACATATGGAACAACAGCTTCCAGCGCGGATGTCTCTGGGTGTCACTGGTGTCTTCTTCACCAGGCATCAGCTTTCGGCATGGAAGTCTGGTGTCATCAATTGTCTAGGTTTCTGGGCAAAAAGGTGGTCTATAAGTCTATGTGGGAGGGAAGCCATGTATCCATTTGATGTTGATTATACATACGCCTTCTGTTGGGGTATGGTTACAAAAACGTGCCCCAACAATCCTCCCCCTGCCAAGTAATGGACAAATGCGTTTGTGCTACTCATTATTCATCTGCCTTTCATCAGTTACTATGAAAGCAGGCCCATTTCTAGCAAAATGCATTTTCCATTACTAGATGAAGCCAGATGTACCGAAACCTATAGGGAAGATAAGGCTAGTCAAAAATGATGGTATGCCATTCTAGATGTTTATTATTCCGAACATTAGTGGGCATTGCGCATCCTGGCAAAGGGGTTTTTATGTGTTATTATTCTGTCAGCACACTGTTATCAACATAGGTTATGGGGGACAGTCATATCATATGTATGGAAGTAAGCAAGGTCTTCTGTCTTACCATTCATGGGTATATATACCACCCTTCCACTTTCTTCTTTGGCCTTGAGGAGTAGGCCTTCCTTGTGGTAGGTCCTCTCAACCCCATCCTTGCCTCTTGGGGTGCTGGATTCATTGCTACCTTCTTTCTGCTAACAATACAGTTAGAACATTTCCCTATTACATATTATATATAAAAAATTGGGCGCCAAGAAGTCGTTTAGAAATAACTGACTAGTCCAACTCCTAAAACATGCCAGCATCTTTATTTAAGTACCAATCAAGACATTCGTGTGGTATAGTTATACATATACAATCAAAGGAAAGGATAATTATAGTTAGCTGAAAGAAATATCTTGGTATATAATAATAGCCTATGACATGATGACTTTTGCTAAATTAAAAAATTACAGAAACAAATTATGAAAGTAATTATTAAATAAGGCACGAAATATGTAATGATAAAATGAATCCTTCCATGTTATATGATGGGTATAATATATATATTGAAGAAAACACGTATCATGCAGATAGTGATTAAATATGATAAAAATCATCCCATGATAGATGATAAAGAAAACTACTACAAAATTATATATGATGACAAAATATATATACATATACAAGTAAGGCGGATAAAAGACAATAAGGATAAAATAGATCATGCCTTGAGGGAAGAATAAGCCATGACAACATGTTAAAAAAAAATCGCAACATGGCAGGTAAATATTACTAATATCATGAATATCAAAGGAAATAAAATTGTTGAAATGAATAGTATATGATTATAATATAATATATATGATATAAAATAATAACATATTCAATAAGAAAATGAAAACACATTATATATATTTGTGCGCTGAAGGTTCAAGGTTTAGTATCTCAGTTAAGTTTTCAATCTTATTCAGTCTGGAATCACGAGTTGGTCACTGGGTAATATTCGTCTATCCCGATCCTACTGGAGGGTGTGTTTTCTCTTATGTGTTAGATTCCTCTGTTACAATACTCTCAACCCAGGTGGGAACGTCATTTAGAATCTTGGTCAAATGGAACATAGCCCAGACCTCTATTAAGCTACACAGTTCTTTTGAATCTAGGGTGACAACCGTATGAAGAAAGCTCTCTGTTTGACAGAGAAACTAATCAATTTCTACTATTTTGTTTGTGGCTCCGTTTACCTTGCCTCTGGGGTGTGTACAGTTCAGCTACCTCCCCCTTCCAAGAAATTCACATTACTTTCATCTACTAATATACCCTCTATTCATTGACCTGAATCCTATAAATCTACATCTTATAAGTTTGAATTTTATCAATCTGAAATTTTGGTTCCTTTTACAAATTCCTTCAGAATTCTACCCCCTGTATAACTGCTCTTAATTCTACTGTCCTCAATACAACACTTCTAAAACTTTGACTCACTGGCTTGTTCTGGCGTCTCGTTCGCGGTCATTATAGTTAACTAATACTTTAAAATCTTATCCTAACATGGAACGAGTCTAAACTCGTTGAAGGTCCTAATAATTACTTATTCTGCCTCTCGAATCGGTCTTATGCTCGAATTCATTCCAACAAAACGTATGGCAGGGCGAATCCTTTATTAGAAGAAACTTCCGCTAGCTATGGGGGATCAAACTGGTACCAAAAATTCAATAGACGGAAACACTTCGTCTAGAATAACTGGGCAATCTCTGCCTACTTGCCAATCTTACAGGACCTCCCGTCTGGAACACCCTCGCTCCAGCCACGCTAAAAGCGTCGAAACTACGGTGTCAAATCGGTCACCCAAGGTCGCGCCGTTATACCCCAGGCTATACGGCATGGCTAAAACAAATCCCCCATCCTGCATAAAATTCAATCTATACCTCTTCGTTTCCTCTTGCGAGGAGGAGTTGAGTGGGAAATTCGGCTTGATCCTTGCCTTCCACTATCTCCAAGTCTGAGGGTCGGGATAGGGATCATTTATCCACAATCCTTAGAATTCAAGCTAAACTAAGATAAAAGAAAATCAAAGGAAAATTATACCCCCTAACGAGGGACCTAACAAAAGGGAGCGAATATTTTCTAACTAGATAGAGTTGTAGTTGTCCTGTTTGAGGCTTCTCGGTCCTAACAAAATTCGAAATAAAAAATAAAATAAAATAAAAATCGATCCTATTAAAGTCCTTAACCCTATTCTAATATAATTTGGGCTCACAATATAATAGTTTTTAACCTTTTTCTACATTCATTGCACCAATTCATTCATACACCCTCCCCCCTATCATTCGCGGTACGCATACAAACTAAGGTTGAAAGCTGCTACAAAGGCCAAAATACTCATTTATCTATATCAATAGATCCTAACAAATGATAACATCTTTCAGGACACAATGTGAAATCAAATAAAATAATAAAATTAAAACAAATTGGGAACTAAAGCCCTAGGTTACTCAAAAGAAAATGCCTCTGTACAAGCTCTATATATACTAATACTTTATACTCGATAAATGATTGTTAACAATAATTGTTAACAATTCTAAATAATCTGGAAGCTAACCTACTAAAAAAAAAATCAGTGTAACTTCAAAAACTGCCCTTGCCTTGACACCAAGCGACTTTTCACGACAATTCTATATAAAGACATACACAAATTATAATGGCGAATAAAGGACCATTAAGCGTGACACCTCATAAAAGCGGATTGAGTCTCTCCCCTAGCCACCGTGGGTGAAGTCACTTTCTTCTTACTTCCTCGTGCGTCTGCCCCCTTTGCACTCTATTGAAAGATGGATTTATAGGGTTTACGATTCACTACCCAACACTAACATTCTCAAGTGCTTTCCAAGGATCGACTACAGTCTGGGCCTACTTAACTTCTACCCCTGACCTAGGGTCCCTATACTTCACAACTTTACTCTGAGAGATTGAACTTTTATGTCCTCATTAGACACCTATTTCAAAGCTACTACCTGAAAGCCAGGGATTATAGGGTTTCTTTTCTAAATTACCCAACACAAGCCATAGTATGCCTATTAGGTTTGTTGTTTTAGACATAGCCCCCTTCTAAGTTGTGATTTCCTACACCTTCCTTCACCTATTACTCCTGATAATAACTAAAATTTCAGATTTACACTAAATAGTTAATTCACAATGGTATACATTATTCTCATTGGTCTTTGAAACTCGGGTTTTAACAAGAAATAGTTTGTATAGAAAAGAAAATCCTATTGAAGTTTTACCTTGAAAAAAAAAAGGTTTAAAAGAAAAAAAAAAAGGTTGGAATCTCTAAGCTTCTCATTCTATTGAGATGATTCTCCGTACACACTCCAAATCCTAGTTAGTGGCGACAGTCTAAGCAGAATTTACACTGTGTGGGCCTTTTCACCCTTGTAGACCTGCGTAAAGTTAAACTGTTCACACTAACTCTGTCAACTTCCCCTCGTCTCATTACTTCTGAGTTCGCTCTGGTTGTCACTTAGCGGCTGTTATTAGAAATTTCCTTTTTGTATTTATACAGTATGAGGCATAGTAGTTAAAAGGCTGCATTTCCATGAGTTCAATTCTCTCACAACATGCTGGAACGAAATCAGATGTGGTTATAAGATCACTGTCTATGTGGTAACAAGTGCACATTGGATTGGGAAAGGACAAAGTTATTTCGCCCTTCATGATACCAATTGTAACTGGGTTTTCTGTTGAGTTATGATGATATACTGAGAATTTGATAGGGAAATTATTTTGTAGACTTTGTTGCATATCAGGGGTCTTGTTTGTTCTTGGGTTAGAAATTTTATATTATTCCTTACTGTCAGTCTGATAATTACATTCCTGGCTCATGAGATAGGTGTGCAACTTGTATAATTCGCTGTGGAAATATATGTGGACATTTAAGAATTTATAGAGGTATATTTAATATGGAGTCGTCACCTCAGCTCGATCCATCCACATTTTGTTCTGGAATTAGCGTCATATTCTAGATGGACTTCACTGCCTCATCTATAGTCCAGGCATATCACCTTAAATGTCAATTTTAGGAAACGTCATCTCGTCCTAGACCTTTCTTTTCTGCATGCTGGCACATCTTCAATGACATTTCCAATGTGGGGAACACACCCTTTTGGCGGTCTATCGGTATCCAGTGATCATACTTGGCAGAAAATGTCGTCAAAGGGGGCCTCCCTCCTTGCGTGTCTAGCCATCTAATCCAATCACGATACCGCCTCACGCCTATAGGTTCCGAATTATATTCAATGTAATATCTTTGCTCGGGTGTCCCGACTTTATCAATCTTTATTCACAGCCTTTATGTGATTTTACTCCGCACTGGAGGCTCGCATTCCGCTAACTTCCTCATTATATACAAGTGTTAAATCGAGCCTCGATAAACTCTCCTGTCTCCTATACCCCCATTATTAGATAGATCCTGTCTCTAACACAGGTGGCTTTTGCTGCCTTGTCATTAGCTTAAAGCTGTCCAAGCACACCTCGGGATATCTCAGCTGTCTTGTAGACACAAGCTCCAGTCATCTCCTTTCCTTTGAATATTTTAAAAGATTATCCCAGGTAGTTGTCATAAGTTAATAAATAGTTCCACAGTGATTAAAAGGTACTCGCGCAAATTGGTCACCAGATCTACTCCTTGAGATTCTGCCATTGGAATGTTAAAACCAGATTTCTATCCATTATTGATTTCAAATAAAAAAGGTTTTACGAAGAGAAAAAAAAAGGTGCGTCTTTCTATGGTGATCAAACTTCTCTCTTCACGGGTACGCTAACTGGATCATCAATTCTATTTTCACCTTAAGGCTCATATATTTGCCACTCTCCCAATCCACTATGCGTTAAAAAAAATAAAATCGATTAACTATCATTCAGCATGTTAGCCCTAATCTGGATGCACAGGCTAGTATGACTTGATAGAAAGCGCTATTAAAATGAAGTTAAGATATTTGTATCCAGCAATAATTATCAGAACTCACCTCTGCTGTGAGAAAATTATATCAGAGCTATGATGAAAAAAAATACTAAGTCATTTCAGTAGACTACTGTAAAACACTGATCACCGTTCTAAATTTGAACCATGGGAATCCAACCTCATTTCTCATACTGTATATAATAATTTGAGAAAGTAAAATAAAGAAATTGTAATCAATGGTGCTCGCAACAGAATTCAAAATGATTGAGACACAGAACATTATAAATAATGTCCAGCAAGCAGGATACCAAACCACCTTTATATTACAACATTTCCACAAAAGTATAACTATCAATAACCCAATAAACAAAACCACAAAATATCTATAGGGCGATATGTTACATTCCATACTCACAAACATCTATAACAATAGCCAACTACTTAAGAAACTCTGGCATCCAAACATATTACTGTAATTCCCCTAACATAGGCTCCACCATAAAAGTCCACTATCTAAAAATAATCCTACTATCATAAAACCCACTAACCAAAACAGAGAATAAAAGGCAATATATTCCGTAGAGTGTAACAGCTGCCAAGCCAAATACGCAGGGGAGACAGGAAGGAGAGTCAGCAATAGAATATATGAACATAGACGCAACGTTATTAATCAAGGCAATAGGTCTCTAATTTTCCAATACTGCAAAGGAACAGGTCACACTTTCGCATTAGGAGAACCTAGAATACATTACAATAACATAAACAGCAAATATGAAAGGCTTATAATTGATTCTCTATTATTCAGAAAACACAATAGCATTAATAGAAAATAGATTTGCCCGAAACATATAACACAATATATCCTAGTACCAGCTAATAATATCAACAATAATATAAGTAACTTATATGTAATAGCCAATAACTATTATAAAACAACTAAAATAATAGAATTTCTAACCTATAAGATAATTCATAGAATATAGCAAACAATAATAGAATATGTATAAATACCTTAACCAAAAAAAAATGTCTTAAGAAAACAAATAATATGCAAAACTTCCTAATGTATATATATATATATATATATTTTGAAAATAGAGCAATCCATATTTAATTCATTAGATAATAAAAAGGCATATATTGGATTTATATTATTTTATTATTTTATTATATTATTTTATTTATTTTATTATATTATTTATATAATTGGATTTATAAATATTTTAGTAAATCCAATATATGCCTTTTTATTATCTAATATATATATATGTACATAGAATCATAATAGTTTTAGCATCAGGCGACGTTATATTTTCTTAATATATTGTATATGTTTCTCCTGTAGAAGGGCGGACAAGCTCGAAAGCTTGAGAAGACCAGAATAAAAGATACTCATCCCCATAAACGTTTTACTTTGATATCAGAAATCAATGATAATATTAAGGTTTTGCCACAAACAATGTGAATCGTAAAAGACAGCGGCGAGAGATGCGGTATACACCGCCTCAACATAACTTTCATTGCCTGATAAAATGCCAGTGAAACGGAAAGCATAAATTAAAATTCACGATTTATAATAGACTGTTAATCTCAGGATGCGTGGACTACTTCACCAATACTTAAAAATAGTATGGCTTTTCATTAGGTATATATTTCTAAAGTATAGGGGATGAAACATATACTAAATTCGAGCCCCGCGGCGGGCGACATTGTTGCGTTCCCGGTTTGGATAGATGAAAAGGGAGGATACACGATGTGACTTATTAAAGTTTCCTTACTTAAGTATATATATATATAGCAATTTAGTCCAACAGCCCATGTATATAACCCGCAGCAAGACCTTAATGTTGTATAATAGAAGCACAGCTGTCAATGATGCACTATCGACATATGTCTTTACATCATCACATGTAATGCAATTTGTGCAAACAGGATAAATAAAAAAAAAAAGGGGGGAACTCTGTAATTGATTAAGAGTTGAGCTAAAGCAGGGATCGAGCATATAATATTGTCAGTACAAAGGTCTAAAGATGGAAACAGCCACGACACTAGTATACAATTTCATCAGACAACCCATGAAATCGTTATTAAATTGGACAATTTATAAAGACTCCTTCTGGAGGTTTAGCAACCCACTGAAGACGCAGGGAGCTATTTCATAGAGAAAAATTATAGCAACAGATCTCTATAATTTCTACAGATCAACTGTAAATAGATTCATATTAAGGCATTTTTATAGCCCAAATAACACAAACAATAGTCAAACATACAAATCTGTTGCATCATGCCGTACCCTCCTAACAGCGTAACAATAGCCCAAGGAATCAGAAAATATGGTATAATGGTAAATATGATGGAATAACGCACTGAAACACATAAAAGTACAAACATTACTAAAACCTGACAGATAGATACCCTCAAAGTAGCCCTAATAAAGTCGTAATTTGCAACTGTCGCTGTGTCAATATATCATAGCAAAGATATAATACACAACTCTATTCCAACAGAGTCGGTAGTTCTATATTTAGTACAATTTGTGAAATTAAGGTGTGGGGGGGGGTAGTACCATAAAGCAAAAGGAATGAAATATGTATGAGGGGAAACAAGAAGATTTCTCTAGATATTTATTTAAATAAATTAAAATTTGGGAACATGTCTATACTGACGAGATATGCTATTTACATAGTAAAATTTAGATAGAGGTGACCTGAAGTTACTTTATAGCCCTTTAGGGCCCATGCGAAATCTAGGTTGGTTACTACACAAAAAGGGGGGGGGGGCGCTAAGTCATAATGACAAATGGCTTACCTTTTCTCGAAAGTGCCGGCAAAGGTCTGGTCTCCCGTCTGAAGACTGTCCTCTCACTGAGCGACTCAGATTCAATCTGCCTTTTGGCAAAGAAACCCTCTTTTATTCTTGTCTCTCTCCGTTTTCATTCGCTGGCCGCGCCAAAGTTTCTATTGGCTGGCATTTTCATTCGCCGAAAGAAACACCAATCAAAATGGCCAACGGCTCCAGTATACAATTTCATAGACGCTCCAGGCCTCTCCCATCAAAATAGAACATATAGTATTACCAAAACAAAAAAATCTAAAGAGAGAAACAGCCACGGCACTAGTGTAATATTTCAGACCCCAGGCCCCCCCTCCACATGGATTGAAATACTATCCTCCCTTTTCTCGGGACGGTATATATATCGCCCCCCGTCTTGGCTAAAAATCGACCCAGGCCCCTTTTACCTGGACTGTAATGTGATGCTTCCTTTTTTCGGGAAGGATATTTATAAGGCTTAGTCTTTTAGAAATCTTCCTTCTCCATTTTTTTTCTGGTCACCTTTACCTAAATTTTTGGTGAGGGGAATATATGTACATATGGAACAACAGCTTCCAGCGCGGATGTCTCTGGGTGTCACTGGTGTCTTCTTCACCAGGCATCAGCTTTCGGCATGGAAGTCTGGTGTCATCAATTGTCTAGGTTTCTGGGCAAAAAGGTGGTCTATAAGTCTATGTGGGAGGGAAGCCATGTATCCATTTGATGTTGATTATACATACGCCTTCTGTTGGGGTATGGTTACAAAAACGTGCCCCAACACAGACATCGAGTACGACAAATCCTGGTTTAACCAGATAATGCAGATAAAGAAAGAATAATTCGGCTAGATCAGCTCAAGGACGCCTTGAAGATATTTATATCCAATACTGTGATATATGGGCGTGCGCGCGGCGCGGGCGCGCATTGTTCTTGCTCCATTTTTATAGTTATGAGAACCTTAACACCATTGAAACAGGATGAAGGACACAAATTCCTTAGAGCGGCTAGGTGGTCCATGGAAAAAACTTATGTGGATGAAGTTGCTACTGGTGTATATAATTTGGAAGAAGCATTGTACATTATAAATTATCATATTGATTTGCTAAAGTGCGACGGTTTCACACTAAAGAAGTGGTCGTCGAATACCGCGGAGATCTTAGGCAACATTCCAGAAGAATCCTAACTTGAAATGGTCAAGTTTGAACACTCGACGGCAGTTAAAACTCTTGGACTTTGGTGGAATCCCCACCATGTATGATGGGTGACATCCAGAAACGACGCCTATGACTACCAAAAGAGAAAGGCCGTTTGTTGCAAAACCCTATGGCTCTCTGGGCTGGTAGGCTACTGTTATTATCACAGGCAAGATCTTTATTCAGATGTGGATCACTGGATTGAACTGAGACAAGTACTTTGAAGAGAGCCAGTGAATCGAGAGTGTAGAGAATCAAAGAATAATTGACTGGCTTGAGAACCCTGCGAATCCCGCGGTGGTTGTGTCTCGATTGAAGAACACGAGAGTGGGTCTGCACGGTTTCAGTGATGTGTCTGTGGCAGTTATCTACACGAGAACAACCAACAGGCGAGTTAAAATAACTTTATTGTCATCAAAGACAAAACTAGCACCGATAAGGAAGATGTCTATCGCCGACTAGGGCTATGTGCCTTTCTAATACTAACCCGACTTGTGCGGTGTGTTAGAGCCACTCTGAAGGTTGAAGTGGGAAATATTTTTGTTAGACAGATTAAACTAGTGTTGAGCTGGTGATCTGATCTGTTTTGTTTAAAGATAATATATCAGTGATATATTATTACTTTACTCTGTTTTGATTAGAAGCGAATGAACGTTTTTATCATCATCTGGTACATAACAAAGGCTTGTGATATAATGTGCACGTGTGCAAGAATTGTAAAAAGAATAAAATAATTATAGTAGCATAAAAATGGTGTTCATTTATCTTTAAAGATATTTAAATATAGAAAGTGCAATTTCTTATAAAATAACTTTCACTAATAATCTTCAACCTATAATAGAAACATATCAGCTGGCTGAAAATATGTCCAGAAATCTTCCCATCTTATAGGAGGCGGAAATATAGGAGTTCAGACCTGCAATAGAGTGGAGACATGTGCCATCGAGTGATAATCCTCTATACATGGCTTCTCAAGGAATACTTGGGTCTCAAATGGAAAGCTCATCCCTGTGATGGAATGGACCCACATGGTTGTCTCAAATGAACCAGACTGGCCAATAATACCTAGACCCTGTAGCATCAAAGATAAGAACAAAGTAGTTGAAACTCACACTTTAAATTCCGGTCCTAATCCAACTTGGTTAGCTATGTTACTTTCTCTCCAGGTATATCAGGACAGTGGCCTGGGTCTTGCGCTTCCATTATAATTATCTCCATGCCACAGAAAGAAACAAGTTCCACTTATGGCCCCCTATGAGCTATACAAATACAAGCACTTGATCCTTCGGGATAACCCAACTCCATTATTTACCTGAATAAAGGAAGAACTTATTAATAACGCGAATCGTGGTTAAAGAAGTAAAATCCATGCGTTAACTTCATTTCTTGATGATTCAGGAAATATCAAAGAGTGAGTGGCAGACTTAAATGGATCCCACTTTATTTTATGAGCAAAAAAACTCAGTCTTATTGTCAACTGCAGGAAAACTAACACAATTTATTATTCAAGATACAAATGTGAAAACCTTACATGGAAGTGTCAATCTATTGCGTTCGGTACTGAAAAGAAAATGATGGATAATGAGTGCTAAAAATAAAATTAAAATCAATATAAGTAACTGTACAACTTGCTATCGCTACAATAATACGTCATCAAAATAAATTATTGAGCCACTTGAGGAAAGAGCGACTGACTTCCAGGAAGCCTTTAACAGTAAGTGGAGTGAACTATGCTTTAAGACCAGTTACTATACGCCTCTCCAAGGGTCGGGACGTAAAGTGGAGAATGGATACATATGTATGTTTGTTTGCTCCGTGAGACCAAAGGCAATACATATGGAGTTGGTCACGGATACTTCAACTCCTACCTTCATAGCAGCTTTCAAGCAGTTGGTGCGTGCAGAGGGTCTGTTTTTACCTATACAATGATCATAAAACTAATTTTGCTGGAGCCTCAAGGCATTTGAGATTAAGTTTCTACCTTGCTCAAGATAAACTGGAAGTTCTGGCTTCTATCTTGGCAAATGATGGTTACGGAATGGAAGTTTGTTCCTCCAGGAGCCTTTTAGTCGTCTGTGGAAAGCAGGAGTCAAAGGCCTCAATTACCATCTGCGGCGTATCTAGGGAAGCACCTCACTGACCTATGAAGAACTACTGACAGTGATAGTACAGATTGAATCAATCTTGAATCCATGGCCATTGTATCCTATGAGCGGGGATCGAAATGACCAACAAGCCCTGTCTCTCTCAGGGAAATTTCTTGATTAAATCTTCTCCCTCTTGTATTTCGGAAGAACATTTCTTAACTAAAAGGTAGCATCTTCTTTCAAGATAAGCAACTAGTTCAGCAACAGGTGCAGCCTGTGGAGGAGATGGTATAGCAAGTAAAACAACGGTCTGCAACAACAGAAAAAGTGGAAAGACGTCGCACCAAATTTATGGAATAGCGCTGTGGCCTTAGTCAAGAAGGATATTGTGCAGAGTATTAGGCTCATAGATTGTTGAGCTCTGGAAACCAAAAGGAATAATACTCTGCTAGTGATCTCTTTTGACTTGTATATAATATATATTATATTATAAGAGGAAATAAACTAATGCTTATTTAATCTTGCCTCGTCTTGGATAACAACACATGGTGGCAGCGGTAAACTGAATTCATAAAGAAGGTCGTTGTTCGAAGAAAATTTGAAATTCGACATCAAGCAAGCTTAGAAGCGGTAAACTGAATTCATAAAGAAGGTCGTTGTTCGAAGAAAATTTGAAACTTGACATCAAGCAAACTTTTTGGTAAGTTATATTATATTATAAGTAAATCTTTATAATGTCCCAAAATTATAATTGTGTAGCCTCAGAACCTTTTAATTTTTCAAATCCAGGTGATTGGCCAAAATGGATTAGGAGATTTGAACGTTTTAGGCAGGCAAGCGGGTTAATTAATAACCCAGAAAATGAGCAAGTTAATATGCTCGTGTACTGCATGGGTGATAATGCAGATGACATTTTGTTGTCATGTAAAATAGCAAGTGACCAACTAGAAAATTATAATAAAGTTATTGAATGCTTTGAAAGTCACTTTATTCCAAGACGTAATATAATTTATGAAAGGGCAAGATTTAATCAAAGATGTCAGCAGGAAGGGGAAAAGGTGAATGAATTTATTACAGCACTCCATAGCCTAGCTGAGCACTGCAATTTTGGGATGTAACATGATGAGTTGATTAGGGATAGGATAGTTGTTGGAGTAAAGGATAGAGAATTATCTGAAAGATTGCAACTTGATACAGACTTGACCTTAGTAAAAGCCACACTAATGGCAAAGCAATTAGAAAGTGTCAAAGAACAGCAGTCTAGCCTTTACCAACAAGATTCTATAGATCAAATAAAGAAAATGCCTAATCACATAAAAGAAACAAAATGGCACGAACCAAAAATAAGACAATTCAAGTCAAACCAGTTGGGAGGGTCATCACATGGATGCACCAGGTGTGGCAATTCAAATAATCATGATTGAAAAAATTGTCCAGCTATGAACTCGTATTGTAGTAAATGCAAGAAAAAGGGCCATTATGCCAAAGTATGTAGATCAGAAGCCATAAATGAAATAAATTCAGAGATAGCTTTTCTGGGATCTGTAGAGGATAATTCCAAGAAATGGATAGTACCAATTAAGGTAAATAATAGACAAATTAATTTTAAAATTGACACCGGAGCTGATGTCAACGTGCTCCCCCTACAAAATTATTATCAAAGTTTCAAAGAATAAAACTGGAAAAATCTGATAAAATATTACAAGGTCCAAATGGAATACCTTTGGAAACAGTTGGAATGATCCACGTAAAACTTCAAAATAAAGGCCAGCACTTAAACTCGAAAATATACATTGTTGATAAAACTAAAGCAGCCACTTATCTCTGGGGAGACAAGTGAAAAATTAAACATTGTGAGAATGATTCAGCAATTATCATCAGGAGGCCGCGGCGGACAGCGTGGTAGACTCGGAAGTGGAGATAACAGAGGCTGCTACAACTGCGGGGAAGAAGGCCACCGCAAGTTTGAATGTACCAAACCTGCCCGTGGTGGTGGACGTGGCCGTGGACAGAGCCGTGATGGAGGCAGCAACAACACCTGCTACAACTGCGGAGAAGTTGGTCACCGTAAATATGAGTGTACCAACAACACGGCTGAAGATGGAGGACAGGAGGAGAACCAGCGCAAGTCCAAGAAGGCTCGCTACACCTGTGGGGAGTTTGGCCATAAGAAGGACGACTGCCCCAAATCTGGAACTCAAGAGTCCGGAGATGAGGAGGAGTCCTCTGACAATAAGGAGGAAGAGACTCCCCAGAAGAGGAAGCAAGCTGAGGACAGTGAGGAGGAGGAAGTAGAAGCTGAAGAACCTCCCAAGAAGAAATCTAAGAAGCCCAAGTCCAAGAAGAAAGAAGAAGATTGCTATCTGACTCTTCAAGCATATAGGACGATGCCCCTGGAAAGCGCCAGGAGCAGAGAAATGAGGAGACCCCCACTTCGACATCAACCTGGCTCTCAAGGAGATGCAAGGATGACCAGGAGCAAGAGACCGAGGAGGATTGCCCTACACCAACGGCCTCATCTACAAGAGATGGAAGGATGCAGAGGGACAACCAAGACCAGGATCCAGAGAAGAGCCTCCCTTCAATGCCAGCCGTGCATACAAGATATGGAAGGGCAGTCAAGATACCTCGAAGGTTCCTGTAAAGTTAAGGGAGGAGATGTGCAGAGTATTAGGCTCATAGATTGTTGAGCTCTGGAAACCAAAAGGAATAATACTCTGCTAGTGATCTCTTTTGACTTGTATATAATATATATTATATTATAAGAGGAAATAAACTAATGCTTAGTTAATCTTGCCTCGTCTTGGATAGCAACACAGATATATTGCTTCTGATCATGTGGCTGATGGGCCGAGTGCTGGAGCCTCATCATGGAAAGGACGGTCTTGTGCGGGTCGTCTCCGTCCAGATTTGCAGTGGAATGATCTGTAAACCCTTGGTCAAGTTGGTGCTCCTCCAGGTGGCCCCACTGGATCTTGATGGAGTCCATCAACCTAGGAAGTATGTTTAAACTTGGAAATAATCTTTCTCTTCTATGTATATAGGGATATTCAAATCTATTATAATATTGTATATTTTAAATTATTTATATTAATTTTTCGCTTATTATACACGTAAATTACTTGTATATAAAATACAAATCAAATGTATTTTTAGATTTCACTATTTTTTGGCTAACGCGCCGAAAATATTTGGCCTTCCAGCGAGAAAATAATCCTCCCATATGTCACGTTGATATATAACACAGCAGAACAAGAGACAACTGGGTTCAATCTATTTCTCCTTGGGGTGTGAGGCCGAGACTCCACTGGACGTGTTATTCCACAAGTTATTGCCAGAAGATGAAGGTTTCATCCAAATCCACATACGTCTTTGGGCAATTGTCGACATATGTGGGAACCTTGGTTAATAAAAGATATCACGCCTTTGACACTCTGCCAAATTTTTAGAAGCTTTTTATTAATAATGTTAGACGATATTCATATACTTTGTCTGCTCAGGATGCCTCAAAGATACACACGTGAGTTCAAAGGGATTGCAGCTAAAGTTAGCGCTTTATTATATCTCACTTAACAGAAGGAATACAACATTGGGACTTGCAATTGTTGGGCCATTTTTCACAAAACAAACCCAACAATAATGTAAACATTTTACATCATATATGTACAGTGTCTCGTCGAAGTGTTTGCTGTCCAGATGGAGGACTTGGACTAGCTCTGGGCTTGTATCCCGAAGCCCGCTGCAGTAAGGCCCAGATGGAGAATGTACTTATGTAATAATATGTATTATACTAATCCCTTCCTTTATATGCAAGATGAAAGGTCTAAATTTTTTTATTACCACATTGAAATTTAAATACATAGAGTAAATAAATTAAAAATATATACTCTAGATAAATTAGGTATTTTAAAGATAACAATATAATTTTTTTAAGAAGAAATACTAAATTAAAATCTCAGGGAATCGACCTGATATATTTTATTATTTTTTATTATTAATTTAAATTTATTTTTATTCCAAAGAATATTTTTTTTTTATTTTTCGAATATATTCTGCGAAATAAATACTTTCTTTTTACTCTGTAAAAAGAATATAAAAATTGTTGAGGCACGCGGGATTTGAAATTTTTAGACAGTTGGGGGGTCGAGTAACGAAAGGCGAGGGTTGAAAAAGGATCGGGCTGAGCGATGGAAGAAGAATAGACAAAAATGGTAAGTTTACTATACCCTATAAATTTCCTTTGTGGGCCAAAAGGCTCGTTTATAGAATAGAAACCTCATATAGCATTTAATAGGTTATTTTTTTAGGCTGCAATCTCTACTATATAGTATATACCAAATAGAAGATTTTTTTTAAATATTTCGATGGAATTAGAAGTAAAGAAACGTTTACTAAGAAAGTATCTTTTATCTTGCATATAATCTCCTCTTTGTCCCAAATTATAGATAGTTTTAGTTATAATAAAATTTCATATGTATTTCATTTTATCAATTTGTATTTTTTTGTGTTTTATACCAGACTAGACATACAATGGTTCTCCATGGTTGTTAAAACGATGTGCTGAATATACACACCCCATTGGGAATCAAATCTGTGTTTGTATGTATCATGTTCTGATGTGTTTTTCATTTTGGTCAGGCATCTAATGGTGTAACATATTTGTAAATTCCCATAAAGTGTATTGGAATGAAGTGTGTGTGTTATTCAAATCGTAAAGGTGATGATTATACACTTCATCATTATAGAATTTGACCCAATAATATTGTTGCATTAAGAATTTTTTTCGTTAACCCACTTTGAGGTTTACCCTCGGTAACATGTTACAATATGGAGGTTGAACTTTACATGGAAGGATATAAAGTACTAAATAAATTTCTAAACTTGAAAGTATGTTAACATAGGACTTGAATGAAATTCTCCTTCATGCATACTTAAGCGTTTATTTTAATCGCATATTGTATTTTTTTTTGTTTGTGTATTTGCCGTGGCGAGTTTTTGATTAGTTTATCAATTATTTATCAATACAACGTATTTCGACACATACAAAATCCGACTTAACATTGGCGCCCAACGCGGCCAGGCAACCTCTATATTTTCGATACTTTAATATAGTTCATTGAAGCAAATAAAGACACTATCCTTATATAAATCAGTAATCGTTAAATCGAAGTTAAAAAATTACCAGTTGTTCCAGTACATATGTTAGTTCCGTTCTAGCTCAGTGGTTGTACCCAGATTTATACATGAAGGAAACATGTTACTCACCAAGAATACACACCTTTTTATAACTTGATTAAAGATAAAAATACTGCCAATACACTTTATAAACGCTAAACATCTAATTTTATTTAGCTCTGTAGATTACAACATTCCATTTCAAGGACAATTTTTTGGATGGACAAGCTCAGTGGTTACACCCGGATTTGTACATGAAGGAAACATATTACACACCAAGAATACACACATGTTTTGTAATTTGGAAAAAAAATATCACCAATTTACTTTAAAAATGCCAAACATGAAATTTTATTTATCATTATGAAATTTGCAGAGCTTCTTTTTCTATTTATACAGGGTGATCCAAAAGTCCCGCACAACTTTAAAAATTAATAACTCCGCGAATATTTGCGCTAGAGCAATGCGGTAAACACCATTGTGTTCAGAATGCAATGGGATTTTTTATGGCAAATATTGAAAATTTCGAAATTGATTTTAGTTACAATTTCATTCCCTAGATGGCGCTGTACCAGAATCAGAAATTCAGCGGCCAAATTGTTTGATTAATTGAAAAATATAACTGATCGACACGTATTTTTCCTTTTTGTATACCAGGAAAGAATCCTAATAATATCAAATCGTTAATTAATAAAGCACCATTTCGCCAAAAGTTAGAAGAAATGGTTAACGATTTTTAAATACAATCTGAGATATGTAAAATAGGTATATGCAAATTAAAACATGTAGCAAAAAAAATATTTATATTTTTGATAGAGTTTTGTCAAATATATTGAATGTTTGAAAAACATAGCTGAATTCAATACACGATTTTTTGAAATGTTAATATAGTACCAAAAATTATGATGGTACTACTAATAGGATTTCTTGCTATAAGGAATGTGTAATTTCTTGAATAATTGGCGACACTCGACTATTTAACTGGAAATTTGTCATGATCCAACAAATGAAATATAGATGGGAGTGACAAAATACATTTGTCGTACTTTATTCCAAATGTCCTATGGGCTTGTCAAATGTTATCATTGTTTATTATACTGTACACGATTTTTAAAAATGTATCCCCTCAAATAAATATAATTTTTAAATCAACCTTTTGCGTTGAAAAACGTGGTAGTAAAATCATTTTGTATTTTTTTTTTTTTGCCCAAAATTTCTAAAGGTGGGGGGTTACAGAGAATATTCCTTATGCTATTTCTTTTAATGAGCGAAAAGCGATAAATTAAACATAAGGGGTAAAATTGTGTGTACAGTGTTATTCGAGAAGTTATGACACTTTGGTCTGCACGACATAATATAAGATGTGAGCAAATGACAAACAAACAAAAATTTAAAATACAATATAACGCGGCTGATGATTGTAAAACGAAAATTAAAATTATACCGCGAATGTTTCTTTTAAAAATCGAAATTTATTTTCAAAGAGAAATAGCGACATTTCTAACTTTGAAGATGAGGTATGGAAAGGTGAAACATGAAGAGTAATGGAGAACGGAAAAATAAAAAGTGTCCAGGTAAGCAGAAGGGTGTGGGTTCGATTCCCGCCCCTGGACACTTTTTATTTTTCCGTTCTCCATTACTCTTCATGTTTCACCTTTCCATACCTCATCTTCAAAGTTAGAAATGTCGCTATTTCTCTTTGAAAATAAATTTCGATTTTTAAAAGAAACATTCGCGGTATAATTTTAATTTTAATTTTCGTTTTAAACAAAAATTACTGTTCACAAATAAAAAGAGACAAGATATGAGGACATAATTTATTTACCCATAACCCAACACAAAGAGCTGCAAAACATTGGTAGATAATATAATACATGGCAGCTTATATAACACATGAGGTAACTTGTCTCTTGTATTAGATCACAATCCTTGCTCAATGTGGCGCCCTTCATTCTCAAACACCGCCTGCAGACGATAGATTACAGAATGGACAGCATTAAATAAAATATCTGATGAAATTGATGAAACGTGCCGTCTGATAGAAGCCTTCAACATGACCAATGTGGTAGGCCGGCATCGATAAACACGCGACTTAATGTACCCCCATAGCCAAAAATCGCAAGGCGTCAAGTCTGGTGATCTTGAAGGCCACTGGTGTATAAAGTGGCGACTTATCACACGATCTTCACCGAACGTATCCTTCAGCAATTGTTTGGCACCGCGGGAGATATGAGGAGGTTCTCCATCTTGCATGAATGTTATTTCGTTCAGTGCTTGTCTGTCCTGCAATATGGAGATAACCTTTTCTCTCAAAAGTTGAACATAACGTTCACCAGTTACTGAAGCGGTTTTAAATGTTCTTCCATTTATTTCTTCAAAGAAAAATGGCCCAATAATAAAAGAAGAAGTGAACCCACACCAAACTATAACTCTGCGCTGATGAAGTGGCATTTCTGTAAAAATCCTAGGGTTTTCTGTTGCCCAAATGCGGCTGTTTTTAGTGTTAACTTATCCGTTCAGAGAAAATTGAGCTTCATCTGTCCACAGAACATTCAACAGCCAGTTTTCATCAATATCAATTTGCCGGAAAACCCATGAAGCGAATTCTTGACGCTTCTCAAAATCGCCGACTTTTAGCTCGTGAAGTCTTTGAATTTTTTAACGGGTATTTTTTAAGACAAATTCTTAGTGCTCTCCAAACTTTTCTATACCAAATCCCCGTTTGTCGAGCACTTACTTCTCCATACGTGGATAACGTTTCAATAGCTTCAACATTCTGCGAAACCGTAGCAACCCCTGACTTGCATGTCGATGGTCTTCCACTCCGAGATTTTGCTTCCAGAGATCCAGTCTTCTCCAAAGTTTTTATCATTCGCTTTAGAGAGTAGCAACTCATGGGTCCTTTACCGCTTCGAATACCTTTAAAGGTACGAAACGCTTGTAAAGCTTCAGTTGCAGAATCTGAATCGCAATAAAAAATTTCACCAAGAGTGATTTATGCTGTAGTGATGGTAAAATAAATTGTTGTGCATGTAAATAGATGAAGATTATTTGCATTTTTCAAAACCTCATTATGTAAAAATATATGTGTATATAAATTCGATATTTGTTGTTGGCCTCATCTCGTTAACGGAATAATGTTCTTTGTCTGGTCTGCCTTTTTTTTACTCTCTTTGGAGTAGATTTGCTTTTTGATAGTTTTTATTTATGGAGCTGAACCAGTATGATGGCGGTGGTGGAGGAAGTCAGCAGGCCAACAAGCGGCCGCGTTCTGAGGACGAAGACCTCCTCCCGTCTTCCCATCACCAATTTAAATTCAACAGCACGGCGAACTTGTTCAACTTTGAGTGCCAAACCTTCGAAGCGATCATTGCCGACACCAGCCTGGACTCCCGAAAAAATACAGATGGCCACCAAAGGACTGGTGCTGACTCTCGTCCAAGAGGCAGAACTTCTTCTTAAGGACGCCTTCAAGGGAGCCAGTCTAGGAAGACCCAATCCCACAGCCAAAGTCCCGATTCCCTCCACCTCTTTCGCCTCGGTAGTGGCAGAGAAAGACAAGCCGGTAAAGCCTGCACCTCCGAAACCCAAAGCGAAATCCACATTTGTGAATCTGGCTCCTTCCTTCGAATCGCATGTAGACGTCAGGTCGGCTAACCCCAAAGCAACCCAAGGGAATTTTTGAGGGAAATTCAAAAGATTCATCCTTCCCTAGCGTCATCAAAACACGTGGTGGCGTCCATCAACACCAGCGGCGAGGTGGTTTTTCACCCCAAAACAACCCAAATGGCAAAGTAGCTGGCCACTGGGCTGACCTCCCTGCCAACGGGCCTAAGCTGCCCCGAGTGCCCGGTTATCCTACCAAGATACTGCCTCTTCAGAGTGGACGGGGAGGTGCGGGACGATGAGATATGCGAGAGCTTCCGCTCCAACCACTCCGTGCAGTCACTCCTGGAAAAGCGTGAAATCAGGGTAGTCCATCGATCGAATAATGCGGCACACAGCACTAGTACAGTGTTCATCGAAGTGGACAACCAAGTCGACGAAATCCTCGGTCAACATGGACGTATTCCTGTGGCGGATCTAGTGCACAGGTATGAGCGCAGTCATACTTTAAAGCAATGCTTCCGTTGCTGTGGCTTCGGCCACCGCGCTTCTGCCTGTCCAGCTGCCCATCCAATCTGCTATCGCTGCGGCTCTGCAGAGCATGAGGGCATCCGATGCTCGGTCGAGCCAAGCCAAAGCCGCTGCTGCCGCTGCAGAAAAAAAATCTGGAGCTCCCACAACCACTTTGCCACATTATCTACCTGTCCCTTTGTAAAAGAGAGAATACCCCGAACAAGTAACAATGTCTAGGCCATTGCGTGTCCTGCAGGTGAACGCTAAAAAATCACCAACTGTCATTCTTGAAATTGCAAATTTGGCAAATTCGACACAGGCCGACATCGTGCTCCTGCAAGAACTCTCAACTAACTTCTTCTGGCCCACACGTGGGTTTCAGGCTTTTTTTTTTTGTCCCAGGCGCCTACATCCCCTCGGGAATTGTGGCACGTAGCACACAGAATGTACGTCCTCCCAACTCGGCACTCCCCAGGGTTCAGCGCTAAGTCCTTTCCTGTGGAACATAGTTGCTCGGACCATCTTCACCCTTCCCTCCATCATAGATAGCCGATTAATAGCTTACGCGGACGACTTCACCCTTATGACTCAGGTTCGTAGTCGCCTGCCGGTCTCTGCCACTAACACCTTCTTGGAGAGGTCGACATCTTGGTGCACGATAAATGGTCTTAATATAAACCCCATTAAGACTCAAGCTTGCCTGTTCCAATGGCGTAATGTCCACCCCAACTCCGAGACAGGGCTCAGAGTCCTTGGTCAACCTTTGTTAAAAATAGATAATTTATAATTGTATGCTTTATAGATTTTCCTCTATTATTATTATGTATATATATTTTTATTTTATTTTTGTTGCCTCTTTCTCTTAATGGGTGGAAAGGAATAAAGAATGGAAAGAGCAAGATTTGTAAACAAACAAGACATCGCCCCCCCATCCCATGCGCGAGCACCTATGCGCGGTGACGGGGAGAAAAAAGAAGAAAAGGACAACCGGCAGCGCTGGTGTATAGGCTCGGGGAAATATGAGCTCCCGGGAAATATGAGCTCCCGCCAAATATGAGCTCCCGCCTCAGAAGGAATGAGTAACCACGTGTGAATGAAAACAAAGAAGATAACGAGAAGACAGTTGATATAGAATTGCGCACCAATTAAGTGGGTTGCGATATAATTTCCTGTTAAGGAACAGAAGAATTAATCTGGAAAATTATCTCAAGTGAAGAATTATTTCAAGTGAACTCAAGATCAAATTTATCAACAGAATCGAAAACAAGATTTGTTTTTTATAAACAGAAGCTTAGATAAGTATTTTTAAACTTTGATTGAAAAAGATTTTGCCTTTCCAACCCAAGTTATTTTGCTCTCTACATTATTTGTTTGTATGTATATTTAACTTGTATCACTCGTTTTGTTTATTCTAATTTTAAATATATCTAACCTTTTGGCCAATTTGATTATCACCCTTTTTATCTGTTTATTTATTTTTATTGCCTAGTCATTTTTGATAAGCAAAATAAAATATATATTTAGGCCATTTTTGTTAAATTTTATTTCTACAACTTGTGCAAACACAACTGGTGAATCTCTATTTTCAATCTGGGTAAGATTGACCTTCCCCATATTTATTTTTTTTTTTCAAATTCAACATTTTTGGTGAGACGGACGTGATTTCACCTTGTGGTGTTTATACAATTTGTGGAGATGGATAAGCTTAAAAGAGAAAGAACTCCCTTAAGGAATACTATAACTCTTACCACAAATGAAATAAAATCAGGTCTAAGTCTAGAGGAAGTGGATATAATTTTAATAAGGGCCAAATTTGAAAGGTTAACCATTCTTAGTGAGAGACTGATATTGATTGATGATAAAATAAAAGAGATCTTATTGGATGATCCGATGTCCACAGAAGCTCAAATCAATGATGAGATGGAACAATGTGAGACTTATAGCCTACAAGTAGGAATTGTCGCACAGAAGGTGAAAGAATATGAGTCTAAATTGGCAGCACCCTGTGATGATAAAATGTCACAATCTAGCACTTCAGATGTTAAAAGACAAATTAAACTTCCAAAATTTGAACTAAAAAAGTATACAGGTGAGCTAGAGGAATGGCTATCATGGTGGAGTCATTTGAAAAAATACATTTAGATGAGTCACTGTCTGATGTTGATAAATTTGAATACTTAATACAATCCATGGTTGTTGGGTCAAAGGCCCACAGACTTGTGACTAGCTTCCCTCTTACCCAAAAGAATTACAACAAAGTCATTGGAGATTTAAAAGATAGGTTTGGAGACAGAGATATGCTGACTGAGTTGTATGTGCGCAAGCTTTTAAAGTTAGTCATTGCCAGTGCCAGGTCTGAAAAAAGAACTTTGGCTCAACTTTATGATGATTTGGTTGCACATCTCCATTCTTTGGGATCTCTGGGAGTGGATACTAAGTCTGGGGGTGGTGCTTTCTTGTACCCGTTGGTGGAGTCAAGTTTGCCACTTGAACTTATCAAAATATGGCAACGTTCCCGTACACCGAACATTGAAGCGGGAATTGAACATAGTGGGGCTAAAGCTTTTGATAAATTAGAGGGTCTGATAGAATTTTTAAAGCAGGAAGTTAAAAATGCAGAACGCATTTCCTTTGTTGCTGAAGGATTTGAACCTTCCCTTCCTCTAAAACAGGGAAAGAGAGAAAATAATCCCCCTAAGATCCACACAGCGTCTGCATTATTTGTTGGAAAGACCAACTTACCGTGTTTATTTTGTGATAAAGATAACCATCTTAGCCAAAACTGTTTTAAGGCAGCCAAGATGTTGGAATCAGACAGATTAAAGAGGGTACAGGATGCGAAAGTTTGCTTTAAATGCTTGAGAAAGAATCATTTAAAGAAGGATTGTCGGTCTTTTGTAAGATGCAAGCGTTGCCAAGGACCTCATTTTGAGATAATGTGCAGAGGAACCTCACATAGTCAGGAAAATTTAAATTGGAGGTCAGATAACAGATCTCACAATAGTTTAGCAGAGCAGAATGAGGGGATCAGTGAGCCTGTAACAGCAATGGCGAATCAAGTATGCACAAATAATATCTCTTTAATGACTCTCATTGTAAAAATTAAAGGGCCGAAACGTTCCAAAATGGTAAGAGTGCTTTTAGACTCTGGTAGCCAAAAGTCTTACATCAGAAGGTCTCTAGCTAAGGAGTTAGACTTACCCAAGGTGGGAGAAGTCAAATTGAATAAATTTTTGTTTGGAGGGCAAACCACAGGAGAAAAGGCTCATTCAATATTTTATTTCCAGTTGGACAATGTTGATGAGGGAAAGGCTTTCAAAATGGAAGCGTTAGAGGAAACAATAATTTGTGGCAATATTTCACCCGTTGAAACAGGACCCAGGCAATGGGAATTGGATAAGAAAGGAATCACTTTGACTAAGGTAGACAATAATAAAACCGAAATAGACATCCTAATCGGTGGAGACTATTATGGGCAACTTCTCACAGGAAAAATTGAACAGCTGGCAGGAGGATTGACCGCAATTCAAACAGTTCTTGGTTGGACTTTAATAGGTAATACCTCATCAGAGAGACCAGAGACAAGTGCTCAAATGGTTATCACCTTACTTACAACCCAACAGAGAGTAGCGTCCTTATGGGAATTAGAAACAATAGGGATACGCGATCCTACAGAGGTCATCTCTGTGAAAGAGAAAAATGTTCTCATGCAAGAAAAGTTTCGTGAGAAAATCTGCCGAGACCATGATGGACGTTATCTTGTATCTCTTCCATGGAAGGAAGGAAGTGGGACGATACCTAATAACTTGGAAATAGCCAAAAGGCGCTTGGAGGCTATGACTCAAAAGTTGACACAAAAGGGTCAGTTTGTTCCTTATGATGAAGTCTTCCGATCCTGGTTCAGGGAAAACCTTATTGAAGAAGTTGACAGGGAAGACATCAGACCTACTGGACATTATCTACCACATCGCCCAATATATAAGGTTCAGAGTCAGACTACTCCTATTCGACCCGTTTACGATGCATCATGTAAAGCAAGTAAGAGAAGTTTGTCTCTAAATGAATGTTTAGAAACTGGACCTAATCTGATTGAACTTTTACCTGAAATCCTGATAAGATTTAGGGAAAAGAAAATAGGAGCCATCGCTGACATCCGCAAAGCTTTTCAGACCGTAGGTATAGATGAGAAGGAAAGATTCCACAAGGAATACCTCGCCATGCTCGTACAAAAGGGGAATGAAACAGAGGGTAGAAGGTTTCTTCCAGGCGAAGTTGTGCTGATTGGTCGAGATGATCAAAAAAGAATATTCTGGCCACTAGGCAGAATCTTGGAACTGTACCCCGGGAAGGATGGCAGAGAACGTGTAGCTAGAGTTAGGACTGCTACGGGTGAATTTGTAAGACCGTTAAAGAGACTTTTCTCTTTGGAACTTGGTTCTGATATTTCCAGGGAGGTGAGATTACCTAAGACAGAAGGGATCAAAGCCCAGGAGATTCCAACAGATGGAGAACAGTCAATTTTTACTAGGTCTGGAAGAGAAGTGAAAAAACCTACGAGATTGGGGGTGTACACCAATAATCTTTCCTAATTAAGATTTTTTTTTTGTATTCCCATACAAAAAGGTGGGAGTATGTTAAAAATAGATAATTTATAATTGTATGCTTTATAGATTTTCCTCTATTATTATTATGTATATATATTTTTATTTTATTTTTGTTGCCTCTTTCTCTTAATGGGTGGAAAGGAATAAAGAATGGAAAGAGCAAGATTTGTAAACAAACAAGACATCGCCCCCCCATCCCATGCGCGAGCACCTATGCGCGGTGACGGGGAGAAAAAAGAAGAAAAGGACAACCGGCAGCGCTGGTGTATAGGCTCGGGGAAATATGAGCTCCCGGGAAATATGAGCTCCCGCCAAATATGAGCTCCCGCCTCAGAAGGAATGAGTAACCACGTGTGAATGAAAACAAAGAAGATAACGAGAAGACAGTTGATATAGAATTGCGCACCAATTAAGTGGGTTGCGATATAATTTCCTGTTAAGGAACAGAAGAATTAATCTGGAAAATTATCTCAAGTGAAGAATTATTTCAAGTGAACTCAAGATCAAATTTATCAACAGAATCGAAAACAAGATTTGTTTTTTATAAACAGAAGCTTAGATAAGTATTTTTAAACTTTGATTGAAAAAGATTTTGCCTTTCCAACCCAAGTTATTTTGCTCTCTACATTATTTGTTTGTATGTATATTTAACTTGTATCACTCGTTTTGTTTATTCTAATTTTAAATATATCTAACCTTTTGGCCAATTTGATTATCACCCTTTTTATCTGTTTATTTATTTTTATTGCCTAGTCATTTTTGATAAGCAAAATAAAATATATATTTAGGCCATTTTTGTTAAATTTTATTTCTACAACTTGTGCAAACACAACTGGTGAATCTCTATTTTCAATCTGGGTAAGATTGACCTTCCCCATATTTATTTTTTTTTTCAAATTCAACAACCTTTAAACATCAAGAAGACCGTCACAATCTTAGGAGTGGAGTTTTACCAGACCCGCGGATTTGTCGCCCACCTACGCAAGATCACACGTAGATGCAGATCAATAATCCCACGACTCACTCACACCATACAGGGTAAATTTGGAATCTTCTTTTCAGCTGGACGGAGCGTCAAATGGGGAGGTCGTGCTCTCTCCAGCGAAGGCATTAGGCAACTTAGGAGCCTTCACTGCAATTTTGCGAAACGTGTACTGAGAGGAGGTCCTTACACACCTACAGTCTAAGCCAACTCCATCACCGGCAGCCCTCCTTTCGATATTATTGTTAGGTCTCGTACGGCGTTCCTGAAGGAAATCAATGAAGGAAATTTTGAATCTAGACCAGGCCCTGCTTCTTTGCCATACCCTCCAGATAGACGTCAATTGTCTTTCAGTCTAAACATCGAGGAGATAACAACACCTATAATATTCACAGACGGATCAAAAAATGAGGCTGGGGTGGGCGCTGTAATTGTTCCCTCATCAGAAGATCAGCAGCCCGTTCTCTTACGGCTCCATCCCGACTGCACAGCCTTCCAGGCTGAACTTCTGGCAATCCGCTGGGCGGTCCGTCTGGTGAAGGAAGGTTATTCAAGAAATGCGATCACTATCGCGTCGGAGTGCAGATCAGCTCTGTCAGCCATATGTACGTCAGGTCCAGTTCGATCGACATTAGTAGCTAAGATTATTCTCGCACTGAACACCAACCAAAACGTAAATCTGTGTTGGGTGCCGGGACACTGCGGCATCGACGGAAAGGAAAGAGCAGACAGAGCTGCTAAGAACGCGGCCGTTTTGATCTTAGAGCCATCATTTTCCATTCTGCCTAGAAGCCTGGCCCGTAACCACTCACGCGCGGCAGCCCTAGACGCATGGACGGAGGTTTATTGCCAGGACCACTACAACAGACACCTGAGGAGAATAGCCCATACTCCAGACCGGCTGCTCCAATTCCTCCCTAAGGTCTGTCCTGGAGAAGTCACCACCACCTTACTTACAGGACATGGTCATGTTCGGGCAGACTTGGTTCTCTGGCGTCTTGGGGAAGACCCATCTTGCCCACATTGTATGGAGGAACAACAGACTGCGGACCACTTTCTATTCAGATGCCATGCTCTCAAGCAACACAGAATGAAGACAGCTCTGCTGCTTGGGAAGACCTCCTTCGACCCAGTCTCGTTGGCTGGACTCCCGGGTTCTCTGCAGGCATGGAACTTCCTGACCAGCTGGTTCGGCTCTGCAATTGGCTCTATATAAATATAATCTAGAGTAACTGGTTTCTACTAGTTAGCTGGACAGCCCGGGCAGTTGGCGTTTCTTGCGCTCCAGGGGCCTGGGTTATCCTTATTTCTCTCTCTATACTCTTGGAAGACGGGGCAATTTAGCAGCAGATGAATAGAAATTTGTTCCTCACATCCACAGAAGCATCTTGAATCCTGCACTGCTTTGATGAATTTTAAAAAGCTTCTAAAATTTCCGTGATTTGTAATAAATTGAGAGTTGTGGAAATTTGCCCGAAAATAATTCGGAATATTAGCGGGAAAGAAACTTTGAAATGTTTGGTTAGTATTTTTCTTCAATAGTGTAATTTTATATTTAATCAAATTTTCAATTATATCTGGAATATCCAAGTCGTATCGCTGTTGATCCTCGATCGATAAATATTTTATTCAAGCACGTTGTCGTTGATTTTTATTTGACAAATCCATGTTGTCTGGAGCTCAAAAGATTATTACTTTCATAAAATTCATAAATTCGATTTTTCAAAATTTTTTCGAAAATTTTTGAAAGATTTGAAATCAATGAGATAGGTCGATAACTTTTTGTTGATTCTAAATTAGATTTATGTGGTTTAGGAATTATCTTTAGAGCTGCTATTTTCCATTTCTCCGGATAATACCCCTTTTTGAATACATTTATTAAATAGTTTGCATAACATATGCTTAATTTTTGGGTAAGCACATTTGATCATATTGTGGCGAAGAAATATTTTATTATTTAATTTAATATAATTCAATTAAAATACTCAACAGATTATAAAAAAAAATATATTACTCTGTATTTGTGAAATCATCTTCAAAATATTTCTTTGCTTGCTTGCTTAAGATTCCCTAGCTGTAGATAGTTTTGCTGACTTGTTAATAATTGTCGACTCGTCGTTGTGACGTCATCAATAAATTATTTTATATCTTAGGATATTTCAAGGCTTGATTTCTACGCTACAATATTGTTACTTATGTTGTCTAAACCTAGAGCTTTTTAAACATCACAATTAGAAATGATATTAATTATTTCTTCTACTTCGATAATAATTATGCTTGGATTATTCATTCGTGGCTTAAAATTTCTAATTATTTGTTGTTGAAAATTGTCCAAATTAGGATCGTCTTCAGGAATTAAATCGTCCATTAATATGGTCATTGTTTGCTCTTTTAGATATTCTGGTGAATTGTCAATTATGGGAATTTCATTCTTTACATTTGAGGATCTTAATTTATTGAAGAACTTATAAGCATTACCAAATGGATTATCTGTGTATTTTCTTCAATAACGTTTCGCCAGTTAGTTCTTTTAGCTTTTCTTATTGCATTAGTGTATTTGTTTCTTGCCAACTTAAATGTATATTAGCTGATTGTTTTATGACGATAATACTAGTTTCTAATATAATGAAAATGATTTTTTATTATTTCCTGTTCATTAGTCCACCAGTCAATTCTGGAAACATGTTTATTAATGGGGGTTTAACCTTCGAAGATTTATATGCTGCTTCTCTCAATAAATTCATGAGTGCGTTCACTATCCCATCAATGTCTTCCTCATCTTTCACTCTGCTTATATCAATTCCCAGTTTTTTGTATCTTGTAATGATATGTTATTAGAAAAATTTGCCCAATTCGCATTTTTTCAAAGTGGAAATTTGATTATTGAATAAATGACCATTCTTTAACCTGATATCAAATTTAACAGCAACATGGTCGGAAATATTAGTCAAATCAGTGGTATGCCAGTTGTTTATTAAACTTAGTGAGTGTTTATTCGAGATTGTGAGATCAATTATACTTACTCTCCGCGGCAGGTGGGTGTTTTTTCAGGTTATGTATAAAGAGGTTACATTCGTCTATAATAGGTTGTAATCTATATCCATTAGAGTTTATAACAAACCATATAGTAGGTCTTGAAATAAAATCACTGCAAAGGATTACAGGTTGATTTATATACGTTTTGAGCAGATCTCTAATGAATGTTTGATGAACAGGGTTAAATGTATTCGGATGAATGTAGAAATTAGAAATAATTAATTTTGCTTTAACTGTAGAAATAGATATTGTTGTACAAAAAGAATTTGTGAATTTTTCCTCTTTGCTGAACTTTATATTTTTATTTAAAATTATAGTTGCCGTATATTTTTCCCCAGTTTTATTCGAACATATAATTTGAGAGTCCATATCATAAATAACATTCTCATGTAAAACATATGGTTCTTGAATCAAAAGAATGTCAGGTGAAGGATATTCACATATCAAACAAAATGTTAACGCGGGATTCGATCCCGGTTCATGACTGTCTGGAAACGAGGGTGTTACCCACTCGCCCTTGTCAGGTGGGTCATCTCTAGTGTTGGCCTGTAGTTTACTTATCGCAGTAAAACTTTTTCTTACATTTTGTTGAATACATCTCACATTTTCAATCATATAGGATATTAATCTACAGGGTGATCCAAAAGTCCCGCACTATTTAAAAAATTAATAACTCCGCGAATATTTGCGCTAGAGCAATGCGGTAAACACCATTGTGTTCAGGATGCAATGGGATTTTTTATGGCAAATAATGAAAATTTCGAAATTGATTTTAGTTACAATTTTATTCGCCAGATGGCGCACTACCAAAATCAGAGATTCAGCGGCCAAATTGTTTGATAAACTGAAAAATATAACTGATCGACACGTATTTTTCCTTTTTGAATACCAGGAAAGAACCCTAATAACATCAAATAACAAATTAATAAAACACCACTTCGCCAAAAGTATGAAGAATTGGTTAACAATTTTTAAATACAATCAGAGATATGTAAAATAGGTAAATGCAAATTAAAACATGTAGCAAAAAAAAAATTGATATTTTAGATACGGTTTGTGTTTCCGAAGATAATAAATTTCTAATATTTTTAATTCAACTCTCTCTCATACTGTACCCAATTTTAAAAAATGTGTTCCCTCAAATAAAAATATTTTTCAAATCGACCTTTTGCGTTGAAAAACGTGGTAGTAAAATCATTTATATTATTTTTTGCACAAAATTTCTAAAGTTATTGGTGTACAGAAAATATTCCTTATGCTATTTCTTCTAATGAGCGAAAAGCGAAAAACTAAACATAAGGGGAAAAATTGTGTGCACCAGTGTTATTCGAGAAGTTATAACACTCTGGTTTGCACGAAATATATGTGAGCAAATGACAAACAAAATATTACTGTTCACAAAAAAAAAGAGTCAAGATGTGAGGACAGCATTTATTATCCCCATATCCCAACACAAATAGCTGCAAAATATTGGTAGATAATATAATACATGGCAGCTTATATAACACATGAGGTAACTGCCTTCTCTCTTGTATTAGGTCACAATCCTTGCTCAATGTGGCACCCTTCATTCTCAATCACCGCCTGCAGACGATAAATGACAGAATGGACAGCATTAAATAACATATTTGTTGAAATTGATAAAACGTGTCATCTGATAGAAGCCTTTAACGTGGCCAATGTGGTAGGCCAGCATCGATAAACACACGATTTTCAACGAACGTATTCTTCAGCAATTGTTTGGCACCTTGGGAGATATGAGGAGGTCCTCCAACTTTCATGAATGTTATTTCGCTTAATGCTTTTTCCCTGAAATATGGGAATACCCCATATGAACATAACGTTCACCAGTTACAAAAACGGTTTTAAAAGTTCTTCCATTGATTTTTCAAAGAAAAATGGCCCAATAATAAAAGAAGAAGTGAACCCACACAAAACTGTAACTCTAGGCTGATAAAGTGGCATTTCTGTAAAAATCCTAGGGTTTTCTGTTGCCCAAAAGCGGCTGTTTTGAATGTTAGATTCTCCGTTTATAGAAAAGTGAGCATCATCTGTCCACAGAACATTCGACAGCCAGTTTTCATCAATATCAATTTTCCGGAAAACCCATGCAGCGAATTCTTGACGCATCTCAAAATCGCCAACTTTCAGCTCGTGAAATCTTTGAATTTAGTATGGGTACAGACAATAGAGACCTTAAGTGAAGCCTCTTCGGATATCACAATCATACTCGGCGATTTTAACGCCAAAAGTTCAACTTGGGGATCATCTGTCCAGGATAACAAAGGTCACCGACCTCGACCTTACACCATTAAATAAGGGAGAGAACACCTATCTATCCAAGTCGACAGGCACAGAATCCGCAATAGACATCACAGCGATAAATTTCAACATCGCACCCACAACACAATGGAAAATCCTGAGAGGTGCAATCAGTGACCACAGACCAATTTTAACAACCCTAAACTTCAAAATTGAGAATATCCAACAGAATAAAAGAACATGGAACTTTAGGAAAGCCGACTTGAAAAAAAATTGACAGAAAAGCTTGAAGAACTGTGCAACGAAAAATTGAATTACAGAACGCTTGACAAAAACTTGGAAAACTTCTCTTCGAATATATCAAAAGCTGCAAAAGCATCGATACCTAGGAGACGTTAGACCTGTGGATACCTTACTGGAAGGACCACAACATCGAGGCAATGATTGCAGAGAGAGACAATATCAATGAACTTCTTAAAAAAATAAAACAGAAGAAAAGAGAAAGTAACACATTGAAATTAGTCACAAAATAGAACAAGAAATTTGGATATGCAAACAAGAGAAAAATGGCAGAGTTCTGCGAAAAAATGGATCCAAGAAAGGACAGCCAACACTGGAATATGATTAGAGTGTTAGAAAACAATCAAAACCAACACCAATCCTCCAATACTCTAACCGATATGAATAGAACAGCGAGAACGAGAACAAACAGATGACTAACATAAATGCTGTATATCTTTCAAGCACTTCCATACTAAAATATACGATTGAAGACAGGACTCTAAAAATAATATAAACCAGTTAGTTAAACAAGCAAGAAACTTCCATCAACAAGATATTTTCTCGAGAGACTTCACACTGAATGAGCTAAACTCATCAATAAAAAAATCTAAGAGGTCACCAAGAGATAATCTAATCTTTGGTCAAATGATTAAACACTTTGAAGTCAAAGCTAATAAACAACTCCTACGAATACTGAACATTTCATGGTAAACTGGTGAACTCTCAAAGAATTGGAAGATATCAATTACTGTGCCAATACTGAAACCAAACAAAGATGCCAAGGAATCCAAGAACTATCGGCCAATTGCTCTCACCAGCATACTTTATGAAATAACAGAACGAATTATCCACTCTAGGCTCATAGTCTGGCTCACTAAAAATAATAAAATAAACCTCTACCAAACTGCCTATAGATCCCAGCACTGTACGACTGATCAACTGTTCTACTTCTGTCAATCAATAATAGATTCTTTCCAGGAAAAACCGCCAAAGAAGACCACGGCTATATTCCTTGATATGACCTCAGCTTTTGATCGAGTGTGGAGGGAGAAATTACGTGAAAGGCTGCACAACATCGGAGTAAGAGGAGAAACCTTAACCTGGATTGCAGACTTCTTAAGGGGAAGAAGGTTAAAGGTTTTGGTCAATGGAGAATTTTCCAAGGAAGGAAGAACGTGTGATACTGCAGTCCTGGATCTTTCCAGTTGGTCTCGAGGACCGCGCCATCACCATCTCCTAAGCGGCGAAGTACGCGATCTAGGTATTCATCGTAGATCGCAAAATGCGTGGTGTCGCTGGAGACCCACTGGCGATTCTCCACCAAACTCTGCAGCGCTGGCAGAGGCGCCATATTCATTGTACATAGTGTATGTGATGATTTAAGACCATGGAATTGTTGTAAATAGTCCAGATATCTACTACCACATGTTCCACCACGTAATTGTATATAACTTCTTATTTACTGCAAATAGAACGCCTCAACTAACATCAATCTGTACCGCGTAAGAATCTAATAAAGTATAGCAACTGTACAGATAGAAGGAATGGAGACTAACAGGAGAAAATTAAGGTTAAAACTAATCAGGCTTAGGTGAAAATAGGAGAGAAGGCCTAGCAAACCCAGTCCAACTTTTACGAGGTCGTGGCCCTCCTGGATAATAAAACTTCCCCCCCCTGTTTACGTCAGAAAATAGCAGTGACCTGTTCGGACCCAGCTCAGCTATAAAAGGAGGCCCCGATCCTCAGTTAGTCAGTCCTTAGTTAGTCTTTGTTCCAGTCCCTGTCCACCGGACGCTCCGATAAAAGGTAAACCCTTTCCTGCCAGAAATCTCCTCGTCCCATTCCTTCTTGACGTTCAGACGCTTCTAAGTGGAATCTCTATTGGCTTATTTCACCTTTGGCCCAGCTGTGTCGCCTTCCACCACGACTGCACGGTAGAGTTGACATCGAGGTAACACTGGTCCCAGAGGTCCCAAGATATCACATGTATATAATGCATATTATCTTTTTTTAAATAGTGCAGACTGTGCACTTTGTATGTATTGACAAGATGTCAATAAAATTATTTTAACTGTCATTGATGAGGAATTGGAATTTTCAAAACACATACTTAGCACCTCAAATAGAGCTACCAGAAAACTAAACATTCTGAGATGGCTATGTGGAACAAATTGGGGAGAAAAACCCAGAATTCTCAGAACAACATATATCACCTTAATAAGGCCGATAATGGAATATGCAACACCGGTCTGGGCTCCCTCAAGCTCATCACTAAAAGTAAGACTAGACAGTGTTCAAGCAAAAGCGGCCAAAATAATCACTGGTGCTGTTTCATCCACCAACAATGAGAAAATTCAGAGAGAATGTGTTCTAGACCTACTCGCTCGAAAGCAGAAGATAAAATAAAAACAACTTGGATCGGCACTTCAGAAACGAGGAACCAGAGGACGAGATCTCTCTGACCACTTGTGGTTTGGTGGATCCGCCCTTTTCTGAGAATGAGGTGAAACTGACGGCTTTCAAGTTCGGGAAAAGGAAATCTCCTGGTCCCGAAGGGATCGATAACACGGTCGTGAAAGCCCTGTTAAGAATGCACCCATCACTTCTTGCCAGGTTTTTCAATAGGTGCCTGGACACTGGTACTTTTCCTGAGGCATGGAAGGTTGCCCGAGTAGTGCTTCTCGAAAAGTCTGGTAGAAAGGGTAATTCTCCTAATGATTATCGTCCGCTTTCTTTACTAGTGTGTCTAGGTATGGTCCTGGATAGCCTACTATCTCAGCGACTGAAGCACTGGCTAGAGAGTAATGAGCTCCTTTCCTCTTTCCAACATGGTTTTAGGGAAGGGAACTCCACAACCACGGCTCTGAACGAGGTGTTAGAGGGGGTTGAGATGGGCTTAAATAAGGGTGCTTGGGTTCTTCTCGTGGCCCTGGACATTGTTGACGCGTTCAACTCCATGAGCTGGAACAAGCTGATGAAATTTGATCGACATGGGTTGTCCTGATAATTTGTGCAGCTTGGTTCATGACTTCCTGAGGGATAGACGGATTAGCCTCAGTTTTTGTGGGCGGAAGTTGGAAAGAAATTGTGCTAGGGGTTGCCCCCAGGGCTCTTGCTGCGGCCTTTTTATGTGGAATATCCTGGTAAACACCGTTTTCCAGGTGGAGCTACCTGAGGGAGCCTGGCTGGTTCTCTATGCTGACGACCAGTTCCTCATCATTGAGGCTGCTTCGAGAGCGAAGGCTGAGAAGTGTGTTGAAGCTTCTCTCCAAATTCTCTCGAACTGAGCCCATGACTCTGGCCTTAAGTTCAATGTCTCCAAAACTAAAGCCCTCAGCTTTAAGCCTAGGGACATAAGAACTAAAAGGAAAGGGATCAAATGGGAGCACAAGCCGGCTATCCGGATGAAAGGACGGAGGGTAGCGTTGGTCAATAGGATGACCATCCTGGGGGTGGTCATTGATGACAAGATGGGTTGGCAATACCAGGCGGAGGAGATGGTGACGAGAGGCAGGGAGGCGTTGTGCAGGCCTGTCCTGGTTGGCTCTCAATAGGGGGGGGGGGGAGAAGGAGGGTACTATTTTTAGGAACCTCTGCCTCTCCTGTGTCGAGCCAATCCTGCTATAACAGGGATCAGAAGGTGGCAAAAACTCTAGAGAGCGTGCAGAGGACAGCGGCACTCAGAATCACAGGGGGATATCGCACTACCAGCAGTGAGGCCTTTTTGGTCCTCGCTGGGCTTATTCCCCTGGGATTGAAACTAGAGGAGGAGACCATCAGACAGAAGATCTGGGAGAACAGGGAAGATGCCCTGGGACTTGAAGCGGGTGCCCTGGAATGGAAGAGGGACCCAAGGAAGCCTCCGCAGTGGTTGCCAAAGTGGAATTGGAGTCCTGGAGAGCCGACAGGGATCGACACGGAGGTTTTCACTGATGGTAGTAAGTCTGGAACCAATACTGGAGCTGGAGTAGTGATTTTCACTAATGAAGAGCTGATCTTCCAAGAAAGCTTAACACTCAGAGTGGACGAATTGGTCTTTTCAGCCGAGCTGGTTGCGATCAGGGTAGCCCTCAGAGTGTGTGCCGAGAAGAACTTCAGCCCGGACCGCCTCTATTCAGATTGTATGTCGGCCCTCGTCGCCATCAATCTGGTGAAAGGGCAACTCGCGCATCAAATAATCCAGGAGCTGGAGATGATAACGCGGGCTCCGGAGGGTTAGGGGACACAGCCTCATCGAAGGTAATGAGTTCGCAGACAGGCTCGCTAAGGCAGGATGCTTTAGAGGTAGATCACTGAGGACCCCAGTGACCAAGAAAGAAGTTTATAGGAGGATCAGGGGGCACGTCCAGGACTTATGGTTGGACAGATGGAGGAAAAGTGTGAAGGGAGAGAGGTATTCATTTGGGTAACAACACCCAAGTACCTCTGTAAGGTAATGTCCCACAAATTCATTAGGGTAGTTCGGGACATGGGCTCTTCCCCAAGTCTCCACAGATTTAAAATTAAGAGAAACCCTGATTGCGTCTATGAAGAAAGGGATGTGGATGCACGCCACTACGTCTTGGATTGTCCAAGGGTAGTGGGCGTGCAGGAAGAGAGAAGGAGGGCGAGGGGCGCGATCGAGAGTAAGCTGCTGAGAAACCACAGCAAGCTTCTTGAGAAAGCCTACGACGTGGCATCTGAGCTTTACCTCAACTGTGAGTGAACAGAGTCGACCGGGGGCCGCCTCCCCGCGGTCCCTACTGGACACAGTAAATACTTTCCTCTTTTGCTGTGTTTAAAGGCCTCCGGTATAGAAATCCTTCCAGACACGTTGTCTGGGAGGTGGTGTTTCCAGGTACAATGTCCAAGCTCTAGCTTGGATACCGTTACTTGGCTTATGAGTTGAACAGAATAGCAGCGAAGGGCATGCTTCGGATGCCGGCTTGTGGACCGAAAGGTCTGGGTGGCCATCTGCTTCTAGGGTGTACTAACTGTGCTTAGGTGGGATCCTCCAGTTATTGTTTATTTTTGTTTTAGCTACTGTTTCTATTTCTTTAAAAGTAAGTTTATTTTTCTGTAGTAAGGGTTCTTTTGTGCCTTTTTTCGCTAGCGCATCAGCAGCTTCATTGCCTTCAATGCTAACATGTAAGGGTATCCATTGAAGGTGAATTTTTGAGGTATTGAGAGTTTTTGGAGAAAACCAATTATGTTCCTGCTTACTTTGTCTCTAAGTTCCCTTGTGTGACTCAAGTGTTGTATGGCACTTCTACTATCAGTAATAATCCATATATCGTGATGTTTAGTGTTTCTGATGGATTTTAAGGCTTCATAGATGGCTATAAGTTCGGATCTGAAGACTGAGCAAAAATCTGGGTTTCTTCTGTTTATTTTCTGATTGCCATTTGTGGTTTTAATGAGAGAGTCACTGTCAGTGTGTCCCAACTCGTCTCTGCTACCATCGGTATAGATAGTTATTACATTTTTAGGAATTTTATATTAATTATTTCTAATGATAATTGTTTTAAGTATTCTGGATTTTGGTATTGTTTATTGGTGGGTTCATTTAAAGTGGCATTAAAAATAACATTTTGTTAGTGATTCGCATGGAGATATTTTTTCTGCTAAATAATATTTTTCCACTTTATATTTTAAAAATCCATTTCTTTTAGCCAGGTGGAGAGGGCCTTCTTTTTTGAGTCTTATATTGGATTCCCAATTAAGTATGTAATTGAAAGTTCTGTGTTTGTTTTCATAACTCTTGATTTTGTTTATATATTTTGGCAGATTGTAGCTTTTTCTATCCTTTAAGGGCATAATGTCTGCCTCGTAAAGTACAATATTATTAGGGCAGGTATTTCGAAGACCTGTAATAATTCTAGCTGCATTTAGTTGTATCTTTTCCAGTGATTTTAGATTTGTTTCAGATGCTGTACCATAGATTTGATATCTATATTCCAAGATAGGTCTCATTAGAGATGTGTAAGTTAATTTTAGTGTTGTTGCTTCAGCTCCCCACTCTTCCTGAAATACATTTCAAGATTTTTAGTCGGTCTCTTCCTTTTCTAACAACTCCTTCAATATGTTTACTGGAGTTAATGTCTGGATCCAGGGTGTAGCCGAGATATTTAGGATGTTTATTATATTGCAATTGTTGTTCTTTCAGAATAATATTTGGTCTTATTTTGTATAGTTTCTTATCGGTAGTAAAAAGACAGGTTTCAGATTTTTGGGGGTTAAATTCTAATTTATGTTTATTAGCAAATTTTTCTAGGTGGAGAAGAGTCTTGTTCAAATCTCTTTCAGCTTTTTTCCAGTTAGTGTTGCTGCTCCATAGAATAATGTCATCAGCGAAAAGTCCAATATTGGTTTTATGTGAAAATTATTCTTCTATGCCTGCAATAAATAGGGTGAAGAGATTTGGGCTAAGGACTGATCCTTGTGGTAATCCTTGATACAATTTGAAGGTTTTAGATAGAGTGCCATTATATTTGACCCTGATGTATCTATTTTTAAGGGAATCATTTATCCAAGTGATAGCTTTTCCATCAATTTTGAAATGTTTGTATAATTTTGTAATTAACTTGTTTTTCCATACTTTATTAAAAGCTTGTGTAAGGTCTAGGTCAAGGTCTTGTGTGGTTAGTTGGTTTTCTGTTTTGTGCATCTTTTACCTTTTGTGTGAAAAATAAGAGTTGGTCTATTGTCCCATGTCCTTTCCTAAATCCATATTGTTCTTCTGGTAAGAGATTTCTTGTGTCGGGGTGGTAGGTGAGTCGTCTGAGTATAATTTTTTCCATTAATTTTCAGCAAATAATTGTGAGGGAGATAGGTCGGTAGTTTTTTGGGTCATCAGCAGATTTGTCAAGTTTTTAAATGGGAATTATTGTTGCATTTTACAGTCTTGAGGCAATTTTCCAGTTTTCCAGGAGTTATTGAAAATATTAAGAAGTCTTTCTTTGCCAAATTTGCCCAAGTTTGAAATCATTCGGCCATGGATTCCATCTGGCCCAGGAGTCTTGTTTAGGTCAGTGTTTTCTAATGCATAAGCTAGCTCTTTCATATTGATTTTTTCATGGAAAATATTATGAGTGCTGGTGACATTTTTACAGTCATGAATAATCCTTCGGGCCTTTGTTTCAACCTTGATTTTACTACTTATTTGATATGAATTACCTAAAAGATTGGCAGCAATTTTGTCATTAGTTGCTGGTGCACCATCTGTATTCTTAATCATATTAGTTTTTTCGCTTTGTGACTGGGATCTGTCAATTTGTTTTGCCAAATTCCAAAGTTTTGTATTTGGGTTTCTTGGGTTCAGGTTTTCACAAGTTTGTTTCCATTTTTCCCTTTTCACATTTACGTATAATATTTTTATTTTTGCATTCACAATGTTCAGTTCAGTTCTACAATTTGTTTGGTTTTGGGTGCTCTTTTTTGTAGTTCATTTCTTTTAGTTATAAGTGTTTGAATATGTTTTGCCTGGTGTGTATAATTTGGAATCCATTTCTTAATATTACCTCTTGGTATTGAAACTGTGGCTGCTTTAATAATGGTGTTTTCGAAAGATATCCAATTAGCCTTTTTGAAGTTCCAGAATTTTTCTTAATTGAGCTGGTTTTGGTCTTGGTGCTAATTTCTATCAAATTAGGCAAATGATCACTTACAATACTTTTTAATATTTGCTATTTGCATTTGTAGAAAATGTCAGGATAGTAAAAACTTATATCAAGGGCTTGTGCAGTATTATAGCTGTATGAATGATGGGTAGGATTCCCATCATTTAAGCACATGATGGCATTGTCGTCAAATATGTTTGAAAGTATTTTGCCTCTTGGGTTTGGCGTGGAACATCCCCATAGTTGATGTTTGGCATTAAGGTTACCTACAATAAGAGTTGTCTGTAAGAAATTGAGCCATTGTTCCATCGTCAATAAATTTATTGTTTGGAGGGTGATACATATTGTATATGTTGATGGCTTTGTTTTGATTGAGGTAGACTTTGATATCTTGGGCTTCGAGGTCTAATGTGTTTGAACGGCTATGTTCTCATAGTACAAATTCTTGATTAAAAATGCTAGGCCACCCCCTTTAACAGCATATACAGATGGATCTTCAGACCTTACCCTGAGTTATGGAGGGGCCGGAATTAACATAATACTGTAAGATGGAACGCACAACAAAATCAAAGAAGGAGCCGGACAGATTTCGTCAAACTTCACTTGTGAACTGACGGCTATCTGGAAAGCCCTTGATGTATGCTTTAACCAACCATCCCTGCATCAAGCAGAAGGAAATTTAATATACAGCGGCTCCATATCCGCTCTAGAAGCAATTCAGAAGGGCAATACTAAAATCACACGGAAAAAACACTCGTTACTTACCCAACTGGAACCATTGGAGAATAACTGCATTCTACAATGGATCCCTGCCCATGCTGGGATCGGGGGTAATGAAATGGCATCTGAATTGGCAAAGGAAGCCAGAAAATTGAGCCAAAGGAAAGAACAAATGTCATTATTTGACGCTGATTCTTTGTCAAAATACAAGATAATTAAACAATAAATAAGAAAAGATCAAAATGCGAAATAAACTCTGAGAGAAAAATGACAAAAACTATAACAAGACTTGGAACAAAACACTATAAAGGAATGACAATACATCCAGATGGCACAATAACCTATAGGGCATGCAACAATTGTCCTGGTGCGGAACTTACACCTACCCACATATTCTCATAGCCAGCAATGGCCGCAGCCTTGCAGGAATATGACATAGACCCAGAGCAGCAGCTTTACACACCCAAGATAGTGGACATTGCTGCTGCTGTGATGGAGATGCATGGATACATCTGAGGCTCTTTATTGGACACGACAACAACAACGGCTTTCCAGAGTTAAATAAATTATCAGAGATAGATACATATTTTTCAAATGTATTAAAATAAATATAATCGATACTGAGAGAGAGTTGAATTTAAAAAATATTAGAAATTTATTATCTTCGGAAACACAAACCGTATCTAAAATATCAATTTTTTTTTTTGCTACATGTTTTAATTTGCATTTACCTATTTTACATATCTCTGATTGTATTTAAAAATTGTTAACCAATTCTTCATACTTTTGGCGAAGTGGTGTTTTATTAATTTGTTATTTGATGTTATTAGGATTCTTTCCTGGTATTCAAAAAGGAAAAATACGTATCGATCAGTTATATTTTTCAATTTATCGAACAATTTGGCCGCTGAATTTCTGATTCTGGTAGTGCGCCATCTGGCGAATAAAATTGTAACTAAAATCAATTTCGAAATTTTCATTATTTGCCATAAAAAATCCCATTGCATCCTGAACACAATGGTGTTTACCGCATTGCTCTAGCGCAAATATTCGCGGAGTTATTAATTTTTTAAATAGTGCGGGACTTTTGGATCACCCTGTATTTAAGATTAAGCTTTAAATTATATTTGCTACATCATTTCCCTCGTGTATTTGTGAATATTGTGTCCTTTGGATAATTTTGTCTATTTGTGATTTGTAAATCGGGCATTCACTTGAATTTGATTTATGGTTTGTAGAAAGGTTTTTAAATTTAGGCTGCTTAGAGAAATGGTGACAATTTGGCGCTTCAGTACAGTTGTGGCTACCCTGTACACCGAATATTTTACATATTTTAATGTTTTGGCAGTCTTTTGTTTTATGGTACGGATTAAATTCAAAACAATTTTGGCATTGTCTTACAAATATTCTGTCTTGTGTAGAACATCGCTCAAAATCGGTGTATATCTCATTACTCATTTTTCTTAAAATTTGGTAAACTTTAGGAGTTAATTTTAATACTATATTGTGATATGCAGAGTTAAATCCCATTCGCGGTACGAGACAAGCGATGCCAAACACGTCCGCACAGTTGGCTTCAGAAGCCATATATCGATTATGTTTATTTTAATTCATTTGAAAAATTCAACTATCCCTGATCATTTATTTTACTCTGGGATGCCGTCACTAAAGGATAAAGTACTCTTGGTGAAATTTTATTATTGCAATTCAGATTCTTCCACTGAAGCTTTACGAGCGTTTCGTAACTTTAAAGGTATTCGAAGAGGTAAAGGACCCATGAGTTGCTACTCTCTTACGGAGAATGATAAAAAATTTGAGAAGACTGGATCTCTGGAAGCAAAACCTCGGAGTGGAAGACCATCGACACGCAAGTCAGTGGCTGTTACGGTTTCGCAGAATGTTGAAGCTATTGAAACGTTATCCACGTATGGAGAAGTAAGTGCTCGACAAGTTTCTCGACAAACGGGTATTTCGTATGGAACAGTTTGGAGAGCTCTAAGAATTTTTCTTAAAAAATACCCGTACAAAATTCAAAGATTTCACGAGCTAAAAGTCGGCGATTTTGAGAAGCGTCAAGAATTTGCTGCATGGGTTTTCCGGCAAATTGATATTGATGAAAACTGGCTGTCGAATGTTCTGTGGACAGATGAAGCTCACTTTTCTCTAAATGGAGAAGTCAACACTCAAAACAGCCGCATTTGGGCAACAGAAAACCCTAGGATTTTTACAGAAATGCCACTTCATCAGCCCAGAGTTACAGTTTGGTGTGGGTTCACTTCTTCTTTTATTATTGGGCCATTTTTCTTTGAAGAAATAAATGGAAGAACTTTTAAAACCGTTTCTGTAACTGGTGAACGTTATGTTCAACTTTTGAGAGAAAAGGTTATCCCCATATTGCAGGACAGACAAGCACTGAGCGAAATAACATTCATGCAAGATGGAGGACCTCCTCATATCTCCCGCGGTGCCAAACAATTGCTGAAGGATACGTTCGGTGAAGATCGTGTGATAAGTCGCCACTTTATACACCAGTGGCCTTCAAGATCACCAGACTTGACGCCTTGCGATTTTTGGCTATGGGGGTACATTAAGTCGCGTGTTTATCGATGCCGGCCTACCACATTGGTCATGTTGAAGGCTTCTATCAGACGGCACGTTTCATCAATTTCATCAGATATTTTATTTAATGCTGTCCATTCTGTAATCTATCGTCTGCAGGCGGTGTTTGAGAATGAAGGGTGCCACATTGAGCAAGGATTGTGATCTAATACAAGAGACAAGGCCTCCAAGAGACAAGTTACCTCATGTGTTATATAAGCTGCCATGTATTATATTATCTACCAATGTTTTGCAGCTCTTTGTGTTGGGTTATGGGTAAATAAATTATGTCCTCATATCTTGTCTCTTTTTTATTTGTGAACAGTAATTTTTGTTTGTTTGTCATTTGCTCACATCTTATATTATGTCGTGCACACCAAAGTGTTATAACTTCTCGAATAACACTGTACACACAATTTTACCCCTTATGTTTAATTTATCGCTTTTCGCTCATTAAAAGAAATAGCATAAGGAATATTCTCTGTAACCCCCCACCTTTAGAATTTTGGGCAAAAAAAAATAATACAAAATGATTTTACTACCACGTTTTTCAACGCAAAAGGTTGATTTAAAAATTATATTTATTTGAGCGGATACATTTTTAAAAATCGTGTACAGTATAATAAACAATGATAACATTTGACAAGCCCATAGGATATTTGGAATAAAGTACGACAAATGTATTTTGTCACTCCCATCTATATTTCATTTGTTGGATCATGACAAATTTCCAGTTAAATAGTCGAGTGTCGCCAATTATTCAAGAAATTACACATTCCTTATAGCAAGAAATCTTATTAGTAGTACCATCATAATTTTTGGTACTATATTAACATTTCAAAAAATCGTGTATTGAATTCAGCTATGTTTTTCAAACATTCAATATATTTGACAAAACTCTATCAAAAATATAAATATTTTTTGCTACATGTTTTAATTTGCATATACCTATTTTACATATCTCAGATTGTATTTAAAAATCGTTAACCATTTCTTCTAACTTTTGGCGAAATGGTGCTTTATTAATTAACGATTTGATATTATTAGGATTCTTTCCTGGTATACAAAAAGGAAAAATACGTGTCGATCAGTTATATTTTTCAATTAATCAAACAATTTGGCCGCTGAATTTCTGATTCTGGTACAGCGCCATCTAGGGAATGAAATTGTAACTAAAATCAATTTCGAAATTTTCAATATTTGCCATAAAAAATCCCATTGCATTCTGAACACAATGGTGTTTACCGCATTGCTCTAGCGCAAATATTCGCGGAGTTATTAATTTTTAAAGTTGTGCGGGACTTTTGGATCACCCTGTAGATAGCAATGAAAAAAATAAAAAAATTGTATTGAACATTAGATTTTATTCATTTTATAGAAATTTACACAAGAAAATTCCTTATTTGTAGGCAGCAAAACTTTACTAACAGCCTATAATTTGATAGTTCTATCAAATTACCACATCTAGATAACATGATCAATCGATAATAATTAATACCTTTAAGAAAACATAAGGTTGAAACCTCAATTCATCATATATCTTAAATAGTCGAGTCTATCAAAATTTAGTATTTGCTATGGTTTTTACCATGTTTCTATATGGACCTCTTTATGTCAAAATTTAAGTTGACTTACCAGATCACGCCCCCATGGCTCCCAGAACGCCCCGCTTGTCTTTCCTCTCCTGATAAAAGTTCGATCCGGTCCCTCCGAAAACTTGATCAAAACTGCCGTTCTATTCAAAATAAAGCTTCGAGGTAAGTTCTCAACTTTTACTACAGAGTAATCAAATAATTAATATTCCTAGAATTTAATAAAAAATAGATATTATTAATTAAAAAATAATATACTATTATTTTTAAAAGAGAGATATCGAAATAACAAATATAGATGTTAAATCCTTTGAGAAAATTAAAATTCTTCTTTTCTTTTAAAAGAAAATTTTGAGTTAATAAAAAAAATTGGCAAAAATAAGGATAAAAAGATATATAATTTTATCTTTAAATTTAAGGTACTTTCTACTTTAGGAAATTTGAAATTAGGCTTTTTATTAAAAGGTTTGAGATAACAATAAATTGATTAAATAGGAATAATAGAAATATAAATTATTTATTTTAAATTTAAAGTAATTTCTTCTTTAAGAAATTTAAGTAACTAGACATATCTATTTTGATTAAATAGGGATAATAAAAATATAAATTATTTATTTTAAATTTAAAGTAATTTCTTCTTTAAGAAATTCTAAAAACACTAAATATGCTAATCTATCTGGATGTGATATCATAAGTTATATACAAAAGTAAAAGAAAAGGTGAAGAGGTAGGCTGGTTTAACAAAGAAGAATGCTCGAAGTCCTCTTCTTTCTTGTCGAGGCAGCTTCTCCATTGTCCACCAGCTCTCCATTTACACTGTGGGTGAACTTTAAAGGCATAGGTATCACCTTCAACTGAATGTCTCCCCGGTTCCTGGCCTTCCTCTGGTTCTGTTTGCATCGGGCTTCTGGCTGCTTAAACAGGGCCGATGTCATCTTCCTACAGCAGATCTTGGGATACGCGTCCAGGGCTGTGTCCTCCTCTGGCAGATCTTGGGATACACGTCCAGGGCTGTGTCCTCCCCTGGCAGATTTTGGGATACACGTCCAGGGCTGTGTCCTCCCCTGCCTTGACCTTTAGAGCACCGTCTGCAAGTGTAACATTTTGACAACAACGTCGCTACCATCCTCGGAATATATGTTTGACACAGAAATAGACAAATATGGGACTTAAACAGCTAAGGTTATACTTGAGATTATAGAATATCTGATAATATATATATATAGGGTACAGAAAGGACTTGAGGACTACACGACTCTAAGTGAAAACTTGCTTCCATACCAGGAGTGAGAGGGACCTCCCAAAGGGGGCACAGATCGGGGGAGGACCGTTGATGGATTCCTTCCTGGAATGCACGGGGCGTCGGGTGTCGCGCGGACTTAACAAGGTCTCTGGAATGTAGGGATCCAATCGTCCATTCTCCCCCCCCCCCGCCCTCCTTCTTCTTCCATGAAAGAAAAAAAAGATGGCGGCCCCTTTCCCTGCCTCCCTCGTTGTCTCAACTACTCTCTAAGAGATTTCTGATACGACATATTCTTTACTATTCCCCCTGAATATCCTTGTCTAGCACCAGACCTCTTCCAGAATTATCCATAGTCAATTTGTGGCATATACTGTCCGACTTCCATGGAGTCATTATTGATTAGACAATCTATAGAGATACCTTCTGGCGATTTAGCTACCCGCTGGAGGCGCTGTGAACTACTTCAGAGAGGGAAATTATAACAATAGATCTCCATAATTTCTACAGATCAACTGTAAATAGATTCATACACAAAAGATATAGCGCGGAAATTATAGGACAGATGTGTAAAGAGATTCCTCATTAAACTACGATAATATAAGACCAAATTAACAATTTTATAGGAGTATAATATGTTGAAATCAATATTTCGAATTAGATATTATGAAGTATTAGGTTCAGAATTTTGTTGGTAGGAAGATCTGATTAGACATGCAGGTATCCTTTAATCCCGATTTTTATAATAAAGATTCAACAAAATGCGATGGAATATGGTTACTATCCAGATATATGGAAAGGACCCTATTTGTAAAGATTATACCAGAACTAATAAATAACCTATAAAGACAAGCAAACTGTAGACTTAATAGTGGTCGGTTCTTCCATCAAGAAAATAGACGCTGGGATGGATCGTCATTCATTTTGCCGCCTCTACCGCCCCAACGGACTCGGGCCCGTGACGCGCCCAATTTTCTTGGTGTCACTTTCTCTGGGATCATTCAACGGCTTTGGGGAATCTTAGATAAAGATGAACATGTTACTATTAGAAACTAAAATCCTGAATATAGAAGACCAAATTAACATTTATGTTGAAGTATAATAAGTTGAAATCAATATCTCAGATTAGATATCACGAAGTACCAGGTTCAGATTTTATTGGTAGAAAGGCCTGATTAAACATGCAGGTATCCTTTAATCTCGATTTTATATCAAAGATTCAACAAGACATTCAATTAGATTACTACCTGGACATATAAGGAAGGGACCCTACTTGTAAAGATTATACTAAAAATCTAACAACATGAGCTATAAAACAAGCAGGACTATAGACTTATACTAATGACAATGACAATTGTAACATATTTAAAAAACAAAAAGGTTCACAATAAAATCATAAAGAAAACAATCTAGGGGTATAAGGCGACATGGGTCTTATTAGATTTAAATCAAGAGTTGGTATAATGGTAAATATGACGGAATAACTCACTGAAACACAGACAGGAGAATTGGCTCCTATGGCGGGCACGTTCGACAGTGTATGTCGGCCAGTAATTATTAGAAGACTTGATCATTAATAACATTCCCTCAAAAAATATAAGAATCATACTATATCTTGTTCAAACAGTGAGGGAAAGACAGATTCTTCACATGAGGATACAAATATTATTAAAACCTAACAGATAGATACCCTCAAGGCAGCCCTAATAAAGTCGTATTTTGCAACTGTTGCTGTGTCAACATATCACAGCAAATACACAGTACACAACTCTATTCCATCAGAGTCGGTAGTCCATATTCAGTACAATTTGTGATAATAAGGTGGGGGGTATTACCATAAAACTAGAGAATGAAAATGTATGAAGGGAAACAAAACTCTCTTTATAAGTTATATATATATAGATATTTATTAGGCAAAATTTTGGGGACATTTTATACTAGCGAGACATTCTATTTACATAATGATCTAGGTAGAGGTGACTTAAGGTTACAAATTCTTCGTTGTATGAGGGAAAATATGGATCTCCATCTATCCTAACGGGACAAGACACGAAAAATACTAACATTCCATCTTGTATTTAAAGCCCTTTAGGGCCCATCCAAAATCTAAATGGATTAGTTCTACTTGAAAATTAAAAGGGGGAGCTGGGCCATGATGGCGGGGCTTACCTTCTCTCGGAAAGGGCAGTAAGGTCTGGTCTCCTCTACGTCTCAGGCCCGACTGGCTGGATCTCTCCTGTCACTGAGCGACTTTTTCTCTATCTCCCCTTTAGCCAAGAAAAGGCCCTTTTTATCCTAGGCTCCCTTCATTTTCATTCGTTGATCATGCCAAAGTTTCTATTGGCTGGCATTTTCATTCGTCGAAAGCAAACACCCACGTGATCATGGGCATTTTCATTCGTCGGAAGAAAAAAACACTCACGTCATCATGACCACGCCCCCAATTTACCGTGCTGCCGCGCGAGAAAAAATTGTATATATTGGATAAAACAAATTAATCTCTAAAATTAATTCCTTTAGGAAATTAATTAATATATATATATATATCCCGAGTATATAAAAATTATTGATTTACATGTTTATATGACAAATTGTTTTCCTTAGGTCACCTACTACTACTAAAATGAGGGGAATATATGTACATATGGTACAGCAGCTCCCAGCACGGATGTCTCCGGATGTCACCCATGTCTTCCTCCCCATCAAGCACCAGCTTTCGGCATGGAAGTCTGGTGTCCTCAATTGTCTAGTTTTATTTGTACATGTGCTCTTTGTACATCCTTCCAAGAGAGGCCTTGCGTCAGGGAGGGGGGGGCCGTTAGAGCATCGTCGGCCATCGTTGGGAGTTCTCCACCTAGGTAACAAACACTTCGGCGAGACACTGCGTATATATTTATATGATGTAAATGTTTACATCTTTGTTGGGTCTTGTTTGGTGGAAAATCTGACCCAACAATTCCTCCCCCACCAGAGTGAAAGAATGCGTTTATTCTAATTCATATCTGTTCATAGTCTATGAGAAATATGAAAATTGGGAGAAATGCATTCTTTTATGTTATCAGTTTGCAATCACTGACACTCGGGCAAAGGAGGAATACACGGGCCATGAACCTGGAACATGTTATCTCAATGTAATTACTGGAGGAAATTCTACCCTACCATTTAATGGGCAATGTACTAAGCCCATCCTTTCGCTGTCTGTATTCCGGGGAGTCCTGGCCCAGATGTGAGCCGAGTCCACATGTTCCCAGCCATAGTCCCTATGGTGGAGGTGTGGGATGGTCTAAGCATCAATTCTATACAAAAAACTCTTAGTACCTTCTAGATAAACATAATTATTAAGGGCGCCAAGGAATTGTGTGTGTTAACATAGATATGTACAATTCCTAAAACATATCCAAAAAAAAAACTTTATTGACTCTATATGATATATATGACAGCAAAGGAATGACTATACATGGTTACTATGATAATGATAATAAAAAAAATTAAATGGATATTTACTATAAGTAGGAAGGGAATGGTTTGATATATATATATATATATATAGGGTAAACTATGGTAAAACAGATGAATATACAAATTGTGATTAGAATCCTCATTCGGTACATTTGTCCGAAGATGGTAACAATGCTGTTACCAAAATGTCACACATATTAATTATTTGTTCTGGATTCGATCTCGTTACCTTTATCCTTTTATAGTCTATAGCTCAAACTGTGTCTTATCTATATATAACTATTCGTGCAGGTAATTAGAGAAAAAAAAAGGTAAACATGGTGGATGATACATTAAGTGGGAAGATATCACCTCTGTATGATAAACATGCCAAACAAAAATATGATATATGGGGAGGAAATAACATTGATATGGGCGTGTATTATAATAACACTGATATGAGAATAATATTATGGTAAATAGACAAAAAAATATATATATGCTGTGATTAAAACTTGTTTGGTGCATTTTTCCTGAAGATGGTAACAACACTGCTACCGAAATGTCACACATTTATAATCCGAATCGTGCTTTCTATATACATAAATATACATGAATATAATAAAGGGGTGATACATGCTATATAGTAATATTGAGTATATAATGATAATAAAACGAATAGATGTGCACTGAGGGTCTAGGACATTTCACTAGTATTTCAAATTCTACTTGTAATATCTTAAAACTTGTTCTTACCAACTCGTCATTGGGAGTGTTTTGTCTGGCATGTCCCCCGTCCCTCTCAAATCCAAGAGAAACTCTATAGGAAGGAAATCTTGGCTTTCAACTACTTCCCTAAGCCAGATTATTTCTAAATCACTTTATCGTGATGACGGTCTAACCTATCTTTGTTCTTTACCTGAACATGTAGTTAACCCCTACTATACATTGTTTAGATGATCTATAGAATGTGTACTCATACTTTTTACCAACAACTCGAGTTCTTAATATCTCTCTGAAAATATCTTATTCTATGTCTACAATAAAATAAGACTAGCTCATTGCTCTAGGCCATTTCACGGCCGAATCGATCTTCCCTAGAAAAAAAAATATTCCCCTTTAGGTTTGAAACGCTACATTGGCTTGTTCTGGTAATCTGCTTCAAAAGTTCATTTAGATGTCCCACTAATTTAAAGTCTATCTTAACATAGAACGAGCTATTCTCGTGAAAAAAAATTCTACATACTAAATTGATGTTTAGACTTAAATTCGTTCCAACTAAACGTATGGTAGACTGATAGTCTTTAGTTAGGTGATTAGCCTTTTGCTAGCCTGGGGCGATATAAAACGCAAAGAATCTGGACAGTCCATCTGTCACTTTGCTAACTGGTACCTAAAAATCTGTAGACGGAATCGCTTCGTCTAATCATAACTTGTTTCTTACATGCTCTATTGTTAACCCTCATTAGAAAACCCCTTTAGACTTTGACATAGAGGCAAGGAGTTACAGGGAATTCGATTTCTCTACCCAGCGCATGTTTCTAAGCTCGTCCATCGGGGAATTTGTTCCAGGCTGCGCAATATATAAAAGAGCTCCCAACGTGCCGATCCTTTCCAACCTCCCGACTGAATCACCCTCATTTCAGCCACGCTTAAAGCGTCGTAAACTACGATGTCAGATCGGTTATCCGAGGTTAGTCGTTAAGCACCTTGCTTACGACATCGGCTACTAAATCTCCCCACCTAGCACAAAGTTCACCTGGTACCTCTCCGCTTCCTCTAAAGAGGAGGGGACTTGCAGACTTCTGGCCTGACCGTGGCCTTCCACAAATCCCCCAGTCTGAGAATCGAGACATGGTCACTGCCTACGATTCTTAGAATTCAAGTTGATATGATGAAATAGGGTGATTGATTACCCTAATAATAGAAATCAAACTTATACTCCCATAGGAGGAGACCTAACAAAATGGAGCGAATTCCTTTCCTAACAATAGAGTTGTACAGTCCTGTGAGGCCATTCGATCCTAACAAATAAAGAAATCAAAATTAAAAATTGAATCTATTGGTTCCCTAACACTATTCTAAAGTATCTTTGGATTAACAGTATGTTAAACTTTTAACTTTGTGGCTTCATTCATTGATCATTACATTCATTCATTACATTCGCGATCGCATTCAAACTAAAGTTAGACTTTATCATAAAAACCAAAATACTATAAAATTACCATTATCAATATGCCTTAATAGTAAAAAAATCTTCTAGGACAAATGTGAAATCAAATAAAATTAACAAGTTAAAACAGATCAGGGACCGAATCCCTGGTTTACTCAAATAAAAGAAATTGCCTCATACAAACTCTATATATATCAATTATCTATACATAGATAATTATTATTTATAATTAAACAAATTAATAAAATTCGATTATTAACAATCAAATGCTGAAATCTAATCTATCTTAAAAAAATGTGCGTCTAACAGTTTGAAAATCTTCTTATCTTGACACTTGGTGTCTAAATAAACGAATCATCAAGACTAGCACTTAAATGGAGCGAACTGAACTTCAAGCATTTTCCTCATTGCCAAAATATGATAGGTCTACAAGTGTTTCTCCAACCCTATTTCTTATATAGGACACTGGCATTCCTTTTTCCTCTGCTCTTCAGCTAAGCTCTTTCTTTGGACTTATAGGGTTGTCAGTATCCAGCTCGTTCTGGAGTTTAACAACAGAGGTTACTTGTTGCTCTCTATCATATCAATTCTTAGACTGTAATTGCCTTACACACTCTCATTAGAAATTCTCTTTGGACTGTATAACTGGACCCAGGGATTTACAGGGAGTCAAGTTTTACCCAACGCAAGCTCCAAGTCATTCCATAGAGAATTGGTTACAAGCACAGCAATTATCTAATGCGTCTAAGTCCCTTAATTATTTTAAAAGTTGAACCACTGTTCAGGACCTTCAATAAAAAAATTAACAAAATAGACTGTTGAACTCATGACTTAAATCACAACTTGCTATCAACACAGAATAGCCTCCTCAAATTAAAAAAAAAAAACTGAAAATTCCTTAAGACCATAATCTAGGGCCTTTAACTCACACTCTAATACTTCATACTATGATCAAAATTTAAATAACTCTAGTACACATTCTATAGGTTTAATCATTGGCAACCTGGGCATGATTTACAATCAGTGGGCCTCTTGACCCTGGTTGAACGGCGTATTTCAGGGCCGTCAATATTGCCACCAATTGCCTTATTTACTACCTCAGGCGGGTTTCCTAAGGTTGCTGTCTCCCGTGGTTCCTCTGGTTCTACAGTTGAACGAAATTGGAGCATAAAAACAGAAGTAAAAACTACAGTTTTCCTAAATCATATCCTGACAGGATTGCGAAAGCTCTTCAAAACGATGTGTTATATGACAACAAGGTTGTGACACAACTCATAAAGATGACAAACTATCATTAAAACAAGGTTGTGAAAACTCCTTTTAATTGTGGACTAACATTAAGACGGGTTGTGAAAACTCTCTACCATGACACATAAACACTAAAACAGACTGTGACAACCTTTTAAAGACGACACACACACACTAAAACAGGTTGTGAAGACTCCTTAAAGATGATATACTAACATTAAGACGGGTTGTGAAACCCTTTAAAGATGATATACTAATATTAAAACGAGGTCGTGACAGGTTGTGACAAATGACACACTAACATTAAAACAATTGGGAAGATCATTAAAGATGGCAACAAACGCTACAGCAAGGTTGTGAGACGATATACTGCACAAAAACAAGGTTGGGACAATTAGCACACAAACACTGAAACAGGGTGTTAAAGTTCCTTTCAACGGTCACTTAACACTAGAACACACGTTATGGTTTAAAATAAAAAGACGAGCTGCAAACTATTTAAAATTCACCATGACACTAAGACAAAATAGTTAACATAAAAATAAAAATTGAAAATTTAAGATTCATTACAACGCTAAAACAAACTCGTAACTAGAGAAATAAAAGAAAGCTGGAACTCTTTAAATCACTGCCCATCACTAAGGACAAAGTGTCGTTCATTGAATATTTTATTAGTCTAAATAAAAATTTGTCTAACCAAAGTTATCAACATTAAAGCCAAGATTGCAGCAAAAATTAAAAAAATGTTTCTTAACAGGAGAATACATATTTGTTATTTAATATATAACCTAATATTAAAACTAATATAAACCAACGTGAATGAATTAGTGTATATAGTTGCTGAAATCTAGGTAAATCAGCTCACGCAAACTCTTAGTGTGTTTTAACATCCTCAATTTTTCCAGCTACAGCCTCGGTAAACCGTCGTCACCTGATAGTTTAAATAGTGGGGCCCATTTCCTATCCTCAAGCAAACCTCCCACGTCCGGTCATTATCCTCCAGGAGGGAGGGGGGCCCACGGTTTCTATTTTTAATTGCCTCCGCTACTGCTCCCTTATCTCGTGTTTACTCAGAAATTACCCCCGCTCGGGGGCCTATCGAGGAAATCAGCCATCGTGTTCTCTCTCTCTCCGATGTGACATACTCAAATGTCACGTCGAGGCCCCGGATCGCTGCCACAATGCTAACAACTTACAAATTAGTAACACTCAATTGTTTAATATCCAGAAATTCCTCCTATCAATTTATCTAATCCCTTAATACGTGCATGTGTCCATTGCCACTTAGCGGCTGTTATTAGAAATTTTCCTCTTTCATTTATACAGTATGAGGCATAGTAATTAAGGCTGCATTTCCATGAGTTCGATTCTTCTTACAACATGCTGAGACGAAATCAAATGTGGTTATATGACCACTGTCTATGGAGTAACATGGTGCATATTGGGCTGGGAAATGACAAAGATATTTCGCTCCTTTAATATTCTAATTGTGACTGAATTTTCTGTCGGGTCATGATGGTACACCGTGAATTTGGTAGGGAAGCTATTTTGTAGGATTGTGCTGTATATCGGGGTTTTGCTTGTTCCTGGGTTAGAAAGTTTATATTATTCCTTATTACTGTCAGTCTGGTAATTACCTTCCTGGCTCATGAGATATGTGTGCAACTTGTATAACTCACCGTGGGAATATTTGTGGACATTCAATAATTTACAGGAGCATAGATAATATGGAGAAATCACCTCAGCTCGATCTAAACACATTTTGTTCTGGAATTAGCGTCATATTCTAGATGGACTTCACTGCCACATCTATTGTCCAGACGTATCACCTTGGGTGTCAATTTTAGGAAACGTCATCTCGTCCTAGGTCTTCCTTCTCTTCATACTGGCACATCTTCAATGACAATTTCCATGTGGTGAACACACCCTTTAAGCGGTCTATCGGCATCCAGTGATCAAACTTGGCAGAAAACGTCGTCAAAGGGGCCGCCTTCCTCGCGTGTCTAGCCATCTTAACCGACCACGATACCGCCTCACGCCTACTGGTTCCGAATTACATTCAATGTAATATCTTTGCTCGGGTGTCCCGGCTATATCAATCCTTATTCACAGCCTTTAGGTGATATTACTTCGCACTGGAGATTCGCATTTCACTAACTTCCTCATTATATACAAGTGTCAAGTCGAGCCTCGATAAACTCTCCTGTCCCTTATACCCCCATTATTAGATAGATCCTGTCTCTAACACAGGTGGCTTTTGCTGCCTTTGTCTTCAATTTAAAGCTGTCCAAGCACACCTCGGGATATCTCAGCTGTCGTGTAGACACAAGCTCCAGTCATCTCCTTTCCTTTGAATATATTAAAATATTATCCCAGGTAGTTGTCATAAGTCAATAAATAGTTCCACAGTGATTAAAAGGTACTCGCGCAAGTTGGTTACTATATCTATTCCTTGAGATTCTGCCATTGGAATGTTAAAACCAGATTTCTACCCATTATTGATTTCAATTTAAAAAAAAAATTACGAAGAGATGGTGATCAAACTTCTCTCTTCATGGGTACGCTAACTGGTTCTCCAATTCTACTTTTATCTTAAAGCTCATGTATTTGTCACTCTCCCAATCCACTATGTGCTGGAGAAAAATCGATTAACTATCTCTTACGATGCTAGCCCCAATCTGGATGCACAGGCTAGCATAACTTGAAAGAAAGCGCTATAAAATAAAGTTAAGAAATTTGTAGCCGGCAATAATTAACAGAACTCACCTCTGCTGTGAGAAATCATATCAGAGCTATGATGGAAAAAAATTCTAAGTCATTTCAGTAGACTACTGTAAAGCACTGATCACCGTTCTAAATTTGAGCCATGGGAATCCAACCTCATTCCCCATACTGTATAAAATAATTTAAGAAAATAAATTAAAATAAGATAAAATTGTAGTCAATGGTGCTCGCAACAGAATTCAGAAATGATTGGACCACATAACATTTTAAGAAATGTCCAGCAAGCAGGATACCCAACCACCTTTATATTAAAACACTTCCACAAAAGGTATAACAATCAATAACCCAATAAACAGAACCACAAATATCTATAGGGCGATATGTTACATTCCATACTCACAAACATCTATAGCAATAGCCAACCACTTAAGAAACTTCGGCATCTAAACATATTACAGTAATTCCCCTAACATAGGCTCCACTATTAAAATCCACTATCTAAAATAATCCTAATATCATAAAACTCACTAACCAAAACAGAAATAAAAGGCAATATATTCCATAGGGTGCAACAACTGCCAAGCCAAGTACGTGGTGGAGACAGGAAGGAGAGACATCAATAGAATATATGAACATAGACGCAACGTTATTAATCAAGACAATAGATCTCTAATTTTCCAATACTGCAAAGAAACAGGCCACACTTTCGCATTAGGAGAACCTAGAATACATTACAGTAACATAAACAGCATATATAAAAGGCTTATAATTGATTCTCTATTATTCAGAAAACACAATAGCATTAATAGAAATCGATTTGTCCGAAACATATAACACAATATATCCTAGTACCAGCTAATATCAACAATAATATAAGTAACTTATATGTAATAGCCAATAACTATTATAAAACTACTTAAATAATAGAATTTCTAACCTATAAGATAATTCATAGAATATAGCAAACGATAGTAGAATATGCATAAGTACCTTAACCAAATGGAAAAAATATATATATCTTAAGAAAACAAATAATGTGCAAAAACATCCTAATGTATATATATATGTATATATGTACATAGAATCACAATAGTTTTAGCATCAGGCGGCGTCATATTTTCTTGATAAATTGTATATGTTTCTCCTGTAGAAGGGCGGACAAGCCCGAAAGCTTGAGAAGACTGGAATAAAAGATACTCATCCCCATAAACGTTTTACTTTGATATCAGAAATCAATGATATTATTAAGGCTTTGTCTCAAACAATGTGAATCGTAAATGAGCGCGGCGAGTGATGCGGTAGACGCCGTCTCAACTTAACTTTCATTGTCTGATAGAATGCCAGTGAAGCGGAAAGCACAAATTAAAATTCACGATTTAAAATCATAACAGCAGGTGTGGTTAGAAAACTGAAAGGGCGCTGTGAGTAGCTCTTAAACTTATCGGAAAATCACAAGGCAACAACATGACATTCCTTAAATAGGACCGCTGGAAATTTTGTAAGTCAATCTAGATATAGACTCTTGACTCAGGGTGTGTACTACTTCGCCAATTTTATTAATTAAATAATTAAATAGTATGGCTTTTCACTAGGTATACATTTCTAAAGTATTCAGGATGAAATGTATACTAAATTCGGGCCCCGCGTTGGGCGCCACTGTCGCGTTCCCTGTTTTAGACCTACGAGAACGGAGCATGTAAAGAGTGACTTGGTAAAATTTCCTTATTAAAATCTGCAAGTGTAATATTTTGACAACAACGTCGCTACCATCCTCGGAATGTATGTTGTGACTTAGTAAAATTTCCTTATTAAAGTCTGCAAGTGTAACATTTTGACAACAACGTCGCTACCATCCTCGGAATATATGTTTGACACAGAAATAGACAAATATGGGACTTAAACAGCTAAGGTTATACTTGAGATTATAGAATATCTGATAATATATATATATAGGGTACAGAAAGGACTTGAGGACTACACGACTCTAAGTGAAAACTTGCTTCCATACCAGGCGTGAGAGGGACCTCCCAAAGGGGGCACAGATCGGGGGAGGACCGTTGATGGATTCCTTCCTGGAATGCACGGGGCGTCGGGTGTCGCGCGGACTTAACAAGGTCTCTGGAATGTAGGGATCCAATCGTCCATTCTCCCCCCCCCCCCGCCCTCCTTCTTCTTCCATGAAAGAAAAAAAAGATGGCGGCCCCTTTCCCTGCCTCCCTCGTTGTCTCAACTACTCTCTAAGAGATTTCTGATACGACATATTCTTTACTATTCCCCCTGAATATCCTTGTCTAGCACCAGACCTCTTCCAGAATTATCCATAGTCAATTTGTGGCATATACTGTCCGACTTCCATGGAGTCATTATTGATTAGACAATCTATAGAGATACCTTCTGGCGATTTAGCTACCCGCTGGAGGCGCTGTGAACTACTTCAGAGAGGGAAATTATAACAATAGATCTCCATAATTTCTACAGATCAACTGTAAATAGATTCATATACAAAAGATATAGCGCGGAAATTATAGGACAGATGTGTAAAGAGATTCCTCATTAAACTACGATAATATAAGACCAAATTAACAATTTTATAGGAGTATAATATGTTGAAATCAATATTTCGAATTAGATATTATGAAGTATTAGGTTCAGAATTTTGTTGGTAGGAAGATCTGATTAGACATGCAGGTATCCTTTAATCCCGATTTTTATAATAAAGATTCAACAAAATGCGATGGAATATGGTTACTATCCAGATATATGGAAAGGACCCTATTTGTAAAGATTATACCAGAACTAATAAATAACCTATAAAGACAAGCAAACTGTAGACTTAATAGTGGTCGGTTCTTCCATCAAGAAAATAGACGCTGGGATGGATCGTCATTCATTTTGCCGCCTCTACCGCCCCAACGGACTCGGGCCCGTGACGCGCCCAATTTTCTTGGTGTCACTTTCTCTGGGATCATTCAACGGCTTTGGGGAATCTTAGATAAAGATGAACATGTTACTATTAGAAACTAAAATCCTGAATATAGAAGACCAAATTAACATTTATGTTGAAGTATAATAAGTTGAAATCAATATCTCAGATTAGATATCACGAAGTACCAGGTTCAGATTTTATTGGTAGAAAGGCCTGATTAAACATGCAGGTATCCTTTAATCTCGATTTTATATCAAAGATTCAACAAGACATTCAATTAGATTACTACCTGGACATATAAGGAAGGGACCCTACTTGTAAAGATTATACTAAAAATCTAACAACATGAGCTATAAAACAAGCAGGACTATAGACTTATACTAATGACAATGACAATTGTAACATATTTAAAAAACAAAAAGGTTTACAATAAAATCATAAAGAAAACAATCTAGGGGTATAAGGCGACATGGGTCTTATTAGATTTAAATCAAGAGTTGGTATAATGGTAAATATGACGGAATAACTCACTGAAACACAGACAGGAGAATTGGCTCCTATGGCGGGCACGTTCGACAGTGTATGTCGGCCAGTAATTATTAGAAGACTTGATCATTAATAACATTCCCTCAAAAAATATAAGAATCATACTATATCTTGTTCAAACAGTGAGGGAAAGACAGATTCTTCACATGAGGATACAAATATTATTAAAACCTAACAGATAGATACCCTCAAGGCAGCCCTAATAAAGTCGTATTTTGCAACTGTTGCTGTGTCAACATATCACAGCAAATACACAGTACACAACTCTATTCCATCAGAGTCGGTAGTCCATATTCAGTACAATTTGTGATAATAAGGTGGGGGGTATTACCATAAAACTAGAGAATGAAAATGTATGAAGGGAAACAAAACTCTATTTATAAGTTATATATATATAGATATTTATTAGGCAAAATTTTGGGGACATTTTATACTAGCGAGACATTCTATTTACATAATGATCTAGGTAGAGGTGACTTAAGGTTACAAATTCTTCGTTGTATGAGGGAAAATATGGATCTCCATCTATCCTAACGGGACAAGACACGAAAAATACTAACATTCCATCTTGTATTTAAAGCCCTTTAGGGCCCATCCAAAATCTAAATGGATTAGTTCTACTTGAAAATTATAAGGGGGAGCTGGGCCATGATGGCGGAGCTTACCTTCTCTCGGAAAGGGCGGTAAGGTCTGGTCTCCTCTACGTCTCAGGCCCGACTGGCTGGATCTCTCCTGTCACTGAGCGACTTTTTCTCTATCTCCCCTTTAGCCAAGAAAAGGCCCTTTTTATCCTAGGCTCCCTTCATTTTCATTCGTTGATCATGCCAAAGTTTCTATTGGCTGGCATTTTCATTCGTCGAAAGCAAACACCCACGTGATCATGGGCATTTTCATTCGTCGGAAGAAAAAAACACTCACGTCATCATGACCACGCCCCCAATTTACCGTGCTGCCGCGCGAGAAAAAATTGTATATTGGATAAAACAAATTAATCCCTAAAATTAATTCCTTTAGGAAATTAATTAATATATATATATATATCCCGAGTATATAAAAATTATTGATTTACATGTTTATATGACAAATTGTTTTCCTTAGGTCACCTACTACTACTAAAATGAGGGGAATATATGTACATATGGTACAGCAGCTCCCAGCACGGATGTCTCCGGATGTCACCCATGTCTTCCTCCCCATCAAGCACCAGCTTTCGGCATGGAAGTCTGGTGTCCTCAATTGTCTAGTTTTATTTGTACATGTGCTCTTTGTACATCCTTCCAAGAGAGGCCTTGCGTCAGGGAGGGGGGGGGCCGTTAGAGCATCGTCGGCCATCGTTGGGAGTTCTCCACCTAGGTAACAAACACTTCGGCGAGACACTGCGTATATATTTATATGATGTAAATGTTTACATCTTTGTTGGGTCTTGTTTGGTGGAAAATCTGACCCAACATGATGATGAAGAAACCATACAAGAAGTAAAGGAGCCCAAGATACAGAGTTGAACAGTAAGACCTACCAAGCTCGAATACAAGGCATTCCAGGAAAAAAAGCAGGCCATGAAATAAAATAATCATCAAAGACATCAGATATGCAATTGACTTTTGTGCCTTCATTTTGAGAATGATTAAAAACATTCTTTCAAAGTTGCAGAAGAATATATTCAGTATTTTCATGAATTGAAGACAGCTTAAATTGGCATTCACAGCAGACATCGAGTACGACAAATCCTGGTTTAACCAGATAATGCAGATAAAGAAAGAATAATTCGGCTAGATCAGCTCAAGGACGCCTTGAAGATATTTATATCCAATACTGTGATATATGGGCGTGCGCGCGGCGCGGGCGCGCATTGTTCTTGCTCCATTTTTATAGTTATGAGAACCTTAACACCATTGAAACAGGATGAAGGACACAAATTCCTTAGAGCGGCTAGGTGGTCCATGGAAAAAACTTATGTGGATGAAGTTGCTACTGGTGTATATAATTTGGAAGAAGCATTGTACGTTATAAATTATCATATTGATTTGCTAAAGTGCGACGGTTTCACACTAAAGAAGTGGTCGTCGAATACCGCGGAGATCTTAGGCAACATTCCAGAAGAATCCTAACTTGAAATGGTCAAGTTTGAACACTCGACGGCAGTTAAAACTCTTGGACTTTGGTGGAATCCCCACCATGTATGATGGGTGACATCCAGAAACGACGCCTATGACTACCAAAAGAGAAAGGCCGTTTGTTGCAAAACCCTATGGCTCTCTGGGCTGGTAGGCTACTGTTATTATCACAGGCAAGATCTTTATTCAGATGTGGATCACTGGATTGAACTGAGACAAGTACTTTGAAGAGAGCCAGTGAATCGAGAGTGTAGAGAATCAAAGAATAATTGACTGGCTTGAGAACCCTGCGAATCCCGCGGTGGTTGCGTCTCGATTGAAGAACACGAGAGTGGGTCTGCACGGTTTCAGTGATGTGTCTGTGGCAGTTATCTACACGAGAACAACCAACAGGCGAGTTAAAATAACTTTATTGTCATCAAAGACAAAACTAGCACCGATAAGGAAGATGTCTATCGCCGACTAGGGCTATGTGCCTTTCTAATACTAACCCGACTTGTGCGGTGTGTTAGAGCCACTCTGAAGGTTGAAGTGGGAAATATTTTTGTTAGACAGATTAAACTAGTGTTGAGCTGGTGATCTGATCTGTTTTGTTTAAAGATAATATATCAGTGATATATTATTACTTTACTCTGTTTTGATTAGAAGCGAATGAACGTTTTTATCATCATCTGGTACATAACAAAGGCTTGTGATATAATGTGCACGTGTGCAAGAATTGTAAAGAGAATAAAATAATTATAGTAGCATAAAAATGGTGTTCATTTATCTTTAAAGATATTTAAATATATAAAGTGCAATTTCTTATAAAATAACTTTCACTAATAATCTTCAACCTATAATAGAAACATATCAGCTGGCTGAAAATATGTCCAGAAATCTTCCCATCTTATAGGAGGCGGAAATATAGGAGTTCAGACCTGCAATAGAGTGGAGACATGTGCCATCGAGTGATAATCCTCTATACATGGCTTCTCAAGGAATACTTGGGTCTTAAATGGAAAGCTCATCCCTGTGATGGAATGGACCCACATGGTTGTCTCAAATGAACCAGACTGGCCAATAATACCTAGACCCTGTAGCATCAAAGATAAGAACAAAGTAGTTGAAACTCACACTTTAAATTCCGGTCCTAATCCAACTTGGTTAGCTATGTTACTTTCTCTCCAGGTATATCAGGACAGTGGCCTGGGTCTTGCGCTTCCATTATAATTATCTCCATGCCACAGAAAGAAACAAGTCCCACTTATGGCCCCCTATGAGCTATACAAATACAAGCACTTGATCCTTCGGGATAACCCAACTCCATTATTTACCTGAATAAAGGAAGAACTTATTAATAACGCGAATCGTGGTTAAAGAAGTAAAATCCATGCGTTAACTTCATTTCTTGATGATTCAGGAAATATCAAAGAGTGAGTGGCAGACTTAAATGGATCCCACTTTATTTTATGAGCAAAAAAACTCAGTCTTATTGTCAACTGCAGGAAAACTAACACAATTTATTATTCAAGATACAAATGTGAAAACCTTACATTGAAGTGTCAATCTATTGCGTTCGGTACTGAAAAGAAAATGATGGATAATGAGTGCTAAAAATAAAATTAAAATCAATATAAATAACTGTACAACTTGCTATCGCTACAATAATACGTCATCAAAATAAATTATTGAGCCACTTGAGGAAAGAGCGACTGACTTCCAGGAAGCCTTTAACAGTAAATGGAGTGAACTATGCTTTAAGACCAGTTACTATACGCCTCTCCAAGGGTCGGGACGTAAAGTGGAGAATGGATACATATGTATGTTTGTTTGCTCCGTGAGACCAAAGGCAATACATATGGAGTTGGTCACGGATACTTCAACTCCTACCTTCATAGCAGCTTTCAAGCAGTTGGTGCGTGCAGAGGGTCTGTTTTTACCTATACAATGATCATAAAACTAATTTTGCTGGAGCCTCAAGGCATTTGAGATTAAGTTTCTACCTTGCTCAAGATAAACTGGAAGTTCTGGCTTCTATCTTGGCAAATGATGGTTACGGAATGGAAGTTTGTTCCTCCAGGAGCCTTTTAGTCGTCTGTGGAAAGCAGGAGTCAAAGGCCTCAATTACCATCTGCGGCGTATCTAGGGAAGCACCTCACTGACCTATGAAGAACTACTGACAGTGATAGTACAGATTGAATCAATCTTGAATCCATGGCCATTGTATCCTATGAGCGGGGATCGAAATGACCAACAAGCCCTGTCTCTCTCAGGGAAATTTCTTGATTAAATCTTCTCCCTCTTGTATTTCGGAAGAACATTTCTTAACTAAAAGGTAGCATCTTCTTTCAAGATAAGCAACTAGTTCAGCAACAGGTGCAGCCTGTGGAGGAGATGGTATAGCAAGTAAAACAACGGTCTGCAACAACAGAAAAAGTGGAAAGACGTCGCACCAAATTTATGGAATAGCGCTGTGGCCTTAGTCAAGAAGGATATTGTGCAGAGTATTAGGCTCATAGATTGTTGAGCTCTGGAAACCAAAAGGAATAATACTCTGCTAGTGATCTCTTTTGACTTGTATATAATATATATTATATTATAAGAGGAAATAAACTAATGCTTAGTTAATCTTGCCTCGTCTTGGATAACAACACATGGTGGCAGCGGTAAACTGAATTCATAAAGAAGGTCGTTGTTCGAAGAAAATTTGAAATTCGACATCAAGCAAGCTTAGAAGCGGTAAACTGAATTCATAAAGAAGGTCGTTGTTCGAAGAAAATTTGAAATTCGACATCAAGCAAGCTTAGAAGCGGTAAACTGAATTCATAAAGAAAGTCGTTGTTCGAAGAAAATTTGAAACTTGACATCAAGCAAACTTTTTGGTAAGTTATATTATATTATAAGTAAATCTTTATAATGTCCCAAAATTATAATTGTGTAGCCCCAGAACCTTTTAATTTTTCAAATCCAGGTGATTGGCCAAAATGGATTAGGAGATTTGAACGTTTTAGGCAGGCAAGCGGGTTAATTAATAACCCAGAAAATGAGCAAGTTAATATGCTCGTGTACTGCATGGGTGATAATGCAGATGACATTTTGTTGTCATGTAAAATAGCAAGTGACCAACTAGAAAATTATAATAAAGTTATTGAATGCTTTGAAAGTCACTTTATTCCAAGACGTAATATAATTTATGAAAGGGCAAGATTTAATCAAAGATGTCAGCAGGAAGGGGAAAAGGTGAATGAATTTATTACAGCACTCCATAGCCTAGCTGAGCACTGCAATTTTGGGATGTAACATGATGAGTTGATTAGGGATAGGATAGTTGTTGGAGTAAGGGATAGAGCATTATCTGAAAGAATGCAACTTGATACAGACTTGACCTTAGTAAAACCACACTAATGGCAAAGCAATTAGAAAGTGTCAAAGAACAGCAGTCTAGCCTTTACCAACAAGATTCTATAGATCAAATAAAGAAAATGCCTAATCACATAAAAGAAACAAAATGGCACGAACCAAAAATAAGACAATTCAAGTCAAACCAGTTGGGAGGGTCATCACATGGATGCACCAGGTGTGGCAATTCAAATAATCATGATTGAAAAAATTGTCCAGCTATGAACTCGTATTGTAGTAAATGCAAGAAAAAGGGCCATTATGCCAAAGTATGTAGATCAGAAGCCATAAATGAAATAAATTCAGAGATAGCTTTTCTGGGATCTGTAGAGGATAATTCCAAGAAATGGATAGTACCAATTAAGGTAAATAATAGACAAATTAATTTTAAAATTGACACCGGAGCTGATGTCAACGTGCTCCCCCTACAAAATTATTATCAAAGTTTCCAAAGAATAAAACTGGAAAAATCTGATAAAATATTACAAGGTCCAAATGGAATACCTTTGGAAACAGTTGGAATGATCCACGTAAAACTTCAAAATAAAGGCCAGCACTTAAACTCGAAAATATACATTGTTGATAAAACTAAAGCAGCCACTTATCTCTGGGGAGACAAGTGAAAAATTAAACATTGTGAGAATGATTCAGCAATTATCATCAGGAGGCCGCGGCGGACAGCGTGGTAGACTCGGAAGTGGAGATAACAGAGGCTGCTACAACTGCGGGGAAGAAGGCCACCGCAAGTTTGAATGTACCAAACCTGCCCGTGGTGGTGGACGTGGCCGTGGACAGAGCCGTGATGGAGGCAGCAACAACACCTGCTACAACTGCGGAGAAGTTGGCCACCGTAAATATGAGTGTACCAACAACACGGCTGAAGATGGAGGACAGGAGGAGAACCAGCGCAAGTCCAAGAAGGCTCGCTACACCTGTGGGGAGTTTGGCCATAAGAAGGACGACTGCCCCAAATCTGGAACTCAAGAGTCCGGAGATGAGGAGGAGTCCTCTGACAATAAGGAGGAAGAGACTCCCCAGAAGAGGAAGCAAGCTGAGGACAGTGAGGAGGAGGAAGTAGAAGCTGAAGAACCTCCCAAGAAGAAATCTAAGAAGCCCAAGTCCAAGAAGAAAGAAGAAGATTGCTATCTGACTCTTCAAGCATATAGGACGATGCCCCTGGAAAGCGCCAGGAGCAGAGAAATGAGGAGACCCCCACTTCGACATCAACCTGGCTCTCAAGGAGATGCAAGGATGACCAGGAGCAAGAGACCGAGGAGGATTGCCCTACACCAACGGCCTCATCTACAAGAGATGGAAGGATGCAGAGGGACAACCAAGACCAGGATCCAGAGAAGAGCCTCCCTTCAATGCCAGCCGTGCATACAAGATATGGAAGGGCAGTCAAGATACCTCGAAGGTTCCTGTAAAGTTAAGGGAGGAGATGTGCAGAGTATTAGGCTCATAGATTGTTGAGCTCTGGAAACCAAAAGGAATAATACTCTGCTAGTGATCTCTTTTGACTTGTATATAATATATATTATATTATAAGAGGAAATAAACTAATGCTTAGTTAATCTTGCCTCGTCTTGGATAGCAACACAGATATATTGCTTCTGATCATGTGGCTGATGGGCCGACTGCTGGAGCCTCATCATGGAAAGGACGGTCTTGTGCGGGTCGTCTCCGTCCAGACTTGCAGTGGAATGATCTGTAAACCCTTGGTCAAGTTGGTGCTCCTCCAGGTGGCCCCACTGGATCTTGATGGAGTCCATCAACCTAGGAAGTATGTTTAAACTTGGAAATAATCTTTCTCTTCTATGTATATAGGGATATTCAAATCTATTATAATATTGTATATTTTAAATTATTTATATTAATTTTTCGCTTATTATACACGTAAATTACTTGTATATAGAATACAAATCAAATGTATTTTTAGATTTCACTATTTTTTAGCTAACGCGCCGAAAATATTTGGCCTTCCAGCGAGAAAATAATCCTCCCATATGTCACGTTGACATATAACACAGCAGAACAAGAGACAACTGGGTTCAATCTATTTCTCCTTGGGGTGTGAGGCCGAGACTCCACTGGACGTGTTATTCCACAAGTTATTGCCAGAAGATGAAGGTTTCATCCAAATCCACATACGTCTTTGGGCAATTGTCGACATATGTGGGAACCTTGGTTAATAAAAGATATCACGCCTTTGACACTCTGCCAAATTTTTAGAAGCTTTTTATTAATAATGTTAGACGATATTCATATACTTTGTCTGCTCAGGATGCCTCAAAGATACACACGTGAGTTCAAAGGGATTGCAGCTAAAGTTAGCGCTTTATTATATCTCACTTAACAGAAGGAATACAACATTGGGACTTGCAATTGTTGGGCCATTTTTCACAAAACAAACCCAACAATAATGTAAACATTTTACATCATATATGTACAGTGTCTCGTCGAAGTGTTTGCTGTCCAGATGGAGGACTTGGACTAGCTCTGGGCTTGTATCCCGAAGCCCGCTGCAGTAAGGCCCAGATGGAGAATGTACTTATGTAATAATATGTATTATACTAATCCCTTCCTTTATATGCAAGATGAAAGGTCTAAATTTTTTTATTACCACATTGAAATTTAAATACATAGAGTAAATAAATTAAAAATATATACTCTAGATAAATTAGGTATTTTAAAGATAACAATATAATTTTTTTAAGAAGAAATACTAAATTAAAATCTCAGGGAATCGACCTGATATATTTTATTATTTTTTATTATTAATTTAAATTTATTTTTATTCCAAAGAATATTTTTTTTTTATTTTTCGAATATATTCTGCGAAATAAATACTTTCTTTTTACTCTGTAAAAAGAAGATAAAAATTGTTGAGGCACGCGGGATTTGAAATTTTTAGACAGTTGGGGGGTCGAGTAACGAAAGGCGAGGGTTGAAAAAGGATCGGGCTGAGCGATGGAAGAAGAATAGACAAAAATGGTAAGTTTACTATACCCTATAAATTTCCTTTGTGGGCCAAAAGGCTCGTTTATAGAATAGAAACCTCATATAGCATTTAATAGGTTATTTTTTTAGGCTGCAATCTCTACTATATAGTATATACCAAATAGAAGATTTTTTTTAAATATTTCGATGGAATTAGAAGTAAAGAAACGTTTACTAAGAAAGTATCTTTTATCTTGCATATAATCTCCTCTTTGTCCCAAATTATAGATAGTTTTAGTTATAATAAAATTTCATATGTATTTCATTTTATCAATTTGTATTTTTTTGTGTTTTATACCAGACTAGACATACAATGGTTCTCCATGGTTGTTAAAACGATGTGCTGAATATACACACCCCATTGGGAATCAAATCTGTGTTTGTATGTATCATGTTCTGATGTGTTTTTCATTTTGGTCAGGCATCTAATGGTGTAACATATTTGTAAATTCCCATAAAGTGTATTGGAATGAAGTGTGTGTGTTATTCAAATCGTAAAGGTGATGATTATACACTTCATCATTATAGAATTTGACCCAATAATATTGTTGCATTAAGAATTTTTTTCGTTAACCCACTTTGAGGTTTACCCTCGGTAACATGTTACAATATGGAGGTTGAACTTTACATGGAAGGATATAAAGTACTAAATAAATTTCTAAACTTGAAAGTATGTTAACATAGGACTTGAATGAAATTTCTATATGGACCTCTTTATGTCAAAATTTAAGTTGACTTACCAGATCACGCCCCCATGGCTCCCAGAACGCCCCGCTTGTCTTTCCTCTCCTGATAAAAGTTCGATCCGGTCCCTCCGAAAACTTGATCAAAACTGCCGTTCTATTCAAAATAAAGCTTCGAGGTAAGTTCTCAACTTTTACTACAGAGTAATCAAATAATTAATATTCCTAGAATTTAATAAAAAAATAGATATTATTAATTAAAAAATAATATACTATTATTTTTAAAAGAGAGATATCGAAATAACAAATATAGATGTTAAATCCTTTGAGAAAATTAAAATTCTTCTTTTCTTTTAAAAGCAAATTTTGAGTTAATAAAAAAAATTGGCAAAAATAAGGATAAAAAGATATATAATTTCATCTTTAAATTTAAGGTACTTTCTACTTTAGGAAATTCGAAATTAGGCTTTTTATTAAAAGGTTTGAGATAACAATAAATTGATTAAATAGGAATAATAGAAATATAAATTATTTATTTTAAATTTAAAGTAATTTCTTCTTTAAGAAATTTAAGTAACTAGACATATCTATTTTGATTAAATAGGGATAATAAAAATATAAATTATTTATTTTAAATTTAAAGTAATTTCTTCTTTAAGAAATTCTGAAATTCTACATATGCTTAATCTATCTGGATGTGATATCATAAGTTATATACAAAAGTAAAAGAAAAGGTGAAGAGGTAGGCTGGTTTAACAAAGAAGAATGCTCGAAGTCCTCTTCTTTCTTGTCGAGGCAGCTTCTCCATTGTCCACCAGCTCTCCATTTACACTGTGGGTGAACTTTAAAGGCATAGGTATCACCTTCAACTGAATGTCTCCCCGGTTCCTGGTCTTCCTCTGGTTCTGTTTGCATCGGGCTTCTGGCTGCTTAAACAGGGCCGATGTCATCTTCCTACAGCAGATCTTGGGATACGCGTCCAGGGCTGTGTCCTCCTCTGGCAGATCTTGGGATACACGTCCAGGGCTGTGTCCTCCCCTGGCAGATCTTGGGATACACGTCCAGGGCTGTGTCCTCCCCTGCCTTGACCTTTAGAGCACCGTCGGCCATTGTCGTGGGACTTCCATCTAGACATCAAACACTCCGGCAAGACACTGCGTATATATATATGATGTAAATGTTTACATCTTTGTTGGGTCTGTTTGGTGGAAAATCTGGCCCAACAATTCCTCCCCTGCCAGAGTGAAAGAATGTGTGTATTCTAATTCATATCTGCTCATACTCTATGAGAAATATGAAATTGGGAGAAATGCATTTTTTTATGATACCAGTATGCAATCACCGACACTCAGGCAAAGGGGGAACAAACGGGCCATGGAATCTGGGACGGGTTAACTCATCGTGATTACTGAAGGAAATTCTATCCTACCATTTAATGGGCAAAGTAATAAGCCCATCCTTTCGCTGTATGTATTCCAGGGAGTCTTGGCCCAGATGTGAGTCGAATCCACACATTTCCGGCCGCAGTCCCTGTGGGTGGAGATGGGGTGGCCTATACACAGATTCTGTGCAAACAGATTCTTAGGCCATTCGGGATAAACATAATAATTACGGGCTCCAAGGAATTGTGCGTGTAAATGTAGATGTGCCCAATTCCTAAAACACATCTAATAAAAAAAAAACTTTATTAACTCTATATGGTACATACTACAGCAAAGGAATGACTATACATGGTCACTTAAGATAATGATAATAATAAAAAAATAAAATTGCAGCTCCTATCAAATGACATCAATAATAGGGCAAACAGAAACGTGGGAAGCGAATATACATATCAAAGTTGCACGGGTACGATGTATGCCAAAATGGAGCAATGTAGATATACGCGATGTTAAATAAAAAAATCTTAAAATGGATATTTACTATAGGTAGAAAGAGAATGGTTTGGTATATATATAGGATATACTATGGTAAACAAATGAATATATAAATTGTGATTAAAATCTTCATTCAGTACATTTGTCCGAAGATGGTAACAATGCTGTTACCAAAATGTCACACATATTAATTATTTGTTCTGGAATCGGTCTCGTTCTCTTATCTTTTTGTAGTCTAAAGCTCAAACTGTGACTTATCTATATATGAATATACATGCAGATAATTAAGAAAGAAGGGTAAACATGGTGGATGATACATTAAATGAGTAAATATTACCTCTGTATAATAAATATGCCAAACTTCTTTAAAAAAACGATATATGGGAAGGAAATAACATGATATAAGAATATATTATGATAAATAAACAAAATATATATATATGCAGTGGTTAAAACTTGTTTAGTGCATTTTGCCTGAAGATGGTAACAACGCTGCTACCAAAATGTCACACATCTATAATCCGAATCGTGCTTTCTATATATACAACTATACATGAATATAATAAAGGACTGATACATGATATATGATAATAATGAATATATAATAATAATAAAACGAATAGATATGCACTGAGGGTCTAGGTCATTTCACTAGCATTTCAAAATCTATATGTAATATCTTAAAACTTTGTTCTCACCAACTCGTCACTGGGAGTGTTTGTCTGGCGTGTTCCCCGCCCCTCTCAATCCAAGAGAGAAATCTATAGGAAAGGAAACCTTGGTAGTCAATTACTTCCCTAAACCAGATTACTTCCAAATTACCTTATCGTGATGACAATCTCACCTATCTTTGTTCTTTAGCTGAACATTGTTGTTAACCTCTATTATACGTTGTTTAGCTTATCTATAGAATGTGTACTCATATTTTGACCAACAAATCCACTTAAAAATAATTAACCCTGAAAATAAATTAAGATGATTAGCAACCTAGGTCTAACTTACACCTCGTGATACATCTTCCCACTTGAGTTCTTAATATCTCTCTGAAAATTTTGACTCTATGTCCAAAATAAAATAAAATCAACTCATTGCTCTAGGCCATTTTACTGCTAAAACAAAATTGATATTCGATCTTCCCTTTAAAAAAAAATTCTTCCTTTTCAAATCTGGAACGCTATATTGGCTTGTTCTGGCAATCTGCTTCAAAAGTTCATTTAGGTGTCCTACTAATTTAAAAATTTATCGTTTCTCATAATGAGTTACCCTCGTTAAAAAAAAATTCTACTTACCAACTGGTATTTAGACTTGAAATCGTTCTAACTAACGTATGGCAGACATAGTCTTTAATTAGGTGATTAACCTTTGCTAGCCTGGGGCGATATAAAACGCAAAGAATCTGGACAGTCCATCTGTCACTTTGCTAATTGGTACCTAAAATCTGTAGACGGAATCGCCTCGTCTAATCGTAATTTGTCTCTTACACGCTCCCATTGTTAACTCTCATTAGAAACCCCTCTTTAGACCTTTGACTTAGGGACAAGGAGTTATAGGGACTCTGTTTCCCACCACATGTTCCAAGTTTTTTTCCATAGAGGATTGGTTCCAAGCTGCTCAATTTATAGGGGAGCCTTCAACGTGCCGAATTTTCCCAACCTCCCAACTGAATCACCCTCATCTCAGCCACGCTTAAAGCGTCGTAAACTACGATGTCAGATCGGTTATCGGAGGTTTGTCGCTGTACACTTAGCTTGCGACATCGGCAACTGAATCCCCCACCTAGCACAAAGTTCACCTGATACCTCTCCGTTCCCTCTACTGAGGAGGGGATTTGTAGGCTTTTGGTCTGACCTTGACCTCCCACCATCCCCCAGTCTGAGAATCGAGACATGGTCATTATCTACGACTCTTAGAATTCAAGTTGTTATAATGAAATAGAGTAATTGATTACCCTAATAAAAGAAATCATACTTATACTCCTTTAAAAGGAGACCTAACAAAAGGGAGCGAATACTTTCCTATCAATAGAGTTGTACAGTCCTGTGAGGCTATTGATCCTAACAAATAAAGAAATCAAAATCAAAATCGAATCTATTAAGTTCCCTAACCCTATTCTAAAGTATCTTTGGTCTAACAGTATAATTGACTGTAGCTTTCTCACATTCATTTCGCATTCCCATTCATACAATTCATTCATAGCGAGCAATCACACTAAAGCTAAATTCTATTATATAAGTCAAAACACCTCAATAATCAATGTTAACATTACCCTAATAATTGCTAATCTCCAGGACTAATGTGAAATCAAATAAAGTTATCTAATTAAAACGAAGTGGGGACTAAAGCCCTATTAACTTAAATAAATGCCTCATACAAACTCTATATAAATTATCTACGCATAGATGAATATTATTTATAATTAAACAGATAAATAAATCAAACTATGTTGATTGTCAACAATCAAAATCTGAAATCTAACCTAACATTTTAACTGTGTGTCTAACAGTTTGAAAAATCTTCTTATCTTGACACTTGGTGTCTAAACAAACGAATCATCCAACTAGCACTTAAATGGAGCGAAACTGAACTTCAAGCATTTACCTCATTGCCAAACATGATAGACCTACAAGCGTTCGCCAACCCTACTTCCCATATAAGATTATTGGCATTCTTCTTTCCCTGCTATTCAGCTAAACTCTTTCTTTGGAATTATAGGGATTTCAGTACCCAGCCCGTTCTGGAGTTTAACAACAGAGGTTACTTGTTATTTTCTATCATATCAATCCTTAGACCGCAACTGCCTTACACACTCTCATTAGAAATTCTCCTTTTTGGACTGTATTCTGGACCTATGGAATTAGAGGGTGTCAAGTTTTAACCCAACGCATATTCCGAACCAACCCATATCGAATATACACTGCGTGACATTGAAAATGGAACACCAAGAAATAGTGGCCAGAAAATTATGCAAATTTCAGGGTAGACGCGCCTAACCGAGTTATGCAAACGATGTAAAATGCGCAGCTCTCGTGCGCACATGGAGTGAGATATAAGGGAAGGAACTTGCAGAAAGGACAGTATTCGTGTCGTTGTTTCTTCAAGGAAAATCATTGTAGAAATTTTGTTCTTGTGTCAAAAGACACGTGTAATAACAGAGAATGCCAGGTCATCGTAAACGGAGGCAGTTCAAGCAGACAGACGCTTTTACGAGGGGCATGGTGATCGGACTGAAAAAGGCAGGTTGGTCCATACGTCAAATCGCAGCTGATACACACCTTGGTGCGTCCACGGTGCACCGACTGTGGAGAAGATGGTTGGAACAAGGAAATGTGGCAATTTATAGGAATGTCGGTGCAACCAGAGTGACGTCAGCACGTGTGGATCGGCGTATCCTTCGACAAGCAGTGGCGGCCCCACAAGCCACTTGTACCGCCATCCTGCAACATGTGCAAGACACCCTAGATCATTCCATCTCGACCAGAACCATTTCCCGTCGATTGGTTGCTAATGGCTTGCACTCATGCCGTCCGCTAAGAAGACTGCCATTGACCCCACCGAATAGGCGCCAACGTTTGGAATGGTGCCGGGCTAGATCGACGTGGATGACGGAATGGCACAGGGTCGTGTTCTCAGATGAGTCGCGTTTCTGCTTGTCCAGTGATAATCGCCGTGTACGCGTGTGGCGTCGACGTGGAGAAAGGTCCAATCCGGCAGCAATTGTGGAACGCCCCACCGTGCGACAACGTGGAATCATGGTTTGGGGCGCAATCGCGTATGATTTCAGGTCACCTTTACTTCGTATTCAGGGCACTATGATGGCCCAACGATACGTTGATTATGTGCTGCGACCGGTGACACTCCCCTACCTTCAGGGGGTACCCAATGCCCTTTATCAGCAGGATAACGCCCGACCGCACACTGCTCGCATTAGCCAACAAGCTCTGCAAGATGTACAGATGCTTCCCTGGCCACCGTACTCTCCTGATCTCTCACCAATCGAGCACGTCTGGGAAATCATTGGACGCCGTTTGCATGCCTTGCCACAGCCGCGTTCAGAAGACGAACTGTGGCAAATGGTTGAGAGGGAATGGAGAGCCATCCCTGAGGACGTCATCCGTAGTCTGATTGACTCTCTACCTAGACATGTTGCTGCGTGCATCGCCGTCCGCGGTGGTCCTACTTGCTACTAAGCCGACGCCGTTCTCGCTCTGTATTATGACTATCATTTTGAAATAAAGATCACTTATTGTTCGTCCCTGTCTCTCTCTGTCTGCCGAATTTCATCACTTTCTGGCCACTATTTCTTGGTGTTCCATTTTCAATGTCACGCAGTGTATTACAAGCACAGCAGATATCTAATGCGTCTAAGTCCCTTAGTTATTCTTAAAGTTGAACCACTGTTCATAACCTTAAATAAAAAAAATCAAAACAAAATATACTGTTGAACTCAAGTCTTAAATCACAACCAGCTATTAATACAGAATAGCCACTTCAATAAAAAAAAAACTGAAAACTCCTTACAATGAACATTTAACACAAACACAAGGTTGTAGAGTAAAAAAAAAAAGACTGAAAATTCTTTAAGACCACAATCTAGGGCCTTTAACTCACGTTCTAACACTTCATACTATGATCAAAATTTAACTAAACTCTAGTACACATTCTATAGGTTTACTCATTGGCAGCCTGGGCACGATCTACACCCAGTGGGCTTCTTGACCCTGGTTGAACGGCGTATTTCAGGGCCGCCAACATTGCCACCAATTGCCCTATTCACTACTTCTAGCGGGTTTCTTAAGATTGCCGTCTCTCGCGGTTCCTCTGGTTCTACAGTTCTATGGGGATATATAGGATACGTTGGATGTACCCAGTGATCCTCATCATTGATGACATCCTAACACTAAAATAAGGTTGTGAAAACTTTTTACAATGAAACACAAACACTAAAACAGGTTGTGGCAACTTTTCAAAGATGACATACTAACACTAAAACAAGGCTGTGACAATTTTTTTAAAGATGACATACTAACGCTAAAACAAGGTTGTGAAAACCTTTTACAATGAAACACAAACACTAAACAGGTTGTGACAACTTTTCAAAGATGACATACTAACGCTAAAACAAGGTTGTGAAAACCTTTTACAATGAAACACAAACACTAAAACAGGTTGTGACAACTTTTCAAAGATGACATACTAACACTAAGACAAGGTTGTGACAAATTCTTAAAGATGACATACTAACGCTAAAACAAGGTTGTGAAAACTTTTTACAATGTACTACACTAAAACGAGGTTGTGACAATTCTTAAAATTTGATATACTAACATTGAGAAAAGGTTGTGAAAATCCTTTAAAGATGAACTAACATTAAAACACGGTTGTGAGACGGTGTACTACACAAAGACAAGGTTGAGACAACTCTTAAAATGACACACCAACATTAAAACACGGTTGTGAAACGGTGTACTACACAAAGACAAGGTTGTGACAACTCCTTTCAAATGTGAACTAACATTAAAACACGGTTGTGAGACGATATACTGCACAAAGACAAGGTTGAGACAAATGACACACTAACACTGAAACAGGGTGTGAAAACTCCTTTCAACGATCACTTAACACTAAAACACACGTTATAGTTTAAAATAGAAAGGAAAAACTGCAAACTCTTTAAAGTTCACCATAACACTAAGACAAAATTGTTAGCTTAAAATAAAAAATTGAAAACTCTTTAAAGTTCATCATCACACTAGGACAAGATGTAGCTTAAAATAAAAGGAAAACTGAAAAAACTTTAAAGTTCGCCATAACACTAAGACAAAAGTGTTGAAAAAAAAGAAAAGAAACTGAGTAACCCTTTAAAATCATATGCCAACACTAAAACAAATTGTAGCCTAAAGAAAAAAAAAACTGAAAACTCCTTTCAAAGAAGAATTCTGGACTCCCAAAGGGAGAAATCATATTTGCTATTTAATATGTCTCAACATTATAACTGATATAGACCTATGTATATAAATTGGTGTATACAGTTACTGAATTTAGGTAAATCAGCCCATACCAACCCTCAGTGCATGTTTTTGTACTATTTACAACCATTGACCTCTACGCCAAAACAAATCATCCATCAACCACTTGATGAAGAGTTAAAATCGTTCCATCGTTCTATCAGCCAACAGCTACTCCCTAAACGTTGAGCGCACCTTCTCCTATCAACCTTTATCTTCTATTTACAAACTCTTTATCAAACTTTCTTCAATTCTTCCTCTTTCAACACTTTCTCTCTGTCGAATTTCGACATGCTTCTTTCTGTCTCTTTCTCATCACCTTTCAACGCTTTCTCACTCTTTCATCATCTTTCATCATCCTCAGCACCTTTCAACTTACTTCCATCGCATCTCTCTTCAACGCTTTCAACACATTTCAACTCTTTTTCATCGCTTTTAACACACTTCAACGCCTTTTCATCCCTCTGAGTCTCCTCGAAACCCGTCATCGGGATTTGGATCCCGATCTATCATTATTCTTCATTTTTGAAGCTATTCTGGTATACTATCCCCTCCCCTGCCAGCTCTATGCTAAAGTCTGACATTCGTTCAGGGCGAAAGCTACCGCAAAATCTCGAGGAAATTCCTGAGAACCTGTTTTCACCCCCTAATCTCCCCTTTGAGGAGATAAGCTCTTCCTGGGTGTATTGAAACTAGCTAGCTATGGTAGCCTATTGATAAAGGCGCTGTTCTCTCTGCCTTTACTGTATATCAGAATGAACTATTAATTATTACTAGTGTAATATTATTCTGACAGTCTATGATCTTTAATCCTTTATACACACTTGGCGAGGTAGTCATCTTGTTAACAACAAAAAGAAAATCCATAACACTATAGACCAGTTAAAACGCAATAAAGTTAGATAAATAATTTGCTTCAACCAAATGAGAAAGGGCAGCCTTATTATGGGAATTGGAGATATATACATGCACGAAAGTCAGTTGCCCTATAACTCGAATATTTGTGCCAAATGGGTTACACCTAATTGTTAATATTAAACAATGCTGATTGTCTACACCTACAATATGCATTGACGTGAGTAACTTTGAAAATTTTAACATAAGATTTCAAAATTTAAGGTGTCACAAAGAAAAATTCTATTAAAAAAAAAATCTGCTCAATTTTATCTTTCCCATTTAATACATAATGAATTTTTATGAAATGACTGTTTCTTATGCAGCTTCCCATCATATTGTTCCCTTCCTTATTCCAGCCGGAACTCTTGTTCACTACACGTTGGTTCGAAAAAAAAAAAAGAATACTGTCAATTGTAGGCTAATCTCTCTTACGCCTTTCATGATATCGTGTACTTTGTCTTGACCTGGTTCGATTCAGCACGCCTTCCTATCGGAATCTCTTCAGGATACAGAGCTGGACATTTAACATATATATGTTGTAATGGTACCAAAGATTTGTCTCGTTAAGACATGGCTGTCGCAGTGATTTCTCGTGGTATGACAGAGGTGAACCGAGCTTAGATACACCTGATCAGGTCCGGGTTGGCACAACCATATCTTGCGTAGGTTACTTGGCATGTCGATTAGCTGATTTTGGAAGATCTGAGCGAAATCAGGTGCATCAGCCTGCAGATGGATAGTATGTAGAGTACATCTCTGTATTCTACCATTGATGCATATATTTCAAATATTCTTTCCACATCCCACCACAATGGCCCACTCTTTAACTGGTTCAAGCCACGTGGTCTTACGCTCGGTGGCGTCCATCGGGATATTATGCTTTATGTCGTTCTTCACTCACGTCCACCTTCGCAAGTATCTTTAAATCCTATTTAATAATGTACAATCTTGTAGGCAAAATTACATGCTCCGACATCCACAGTTGAAGGCTACGCAAGACACCCTTCTTAGTCTTCAAGGCCTATTCCCGACCCAAGAAATGTAGTCTTTGCTACTGGTTACCAATGTCTAATGCCACATTTCATAAAATTACGAAAGCCGATGTCGAAACGGGTTTTAGGTCTGTCGTGATGCTATAATCCTTTCCTTTGTTACTTGCTTCTGCTGCCAGATACTCTGAAGGTGGTGGGGTAGGTAAGGGCTTCTGGAAGGGCTTATCAAACCAGTCAAGTGTAAACATACACGAGGTGCAATGCTCTCTATCTCTGTTTATTTAAGGTTATCTATAATCACATATCTGGTAAACTGCTAAGTTCTTATTTCGAAATAGAGTCATTAATTTCCAAAGGACGCAGGTTAAAAAAATGATTTCGATCTTTGGCTGGAGCTAAAGAAAAGAAACAGCTAATTTCACTACTTTCATTAAAAGAAAAAAAACTTCCCCACCAAATTCTGTAATATGGATTATCATACTATAAAATCGCTATTAAATTGGATACGAAAATAACTGAATAATAAAATATAAATTCACCTATAAATGGGAGAGATAAAATTATGTGCAGTAATTATTTGTAATGTGCGTGACACATGCAAAAAAAAAAATACAATCAAAGATGACCGAAAAAAATTGTACTATTTAGTCGTTCAAATCTTTAAAAACAGTTATTCAAATCTCTCTCTCTACCAAAGATAGTTTGTTAATATTTGATGATTATTGTAATCCCCATTAAACGGAATAACTACTCCCTTTGATATAGATACACATCCAGCTATCAGGATATATATTGCTGTCCACCTTTCTTTGCTTTATAATGGTTCAAAATTATTAAGAAAAACAAAGGCTAAACATATGGCTGGTCTAGATTTCTATGGAATTTCATCATGCCCTCTGCTGGCAACTATTCATTGTAATCAAATACTATCGAGATGTTTTTATTTGTCCTCATCCAAGAAAAAAAAATGTTTCAGAAATAGAATATTGGAAATTTTTACCTAAGACATTTTGTGGAAAGAAAAATAAAATTACACATTTATAAATTCAAGGTGACTTTCCCATGCGAGTGTGTATACAGGGTATTTAGGATTAAGCAGGAAAAATAATTCTTTAGCGTCTTCAAATTCATGTATAGTTGGAGGCAACATGGATTGAAAGTCGGGCTTTGTACGCGTCCATCGACCGCCATCTTGGAAATCTATCGTGATTGTACACCGACATGTAAGCAGCTATTGTAAATTATACCATATCGGAAATAGAAAGGATGACAAATTCAACGTTTCAAAGAAGCAAACAAAACTATACGCTTGTCTAAAATGTCGGGGTTAAGTTTTAAAAGAAAAATGCACATTCATATAAGGTTAAAAAAATAAAAAAAATAAAAATACTGTTTTTATTTCGTGTGTGTTACCAGGAATCTATATTGATTGTTATTTGTAAAAATGATCATTACATGAAATATAAGCTAAGGAAGAGATTTGCGGGAAGGTATGACTAAACTCGTTTACGATCGATATTCGAAGCGGACACTTAAGTCTGGACATTACGTTCATATATGGACATAAAAATTAAAAATAAGCAATCACATTAACGAATAAAAGAAATGAAATACCAGCGTGCTATTAAACCTGTTGGATGAAATCACTAGTAAATACAGAAAAATATCATTGAAAACATTTATAAATTAAATAAATCACTTGACTAATGCACATTAGATAAGAAAATAAATGTCTCTAATTATTATATTGATAACGTTAAATACTATAGAGATAAGAGATAACTAAGAGAACATTCTAACAAATTCAAAATGCCTTTAGACTTATCGAGTGGAAATTCTGTTGGATGGAAATAATAAAAAAATAAAATTATTAAACTGTAGTACAAAATAAGTCGCATTGATTTTTTTTACAATTAAGAAGGTAATGGTGAAAAACAAAAGGAAGATGGAATATTTAAGACGTGAAAACCTTCCCGCAAGAGCGGGGAGGATAGCAAAAAAAACTAACCTTTCAACTCAGATGCTGGCAGCGAATTGACTCCTAGTTGTTTTTCTATCTTCCCAGCTATTGTCAACACATGTGTTTTACACATGTCCCCCCCCCAAAATACCTCTCTTCTCCCCCCCATGCACACGTGTTAGCAGGAGGGGGGACGAACACATGTGTTCGTCCCTAAGGAATCCAAATTTGGAACTCGTGGGAAATTCTCAGGTTTCTGAGAAAGCATTGTTCCTAGGCCTAAGTTAGCGTCTCAATGTTTTAAGAACCATTCAAAACAATATTCAAAGAAAGGAAAAAAAAGGTAGACCAAAGCGTGACTCTTCCACTAATAAGACGTTCGCCAAATAAAAAAAAATTGGGTTTTGCAAAGTTCGCTCTAAAACATAAAAATAAAATACGCTAAAGTGAACCAAACGCTAGACATTGAATAGACTTAAAACGATTATCCACCATTACAACGTATTCTTAAAGTGGGTGGAAGACAACTTTAAATAAAAAAATATAAAATAATACACGCATATATTTTTGGGTATTGCAAATTTCGCTCTAAAACATAAAATAAAATACGCTAAAGTGAACCAAATGTTAGACACTGAATAGACTTAAAACGATTATCCACCATTACAACGTATTCTTAAAGTGGGTGGAAGACAACTTTAAATAAAAAAAATATAAAATAATACACGCATATATTTTTGGGTATTGCAAATTTCGCTCTAAAACATAAAATAAAATACGCTAAAGTGAACCAAATGTTAGACATTGAATAGACTTAAAACGATTATCCACCATTACAACGTATTCTTAAAGTGGGTGAAAGACAATTTCGAGAAGGAAAAAAAAGGTATAAAATTACACGTGTGTAAAATATGTAAAAAGGCGTCGTGAACAGATAAAGAAATTTTCGACTCAAATGATTATTCACCATTACAATATATTTTAAAAGTGAATAAAATAAAAAAATTGACCCATAAACGACTGTACACCATCATAAAGGCATAAAATAGGGATTGTTAAATAAATTTTAGACTCAAATGATTATTCACCATTACAATATATTTTAAAAGTGAATAAAATAAGAAAAAACTGACCCATAAAACGACTGTACACCATCATAAAGGCATAAAATAGGGATTGTTAAAGAAATTTTCGACTCAAATGATTATTCACCATTACAATATATTTTAAAAGTGAATAAAATAAGAAAAATTTACCCATAAAACGACTGTACACCATCATAAAGGCATAAAATAGGGATTGTTCATCATTATTATGCATTTTTGTTTTAGGCTTAATGTAAATCGTGGTAGAGCATGAGATTTTTTTTTTTATTTCAGGTCGTGGGGTTTACTTCGTGTAAAGTTGCTTTACACTTTTCAACAGTAACTTGCCTCGCGTGGGCGCCAAATGTTAGTTCCGTTCTAGCTCAGTGGTTGTACCCAGATTTATACATGAAGGAAACATGTTACTCACCAAGAATACACACCTTTTTATAACTTGATTAAGGATAAAAATACTGCCAATACACTTTATAAACGCTAAACATCTAATTTTATTTAGCTCTGTAGATTACAACATTCCATTTCAAGGACAATTTTTTGGATGGACAAGCTCAGTGGTTACACCCAGATTTGTACATGAAGGATACATATTACCCACCAAGAATACACACATGTTTTGTAATTTGGAAAAAAAAATCACCAATTCACTTTTAAAATGCCAAACATGAAATTTTATTTATCATTATGAAATTTGCAGAGCTTCTTTTTCTATTTATAGATAGCTATGAAAAAAAGAAAAAAATTGTATTGAACATTAGATTTTATTCATTTTATAGAAATTTACACAAGAAAATTCCTTATTTGTAGGCAGCAAAACTTTACTAACAGCCTATAATTTGATAGTTCTATCAAATTACCACATCTAGATAACATGATCAATCGATAATAATTAATACCTTTAAGAAAACATAAGGTTGAAACCTCAATTCATCATATATCTTAAATAGTCGAGTCTATCAAAATTTAGTATTTGCTATGGTTTTTACCATGTTTCTATATGGACCTCTTTATGTCAAAATTTAAGTTGACTTACCAGATCACGCCCCCATGGCTCCCAGAACGCCCCGCTTGTCTTTCCTCTCCTGATAAAAGTTCGATCCGGTCCCTCCGAAAACTTGATCAAAACTGCCGTTCTATTCAAAATAAAGCTTCGAGGTAAGTTCTCAACTTTTACTACAGAGTAATCAAATAATTAATATTCCTAGAATATAATAAAAGAATAGATATTATTAATTAAAAATAATATATTATTATTTTTAAAAGAGAGATATCGAAATAACAAATATAGATGTTTAATCCTTTGAGAACATTAAAATTCTTCTTTTCTTTTAAAAGAAAATTTTGAGTTAATAAAAAAAATTGGCAAAAATAAGGATAAAAAGATATATAATTTTATCTTTAAATTTAAGGTACTTTCTACTTTAGGAAATTCGAAATTAGGCTTTTTATTAAAAGGTTTGAGATAACAATAAATTGATTAAATAGGAATAATAGAAATATAAATTATTTATTTTAAATTTAAAGTAATTTCTTCTTTAAGAAATTTAAGTAACTAGACATATCTATTTTGATTAAATAGGGATAATAAAAATATAAATTATTTATTTTAAATTTAAAGTAATTTCTTCTTTAAGAAATTCTAAAAATACTAAATATGCTTAATCTATCTGGATGTGATATCATAAGTTATATACAAAAGTAAAAGAAAAGGAGAAGAGGTAGGCTGGTTTAACAAAGAAGAATGCTCGAAGTCCTTTTCTTTCTTGTCGAGGCAGCTTCTCCATTGTCCACCAGCTCTCCATTTACACTGTGGGTGAACTTTAAAGGCATAGGTATCACCTTCAACTGAATGTCTCCCCGGTTCCTGGTCTTCCTCTGGTTCTGTTTGCATCGGGCTTCTGGCTGCTTAAACAGGGCCGATGTCATCTTCCTACAGCAGATCTTGGGATACGCGTCCAGGGCTGAGTCCTCCTCTGGCAGATCTTGGGATACACGTCCAGGGCTGTGTCCTCCCCTGGCAGATCTTGGGATACACGTCCAGGGCTGTGTCCTCCCCTGCCTTGACCTTTAGAGCACCGTCGGCCATTGTCGTGGAATTTCCATCTAGACATCAAACACTCCGGCAAGACACTGCGTATATATATATGATGTAAATGTTTACATCTTTGTTGGGTCTGTTTGGTGGAAAATCTGGCCCAACACATATTTAATCACTCGTTTCATTAGACTATGGACATTAAAAATTTTAAAAAAGGACTCATATTTTAAATTTAGATAATTTTGTAAATATATCGATGATTTTCTCTTTTGGTTAAAAAAAAACCGTAATTGCCAAACTAGGTATATTTGTTTGTGTTTGTTTCATTAGTTGGTTTTTAATTCAAGCATGATTTTAATGTCCTTTATTTTCTTTTTTAAACTCTACTCAAACCTTGTAATTATTTAATTGTTTATGTAATATGAAGCAAGAAAATGATTATTCTTTGAGTGTGAAAGCTTGTCAAAAAATAGGAAGTTACATTCTATTATTATTTTTTTCCCTGTCGTCTGTTTTGCACAAGTTGAATTTGGTTAGAACGATGTATGTAAATTAGATTATTCTTTTGTTGCCTTAAATACAAGGTAATTAACTCGTTTATCTCTATATATCTAAAAATGTTTAAAGTTTAATAAATTAATTTTATAAATCTGAGATCTTGTTTAGTGTTGTTTCTTGACGTAAGCATCCCTTGTGGGGATATCTCGTCTTATTTGATTATAAATAAATGGAGATATTAGGTATATGAAATCCCAATAATAAAATAATTTAGATAACTTTGTACTGATAAGATTGACAATTCCCTTGAGGAGAGTAAGAGCGAGTCACTGAAACGTAGAGAATTAAATAAACAATTGCATTTCACCGCCACTCTGTGTTGTGACGACGATCTGAGTTCTATAGAGGGAGTCACTCACTTCTATTCTTGGTCGACGGGGTTGAAGGTTCAAAATTGTGGTGTCGCTGTTCATAACACTTTTAAAATGTATGACGAAAACAGGAGGGAAAATTATATTCATTATAAATTAAGAACATAAGTAAAGTATTATATATTTAAATATTTACTCTAAAAGAATCGGGGATCAGGGCAAATTCTCGTGTTCGAAAGTTGTTTACAAGTTCTTCTTTTTTCCTTGTTCCTCCCATTTCAACCGCTGCATCCCTGTAGCCCCCTTCCGTCGGCCTCCCATTGGCTGCTGCAAACTCCTTCTTTTCCAACATAAACCATTGGTTGATGTGGGTGTTTTTTTCCAAACCAACTTCCAACCAATGATCATCAAAACTATCAGGTCCAACTTTAGACAACCTACACTCATAAGAACAAGACTCCTAGAAGCTCCTCATAAAAATTATTTACTCAAGTTTGTCCTTAAATACCCTTTTCTTGGTTTCTCAAGAAGCCTCTGGGACCAAAAATCCTTTTGGTCGCAGTAGTACAACTTTTTCCACGCTGACGGAGCGCCAACAACGCGAAACGCGTTCATGGATGGCTTTTTCTTGATTTATCAAGAAATTGGATTGGCCAAATATCAGGGAACAGGCTAAATCAATGTTTAGTTGATTTCTGTTCCACCAGATGGTGCTCTGCCTTCAGTAAATCACATGTGCTCTTGGTCAGGATATGCCATTTTTATTTTTAAAAAAAATATTTGTGATCAGAAAATATTCCAAAACTGTTTAAGCAAATATCTAAGGTCAGACTTAGGTATCGTAAAGCCGGCATTCATAGTTCCTAAAATTATAGATACTTCGGCCAGTAAATATTTTTATTATCTCTATTTACTGGGTGAACTATCTTTAATTTTTAAGAAAGACTAAGGTATGTATATTATATAATCTAAAATGCAAATATTTTATTTTTGACGTGACAACGTCTTAAATTAGGTTGCGGCTGGGAGTCACTTATGAAAAAGTGTAACGCCCGGTAACGTTACGATGAGTCACCGAACGAGAGTGCTGCGCGCGCAGCGCTAGAGAATTAGGCGCATTGAATCGGCGCATGCTTGTCTCTGTCTTTGTCTTTCTCGAACGTTCTTGGCGTTGGAAAAACAAGAAAGCGTCATAATACAAGTTCACACGTGTGGTTAAAGTATCGTCAGCTGTGTCTGTAGTGAAAATGTGGAGTGCTTAGATTCGTCATTTACAACAACTACAACAATAAAGGTAATTAATTGTACACTGATATTTCATTATCGTAAACTATGATTGATTGATTAATTGTTAGATTGACACAAAAGTTGAGAAACTGAGTTTATAGGGTATGTCATACTATTGGTCTCCTTTTGGTAATACTTACAAAACTTTTAAACAAAAAATTTCTCCTAGGTCTTTTGATTTACCAATTCTAGATGTATCTCAAGATGTGCTCGAATCAGAAATGAAAAATCTTTTATCTTCTCTATTTCCGAATGACTGTCAATCTTCTGACACAAACTATCATAAATTAATCAGAGACAAGAGTTATACTTTTTCTAATGATAAAATCATTTATTTTGATAATATTCAAATCTGTTCAATAATTAAAAAACTTAAAAATGGCAAGGCTCCAGGAATAGATCATATAAGCAATCAGATGATCAAAACGGCAGTTCATCATATATCTCCTGTGTTAACAAAATTGTTCAATGCTTGTATGGGACTTAATTATTATCCGGAGGCCTGGAGAAAGTCAGCAGTAATGATTATAAAAAAACCTAATAAAGAAAATTATAAAGATCCGAAAGCCTACCGCCCTATAAGCTTGTCTTCTAATTTAGGTAAAATTTTTGAAAGTCTAATTCATATTGAACTTTTAAATCATATTAATAGTAATAATGTTATGCATCCTGCTCAACATGGATTTACACAAGAAAAATCAACAATCTCTGCTTTACAAGAAATAACTAAATTAAGTCTTCTGAAAAGAGAAACAGAAAATACGGCAATAGTAACAGTGGACATCAGCGGAGCTTTCGACAACGCATGGCATCCGGCAATTCTCCAACAATTGGACAAGGCAAATTTTCCAGCGGTACTTATAAAAATAATTAATTCTTATTTTGAAGACCGGAGTGTAGAGTTTAAATATACTAATGTAAAGTGTATAAAAAAGATAAATAAGGGATGTCCCCAGGGTGGTATTATTTCTCCTATTCTTTGGAATATATTACTTAATGATTTCAACTTATCTTTTAACGAAAGTTTTGCTGGAGTAATTGCTTTCGCGGACGATGTGACATTTGTGGTATGGAGTTCAAACATCTATGATCTTCAGTTTAATATTACCAAATGTTTAATAAAAATCAAAGCATGGTGTGAAAAGGTAAAACTTTCACTAAGTCCAAACAAAACAGGTATACTCTATCTACATAACTATGAAAAATTGCCTATTAATTTTGATGGAAAAATAATTCAACCATCAGAAACTGTTAAAATTTTGGGAGTTATTTTTAAAAATCATAGACAAAGGAATAAGATTAATTTTGAAACACATGTTGACAATATAATTATGAAAGCTACGAAACTTAAGAATATATTATTCTCATTATGTGCACGTACTTGGGGCATTGATACTCGACGTAGATTGATCTTATATAAAGCTATGATACGCTCTACAATAAGCTATGCATCAAATATTTGGTTTCCTTTTATCACTGCAGCAAAAAGATCCAAGTTGAATTCTATACAATATCAAATTCTTATTAGATGCATTCATGCTTATAGGACTTCATCTTCTTACATCACACATATACTAGCGAAAACCCCTTTACTGTCCGATTATCTTGAATTATTACAAACAAAGTATAATATGACAAATTCTCTCACAGATCGAACACTCAAAAAACCCCTTCAAAAAGAATTAAACAAACTATATCTGGATCTAAAATTTAAGTTTTATCTTTCTCAATCTAATGAACTGTTCAAGAAATTCTTTCCAATTGCTGTCCCAAATTTCATTTCTTCTGATAAATTCACTACTTTATTCTTAACTGGCAAAGGACCCTTCTTAAGTTTCTTATTCAAACTGAATGCTATCAATGATCCAACATGTGAATGCCGCTTAGATGTTGAATCACCAGAGCATCTTCTTTTATCTTGCCCTCTGACTAATCAAATTGTATGTAGATACTTTGAAACATTACCAAATTCTCTTTGTGTATATACTCTATCTTATGAGAACTTTGTTAAGTTTAGAACTATTTGTACAATAATTTACAAAACAATACTAATCCATCGTGTAAATAATTAATAATATATATATAAATAATACTAGCACAGCACAATAGTCCTTTGGACTTCGTGCTTTTGTAACAATAAATAAATAAATAAAAAATGTCATACTATTGATAAATGTTGATAGTGTTAAGTAAATTATTAGTTTAAAATTAAATAATTAATTAATTATTATTTTACAAATTTTAAATAGTTTCAAATTTATTTAGCAAAAATTTGAACCTTCGATCTGAATAAATGTTTTGATTTTCGAATTGATTCTTTAAAATTACAAATATTAAGAAAAAGTGGCAGATATAAGAAAACTTTATTTAAACTGTGTTGAGCAAGAAATTTAACATCTAATTTAAGTAAATGTTTTAATTTTCAACTTCATCATTTACAATTACAAATTTTATTTAATTTCAAATTTATTTAGCAAAAATTTGAACCTTCGATCTGAATAAGTGTTTTGATTTTCAAATACCAACGCGGCTGGTGGAGTGGCGATCTATCGTAAATTATCATCGACATCTACGGCGGAAGTGTTCCAAGTTGCGATTACAGGACGTAACTCGTGTCATTAAAACCAAGGGTGACATGTGCATGACTGAAGTTACTTGCTTCGCCGCTAATACTAGCTTCAAGTTTATACTCGGTGCTGTATATATTGTGGCGAAGAAATATTTTATTATTTAATTTAATATTATTCAATGAAAATATATTCAACAGATTATAAAAATATATATTAATCTGTATTTGTGAAATCATCTTTAAAATATTTCTTTGCTTGCTTGCTTAAGATTCTCTAGAGGTAAATAGTTTTGGGGCTGACCTGTTAATAATTGTCGACTTGTCGCCGTGACGTCATCAATAAATACTTTTACATCTTAGGATATTTCAAGGCTTGATTTCTACGCTACAACTGGTGGAGAGACTGGACCGATACCCATTAAGAAATAAAAGAAAAATTGATTCTGTTGAACCAGAAGAAACTTCTATGAATGTAAAGAAGGAAGGTACTCAGGTAAGCAACTACGTTGTTCAACATTTGCCAAGGAACCCTTCCATTTTCTCCGGGGAGGATGGTGAAGATCTCCAAAAATGGTTAAAAGGGTATGCACGTGTGGCAAGGTACAACCATTGGGACGAAACCCTTTGTCTTACTAAAGTTTATTTTTATCTGTCTGAAACTGCTCTCAAATGGTTTGAGAACAACGAAGAAAGCATCCAGACTTGGAAGGAATTCACATCTCAATTAGAGAATGTGTTCGGAAAAAAAGAAAATTCAAAATTGCAAGCGGTGAAGAAACTTAAAACACGGGCACAATTAAAAGGTGAAAGTACCGAATTTTACATCCAGGATGTCCTGTGCTTGTGCAAAGAGGTTGATCCTCAAATGAGCGCAGAAGATAAAATCTCCCACCTCATGAAGGGGATAGCTGAGGAGCTTTATCAAGCACTCCTACCGAGGGATGTACAGAGCACCGAGCAATTCATTACAGAATGTCGCCGTGTCGAAGCGCTCCGTTGTAGGCGAGTTACCCCAACCAGGTACGAGCGCCTACCAAATGTAGCCTCTCTCTGTGGCCAGGATGACGGAGAAGATCTGTCATCGCTGATCCGAAAAATTGTCCGCGAAGAGATACAGCAAGCATTGGACTCTCCTCAAGAGGAGCCGAAAATCGCTGCCAATGAAGATTTAGTAAGGGAAGAGATCGTAAAGACCTTGGCGCCTATATCAGAACCTACAATAAGTCCCCCTCAAGCACCCAGGCCGGTATCAAATCCTAAATTTGAGGCTCAACCTAGAAATCCCCATCCTACATCTCAATATCAGAAACAAGGAAGAAGGCGCGACACCAATGAATGGCGGACAACTGAGGGAAGGCCAATCTGTTTCTACTGCGGACGCCCAGGTCACGTCGTCCGCTATTGCCGTGACAGGAAGAAACACAACGAGGAAAGGAGAAAAGACTATTTCCAAAGAAAGCAAGCGGCAATGGTATCCTACAACTCTCGATCTGAATCTCAGGACCCCAATGACGAATCATCGAATAAAACTTTCACTCGCTACCGAAGCCCTACTTCATATCGCGGTCGAAGCAGACAACATTTCTCACCTGCTAGAAGATCTAGCTGGACGCCCCGCCATTAAAACTAGATGATAGACCACATTGGAGGCGAGGCCGCAAAGTTATAAAATCCCCCCTTACCGACCACAGTAGAAATGAGAAAAAGCTACCTTGACGTAAACATAGACCTACCAAGTCCTCATGAAGAAGATATCTCAACTGAAAGAAGACATCCACCGCAGCCACCTGAAAATATCCCTGGACATAGTACTAGTTCTTAAGACTGACGACGTAAGTCTCCTGCTGAGCATCGGGTCGATGCTCTTTATAGGAGGAGGCTATGTGGCGAAGAAATATTTTATTATTTAATTTAATATTATTCAATGAAAATATATTCAACAGATTATAAAAATATATATTAATCTGTATTTGTGAAATCATCTTTAAAATATTTCTTTGCTTGCTTGCTTAAGATTCTCTAGAGGTAAATAGTTTTGGGGCTGACCTGTTAATAATTGTCGACTTGTCGCCGTGACGTCATCAATAAATACTTTTACATCTTAGGATATTTCAAGGCTTGATTTCTACGCTACAATATTCATCCAGGAGCTAGTATGCAGGATATTGGAATGTTACTATGGCAAGGACTCGGTCCGTACATTCACAACAGCCAGTACGTGCCACCGTTCGTGCAAGTTGATTCTAGTATACCGATTCTTCTGTGTGGTGATTTTAACAAAAACGTAAAGCCTGACAACTCGTTTCTTAATTTCATGAAAAATGCGTATAATCTTGATTGCGTATCAAACGTTTCTAAGTCAACTACGTTAAAAGGAACAACTATCGACTTGACTTTCGCAAGACACATTACAGCAGAAACACTTCCTTTCATTTCATATTTCTCCTATCATCGTCCTATCCTCAACAAAATCACTCAAATAGGAATTAGTTAAGTTTAAGTTTACATGTACAATGTTTTAATAAACAAAATATATTTCTATAGTTAAAATTTGTGCAATTCTTATTTTCATTCAATTCCTTGTTCCTATTGTGCAATTTAATTATATTCATATCAATAAATATTCTACCGTTGTCACGTAAAATCTTCGCCCGTAAAACTGACTTTACAGGCAACCATTGTTTTTTAAAAAACATATATTTCATTTTCATTCATTGACTGTTTTATATTTTTTTGACCATAGATTTAGAATATACCACTTTAATTATTGTTGTAAATATGTATAGTTGACCCTACCTATTTTTTAAAATCACGATTATAGAATTCATTCTATAAATTCTATATTGCTGTGATAAATAATTTTTATGTGTAAATTTACTTCAAGTAATTCAAAATAAAAACTACTTGAAAGGTAAATAATTTGTTTCCTACTTTTCACGACTGCACCTCCAATTCTATCTTTATCAAACAAAAAAATAATCATAACATGTATATATTTCAAAATTCATAAGGGAAAGAGAAACTAACAAGAGGTATTCTAAAAAAGGAACAAGAATAAGATAAATGATGACAACCATAAATACACGTCTGTCAGGTGACGTGTCACGCGGATTGCTTATAAGAGAGATAAATAATTTATCTTGTTCCTGTGTGTAGCAGCTCTAGACATGGATCGTTGGTCTCTTCTTTTCGTCTGCGTGTTGGTGGCCAGCAGCTTTCTGCAAGCAAATGCCATCAGTAAGTCCATTAGACTATTTTTTCCTTATCTTTCTTGTTCTTCTTGTTTCAAAATAACTTTACTAGATGCCGCTCAAGAAGAGCAACCTAGCTTATGATATTTACCTCAATACATCTTTTACTAGATTGTCCTGTTTTTTCAAGACTACAGAATCGAAAATAATTTAATAGTGTCACTGTAGAGAAGACAAGTATTCCAAAAGCTTAATTAAAAATAATTTATTAATTAAACTTATATATTGCAAAATGTGTCGATTAATTTTTCAAGTGGTAATTTACAAGCGTGGTTAAGGGTGATGACTATGCAAATATTTATGTGTGTGATGATAAGCAGCAGATTATTCAAAAATAATTATTCAGGGGCAATAGTAACAGATCCAAGTATTTTTTATTTACGGTAAAGAAATGTATATTAAATTCAATACCTTTTGTAGATATATTTTGAATTATATAGCAACAAATATCTTTTAAGAAACTGATAATTTATATTATGCTTATAGTACATATTACCAGACACTTCTTTATTTTGTACACAGGTCTTTTATCGCTTTTTTCTCTCTCTCTTTTTTATTGTTAATATCATATGACTATTCTATTCACGGCCTAAAATTATTGTATATATATGTATAGACAAGTGTAAAGGCATACATGTATGACAGCGCAAGTGTCCCTAGGGGAACATTGCGCTTTATATTTATATAATATAAAATAAAAAGAGCTTATGATATTTGCAACAATAATTAATATGAAAAAATAGCAAAAATTCGATATTGTACTGGGATAAGGTGCATAAATTATGAAAAAGGCATCTCCTTATCATGCAACTGAAAGTTGCTGATGGCTTGCGCCACCTATCGGAATAAATATCAACTATTCTTTTTGATTTTTAATTATTCCAGAATTGGCCAAATACCCATTCTTGATTAATCAAGAATGGTCCGTGGTTAGCTTTTCTTAATTAATCAAGAATGGGTATTCGGCCAATTCTGGAATAATTAAAAATCAACGAGAATAGTTGATATTTATTCCGATAAATGGCGCAAGCCATCAGCAACTTTCAGTTGCACGATAAGGAGATGCCTTTTTCATAATAATTAATATATGTAAAGGTTATTCACATATTAAAACAAAGGGATTCGATCCCGGTTCATGGCTGTCGGGAATCGAGGGTTTTAACCACTCGTCCTTGCCTTATCTTATCCCTTTAACTGGAGTTGGATAATGGATCCAATACTGATGTCAACAGTATTTGTAGGCGTCTGATATTTTCGTGATTTACATGAGCAACAATGGCGTTATTTTGAACAAGATTCAACCGAAATTCACCAATTCCTTGTTTATTTTACAGAAATTAATTGATTTTTATATTTTTAAAATGTTAAACAATTAAAAAAAGTTTCCAGAGATGAGTTTTGTTTTAATATCCATCCATACAGAGTACAAAACAACAACTGACTCACCCGTGCAAGCAAGGTCACGCTCCGCTGCGTCACGTGGGAAAACATAGGTACATGTTTTCTTACATGTTCTCAGCACATCCCCCTTTTTAAGACTTGAAATATATATATACATTACAAACTTTAAATGCATAATATAATTAATAATGAAGGCGATCCACAGGTTTAACAATTCTTCCACTCCGGGTTCTTATCTGGCCGTCTTCTGAGTCGTTAGAGGGATAATCCACAACTGGGGTCTTTTCATTTTCAACCAGTTCCTCCCCCGAAAAGGTCGGCGTCGATGGGTCGGCTGGATATTGCACTGTATGTCCTTTTCGTAGATGGAACCTGTTTCGACGTAAAGTCCCAACTGGAGTATCAACCATATATGACCTTGGTGTCGATGCCTTCTGCTATACAATCCCCCAGGTTCGTATATCTGTAATCCAAACCGTGTCACCTTCGGATAGCTCCTCCATGTCCGTAGCTCCGCAGCGTCGATCATATCTGGATTTCATATCCTTTCTCCTTCTCCCCTCCTTTCTTTTCAGGGTCTGAGAGTCCACCAACTTTGGATTAAGATTCTCTGGTGCAATTGGCAAGGTCGTTCGGAGTTTACGTCCCAGGAGAAGCTCAGCAGGGCTGTAACCGTTCTCCAAAGGGGTCGATCGATACTCCAGGAGTCCAAGCGATGGGTCTTGATTTTTCTTGAGGATCAACTTAGCAATTTTCACACCTGCTTCTGCCATCCCATTGCTCTGCGGGAATCGAGGACTTGAAGTAACATGTGTGAATCCGTACTGCCTTGCGAAATTTGCAAATTCACGAGCAGCTCCAAATTGCGTCCCATTATCGCTTACAACAGTTTCTGGTATTCCATGTCGGGCAAATATGGATTTGCAACTACGCACCACCACATTGGCTGTGAGCCGATCCAGCTGAACCACTTCAGGAAATCGAGAATAATAGTCAATGACGACTAGATACCACTTATTCTCGAACTTGAACAAATCCATTCCAATCTTTTGCCACGGTCGTGTAGGAAAGTTGGTTGGTATCAAAGGTTCATGTTTTGAGACGGCTTCCTGGATACAAACACTGCACTTTCTGACTGTTTCCGCGATCTCTTCCGAAATTCCAGGCCACCATACCTGTGCTGAGAACATGTAAGAAAACATCTACGTATGTTTTCCCACGTGACGCAGCGGAGCGTGACCTTGCTTGCACGGGTGAGTCAGTTGTTGTTTTGAACTGTATGGATGGACATTAAAACATGGTGGCAGCGATAACTGGATAGAATACGAACCCGTATATTGCAAAATATCGATTTTTGCGTATCTTGGAAGATAATTCAAATGGCTCAGATTCAACCTCCAGAAACTTTCGACTTCTCGACTCCCAACGAATGGCCCAAATGGAGGAAAAGATTCGAACGATACCTCGTGGTCAGTGGAATGAAGAAGAAAGAGGAGGCGGACAAGATCGATTTGTTCATGTACTTGATGGGCGACCGCGCGGATGATATATTCAGGACCTTCAAGTTCGAAAAGGAGGAAGAGGCAACGAAAATTGATTCCGTCCTCAAGGCGTTCGACGGCCACTTCTGTGTCAGAAAGAATATTATCTACGAACGAGCGAAATTTAATTCAAGAATCCAAGAGGATCGGGAGCCAGTGGACGAATTCATCACTTCATTGTACAAATTGGCTGATAGTTGCGAATTTGAGGGTCTTCGTGAGCAGTTGATCCGTGACCGAATAGTGGTTGGAGTGAGGGACAAAGCTTTGTCTGAAATAATGCAGTTGGACAGCGAACTGACTTTGGAAAAGGCGGTGAAAATGGTTCGACAGCAGGAGGCCGTTCGACAGCAGCAAGTCGACCTGCAGCGTCCCTCAACAAGCCAAAAGGTCAATCAGCTGAAGTTCAACTCGAAGAAACAATCACCGAAACAACAACAGCAGCCTTCGAGGAAGAAGGAGAAGTCAGCCAAAACAAGATCACGATGTCCAAAATGCGGAGGTTTCACCCACAGGGAAGGACAGGCTTGCCGTGCTGAAGGACAGAAATGTAACCTGTGTTCAAAAACAGGCCATTTTGCAAATTGCTGCCCAGATAAGCAGGCGAAGACTCCGGAGGTCGAAGCTGTTTCTGAACTTGATGAAGAAATTGGTTTTCTCCTGGAGGTCTCAGCTGTGGAGGATTCATCTAATCTCGATGATGATGAAGGCGAGTGCAGGAGGCGATGGACAGCAGAAATCCAAGTGAACGGGAAAAAGGTGAAGTTCAAGCTCGACTCCCAGGCGGATGTTACATGTGTTCCTCTGTGTCTCTTCAAGAAGATAATGGGACAGCAACGACTAGTGGAAAGTGATATCAACCTTAGAGCTGCTGAATTCTCCGAACTTCGGACTGTGGGTATGTTTATATCAACGCTGCGAAATGGCAATTATGAAATCAAGGAGAAGATTTATGTCATTCGTCGTTTGAGTGAACCTCTTCTGAGTCGCCGGGCATGTGAGCTCTTGAACCTGGCGAGGCGGATTGAAGTGGTTGCGACGAGAATTAACCCAATCAAGGAATTCCCTGAAGTATTTGAAGGACCGGGACAGATCGGAAACCCTTACGAAATCAAATTGAAACCTGGAGCAAAACCATATGCTGTGCATACTCCTCGACGGGTACCAATACCTTTGATGGAAAAGCTCAAAACAAGATTGGAAGAGCTCGAGAAGGCGGGAATCATAGCACAAGTTAACGTTGCGACTGAATAGTGTGCACTGACTGTGATTGCTGGTAAACCGAATGGCGACATACGACTCTGTGTGGATCTCTCAAGGCTGAACGAACATGTACAGCGCGAAGTGCATCCCATGCCAGTGGTGGAGCACATGCTGGGGCAACTGGGGGATGCAAGATTCTTTTCGAAACTGGACGCGAATTATGGCTTTCACCAGATTCCGTTGAGCCCGGACTGCCAGCATTTAACGACCTTCATCACTCCTTTTGGGAGATATAAATACTGCAGAATGCCATTTGGAATCTCACTCGCCCCAGAGTATTTTCAGAGAGTTATGTCAATAATCTTGCAAGGCATGGACGGTGTAATGTGTTACCTGGACGATATCCTGATATTTGCCTCCGACTCCAAGACTCACGATCGAATTCTTCGTTTAGTGCTCCGAAAACTGAAAGAGGCGAAAGTTACACTAAACAAGGCCAAGTGTGTCTTCGGCGTGCCAAGAATTAATTTTCTTGGACACATACTGGATGAGGACGGTATTCGACCAGATCCGTCGAAAATCGAAGCAGTGGCGAAGATGCCTGCTCCGACCGATGTTCATGGCGTAAGAAGATTTCTTGGCATGGTGAACCATCTGGGACGCTTTGTGGAAAATTTATCTGAAATTGTGGCTCCACTGAACCAGTTGTTGGTGAAAGGTCAAGACTTCGTTTGGGATTGCAGCCAGGAGCGAGCATTCCGAAAGTTGAAAGAATTGCTCACGACTCAACCCATCTTGGCAGCATACGACGTCAGGAAACCAACTATGGTGTAATCCGACGCATCTTCATACGGCTTGGGAGCGGTACTGAAGCAAGAAGGTAAGAATGGAATCTGGCGACCTGTTGCTTATTCTTCTAGAACTATGACACCTACCGAAAAACGATATGCTCAGATCGAGAAAGAGGCTCTCGCAATTACATGGGCTTGCGAACGTTTTCAAGATTTCCTGCTTGGAAAGCGTTTCCGAATTGAGACCGACCATAAGCCTCTCATTCCTCTATTTTCGACGAAAGAGTTGAGTTCGCTGACCCCAAGACTGCAACGTTTCCGAATGCGTATGATGAGGTTTGGATTCGAAATAGTGCATATCCCTGGAAAGGAGCTGCTCGACGCCGATGAATTATACAGACAACCACTTCTTACAACCGAGGGAGGTGAAGACGAACGGCCAACCTCAGCGCATATAAATGCAGTTCTCTCGAGTATAACCGACAAAGACGAGATGTTGACGAAGATTTTTGAAGCTCAACAAGAAGATACGACCCTGAAAGCAGTAGTCAACTACCTTGAGCAAGGCTGGCCAGATAAGAAGAAGATGTCACAGGCTCTGCTCTCTTATTGGCATGTCAAGGATGAACTCGGCGTTCAAAATGGACTACTGATGCGTAGCTGTCGTCTTGTTATTCCAGCAAGTATGAAACTGGAGATCCTAGATAAGTTGCACGCTGGGCACTTCGGGATTACAAAAACAAGACTTCGCGCACGTGAGACGGTATGGTGGCCTGGAATTTCGGAGGAGATCGCGGAAACGGTCAGAAAGTGCAGTGTCTGTATCCAGGAAGCCGTTTCAAAACATGAACCTTTGATACCAACCAACTTTCCTACACGACCGTGGCAAAAGATTGGAATGGATTTGTTCAAGTTCGAGAATAAGTGGTATCTAGTCGTCATTGACTATTATTCTCGCTTTCCTGAAGTGGTTCAGCTGGATCGGCTCACAGCCAATGTGGTGGTGCGTAGTTGCAAATCCATATTTGCCCGACATGGAATCCCAGAAACTGTTGTAAGCGATAATGGGACGCAATTTGGAGCTGCTCGTGAATTTGCAAATTTCGCAAGGCAGTACGGATTCACACATGTCACTTCAAGTCCTCGATTCCCGCAGAGCAATGGGATGGCAGAAGCAGGTGTGAAAATTGCTAAGTTGATCCTCAAGAAAAATCAAGACCCATTGCTTGGACTCCTGGAGTATCGATCGACCCCTTTGGAGAACGGTTACAGCCCTGCTGAGCTTCTCATGGGACGTAAACTCCGAACGACCTTGCCAATTGCACCAGAGAATCTTAATCCAAAGTTGGTGGACTCTCAGACCCTGAAAAGAAAGGAGGGGAGAAGGAGAAAGGATATGAAATCCAGATATGATCGACGCTGCGGAGCTACGGAAATGGAGGAGCTATCCGAAGGTGACACGGTTTGGATTACAGATATGCGAACCTGGGGGATTGTAAAGCAGAAGGCATCGACACCAAGGTCATATATGGTTGATACTCCAGTTGAGACTTTACGTCGAAACAGGTTCCATCTACGAAAAGGAGTTACAGTGCAATATCCAGCCGACCCATCGACGCCGACCTTTTCGGGGGAGGAACTGGTTGAAAATGAAAAGACCCCAGTTGTGGATTATCCCTCTAACGACTCAGAAGACGGCCAGATAAGAACCCGGAGTGGACGAATTGTTAAACCTGTGGATCGCCTTCATTATTAATTATATTATGCATTTAAAGTTTGTAATGTATATATATATTTCAAGTCTTAAAAAGGGGGATGTGCTGAGAACATGTAAGAAAACATCTACGTATGTTTTCCCACGTGACGCAGCGGAGCGTGACCTTGCCAGCACGGGTGAGTCAGTTGTTGTTTTGAACTGTATGGATGGACATTAAAACAATACCGTCTCACGTGCGCGAAGTCTTGTTTTTGTAATCCCGAAGTGCCCAGCGTGCAACTTATCCAGGATCTCCAGTTTCATACTTGCTGGAATAACAAGACGACAGCTACGCATCAGTAGTCCATTTTGAACGCCGAGTTCATCCTTGACATGCCAATAAGAGAGCAGAGCCTGTGACATCTTCTTCTTATCTGGCCAGCCTTGCTCAAGGTAGTTGACTACTGCTTTCAGGGTCGAATCTTCTTGTTGAGCTTCAAAAATCTTCGTCAACATCTCGTCTTTGTCGGTTATACTCGAGAGAACTGCATTTATATGCGCTGAGGTTTGCCGTTCGTTTTCACCTCCCTCGGTTGTAAGAAGTGGTTGTCTGGATAATGCAACGGCGTCGAGCAGCTCCTTTCCAGGGATATGCACTATTTCGAATCCAAACCTCATCATACGCATTCGGAAACGTTGCAGTCTTGGGGTCAGCGAACTCAATTCTTTCGTCGAAAATAGAGGAATGAGAGGCTTATGGTCGGTCTCAATTCGGAAACGCTTTCCAAGCAGGAAATCTTGAAAACGTTCGCAGGCCCATGTAATTGCGAGAGCCTCTTTCTCGATCTGAGCATATCGTTTTTCGGTAGGTGTCATAGTTCTAGAAGAATAAGCAACAGGTCGCCAGATTCCATTCTTACCTTCTTGCTTCAGTACCGCTCCCAAGCCGTATGAAGATGCGTCGGATGACACCATAGTTGGTTTCCTGACGTCGTATGCTGCCAAGATAGGTTGAGTCGTGAGCAATTCTTTCAACTTTCGGAATGCTCGCTCCTGGCTGCAATCCCAAACGAAGTCTTGACCTTTCACCAACAACTGGTTCAGTGGAGCCACGATTTCAGATAAATTTTCCACAAAGCGTCCCAGATGGTTCACCATGCCAAGAAATCTTCTTACGCCATGAACATCGGTCGGAGCAGGCATCTCCGCCACTGCTTCGATTTTCGCTGGATCTGGTCGGATACCGTCTTCATCCAGTATGTGCCCAAGAAAATTAATTCTTGGCACGCCGAAGACACACTTGGCCTTGTTTAGTGTAACTTTCGCCTCTTTCAGTTTTCGGAGCACTAAACGAAGAATTCGATCGTGAGTCTTGGAGTCGGAGGCAAATATCAGGATATCGTCCAGGTAACACATTACACCGTCCATGCCTTGCAAGATTATTGACATAACTCTCTGAAAATACTCTGGGGCGAGTGAGATTCCAAATGGCATTCTGCAGTATTTATATCTCCCAAAAGGAGTGATGAAGGTCGTTAAATGCTGGCAGTCCGGGCTCAACGGAATCTCGTGAAAGCCACTGTTCGCGTCCAGTTTCGAAAAGAATCTTGCTTCCCCCAGTTGCCCCAGCATGTGCTCCACCACTGGCATGGGATGCACTTCGCGCTGTACATGTTCGTTCAGCCTTGAGAGATCCACACAGAGTCGTATGTCGCCATTCGGTTTACCAGCAATCACGGTCGGTGCACACCATTCAGTCGCAACGTTAACTTGTGCTATGATTCCCGCCTTCTCGAGCTCTTCCAATCTTGTTTTGAGCTTTTCCATCAAAGGTATTGGTACCCGTCGAGGAGTATGCACAGCATATGGTTTTGCTCCAGGTTTCAATTTGATTTCGTAAGGGTTTCCGATCTGTCCCAGTCCTTCAAATACTTCAGGGAATTCCTTGATCGGGTTAATTCTCGTCGCAACCACTTCAATCCGCCTCGCCAGGTTCAAGAGCTCACATGCCCGGCGACTCAGAAGAGGTTCACTCAAACGACGAATGACATAAATCTTCTCCTTGATTTCATAATTGCCATTTCGCAGCATTGATATAAACATACCCACAGTCTGAAGTTCGGAGAATTCAGCAGCTCTAATGTTGATATCACTTTTCACTAGTCGTTGTTGTCCCATTATCTTCTTGAAGAGACACAGAGGAACACATGTAACATCCGCCTGGGAGTCGAGCTTGAACTTCACCCGTTTCCCGTTCACTTGGATTTCTGCTGTCCATCGCCTCCTGCACTCGCCTTCATCATCATCGAGATTAGATGAATCCTCCACAGCTGAGACCTCCAGGAGAAAACCAATTTCTTCATCAAGTTCAGAAACAGCTTTGACTTCCGCAGTCTTCTCCTGCTTATCTGGGCAGCAATTTGCAAAATGGCCAGTTTTTGAACATGGGTTACATCTTTGTCCATCAGCACGGCAGGCCTGTTCTTCCCTGTGGGTGAAACCTCCGCATTTTGGGCATCGTGATCTTGTTTTGGCTGACTTCTCCTTTTTCCTCGAAGGCTGCTGTTGTTGTTTCGGTGATTGTTTCTTCGAGTTGAACTTCACCTGATTGACCTTTTGGCTTGTTAAGGGACGCTGCAGGTCGACTTGCTGCTGTCGAACGGCTTCCTGCTGTCGAACCATTTTCACCGCCTTTTCCAAAGTCAGTTCGCTGTCCAACTGCATTCTTTCAGATAAAGCCTTGTCCCTTACTCCAACCACTATTCGGTCACGGATCAACTGCTCATGAAGACCCTCAAATTCGCAACTATCAGCCAATTTGTACAATGAAGTGATGAATTCGTCCACTGGCTCCCGATCCTCTTGGATTCTTGAATTAAATTTCGCACGTTCGTAGATAATATTCTTCCTGACACAGAAGTGGCCGTCGAACGCCTTGAGGACGGAATCAATTTTCGTTGCCTCTTCCTCCTTTTCGAACTTGAAGGTCCTGAATATATCATCCGCGCGGTCCCCCATCAAGTACATGAACAAATCGATCTTGTCCGCCTCCTCTTTCTTCTTCATTCCACTGACCACGAGGTATCGTTCGAATCTCTTCCTCCATTTGGGCCATTCGTTGGGAGTCGAGAAGTCGAAAGTTTCTGGAGGTTGAATCTGAGCCATTTGAATTATCTTCCAAGGTACGCAAAAATCGATATTTTGCGATATACGGGTTCGTATTTTATCCAGTTATCGCTGCCACCATGTTTTAATGTCCATCCATACAGAGTACAAAACAACAACTGACTCACCCGTGCAAGCAAGGTCACGCTCCGCTGCGTCACGTGGGAAAACATAGGTACATGTTTTCTTACATGTTCTCAGCACAAGTTTCATTTTATTTCAAATACCATCTAAAGCTTTCAGGCATCTCTGCCCTTCTACAGGAGAACTTATATAATCGATAGGCTTAGCAAAAATACGGTGTTTCTATTTAAAGATTCCAAGTTGTTTTGTACTCACTTATTTTGTAGTTACGAGGACATCCTATTTGATATAAACTAATATATATATTTATTTGAGGAACAACTTGTTCCAATACAAATGTTGTAAAAACAAGCGAACGAAAAAATCAAAACAGAAAAGTCTGAAGCGTAGTAGTAGTGTGACGTAAGCCCCGATGATGATAAAGTCAAAGTCTGCGTAACAATAATGAATAAAACACCGTCTGATACCAATCCTTGTATTTGTTCTCCTTTAGAAGTGCAAAGAGATGCCGAAAACTTGAGACGGTTTTAAAATAAAATGAAACTCATCTCTGGAAACCTTTTTTAATTGTTTAATTAATGGCCAGAAGAATCAAATCAATTTATTTATAAAATGTCTTTATAATCTTCTTCTTATATATATATAAAAATGAATGTATGTCTGTTTGTCCTTTATGCCTGACCAAACCACTCATTGGATCGCCATGAAACTTTGGGAAGTTATTTAGTATAGTACTGGGAAGGTTTCTAGCAAATAAAATTTTTGAAATAACTTTTCGCCTAGATATAATCAAGATAAATATTCTAATTTATCTGTTATAATTCAACAATCTGCTCTAAATATTATCATGATGATACGATGATTTTGTAATGTAGAAAATTAGGAAAGACAAAATTCAGGATGACACGGCAATTTATTTGAGACAAGAATAATGATACAATTCCAAGGCAAGATACTATTCCTTTAACTTCCAATTACGGAGGGAACCAATTAATAATGATTTTATTCAACTTATCGAGTATTTTTCAAGGGACCGGGAAAAAATGTTCACTTTATCGAGAGATTCGTTAGACAAACCTTTACTCGGGTAAAATCCGGGCGAAGCCGGGAATATCCATTTCGTAGCTACACCGTCTCTCCAAGAGGCAGTCTCTTATTAAAGGTCTATTAGAGATTCTTTAATAGCAATTAGAATCTTCAATGAGAGACCACCAACAGGAGAAACAAGTTGATTCATGTTTTTAGGTGGTCTTTCTTAAGAGACTCTATTTACATATTTAAAATATGAAAAAATTAAAATATTTTAAAATTAAAATATTTTAAAATCAACATTTTCTTACTGTTACGTTTAATTACTGTTAATATATATATATATTATATATATAAATGAATCTGTCTGTGTGTGTGTGTTTTCAGAAATATGTCAAGTCACCTCTTTTGTTTTGAAAATTACTTTTGATATCTATATATATAAAAATGAATGTATGTCTGTTTGTTTGTCCTTTATGCCTGACCAAACCACTCATTGGATCGCCATGAAACTTTGGGAAGTTATTTAGTATAGTACTGGGAAGGTTTCTAGCAAATAAAATTTTTGAAATAACTTTTCGCCTAGAAATAATCAAGATAAATATTCTAATTTATCTGTTATAATTCAACAATCTGCTCTAAATATTATCATGATGATACGATGATTTTGTAATGTAGAAAATTAGGAAAGACAAAATTCAGGATGACACGGCAATTTATTTGAGACAAGAATAATGATACAATTCAAAGGCAAGATACTATTCCTTTAACTTCCAATTACCGAGGGAACCAATTAATATTGATTTTATTCAACTTATCGAGTATTTTTTCAAGGGACCGGGAAAAAATGTTCACTTTATAGAGAGATTCGTTAAACAAACCTTTACTCGGGTAAAACCCGGGCGAAGCCGGGTACATCCATACAAGAATAATGATACAATTCCAAGGCAAGATACTATTCCTTTAACTTCCAATTACCGAGGGAACCAATTAATATTGATTTTATTCAACTTATCGAGTATTTTTCAAGGGACAGGGAAAAAATGTTCACTTTATCGAGATATTCGTTAAACAAACCTTTACTCGGGTAAAACCCGGGCGAAGCCGGGTACATCGATACAAGAATAATGATACAATTCCAAGGCAAGATACTATTCCTTTAACTTCCAATTACCGAGGGAACCAATTAATATTGATTTTATTCAACTTATCGAGTATTTTCAAGGGACCGGGAAAAAAATGTTCACTTTATCGAGAGATTCGTTAGACAAACTTTTACTCGGGTAAAACCCGGGCGAAGCCGGGCGGGTCCGCTAGTAAAATAATAATTTTTGATTCCCTATTTCATCCAAAATCTCCATGTATGCCTGTCAATTGGCAGACCATTCAGGAAATGCAGCCCCTAAAATAGGTCATTTTAAAAAGCTTTTATTTGGTAAATTATAGGAACTCAATTTTATAGGCGTTTACAAAGGATTATTAGGCTCAATTTCTTCTATATATATTTTTGCTAACAGTTCCTATTAGCTTTTAGGACAGCAGTAAGGACAGTAGAAGTTCGTTTTATGTATAAAAGAAACATTCGCGCTTATAAATCCTTTTATTTTATATGTATAGATGGCGCGTTATTGCTTTGTGTTTTCTAATACTGTTTTTATTTTTTTTCTAACGGATTTAAATTGATTAACACTATATATTGTCACGGTAGTGATGACAAGTATTACAATCAGTAATAATAATTTATTGATTAGAATGAACAACTATTTTATAATTTAATTTACAAGTGATAATATACAAGCATAGTAAGGGGTGATGACGAGACAAATATTTTTGTTTTTCCTTTTGTTATTAATCTTTTATTAATAAATGAGCCAAATATAATTATTAGTTATATTTATTACATAAATTTTTACAGGGAGCATCACATTATTCTTTTTTAACAATAAAGAACACATCAACATACAAATTGATGATGATCCACTCACAGAGTATTTCTTAATACTTATTCATAGAAATGGATCATAATATTGTTACATCGATTTTAATGCGCCTTACATTTATTCAAAATATTCTATGATATTTAATATTTATTTAAAACAGAATATTTAGATTATCATCATTCCTTTTTATAGTTTCATTCCTTTTGTAATATTTATTGTACATATATCTTGATTGGTTATTGGAGCGAGAGAGGACCTAGACGAAGACTGCGGATCACGACCTACGAGAAAGACCACGAATAAATAAACACAATAACGTTGAAAGGCAATTTATTTTTATTTACTTTTATTTATTTACTTTTACTTTTATTTATTTGCTTTGAATTGCGTTCGGGAAACGTGTATAACACCAAGAAGGAAGAAACTAAGGTCGACGACCCTGCAAAGCTGCAACTTGGTGCAACAATATTAAAGCTTAAACACATTATATAACATTTATGATGATAAACAATAGAGTATTCAAAATAATTATTCTGTGGAAATATAATTGTCTTATGATGATAAAATAAATTTCTTACATAAATAAAAAATCTTTTTCTTTTATTCTAATTCATTGTTCCGCCATTTGATTCCAAGATCGAAAGTGAAATTAGAAGATTTCGCCTTCATTGATTGATATGCTGCCTTCAAATTTATACTCCTTAATTTGTCAGGTACTATGGCAATATCAGTATCTTTTTTTTCCATTTTAAGTTTAAATTTACAATTGGATTAAATCTTGTTTAGAAAAGGTTTTTGTAAAAATGATCAATTTGCTATTTTTTCACTAAATTTCTAAGTGTATCTTTTTTGTGTTGATTATTTGTATGGGATCTAAATATATTACTAGTAATATTAAATAAAACTGCCAAGCGGTTGGAAATATTTGTGCTAATTATTTATTAGTTTTAATGAATGTTTATATTTGAAATTGTGAGGTTAATTATATATGTATATATCCTTCTATATTTCACAAATAGGAGTTTTGTTATTGTGGATAAAATGATTCTATGCCTTAATAATGGGTTGTACAGTGGACCCTCGGTTTACGAGCACCTTGGAGTACGAGCTTTTCGCAGTACGAGCAAAATTTTTTGAAAAATTTTACCTCGGATTACGAGTGAAATTTCGCATTACGAGCAACTCGTGATGGTTGCCCGTAATCGTGATGGATGAAAATTCACTGGGATCCCTCCCTTCAGATCAGATTCGGGAAATATGTAAAATGTGGGAAACTGTGCAATTGTTCGTAGCAAGAAGAATTGCCCGAGTTTCAATTATTAAAAATAAGAAATTAGTTTCGCACTACGAGCGTTTTGGAGTACGAGCATGGCTCTGGAACGGATTATGCTCGCAAACCGAGGGTCCACTGTATTTTATATCCATTAGAGTTTGTTATTTTATTGAACTAAATAGGGTGACGTGAGTAAAATCTCCCCAGAGGCACGGTTCTGAGGCCAAACGGCAATCTTGTGAATTCATATTGACCTTCAAGTGTGACAAGCGACAGGAGGGGTCGGGATTCAGGGTGTATGGGTACCTGCCAGTAGGCAGCTGAAATTTTGAAGGTCGAAAATATTTCGGCTTAAGAGAGGCTGTCTTGAACAGTTTCTATGAGTAGTATGGATAAACTTGTAAGAGGCTATCTATCAGATTTCTTTAAAACATTAAATGTATATTATCATACTTATTTGTAGGAATGTAAAGTTTGATTTTCTATAACCGAATTTAATTCAACACTTACTTTAATTCAACTGAAGGCTCTGATCTCTTGGGGTGTCTAATTGAAGAGGTTAGATTGCAGTTGGTATATATTGTGTATATATACTGTGTGTATAAACGAGTTAATATATAGTGCATAATTTATAGGCAAATTACAACAGACAAAGAGTGTTTCTATGTTGAAATGTTAAATATTTTAACTATTGTGAGAAAATATAACTAATAGAAAGACCTACTGTATGGAAAAGTAAAGAAAATTAAACATTTTCTTTTTGAAAATAGAGCAATCCATAAATATTGACGTTATGTGGCGCTGAGTTTGTTGTTGACACACATTAATAAGTTATAATACCTTGATAAAGGTTGGCATTCAGCCAACTGAAATATTGGTATAATAAATGATTTTTTGATCCAATATATGCCTTTTTAATTAAACATTATCTGTGATCGTGGTGAAAGTGGCGTAAGGCATCAAGAATATTCAGTTTCACGAAAGAAGAAATTATAAAGTGATATTAATCTTTTTTTAGCTCGTTATGCTAAAAACGATTTAAAAAATAGCTAATCGAGGAATCGGTCGATAAGCGCAAATCCGTTAAGGTTCGGATACACCAGATAGCGATTTCCTCTGTTTCACCGTTCATCCTGTTTCTTTATAAAAGACTTCCTTATCTTTTCCTAGAAAATTTCAGCAAACGCGTTATGATGTGGTGTGTTATATACTCGCGTACTGGGATATAAATTCTAATCCTCTTGTTTTCGTAGAATATTTGTTAATGACACCATAGGAGTATCTAAACTAGTGTTCCATAATTTTATCCCATAGCTGCATAAAATTATCAAAGTAGTGGGCCATTAAACCCGGCCGTGCCTTTTCAAAACCTGATTTATTGGGCGTTTATATATATTTGTGGTGCGGTTCTGAGGCCAAAAGGCAATCTTGTGAATTCATATTGACCTTCGAGTGTGACAAACGACAGGAGGGGTCGGAATTCAGGGTGTATGGGTACCTGCCAATAGGCAAATGAAATTTGAACGTAGAAAATATTTTGGCTTAAGAGATGCTGTCTATAACAGTTTCTATGAGTAGTATGGATAAACATCGGAACTAACAATCACATTACAATAAACAATGAAACCCCTTTTCGTTTTGTTACTAAAATTACTGGGATGCATATGGAGAAAAAGACGACTCAATTTTACCGTGGCTTAACAACAGGTGTATCTGCTTTTAGATCTCTATTAGGTAACACGGGGACACGCGATATGGTCGTGAAGATATTATTTTTTATCAGATATGGTTTTAATTTTTACGGGTGCAATGTTGAGTGTGGGTACATCGAACTTGTTAATAGTGAAAAGTTACTGGAAATTGTGTAGGAGCGTTGGTAATGTTGTGGGGTAGTGTGCGTTTTCAAAACCTCTTTGCAAAGATGGTATATTGCATCACCCTAACTGAAGAGAAAGAGTTTACAAAACTAATATAAATATACGAGTATATTACTCTGTATTTTTAAAATCTTCTTTAAAATATTCCTTCGCTTGCTTGTTCAATATTCTCTAGCTGTAGATGGTTTTGTTGATAATTGTCGACTAGTCGTACTGACGTCATCAATAAATACTTTTACATCATAAGATATTCAAAGTCATATTCTCATAATCAAAAAGGAAAACATCCACTGCAGGATTTGTGGAAATATGATATTTGATGAAATCTCCCACTATATCATAGAATGCAAATATTTAGGTGAAGAAAGAGAAAAAACTCTTAAAAACACCTTCTGGAAACTTAGCAACCCACTGAAGACGCTGTGAGAACTATTTCAGAAAAGAAAATATATCAATAGAGCTCTATAATTTCTACAGATCAATTGTAAATAGATTCATACACAAAAGAGGTAGTGAGGAAAGTTTTAGAACAGATGTGTAAATAAATCCCCTTTCAAACAAAGACTCGCGTGCACAAGGGGAAAGGGAGAAGAAATGCTGCATTGTTTTATTGTTGTGTGGAAAATCCATACAGGGCAATGGGCCCTTTTTATTGTTGTTGTCTTAAGATATTCCAAGACTAATTTTATACGCTACAATATATACAGGGTGATCCAAAAGTCCCGCACAACTTTAAAAATTAATAACTCCGCGAATATTCGCGCTAGAGCAATGCGGTAAACACCATTGTGTTCAGGATGCAATGGGATTTTTTATGGCAAATAATGTAAAATTCGAAATTGATTTTAGTTACAATTTTATTCGCCAGATGGCGCTCTACCAGAATCAGAGATTCAGCGGCCAAATTGTTTGATAAATTGAAAAATATAACTGATCGACACGTATTTTTCCTTTTTGAATACCAGGAAAGAACCCTAATAATATCAAATAACAAATTAATAAAACACCACTTCGCCAAAAGTATGAAGAATTGGTTAACGATTTTCAAATACAATCAGAGATATGTAAAATAGGTAAATGCAAATTAAAACATGTAGCAAAAAGAAAATTGATATTTTAGATACGGTTTGTTTCCGAAGATAATAAATTTCTAATATTTTTAATTCAACTCTCACTCAGTATCGATTATATTTATTTTAATTCATTTGAAAAATATGTATCTATCTCTGATAATTTATTTTACTCTGGAATGCCGTTGTTGTTGTCGTGTCCAATAAAGAGCCTCAGATGTACCATGCATCTCCATCACATCAGCAGCAATGTCCACTATCTTGGGTGTGTAAAGCTGCTGCTCTGGGTCTATGTCAAATTTCTGCAAGGCTGCGGCCATTGCTGGACATGAGAATATGTGGGTAGGTGTAAGTTCCACACCAGGACAATTGTTGCATGCCCTATAGGTTCTTGTGCCATCTGGATGTATTGTCATTCCTTTATAGTGTTTTGTTATGCCTTGTTATAGTTTTTGTCATTTTTCTCTCAGAGTTTATTTAGCATTTTGATCTTTTCTTATTTTTTTGTTTAATTATCTTGTATTCTGACAAAGAATCAGCGTCAAATAATGACATTTGTTCTTTCCTTTGGCTCACCTTTCTGGCTTCCTTTGCCAATTCAAATGCCATTTCATTACCCCCGATCCCAGCATGGGCAGGGATCCAATGTAGAATGCAGTTATTCTCCAATGGTTCCAGTTGGGTAAGTAACGAGTGTATTTTCTGTGTGATTTTAGTATTGCCCTTCTGAATTGCTTCTAGAGCGGATATGGAGTCGCTGTATATTAAAATTCCTTCTGCTTGATGCAGGGATGGTTGGTTAAGGCATACATCAAGGGCTTTCCAGATAGCTGTCAGTTCACAAGTGAAGTTTGACGAAATCTGTCCTGCTCCTTCTTTGATTTTGATGTTTGTTCCATCTTGCAGTATTATGTTAATTCCGGCCCCTCCATTACTCAGGGTAAGGTCTGAAGATCCATCTGTATATGCTGTTAAAGGGCGTGGCCTAGCATTTTTAATCAATAATTTGTACTATGAGGACATAGCCGTTAATATTCCAAACACATTAGACCTCGAAACCCAAGGTATCAAAGTCTACCTCAATCAAAACAAAGCCATCAACATATACAATATGTATCACCCTCCAAACAATACATTTATTGACGATGGAACAATGGCTCAATTTCTTACAGACAACACTATTATTTTAGGTGACCTTAATGCCAAACATCAACTATGGGGATGTTCTACGCCAAACCCAAGAGGCAAAATACTATCAAACATATTTGACGACAATGCCTTCATGTGCTTAAATGATGGGAATCCTACCCATCATTCCTACAGCTATAATACTGCACAAGCCCTTGATATAAGTTTTTACTATCCTGACATTTTCCACAAATGCAAATAGCAAATATTAAAAGGTTTTGAAAGTGATCATTTGCCTAATTTGATAGAAATTAGCACCAAGACCAAAACTAGCTCAATTGAGAAAAATTATGGAACTTCAAAAAGGCTAATATGATATCTTTCGAAAACACCATTATTAAAGCAGCCAAAGTTTCAATACCAAGAGGTTATATTGAGAAATGGATTCCAAATTATACACACCAGGCAAAAAATATTCAAACACTTATAACTAAAAGAAATGAACTACAAAAAAGTGCACCCAAAACCAAACAAATTGTAGAACTGAACTGAACATTGTGATTGCAAAAATAAAAACCCAAGAAACCCAAATACAAAACTTTGGAATTTGGCAAATAAAATTGACAGAGTCCAGCCACAAACTGAAAACACAAATATGATTGAGAATACAGATGGTACACCAGCAACTAATGACAAAATTGCTGCCAATCCTTTAGGTAATTCATATCAAATAAGTAGTAAAATCAAGGTTGAAAAAAGGCCCGAAAGATTATTCATGACTGTAAAAATGTCACCAGCACTCATAATATTTTCCATGAAAAAAATCAATATGAAAGAGCTAGCTTATGCATTAGAAAACACTGACCTAAACAAGACTCCTGGGCCAGATGGAATCCATGGCCGAATGATATCAAACTTGGGCAAAATTGGCAAAGAAAGACTTCTTAATATTTTCAATAACTCCTGGAAAACTGAAAAATTGCCTCAAGACTGTAAAAATGCAACAATAATTCCCATTAAAAAACTTGACAAATCTGCTGATGACCCAAAAAACTACCGACCTATCTCCCTCACAAATATTTGCTGCAAATTAATGGAAAAAATTATATTCAGACGACTCACCTACCACCCCGACACAAGAAATCTCTTACCAGAAGAACAATATGGATTTAGGAAAGGACATGGGACAATAGTCCAACTCTTATTTTTCACACAAAAGGTAAAGGATGCACAAAACAAAAAGCCAACTAACCACACCATTGCTGCTTTTTAGACCTTACACAAGCTTTTGATAAGGTATGGAAAAACAAGTTAATTACAAAATTATACAAACATTTCAAAATTGATGGAAAAGCTATCACTTGGATAAATGATTCCCTTAAAAATATATACATCAGGGTAAAATATAATGGCACTCTATCTAAAACCTTCAAATTGTACCAAGGATTACCACAAGGATCAGTCCTTAGCCCAACTCTCTTCACCCTATTTATTGCAGGCATAGAAGACAAATTTTCACATAAAACCAATATTGGACTTTTCGCTGATGACATTATTCTATGGAGCAGCAACACTAACTGGAAAAAAGCTGAAAGAGATTTGAACAAGACTATTCTCCACCTAGAAAAATTTGCTAATAAACATAAATTAGAATTTAACCCCCAAAAATCTGAAACCTGTCTTTTTACTACCGATAAGAAACTATACAAAATAAGACCAAATATTATTCTGAAAGAACAACAATTGCAATATAATAAACATCCTAAATATCTCGGCTACACCCTGGATCCATAAATTAACTCCAGTAAACATATTGAAGGAGTTGTTAGAAAAGGAAGAGACCGACTAAAAATCTTGAAATATATTTCAGGAAGAGTGGAGAGCTGAAGCAACAACACTAAAATTAACTTACACATCTCTAATGATACCTATCTTGGAATATGGATATCAAATCTATGGTACAGCATCTGAAACAAATCTAAAAACACTGGAAAGGATACAACTAAATGCACCTAGAATTATTACAGGTCTTCTAAATACCTGCCCTAATAATATTGTACTTTGCGAGGCAGACATTATGCCCTTAAAGGATAGAATAAGCTACAATCTGCCAAAATATATAAACAAAATCAAGAGTTATGAAAATAAACACAGAACTTTCAATTACATACTTATTTGGGAACCCAATATAAGACTCAAAAAAGAAGGCCCTCTCCACCTGGCCAAAAGAAATGGATTTTTAAAATATAAAGTGGAAAAATATTATTTAGCTGAAAAAATATCTACATGCGAACCACTAACAAAATGTTATTTTTAATGCCACTTTAAACGAACCCACCAACAAACAATACCAAAATCCAGAATACTTAAAACAATTATCATTAGAAATAATTAATAAAATTCCTAAAAATGCAATAACTATCTATACCGATGGTAGCAGAGACGAGTTGGGACACACTGGCAGTGGCTCTCTCATTAAAACCACAAATGGCAAAGAGAAAATGAACAGAAGAAACCCAGATTTTTGCTCAATCTTCAGATCAGAACTTATAGCCATCTATGAAGTCTTAAAATCCATCAGAAATACTAAACATCACGATATATGGATTCTTACTCATAGTAGAAGTGCCATACAACACTTGAGTCACACAGGGGAACTTAGAGACAAAGTAAGCAGGAACATAATTGGTTATCTCCAAAAACTCTCAATACCTCAAAAATTCACCTTCAATGGATACCCTTACATGTTAGCATTGAAGGCAATGAAGCTGCTGATGCGCTAGCGAAAAAAGGCACAAAAGAACCCTTGCTACAAAAAAAAACTTACTTTTAAAGAAATAGAAACAGTAGCCAAAATAAACAAGAACTGGAGGATCCCACCTAAGCACAGTTGGTACACCCTAGAAGCAGATGGCCACCCAGACCTTTCAGTCCACAAGCCGGCATGCGAAGCATGCCCTTCTCTGCTATTCTGTTCAACTCATAAGCCAAGTAACGGTATCCAAGCTAGTGCTTGGACATTGTACCTGGAAACACCACCTCCCAGACAACGTGTCTGGAAGGATTTCTATACCGGTGGCCTTTAATCACAGCAAAATAGGAAACTATCTACTGTGTCCAGCAGGGACCGCGGGGAGGCAGCCCCAGGTCGACTCTGTTCACTCACAGCTGAGGAAAAGCTCAGCTGCCACGTCGTGGGCTTTCTCAAGAAGCTTGCTGTGATTTCTCAGCAGCTTACTCTCGATCGCGCCCCTCGCCCTCCTTCTCTCTTCCTGCACACCCACTACCCTTGGACAATCCAAGACGTAGTGGCGTGCATTCACATCCCTTTCTCCATAGACGCAATCAGGGTTTCTCTTAATTTTAAATCTGTGGAGACTTGGGGAAGAGCCCATGTCCCGAACTACCCTAATGAGTTTGTGGGACATTGCCTTACAGAGGTACTTGGGTGTTGTTACCCCATTGAATACCTCTCTCCCCTTCACACTGTTCCTCCATCTGTCCAACCATAAGTCCTGGACGTGACCCCTGATCCTCCTATAAACTTCTTTCTTGGTCACTGGGGTCCTCAGTGATCTACCTCTAAAGCATCCTGCCTTAGCGATCCTGTCTGCGAACTCATTACCTTCGATGAGGCTGTGTTTCCTAAACCAAGGGAGCTCCGGAGCCCGCGACATCATCTCCAGCTCCTGGATTATTTGATGCGCGAGTTGCCCTTTCTCCAGATTGATAACGACGAGGGCCGACATACAATCTGAATAGAGGCGGTCCGGGCTGAAGTTCTTCTCGGCACACACTCTGAGGGCTACCCTGATCGCAACCAGCTCGGCTGAAAAGACCAATTCGTCCACTCTGAGTGTTAAACTTTCTTGGAAGATCAGCTCTCCATTAGTGAATATCACTACCCCAGCTCCAGTATTGGTTCCAGACTTACTATCATCAGTGAAAACCTCCGTGCCAATCCCTGTCGGCCCTCTAGGACTCCAATTCCACTTTGGCAACCACTGCGGAGGCTTCCTTGTGTCCCTCTTCGATTCCAGGGCTCCCGCTTGAAGTCCCAGGGCATCTTCCCTTTTCTCCCAGATCTTCTGTCTGATGGTCTCCTCCTCTAGTTTCAATCCCAGGGGAATAAGCCCAGCGAGGACCAAAAAGGCCTCACTGCTGGTAGTGAGATATCCCCCTGTGATTCTGAGTGCCGCTGTCCTCTGCACTCTCTCTAGAGTTGTTGCCACCTTCTGATCCCTGTTTCGGCGACACCAAGCCCCGGAAGCATATAGCAGGATTGTCTCGACACAGGAGAGGCAGAGGTTCCTGAAAATAGTACCCTCCTTCTCTCCCCCCCCCCCCCCCATCCTGTTGAGGGCCAACCAGGACAGGCCTGCACAACGCCTCCCTGCCTCTCGCCACCATCTCCTCCGCCTGGTATTGCCAACCCATCTTGTCATCAATGACCACTCCCAGGATGGTCATCCTATTGACCAACGCTACCCTCCGTCCTTCCATCCGGATAGCCGGCTTGTGTTCCCATTTGATCCCTTTCCTTTTAGTTCTTATGTCCCTAGGCTTAAAGCTGAGGGCTTTAGTTTTGGAGACATTGAATTTAAGGCCAGAGTCATGGGCCCAGATCGAGAAAATTTGGAGAGAAGCTTCAACACACTTCTCAGCCTTCGCTCTCGAAGCAGTCTCAATGATGAGGAACTGGTCGTCAGCATAGAGAACCAGCCTGTCTCCCTCATGGAGCTCCTCCTGGAAAACGGTGTTTACCAGGATATTCCACAGAATAGGTCCGCAGCAAGAGCCCTGGGGGCAACCCCTAGCACAGTTTCTTTCCAACTTCCGCCCACCAAAACTGAGGCTAATCCTTCTATCCCTCAGGAAGTCACGAATTATCAGGACAACCCATGTCCATCAAATTTCTCATCAACTTGTTCCAGCTCATGGAGTTGAACGCGCCATCAATGTCCAGGGCCACGAAAAGAACCCAAGCACCCTTATTTAAGCCCATCTCAACCCCCTCTAACACCTCGTTCAGAGCTGTGGTTGTGGACTTCCCTTCCCTAAAACCATGTTGGAAAGAGGAAAGGAGCTCATTACTCTCTAGCCAGTGCTTCAGTCGCTGAGCTAGTAGGCTATCCAGGACCTTACCTAGACACACTAGTAAAGAAAGCGGACGATAATCATTAGGAGAATTACCCTTTCTACCAGACTTTTCGAGAAGCACTACTCGGGCAACCTTCCATGCCTCAGGAAATGTACCAGTGTCCAGGCACTTATTGAATAACCTGGAAAGAAGCGATGGGTGCATCCTTACCAGGGCTTTCACGACCGTGTTATCGATCCCTTCGGGACCAGGAGATTTCCTTTTCCCGAACTTGAAAGCCGTCAGTTTCACCTCATTCTCAGAAAAGGGCGGATCCACCAAACCACAAGTGGTCAGAGAGATCTCGTCCTCTGGTTCCTCGTTTCCGAAGTGCCGATCCAAGTTGTTTTTATTTTGTCTTCTGCTTTCGAGCGAGTAGGTCTAGAACACATTCTCTCTGAATTTTCTCATTCTTGGTGGATGAAACAGCACCAGTGATTATTTTGGCCGCTTTTGCTTGAACACTGTCTAGTCTTACTTTTAGTGATGAGCTTGAGGGAGCCCAGACCGGTGTTGCATATTCCATTATCGGTCTTATTAAGGTGGTATATGTTGTTCTGAGAATTCTGGGTTTTGCTCCCCAATTTGTTCCAGAATGTTTAGTTTTCTGATAGCTCTATTTGAGGTGCTAATTATGTGCTATGAAAATTAAAATTCATCATAAATAATAATTAAAATAATTTTGTTGACATCTTGTCAATACATACACAGTCTGCACTATTAAAAAAAAGATAATATGCATTATATACACTATGTACAATGAATATGGCGCCTCTGCCAGCGCTGCAGAGTTTGGTGGAGAATCGCCAGTGGGTCTCCAGCGACTCCACGCATTTTGCGATCTATGATGAATACGTAGATCGCGTACTTCGCCGCTTAGGAGATGGTGATGGCGTGGTCCTCGAGACCAACTGGAAAGATCCAGGACTGCAGTATCACACCTGGGTATTATGGATTTCTAATTTTATCAATTATTTGTTTGTTTATGCTTATTTTGTGGTTATATTTATGCCTTTTTCCCTGGGAGTAGAGAAGACGCATAGGTTTGGTTTTATTGGGTTTATGGTCATTTGGAGTTCCATTGCCCACTTCTCCAGTCCTCTCATTGATGTCTTCAGTATCTTTTACGATTTTTCTATGCTGCTACTTGTGTGCCATATGGATTTATCATCTGCATAACAGGCAACCTTTGTGTCTTCAGTGAGGTAAGGATGTATGTCGTTAATATATAGCAGATAGAGTAGAGGACTGAGCACAGATCCCTGAGGTACACCAGCCCATGTTCTTCCTTCCTTGGAAAATTCTCCATTAACCCGAACCTTTAACCTTCTTCCCCTTAAGAAGTCTGCAATCCAGGTTAAGGTTTTTCCTCTTACTCCGATGTTGTGCAGCTTTTCACGTAATTTCTCCCTCCACACTCGATCAAAAGCTGAGGTCATATCAAGGAATATAGCCGTGGTCTTCTTTGGCGGTTTTTCCCGGAAAGAATCTATTATTGATTGACAGAAGTAGAACAGTTGATCAGTTGTACAGTGCTGGGATCTATAGGCCGTTTGGTAGAGGTTTATTTTAATTTTTTTTTGTGAGCCAGACTATGAGCCTAGAGTGGATAATTCGTTCTGGTATTTCACAAAGTATGCTGGCGAGAGCAATTGGCCGATAGTTCTTGTATTCCTTGGCATCTTTGTTTGGTTTCAGTATTGGCACTATAATTGATATCTTCCAATTTTTTGGTAGAGTACCAGTTTGCCATGAAATGTTCAGTATTCGTAGGAGTTGATTATTAGCTTTGACTTCAAAGTGTTTAATCATTTGACCAAAGATTAGATTATCTCTTGGTGACCTCTTGGATTTTTTTATTGATGAGTTTAGCTCATTCAGTGTGAAGTCTTTCGAGAAAATATCTTGTTGATGGAAGTTTCTTGCTTATTTAACTAACTGGTTTATATTATTTTTAGAGTCCTTTCTTCATTCGTATAGTTGAGAATGGAAGTGCTTGAAAGATATTCAGCAATTATGTCAGCCATCTGTTTGTTCTCGTTCTCGCTGTTCTATTCATATCGGTTAGAGTATTGGAGGATTGGTGTTGGTTTTGATTGTTCTCTAACACTCTAATTATATTCCAGTGTTGGCTGTCCTTTCTTGTATCCATTTTTTTTCGCAGAATTCTGCCATTTTTCTTGTTTGAATATCCAAATTTCTTGTTATATTTTGTGAATAATTTCAATGAGTTCCTTTCTGTTTTATTTGTTTTAAGAAGTCCATTGATATTGTCTCTCTCTCTGAAATCATTGCCTCGATGTTGTGGTCCTTCCAGTAAGGTATCCACAGGTCTTTACGTCTACCTCTAGTTATCGATGCTCTTTTGCAGCTTTTTAAATGTTCGAAGAGAATTTTTCCAAGCTTTTGTCAAGCGTTCTGTAATTCAATTTTTCGTTGCACAGTTCTTCAAGCTTTTCTGTGAATTTTTTCAAGTCGGCTTTCCTAAAGTTCCATGTTCTTTTATTCTAATGGATATTCTCAATTTTGAAGTTTAGGGTTGTTAAAATTGGTCTGTGGTCACTGATTGCACCTCTCAGGATTTTCCATTGTGTTGTGGGTGCGATGTTGTAATTTATCGCTGTGATGTCTATTGCGGATTCTGTGCCTGTGGACTTAGATAGATAGGTGTTCTCTCCGTTATTTAACGGTGTAAGGTCGAGGTCGGTTAGCATGTCCTCAACCTACTGACTTTTGTTATTCTGGACAGGTGATCCCCGAATTGAACTTTTGGCGTTAAATTCGCCGAAGTATGATTGTGATATCCGAAGACGCTTCACTTAATGTCTCTATTGTGCGTGCCCATACAAAATGCAAAGATTTCACGAGCTGAAAGTTGGCGATTTTGAAATGCGTCAAGAATTCGCTGCATGGGTTTTCCGGCAAATTGATATTGATGAAAACTGGCTGTCGAATGTTCTGTGGACAGATGATGCTCACTTTTCTCTAAACGGAGAATTTAACATTCAAAACAGCCGCATTTGGGCAACAGAAAACCCTAGGATTTTCACAGAAATGCCACTTTACCAGCCTAGAGTTACAGTTTTGTGTGGGTTCACTTCTTTTATTATTGGGTCATTTTTCTTTGAAAAATCAATGGAAGAACTTTTAAAACCGTTTTTGTAACTGGTGAACGTTATGAGAAAAGGGTATTCCCATATTGCAGGGTAAAAGCACTAAGCGAAATAACATTCATGAAAGATGGAGGACCTCCTCATATCTCCCGAGGTGCCAAACAATTGCTGAAGGATACGTTCGGTGAAAATCGTGTGATAGGTCGCCACTTTATATACCAGTGGCCTCCAAGATCAACAGACTTGACGCCTTGCGATTTTTGTTTATGGGGATACATTAAATCGTGTGTTTATCGATGCTGGCCTACCACATTGGCCATGTTGAAGGCTTCTATCAGATGGCACGCTTTATCAATTTAACAGATATGTTATTTAATGCTGTCCATTCTGTCATTTATCGTCTGCAGGCGGTGAATGAGAATGAAGGGTGCCACATTGAGCAAGGATTGTGACCTAATACAAGAGAGAAGGCAGTTACCTCATGTGTTGTATAAGCCGCCATGTATTATATTATCTATCAATATTTTGCAGCTCTTTGTGTTGGGATATGGGGATAATAAATGCTGTCCTCACATCTTGACTCTTTTTTTTTGTGAACAGTAATATTTTGTTTGTCATTTGCTCACATATTATGTCGTGCAAACCAGAGTGTTATAACTTCTCGAATAACACTGGTACACACAATTTTACCCCTTATGTTTAGTTTTTCGCTTTTCGCTCATTAGAAGAAATACATAGATAATAGATAACATAGAAATACATGCATAAGAAATACATGTAGCATAAGGAATATTTTCTGTACACCAATAACTTTAGAAATTTTGTGAAAAAAAAATAATACAAAATGATTTTACTACTGTTGGCTTCCGTAGGCGTTTCTTACTGGGAAAAAGAAAGAGAGGATCCAATGAAATAATTTAGTAGTGTTTATTAGAACAAAATCATAATAGTGAACAACAAATATAACAGAGAGTACCGTCGTCTTCCGGGTATTCCTTCTACTGGGGAGCTCGGATTCTATATTCTGTGCGTTTATAATCTGTTTATCTGTGGCTCTCTGGTCGGGATGGCGCCTACATTCGGCCATTCCTGGATTTCAATCGTCCTCGATTGAACCTTGCGTTGCAGGAACGTCGTGGGTTGCGTCGGGGGGTATCTTCTACTTCTGGCTCCTCGTCCGGACTTTCTTCTGTAGCTGTAGTCGTTAATTCTATTTTGTTCTCCTACTGTCCTATCACACGGGTCCTTTCGAAAGATCTGGATCAGGTCTCTCAATTCAGGGTCGGAATGCTGAATCATCAAGATTTGTTCTTCCGGTGTGATTGTGAGGCACACTTCAAGGTTTTTCTCCACGATTTCCTCCATCGTGTCTCTAGGGTCGTCGACTGGAGCTCTACTCATTCCGTCTACGTGGGCCATCTTCTCCCCTGGTTTATGTCGAATTTCGAAATCGTATTCCTGAATCAGATTGTAACATCGCGCTATCTGAGGATTTGTAGTCTTCTTCGCGTTCATGTAGACCAGTGCTTGGCAATCTGTAACCACTGTAAACTTGATTCCTACGAGGAACTGACGTAGTCGATCCAAGGTCCACACTATCGCCATCAGCTCCAATTTGCTTGAGTGGTACATCTTCTCGGCCTCTGTTGTCTTCTTGCTCACACAGTAGACCAAGCGCCATTTGCCGTCTTCGTCCATCTGTAGCACCATTCCTGCTAATCCCTCAGCACTCGCGTCGCAATGTACTTCTGTCTTGAGTTCAGGGTTGTAATGAGCTAGTACCGGATATTCGACCAGATCCTTTCGTAGTCCTCCAAATGACCTTCGCTGTTCTTCCTTCCATTCAAATTGTGAACCTTTCTTCGTAAGTCTGCTTAGCGGTTCTGCTTTCCTCGCGAAGTCCTTTACAAATCGTCTGAAGAAGTTCGTCAGTCCCAGAAAGCGTCGTATGTCGTGGACATTCTTGGGTTCTGGAAATTCTTCTATCGCTTTGATCTTTCTTGGGCCTGGCTTAAGTCCGCCTGTACTGATGACATACCCTAAGAACTCAACTTCCCTCCTTCCGAACTCACATTTGGAGGGTTTCAGTGTCAACTTCGCTGATCTTATTCTTTCGAGGACTTCCCTCAACCTTTCGATCATCTCCCGCCAATCCTTTGCCGGGATAATCACGTCGTCGAGATAGCAGAATGCCTTCTTGTTCAGCAGCGGACCTAGGACAGTGTGCATCAGTCTTTGGAATTCAGCTGGTGCGTTGGCGAGTCCAAAAATCATCCTTTCGAATTGACCTGTATCATCTGGGGTGATGAATGCTGTCTTTAATTTTGCCTTATCGGTCAGTGGTATCTGCAGATATCCATGCGCCAGATCCAGAGTGGTGAAGAATTTCGCATTCCTTAGGCCTTCCAGAAGGTCGTCTATCCTTGGTAATGGGAACTTGTCCTTAACTGTTTGAATGTTGAGTCTCCTATAATCTACCACCAGACGATGATCTCCAGTTTTCTTCCTCACAAGTAGGACGGGACTAGCGTAGGGTGATCTAGTTTCCGTGACTATTCCATTGTCCTTCCACTCTCTGACAATCTCCCTGATTGCTTCGCGTTCACTTGCAGTCGTCTTATACGGTCTCAGACAGACTGGCTTGCTTCCATCAACCTCCTTAATGTCCATCTTGGTGACATCGGTGCACCCTAATTCCTCCATGCCAAGAGCGAAACAGTCTCTATACTCGTTTACTACATCTAGGATTTCTTGTCTCTCTTTCGAAGTCAGAGAATGATTGACGTTGATGTCCTCAGGCAGTATGGGGCGCTTACGTTTCATTTGGTCTTGTCCTTCCCTCTTCTCTTCATTTTTAGTCTGAAACGAATCCTCTGCGACGTCCAGGTTAACAACAATATCATCAAGGTTTAGTAGTTCAACTCGCCCTACACATTGGTTCTTCCTTACTCTCAACTTGCCCTTGCCAGCTGAGATGATGGGTACGGTCGTCTTTCCATCGACCACTTCCAATAGGGAATCGACACAGGCGTCATCTACTCCTGTGAACAATACATATCCGTCCTTTACCTCGTCTGTGATTGCACTTGTAAAGTTAATGGAGTCGCTCTCCAACTGGACAGTTTCGGTTGCTCTCAGTTCGATGCGACGCGACTTGATTTCTTCTTGCAGATTAGTAAACGGAAATTCGGATGAATAGCCAATATGCAGTTCCTTACCGATTCTCGCGAAGGATACGTAGGGCAGATCTGTCCATGTTCTTCCAATTAGTAGGTCATAAGGTTGGGCATCATCGTTAACAATGAATACAGTGATTTCCCTTCCGACGATGCCATCAATCTCCAGGTCGACTGTCGTCTTCCCAACGGTCCTGGCAGCTGGTGCAGTCTGGTTACCGATGCCGTACAGACTAGTCGAGTCTGGTTCGATGTCGACGCTGATCCTCCTTGCGACCGATTCTCTCATTAGACAACTGCTGCTCCCGGTGTCTATCATTGCCTTCACGGTTTCCTTGTTGTCGATCTTGACATCCTTCAAATATACATCTGGCGGGACAGTCTCCAGTCCTTCGACTTCCAGGTTGGCTACTTTTAGTCCTTCTTTGGGTCTTGTGCAATTCCTTTCCTTGTGTCCCGTTTGACCGCATCCTCGGCATGTCAACGTAGTCCTGGGTGCTGGGCAGTCTCTGGCAATGTGTCCAAACTGATTGCAGTTGAAGCACTTCGGTTCTCCCTTGTCGTTTCTGATCGTACGGTTGACCATTCTCCTCAAGGTGTTAGGGTACGTTTCACTGATTTCGTTCCTTGCAGCGTCTTGACCCGAAACATTCGTTCCTTGTTTAGTCTCTTTAACTTCGCTTTGGTTGGGGAATCTCGCAGATTTCTGCTGAAACGACGGTGGTATGAGGTGTTTCGCATTCCAATGCGGAGGTCCCATCTCGGTGCGAACATTTTCGTACTCGTCCAGTTTATCCGCCAGCTCATCTGGGTTGTTTAACTTGGTCCAATCGTCAATGAGATGATTACGCAGCACATTTGGAACTTTTTTCTTTAGCTGGTTAGTGACGGACAAATCCTTTAGGGCGTCGAAATTTTCCACGTTCATTCCTTCGATCCATTCGTTGAAATATCCTCGCAATTCGAAAGCGAAGTCTCTCCAGGAACCCTTTTGAGATCTCTCGTGCTTCTCGAATTTTTGTCTGAATTGTTCGGGGCTCAACTTGTACCGTTTTAGGAGCAACCTTTTCACGAACCTATAATCGCCGCTTTGTTCTTCTGTTTCCCGAGCGATTAATTGAGTCATTTCGTAAGGTAGCAATCCTAGGAGGCTGAACGCCCATTGGTCTTCATCCAATCCTAGTCGCTTTGCCTGTCTTTCGAAAAGAATTAGGTAAAAACTCAAATCATTGTCCTTCGACTCGTACTTGGGCATCAGTTTACGTATCTCGTAATGTGCGTCATTGCTGGTACTTCGAGACGTATCGTTGTTTCCGCGTGTAGTCTGGATGCGCAGCTTCTCAAGCTCGAATTCCATTACCATTTGTTCTTTTCGTTCCCGTTCTATACGTTCTGCTTGCTCTGTTTGTGCTGTTTGTTCCCGTTCCTCGATCAGAGTCTCCAACAGTTGTTTTGCGAATTCTTCTTCGTAGGATTGGCTATTCAAAATAAGGTGTTTTAAGTCGACGATCCTGCTCTCTGGCGGTACTACCTCGCCGAGTTCATACGCCAACTTGCTCAAATCGCATTTCCTTACTTTCGCTAAATAAGTCATGTTTTTTTTTTTTGAAAAGGAAAAATAAACAAGGCAAAAATTTTTTAAAATAAACAAATAAAGCTGACTAAACCAGATACGTACTGTTTCAATTATTTCTTTAAACGAAATAAACTTTTCTTTGGTAATTTTGAGACAATACTTTTTTTTTGTTTCTTCAATTTATTTTAAAAATACTTTCTTTAGAATACTTTACTTTACTTTAAAATACTTTCTTTAAAATACTTCACTTTACTTTAAAATACTTTCTTTAAAATACTAATTTACTTTAAAATACTTTCTTTGAAATACTTCACTTTACTTTAAAATACTTTCTTTAAAATACTTCACTTTACTTTAAAATACTTTCTTTAAAATACTAATTTACTTTAAAATACTTTCTTTGAAATACTTCACTTTACTTTAAAATACTTTCTTTAAAATACTTCACTTTACTTTAAAATGCTTTCTTTAAAATACTTTCTTTAAAATACTTCACTTTAAAATACTTCACTTTACTTTAAAATGCTTACTTTAAAATACTTCACTTTAAAATACTTTCTTTAAAATACTTCACTTTAAAATACTTCGCTTTACTTTAAAATGCTTACTTTAAAATACTTCACTTTACTTTAAAATGCTTACTTTAAAATACTTTCTTATCGAGATGATTTTGCAATAATATTTTACCGAGGTGACTTGTAATAATACTTTTAGGAATAGGTAATTAAATTTCGTACATACCATGCAACTCCTCTTACGTTGATCGGTCACCGCGCCACGTCCTTCTCGTTTCCAAATTATTCCAGTGAATCTTCAATTTTCTTCAGGACTATCCCACTTCTGAATTTCTGTTGGCTTCCGTAGGCGTTTCTTACTGGGAAAAAGAAAGAGAGGATCCAATGAAATAATTTAGTAGTGTTTATTAGAACAAAATCATAATAGTGAACAACAAATATAACAGAGAGTACCGTCGTCTTCCGGGTATTCCTTCTACTGGGGAGCTCGGATTCTATATTCTGTGCGTTTATAATCTGTTTATCTGTGGCTCTCTGGTCGGGATGGCGCCTACACTACCACGTTTTTCAACGCAAAAGGTCGATTTAAAATTTATTTTTATTTGAGGGGACACATTTTTAAAATTGTGTACAGTATAATAAACAATGATAACATTTGACAAGCCCATAGGATATTTGGAATAAAGTACGACAAATATATTTTGTCACTCCCCTCTATATTTCATTTGTTGGATCATGACAAATATCCAGTTAAATAGTCAAGGGTCGCCAATCAGTCAAGAAACTACACATTCCTTATAGCAAGAAATCCTATTAATAGTGCCATCATAATTTTTGGTACTATATTAACATTTCAAAAATTCGTGTATTGATATCAGCAGTGTTTTTCAAACATTCAATCTATTTCACAAAACCTCATATAAAAATAAATATTTTAATTTGCATTTACCTATTTTACATATCTCTGATTGTATTTGAAAATCGTTAACCAATTCTTCATACTTTTGGCGAAGTGGTGTTTTATTAATTTGTTATTTGATATTATTAGGGTTCTTTCCTGGTATTCAAAAAGGAAAAATACATGTCGATCAGTTATATTTTTCAATTTATCAAACAATTTGGCCGCTGAATCTCTGATTCTGGTAGAGCGCCATCTGGCGAATAAAATTGTAACTAAAATCAATTTCGAATTTTTCATTATTTGCCATAAAAAATCCCATTGCATCCTGAATACAATGGTGTTTACCGCATTGCTCTAGCGCAAATATTCGCGGAGTTATTAATTTTTAAAATAGTGCGGGACTTTTGGATCACCCTGTATATTCTCGAAAAAGTTCTGAAAAAAGAAAAAAAACTTTAAGAGAAACCTAACGCCTTATGATTTCGAGATTTTTATGAATATAACTACTGCTCTACAGACTGCCCCGGGGTGAACATTGTCAGCAGGAGGGAGTGGGGGGCCCGTGCCCCTAGGTCCCCGGCCATCATGAGGACGCCGGTGTCTCGAGTGTTCATCCACCACACAGCTGGTCCATTCTGCTCCTCACGGGGAGTCTGCGCCGGCTCCGTGAGGGCCATTCAACGTCAGCATCAAGACGTCAACAGTAAGTCCCCTACATTGTATTTATATAGGATGAAGGCAGATGATGGTCCTAGAAAGGATATTGATATTTTAACAGGCAAAGCATAAAAGGCCATAAAAATATAAATAAAGACAAAGGTCGCCTCTCCCATCAAAATAGACATCAAATCTAGACGCTATCTATTGACCGTCACCGCAAACTAGCGGTCTCGGGTCGGTGACAAAGCCACAACACCAGCTTTGGCAAACTGAAAAGCGTCCACCTAGAGACCATAGTTTCGGGCTAATGGCCCTCGTCAGCATATATATGTATATATTGTTGCACCAGGTTGCGGCTTGGCAGACTCTTCAGCCTGGATTCTCTCCTGTGCTGGGCCTTGCATCTTACCAGAGCGTGTTTCAACCATCCTACAAATTTATAAAAGGGAATAACGAGACAAGTCTTCTTTAAGTAGCCACCAGAATCCTTTCTTTATTTTCTCACATCAAAGAGAGCAGTGAAGTCACACGTGTACCTAAATACAAATGATAACAATCTAAATAATCTGTGTTTTAAATAAATATCATAGAATATTTTATATGAAAATAAATAAATATATAATTTAAATTTCAAATATATTAAAAATAATATAAGAAATACGCCATTAATCATGATGTAACACTTCCCCCTCTCCAGAGGTCGTCACGTCCTCGTGAGTTACCTCATCAATTCTCTCAAAATAGGGTTTGAGTCTTGAGACATGGACAATCAATGGGTCTTGGCCAGGATTATCTTTTGGCTCAATTAAGTAATTTACGTTAGACAGCTTCTTTAATATTCTATATGGGCCAAAATATTTTCTCAGTAGTTTCTCACACTTTCCTATTTTCCTAATTGGTGTCCAAACTGCTACTAATTCTCCTGGTTCGTAGCTTCTTTCCATGTGTTTCTTTTCATAGTTCTTTTTCATTCTTTCTTGAGTCTTTATTGTGTTGTTAATAACTAATTTTCTTGTTCTGTTTATTTTGTCTAAGTGATGTTTTATGTATTCATCATAATCATCTTTGTCAATGTCCACCGAGATATTCCTGTCGTCCAAAAGAGACGTGGGTTCTCTTCCAAACATCAGGAAAAAGGGATAATATCCTGTGGTTTCCTGAATTGTAGTATTGTAAGCGTGAGTGATGAATGGGAGTATTTCGTCCCAATTTTTCTGATCAGTGTTCACATACATACTGAGCATATTGATCAATGTTCTATTTAACCGCTCTGTCAATCCATTAGTCTGGGGATGATAGCTCGTTGTGAAGCAATGTTTAATCTTGCACGTTTTCATCACCTCTTTCATTAAATTACTGGTAAATTGAGAGCCTCTGTCACTAATAAGATATTGTGGGGCTCCGTGCCGAAGAAAAATATCCTCTACTAGAAATTTAGAAACTTCTTTCACTGTTGCTTCCGAGACTGCTCTTGTTTCTGCATATCTAGTGTAGTAGTCCGTCAGCACGATTATCCATTTTTTCCTGTTTTTCGTAGATGGTAGTGGACCAACAAAGTCAATTCCAATTCTTTCGAAAGGAAAGTTGGCTGGGGGGATGGGCTGTAGTAGTACAGAAGGTAATTGGTTTGAGCCTTTCCTACTTTGGCAAAGGTGACACGTCTTAACGAATTCTGAGACATCCTTTAGCATGGATGGCCAAAAGTATTTACTCTTTATTCGGTACATGGTTCTGGCGACGCCCAGATGGCCATTCGACATATGATTGTGATATTCTTTCATAATTTCTCTCTTTTTATTCTCTGGAACCACAAGCAACCACGCCCTGCCTTCAGGGTTCGGGTTTTTTTTAAAGAGGCATCCATCTTCTTCTTTAAAGTTTTGCGCAATTGATCGCCTGCTTCCATTAAGGTTTTTCTTAACACTTTCGATAAATTTATCCTCTTCGTCTATTATTTTATTTAAAAATAGCCTTTCAAAATCCTCATCCCAATCAGTTTCTGGTAAGGGCCCCCTAGATAAGCCATCGGCGTCCAGATGCTTCTTTCCCGATTTATGTATTATATCGAAGTCATATTCTTGAATTTTCAATGCCCATCTTGCCAATCGACCTGTTGGATCCTTCAAGTTTTTGAGCCAGCATAAGGCGTGATGGTCTGTTACTATTTTAAAGTGTCTTCCATAAAGGTAGGGTCGTAATTTTGACATTGACCAGACAACGGCCAGACATTCTTTTTCAGTGGTTGAATAATTTTGCTCCGCTTTACTTAGGGTACGACTCAAATATGAGATCACCTTCTCTTCACCACCGATGTCTTGGACAAGTGTTGCACCTATGCCGATGTTGGACGCATCAGTATGAACATAAGTAGGTGCATTTGGATTGAAGTGACCTAAAATTGGTGGACTTAATAGTGCTGTTTTTAGGGTTTGAAACGCTTCCTCTTGTCTTTCTGTCCAGGTAAATGATACACTTTTTTATAAGGTTGGTCAAAGGGTCAGCAATTTTTGAAAAGTCTTTGATAAATTTTCTATAATATGAACACATTCCCAAAAAGGATTGTACTTCTTTGACCTTTTTGGGCCGAGGAAAATTTCTGACAGCTTTGATGTTATGTTCCGCGGGTTTTATACCATGTTTGCTCGTTATATAGCCGAGAATCTCCAATTCTTCAAAAGCAAATCGGCATTTTTTGTCGTTTAACCTTAAATTAGATTCACGAAAACATCTAAAAACAGCTTCAAGTCTTTTGAGGTGCGTTGGAAAATCCGGGCTATATATGATAACATCATCCAGATAACACAAACAAATTTGCCATCTCAGATTTCCAAGCATATTCTCCATATTTCTCTCAAAGGTAGCAGGCGCGTTACAAAGTCCAAAAGGCATCACGTTGAATTCATATAATCCATGCGCTGTAGTGAAAGCTGTTTTCTCTTTGTCTCTTTCTTCGACTTCAACTTGCCAATATCCAGATCTGAGGTCTATTGCTGAGAAGTGTGTAGATCCTTGGAGAGTATCCATAACTTCGTCTATTCTAGGGATCGGATAGACATCTTTTACTGTCACATTATTCAGTTTTCTGTAGTCCACACAAAATCTGTATTTACCATCTCGCTTCTTGACCAATATTACTGGAAAAGACCAGGGGCTAGAAGATGGCCTAATTATGCCTTCTGTAAGCATCTCGTCAATTTGCTCTTTTATAATATCTCGTTCTTTAGCACTTACCCGGTAAGGCTTGTGTTTAATTGGCTTCGCGTCTTCTGTGTCTATCCGATGTTTTGCCAAATTGGTTCTCCCTAATCTCGATGAAAAAAGATCTCCATACCTTTCTAAAACTTGTTTTAACTCCTTCTGTTCCTTTGGTGAAAGATTTTCGTTTATTTGGAATCTAGGTTCTTCGTTCTTTTCTACCTCTCTTTCTCGACTCACATTTATTTTCGCTGGACTACTTCCAAAAGCCAATGTTTGGTTTTTCATTATTTTTAACGGTCGAGGATACGGATTAGTTATCCAGATGTGTGTTTCCCTATTTATAACATTGATCAAGCTTCTTGCTAGACGAAGTCCATTTGTTTGAAACATTTTGCTGCTCTCCTCGATAATATATTCTCCATCCTCTGTTTCTACCAATGCCTTGATCAATTTCATGGAACATTCCGGTACAATGGAATCCTTGGCACTCTTTATTTTCAACATTTCAAAATTGATTTCGTCATGATTATTCGTCAAATCATATTTTATAGTTTCTTGCTTACAATCTATTTTTGCGTTCATTTTCTTAAGGAAATCTCTCCCAAGAATTAATGTCCGTAAATGCGTTTTCAATATCACAAAGTTGTGTGATAATGTTTCGTCATCAATTTTTATATTTAAAAATATACTTCCTACCATGTCCAATTTTTTTCCATCGGGTCCTGCACAAATTTTTGCGAGTTTACTTATACCATGGCCTGTATCGAGGGCCGTTCTGAGGTCGACCACTGAGAGGTCAGCACCTGTATCAACCAAAGCTTCAAAAGTCCCTATCTTGTCCACATTAATTTTTAATTTGTATTTAGGGTCCAACTTCTTGATTCCGTTTATGGTCGACTTGCTTTGATTGACAGATTCAGGCGCGACGCTTAGTTTAAATCTTCCAACACGGAATATCTATTCCGGGTAGGAATATTTGTCTGTGTGCTATGACATACATCAGCATAAAGCCGAGGTCCTGATTTCTCTGATGTTTCATTCATTTGGCATTTTTCTTCGACCTTCTCTTGGGTATCTGCTGGATCCTCTTCTAGGATTCTTATAAACTTGACCCTACAATAACGGGCCACGTGCCCTGGCTTGTTACATTTAAAGCAGATTGGTCTTCCATCTTCCGTCCTTTTTTTGCTCACTTCTTGGCTTTTATTGTAAGTGTTTCTCTGAAGGTTTGGTTTCGGCTCATAGTTAGGATTATAAGGACGTCTAGGGGTAGAGGGCTGGGGAATGTTGTTTCGATACTGTCTGGGGGTAGGAGGGGAGTCGTTCTTGTAATTATTGGAAACAGGGGCTTGGGGCCTGGAAGTGGTCTGGTAGTTTCGTGCGGCAGTCGGCGGCACGTACCTCGATTGTTGTTGGGGTCTAGAATAGCGTGGACCGTTATATAGGTTTCTGGATTTCTCCACACGTTCCCGATACTTCTTTTCAAAAGAATCCATTTTCTTGCACACGACAAGAAGGTCATCGGTCGTTTTAGGAGGGTTCAGGTAGAGCGCGAATGAGTACTCTTTTTTAAGTCCTCCAATAACATGTTCAATTTTTGCTTCTTCTTCCATTGCGGGGTCAACCTTGTTGCACAACACTAGAATGTCTTCCGCGAACCTGATTGCTGGTTCATTCCAGTGTTGCATTCTGTTGAGCTTCATTCTAAGTTCTTCTTTATTCGCGTCCAAAGAAAAATCCTGAATGAGGCGGATTTTAATATTTTCCCAGCTCGTGAAACTAGCTTTGTGTAAATTCAACCAGGTTTTAGCGCTTCCCGTCATGTTCATGGCGGCATAACGAGAGATAATGTAGTCTGCCCAATGGTACAAGAAGCCAATTTCTTCAAGAGATTCAATCCATGGGCGAGGGTCTTCCGTTCCATCATACTTGGGGGTGTCGATGTTGGGATTCAGGACAACTGGGTCGGAACTAGCATCTCTACCAATTGTTGCACCAGGTTGCGGCTTGGCAGACTCTTCAGCCTGGATTCTCTCCTGTGCTGGGTCTTGCATCTTACCAGAGCGTGTTTCAACCATCCTACAAATTTATAAAAGGGAATAACGAGACAAGTCTTCTTTAAGTAGCCACCAGAATCCTTTCTTTATTTTCTCACATCAAAGAGAGCAGTGAAGTCACACGTGTACCTAAATACAAATGATGACAATCTAAATAATCTGTGTTTTAAATAAATATCATAGAATATTTTATATAAAAATAAATAAATATATAATTTAAATTTCAAATATATTAAAAATAATATAAGAAATACGCCATTAATCATGATGTAACAATATATAGAGCGAAATTTTCGTATATATAGGTTTGTCAGAGTGGGCGACATCTTATAGGAGGAGACAGCCGTGGGAATGGTAGAGTGGGCAGACATTTGGCATTTTCCAGATGAAAGGCGACAACCTTAGGTTTGGCAGAATGGATAGACATCTGATAGTTACCTAATTAGCGGAGACAATGCGAGGATTGTGCGACAGAGTGGTCAGACATCGGCTACAACTTCCTTGTCGGCGGGGATGGCACAGTGTTCGAAGGCCGAGGCTGGAACAAAGTTGGAGCCCACACACGGAACTTCAACTCCAAAGCCATTGCAATCTCTTTCCTCGGCAACTTCGAGGTGCAGACCCCCAACGCTGCCATGCTGAACGCTGCACAGAAACTAATCGCTTGTGGAGAGGCCAAGGTTTGTGTTTCTTTCTTTTGAATAACATCTTCTTTGTTTACAATACCATAGTTGACAATATTAGTCAAATTGTAACTATAACAAGACTTAGAACAAAACACTATAAAGGAATGACAATACATCCAGATGGCACAAGAACCTATAGGACATGTAACAACTGTCCTGGTGTGGAACTAACACCTACCCACATATTCTCATGTCCAGCAATGGCCGCAGCCTTGCAGAAAATTGACATAGACCCAGAGCAGCAGCTTTACACACCCAAGATGGAGGACATTGCGACTGCTGTGATAGAGATGTATGGAGACATCTGAGGATCTTCATTGGACACGAAAACAACAACAATTATAGTTCTCCAAGAAATTAGAGGTTGATCCACTTTTAAAATAACGAATTTGACAGACCATAAAAATTCTACTTTTAATTTTATTTTATACATTTTTTTTGGTTCAATATGAATTCCTAAACATTGATAAACATAACAACATCGCTATTTCTATTAAATTAGATTTTTATTAAAATATTCACATCTAATTTTTAGTAGTTTCCTATGAAATACTAGGTATGTAGTTCTAAGAAGCAACATTTGAAGCTGCGGTGGGTTTGCTCCAGGGATATATCACACGGAACCGCAGGATCAGTGGCCATCGTGACGCCAACTGCACCAAGTGTCCTGGCAAAAATCTCTACGCAGCCATCCAAAGATGGCGAGGTTTTCAAGCTGGACGTCTCCCAGGCTTTTCTTGCTGAGGAATCTTATATGTCTAAATAAACCATGTCATAAAGCAGCTGTGTCCCATTTCTACAATCTCCATATCAGTTAACTTTGTAGACTTTGATATTTTATAAATTAGGTAGAGAAAATGGTAAATTATTCAATAGTCAATGTGAACAAAATATCACTTATAAACTGATCTGTGAATATATCACATCTTAAATTTAATCTCCGTTTATTTAGTTATTCACAAATTATATAAATAACAAACTAGAATGAACTAAACTACAGAATCAGGGCCCGTTTGATTAAAATATGCCTTAAAAAATATAATTAAATATATATGTCATAATATATACTCTTCCAGGAATAATAAAGCCAACCTACAGACAACCCAGAGAGAGACGGGCGGGTACTTTAGACACCAGCGACATTCCAAGGGGCGACCACTGGGGCCGTCAGTTAACACCCCAGGACTTTTAAGACAGTTGGGGATTGTGTGCGAAACGAACGGCCGCCCGGCTGTGCCGGTCCCGTCTCTCTCTCTCAGGTTGTCTAGGTTCCTCTTTCAAATTGTGATGTGTTTCTTTCTCTTCCCACCTTATAATACCACATATATGCATTATATACACTATGTACAATGAATATGGCGCCTCTGCCAGCGCTGCAGAGTTTGGTGAAGAATCGCCAGTGGGTCTCCTGCGACACCACGACTAATTATTCCTAAAAAACCAAATGAACAGGGCTGGTGAATCCCATGTTTTATCCGAGTGAATTTTCACTATAAAATCAAATACTTTTTTTTTTAAAGTTGAATAATATTCGTAACAATATTATATATTTTCACCCTGCCTCCCCGTATTCTCCATGAGTGGATATTTGCCCAAATGGATACTGTTTCAGCAAATATTATTTATTAAGTGATTACATTGTAAAGATTCTATTTATATGTATATGTGAAAAATAATAGAAAATATAAAAAAGGTCAGGTGTTGATATTAAAAATAAAAAAGGAATATCCTAATCAGGAGCATATGTGCTTTTCAGAAGTCAGAGCGTCATCTAGTGGAACAGAAATCAACTATTCATTGATTTAGCCTGTTCCCTGATATTTGGCCAACCCAATTTCTTGATAAATAGAGAAAAGCCATCCACGAACGCGTTTCGTACTGTTGGCGCTCGCCAGCCTGGATTAGGCTGTACCACTGCGACCAAAAATATTTTTGATTCCAGTGGCTTCTTGAGAAACCAAGAAATGGGTATTTAAGGCCAAACTTGCGTAAATACGCTTAACACATGAAAAAATAATAGAAAAAAACAAAAAGGTCAGGTGTTGATATTTTATTGTTATTATTTTATTAACAGAGTATCATTTTTTTATGTTTATAATTTTCTACTCTGTAAAATTCCCTCGTTGCTTATCTTTTGTTTATCATTCATAGTTTGTTCTTGCCTCAAATAAATTGCTGTGTCATCCCGGAGTTTATCTTTCCTCATTTTCCACGTGGCAATATTAAAAATAAAAAAGGCAAATTCTGATCTGGAGCACATATGCTTTTTAGATGGCAAGACGTCAATCAATGTTTAGTTGATTTCTGTTCCACTAGATGGCGCTCTGCCATCTAAAAATCACATGTGCTCCTGGTCAGGATATGCCTTTTTTATTTTTAATATATGTACGTGTATATAAATATTGATTAATTAATAATATAATTTGTGCTACAGAATAATACTAAACTTCAACGACAAAATAATATCATCATCTCTTTTTTTGTTTATATTTAACTAGCCGAATGACCCGGGCAACGCCCGTGTTTTACCCGATTGAATGTTTTGATTCAAATACTATTTGTTACAATTATAAATTGGCGCCTTATATAAATTTTCCTTAATAAATGCATATGTTAGTTAATAACTATAGCCTATGTGCTTTATCTGTCTATGTACTGTTGGCTTCCGTAGGCGTCTCTTACTGGGAAAAAGAAAGAGAGGATTCCATTTGGTTATTAACTAATATATGCATTTATTTAGGGAGCGACCCGCTCCAACACAATGGTTACAAAAACGAAATAACGAGTGGGGGGGACAAAGGTGGCGTGATCGTAGCCGACCAATAGGAGGGCGCCATTCCAAAAAAAAAAAAGCAAACGGTGACAGAGATGACTGATGAAGAATGACGCTCGTAACTGTAAATAGAATGTTTGTAACAAATTAATTTACCAACAACTCGCCATGTGTAAATAGCCAGGACAAGGTGACTCGCGAGCTGCGCTCGAATGTAACACCTGTAAATTGAGACGAAATAAATAAAAATAAATTTACCAATCTACCAAGAAACAAACCAGCCTGGAAACACTTGGTGAACTTGTTCACTAAGGCTACCAAGACAGACTCCTAAACCGCAGGACAGCCCAGGTAGTTGGCGATCTAAGGATACGCTACAGGAGCCTGGGTTACCTTTGTTACTATTACTACTTAATTTCCTGGCAATGTGTTTCTTTTCAATAATTTCATCAAATATCATCTCTACAGACCTTACTGCAATGATATAAGTTATTGAATGAGAGGGTTTGGTTCATCATACTGGCAATGTGTTTCTTTTCAATAATTTCATAAAATATCATCTCTACAGACCTTACTGCAATGATATAAGTTATTGAATGAGAGGGCTTTTAACGAAACCGCTAAAAGGTTCACTACTGATGAATTAAGCCCTCTCATTCAATAACTTATATCATTGCAATAAGGAATATAGAGTTAATATTTGAGGAAATTATTGGAAAGAAACACAGTAAATTTATTTGTTAATTTTTTTTTATCGATATTGATGGCAATTGAATTTACAAATATAATTTGCTATTTTGAATTTGTTATGAAACCATACTTGCGGAAGAGCTTTGCTCGATGCAATACCTTGTAATTATATCTATGTACCTCTACAGACCTATAAGCTTATGTCCATAGGTTCTCTAAACACCCCTAAGCTGCCTTCCATAGAAAATGCAGGAAACAATTCAATACAATAGTAGAGCGGTCTGGAGATTAATTTGGCGAAATCGCTGAGAGGGTTCACCACTGATAAACCAAGCCCTCTCATTCATTAACTTATATCATTGCAATAAGGTATATAGAGGTAGAATTGTTACAAATTATATCGATAGATTGCAATTAAATTTATAATTTATATTTATAGATATCTCATAATAAAGATTGATCGTCCGGATAGTTGTCGACTTTAGTACGTGGTTCCAGGAATCCGGATTACCTCAAGAGAGAGAAGATTGTTCGGCAATTTTCTGAAATCTGTCTCTGTAAGCCCACGACAGAGGGAAATGGTTTGGCGATTCGACGGCGCGGGATGATCGAGAAATCGACTTACGCAGCGACCCATTTGAACGCGCTATGTAATCTCTGGTTATGGTTGGTTGTCTTAGTACTGGTACCCTTACTATTAATTCTTAATAAAAGATCTCAATTTCAATTTTTTTTTAAATATGCAGTAGAACCTCCCTATAAAAGGACACCTAATTGCAGAGCCAAAGTGTCCTTTAGGGAGAGGTATTCTCTTACTGGAGAGTTGCTAAATAGTAAAAATGGTAATTTTTCAAATGAAAACTGTCCTTTGTGGAGAGGTGTTCGCTAAAGGGAGATTCTACTGTATAGCCCAAAAAAATGGTATATCAACAATTATATTTTTATTTTACCTAAAACTCTTTTATTTTTACACAAAAAGAAAATTTATCTTTTTTAAGCACATGTTGAAATATTCCCGTTTTATTTAGTCTTCTTATCTAATCAACACCTGTCTCCCTCTTATCTTCCCTGGCCTGGTAAATCTTATCTTTTTTGAACAACCTTGGTAGCGTGAAGTACCTTGGTACTTTGCTACAGTGCATTGCTGCTTTCTACGTCCATTTTTGGGCTCGAAAATCATATACTTTGGTTAGTAGCCTGTAAAACCATATTCTCATCGTCAGTTCTCTATCAGTGTAGTAGAATTAGGGTACACTCCGCGGTCATTCAGAGAATTTATTTTCAACAGGAACTCCGCTTTTGCCGGTCCCAAGCCCGAATGAAAAAGGAGGAAGGGGAGCAGTAACAAGCTCACTAAAATACCTGGGCTCAGCTGGCCCGGCTGATAATACCCTGTAAGGGCTCCTGATCCAGGTACAGGAAGAGCAGCGTTTGTAATCCATGTTAGGAGCGGCTATACATGGCGTCTGTTCCTCATGTCAGAGGCAGCCATTTCTTTTGGAGCTAAGTCGGCCTGCCACTGAGTAGTGCTCCCAGTTTTAATGACAAAGGCAGGCGCATTCTACTTCACCCAGTCATGATGGCTGTCAAAGCAGACACCATCAAAAGTCTCAAGCTTTACAAGCTTGATACCCTAATATGATTGAGTGGAGATAAGAAAGAAGAAGATTTTCAACAGGAGCTCTTAGTGGGCCTGCCTGGAGTTCCTAAAGGCCTGGGATAGGCTTAAGCCACGCGTCCACGCCGAGTATTCCGATCACTCGAGGAGTATAATCCATTTGAAACTAACCTAATTTAATCGTGAATTAGAATAACCTAATTTCACACCGATCTGAAATTAACCTAATGAAACTAATTAGTGTTCTATTCAGCCACTCTGTTACTCTATGAGCTGAAAAAAATGAATTCCAAAGTGAATATCATTGTTGATGCTAACCCATCACTTAAAGATTCTATTTCAAATAGTTCGGGATCTGAAGCTGAGAGAAAGAAGTTGAGAAAACACAGCATTAAAAGGATCGCTACCAGTGCTGTGGAGGAACCTCTGGACCTGATCCGCCTGAGCTTGGATGAGAGGATCTACGTCAAGATGAGGAATGAGAGGGAGCTCAAGGGCCGTCTACATTCATAAAACCAGCATCTCAACATGTCCTGGGGGATGTGGAAGAGACTGTGACAACCATAGAGATTGTTTAAGAGATCTACTGGACAACCAAGAGGACCATCCCCATGTTGTTTGTCCGTGGATATGATGTGGTCAAATGGTGGGTTTCCACAAGGGAAATAACGAGAATAAACCTGGATGGGATAGAACCTGGACTTCAGCGAAAAGAGAAAGAGTTGTGACTGGAGGAGGTACCTTGCCTTTCACATGATTGAATAGAATTTTACCTTGGTTGGAGCCTGAGTTGAGCACACCTTGCTTCTAGCCCGGTCAGCTACCTTCTCTGCCAACTTCCTAGTCGAGATATTCCTCGTTAACTCTCTCGACTTCTCATTGGTTGAGATCGTTCTACGTGCCTACTTCTGATACGCTATTAGTTTGCCATGCTTAACTGTGATTGGTTGTTGGTACCTCCATTGTCGTCATGATTGCCATCTTCCAGGAAGAAGAAGGTGTTTGAACTATAGTTTTATGGGTCCTGGGCAGTGACCTTTACTTCCTGGATGATGCAATCCTGTTAATGGTTTATTCTCTCCTTTCGCGAATCCTACTTTTATTAAATCTTGACGATACATTGCATAGGTTGTGGTGGGGTTGCATATTGCTATATATACAAATTATTACAGATGCGCCCCTACATGTGAAGAATTCAAAAAGGGGTAGCCTGAAGTGAATTCTGTAAAAGAAAAGTAATTTTGTGGGAAAAAAATTAATTAGGGGCACTGTGAGGCTATATGCAAGTATCGTAGGTGAAACAAAAAGGATAAAAGCGAATGGTGTTGGTGAAATAATTGTTGAGTAGAAGGAAGAGAAAAAAAACAATATAAAATGATGATACCTACACAATTCAACTCGAGTTATGGAAAGCTAAGTCGAGGGAATTTTCTGTTAGGGCTTTGGGAAATCAAAATAAAAAATAATAATAAAAAGAAATCAAACTGAATGCGCGTTGGTGCATTGTTGAGTAAAATAAAAAATAAAAAGATGCCTATACAATTCAACTCGAGGTGTGGAAAACTAAATCGAGGGAATATTCTGTTAGGGCTTTGGGAAATCAAAATAAAATATATATATAAAAATTAAACGAAAACAAAGTGAGTTTTCGTTAAAAAAAAAAAGAAAACAAGGTGAGTTTTCGTTGAAAAAAATTGTTGAGTGGTTGAAAAAGTAATATTGGTTTATAACAAAAATTTAAAAAAGTTGTTATAAAATTGGTAAATATTTTGATTTAGCATTGATAAATTCAGAAAAGTAAAAAAAATGTAAATAAGTTGGGTGATAGAGAGAGAGAGAGAATAAAAAAAGGTATTTTAGTTATTATATAAAGGGTAAATATTTGATTGAGCATTTGGATTTCAAAAATAAAAAAAAATGTAAATAAATGGTGAAAAAAAAAGAATGTATGTAGAGAGATAGGCAAAAATATCTCTTAGTGATGTTGCATGCCAGTGTATCTAGGTCACGCGGAGAATTCCGAAGTTTAATTGCCCTTATATATTTTTGTCTCTTGTGCGACTTTGTGGGTGGAAACATGATCCTTCCCAGAATCGCGTTTATATTATGTGTACAGGAGACACGGGAATCTAGTTAACCTTAAGGTTGTATTTGTATTTGTTGTAATGTTTTTGGGGTTGTATTGTCTTTGAATATCTTAAGGCCGAGTGTTTTGTATTAATTTGTCCCGAGCCTTAATGCGTTCTAGGGGTTTTTATGCGGTCCCCTAGGGCACTTAAGTTATGCTCGCCGATATCCACTTCGTTATCGGGAGGTCGTGACCGGAATCGAATCTTTTGATACAGGGTTCGAGGAGAGTCCTCGACCCTTTTAAAGTGGTTGTTTCTTCCTTTCGGAAGAAACGTAAGCTCGAAAGCTTTACTACTTTTTTTTTTATCTTATCCTATCTTTTAAGTGGTAATGTGCGTGTTTTTTGTTCGTATTTGGCCTTTAGATCTGAATTTTGCGTATTGGTCGTGAGTGTTGGATGCTTGTCTTATGTGGGTAACGTGTAATAAGTTGTTTTGGGAGTGTTGGGAAAAGAATCGTAATGTTGTAATGATTTGGAGGCGGTGTTTTGAGAATTAAATTTGTTTATTTTTATAATATTAATATAATTATATATTAATGGAATGTTTAAATGGAGACGTGTAATCGTTCCTGTGTCGTAGATGGTGTATTTCTGTTATGGATGAGGTTATGTATTGGATGTTTTCTGTGTATAGTTTAAGTTTGCTTACATGGACTGTATCGGTGTCTCTTTGGAGAGTTAGGTTGGGTCTATCGATACGGACCACATTTGGGGAGATGATCTCTAATATTGTGTATGGTCCTGTGAAATACGGGGCAAGTTTCCCTGTGTTGGGTGGTGATATATTTTCACCAACACCAGGTCGCCTATCTCGAAGCGGGGTTGTTTATGTCGTTGGTCATAAACGTTTTTGTATCGTAGGTGTTTTTTTTTAGTTCTCGTGTGTGCGATCTTCCTGGCTCTGTCAATGTCTGGGTAAGGTGTGGTGTGGTCAGAAAGTTCCGGGGGTAGAACGCCAAACATCAGGTAGATGGGCTGAAAACCGGTGATAGAGTGAGGGTATTATTGTATATAGTGATAACTCGTTTGACCAACTTGGTCCATGCGACCTTAGGATTCTCCAAATGGAGTAGCCTAAGTTTTCCTGTAAGGGTGGCGTTTAGGCGTTCGCATAGACCGTTGGATTGTGGGTTATTGCTGTTGGTGAGTAACAGGTGGATACTCCTGTTAAGCAGGAAGCTCCTAAATCTCGGTGAAGTGAATGCAAGTGCTCTATCCGTAAGAAGGCGTTGCGTTCTGGGGAGCCATCCTGTAATACTCGCTTGAGCACCTGTTGATAGGTAAAAATGCTGGTGGATTTGGACGGGAACGTCCATGTGTAGCACGAGAAATGGTCGACTACGGTCACAGATATTATCCTAATTTGTAGTATGTTAAATAAACTACAAAATAACATTCCAGATAATTCTCCTCAAAAGAGTCCATTTCTTGCACAAGACAAGGAGGACAAGGAGTTCGTTGGTCGTGTAATATATATTAATCTTTAGTTTGGCAACGCCAATTATTTATCATCATCACTTAATAGCAATCAGAATTTGCATGTAACTTGAGAAATAAACAATAAGTTTTGTTTACTGCGTCTTATTAAATTTCCATAGAGTATAAAGAATATAATTGTGTAAACGAACAACATAACAGGTCGTTTTAGGAGATTTGAGGTAGAGTGTAATTAAATATTTTTCAGTCTCACAATAACATTCGATTTTCGTTTCTTGTTGCACAATACTAAGATGCCTTCCACTAACCTGATTGCTGGTTTATTCCAGCGTTGTATTCTGTTTAGATTAATCTTAATTTTTATTTATTTACATCTGAAGAAAAATATTGATTGAGAAGGATTTTAATGTTTTATAAACTCGTGAAACTGGCTTTGTGCAAATTCAACCAGATCTTGGCTCTTCCCATCATGTTCATTGTGGCATAATTGGCAAAATTGTAGTCTGCCTAATGGTAGAGGAAACCAAACTCTTCGAGGGATTCTATCCATGGGCGAGGGTCTTCATACTGCGTCGTACTAGTCATACTGCGGGGGAAAGAAGACCCTGCCCTAGTACTGGCCTGTTGGTTGAGAAAAGGCAGGGGCGCTCAACCCCCCACACCCTTGGGGATGAGGGAGTGTAGAGGCGAATTCGCGTGGCGGTCTCACTGGCGTGGGTTCGCCATGAGTCTTAAAACTCTCGGGTCTTCGCTCTGTGCGCGCGCGATTGGGAACGTCCTTGCCGAGCGCGTCATGGAAAACCAAGGAGTACACACAGTAGTAGCACCCCTCCCCCCTGCCTTCGCGCGGTTCTCCATGTCAACCTTGTACCTCAGAGGTCCTTGATTTGTCAGCAGATTCAGGGAGTACTGGGAACTAAGGGTACGAGGGCCAAAGGGAAGGGGGGTGGGGTCCTATTGGAGCGTAGGACGGGTTTAACCAACTCCAAACGAAAGGGAAGCAACCTGGCGATGAAACTGTCGTAGATGCCTGTGAGCTGATTGGTTGACCCCATGGAGCTAAACCATAAAGGCGGGCGCGAAGGGCCAAACCAAATGGCTGCTCGGTGCATGGAGAATGCACCAGTTCTTAACTGGCTGGAAAACTGGATAGCAGGGGTGCAGCTTCGGCTTAAGGCGTTCAAGCAATACTAGCTTGGGTAGCCATTCCATCCTACTATGTATATATCAAGGTTAGCGTATCACTGAAAAGGTGAGTGTGGAATCAACCGTGTTATAGTTTTTGCTTTCCTCATCTAAATGGGCCAATTCATTTATCTCCTCCTAACGGTGACTGCAGCCTTGTATAATTTATACAAACCCAAGAGAAGACCTTGATCAAACATCATTGTATTCATCCAGTTGTAAATTTGTTGACTATCATTGAGACAAGGATAAGTTACCCAAGAGTTATTTTTATCTATTTCTCCAAGCAAAATCAACCAAATATTGTATGCATGATTTCATCTTGTATTCTGCTATTTATATATATTGTTCATATAGATCACAAAGGCAATATAGATTACAAGGATAATGAGTCTTCCAGCGCTTTGAACGATTTTGTGAAAAGAACACCCATAGGAGTCTCACTTGCGCAAAAAGTATTTTATTAATAATTACCAGAGAAGTATTTGGGAGTAGATATAGTTATGCTTTTGTTAATTTTTTTTAGGTGTTTGAAGTGACTGTAATGACAGGTATTTAAGATTTGCGCATTGTCTTTTTGAATGCTAAATTATAAAATAAAATCGAAAATTAGCGATTAAAAATAAAATCTTGTTATTAAAGTGTAAAATGTTGTTATATTAAAATTTATAATGTTCTTATATCAAAGTGTAAAATTTTATAATAGGGTAAATGGTGTCTTAAAATTGTAAAGGCTATATTTAAGCACGATAAGAAATAGTGTAAAAAAAAAATGGAGTTCTATTGAAGCTCTCAGATTACAAGGTGAAAAGTATTAATGAAAAGTTAAAAAATATTAAATTGCTCTTAAAAATTTTAAATAATATTTGTTATCTATAAACTCTATAAACATAAAAATGAGCTATGATAATAAGTAAAATTTTAACGGACATTTGACTCATTCAATAGTTTGATAAATTTTATTTGTTTGTTTTTCTTTCACTTGGAGAAACTTACATTTAAATTCGTATTTTTTTTTTTTTTTTAATGTTCAAATATAAGATGATGTAAATTAGAAATTAAGATGAAGCTATTTTTAAAGATTCGACTAATATTCTGGCAGTATTTATTTTTCGCTCTATAATCTGTATTTTAGGATCTAAAACCAATAGTGTAAATAAAGGTAAAAACCCATAGTTATTCATTTTAAAACTATAAACAATTGTGTAAATTTAAACTATTTTTCAATATGTAGTAATAATTTTAGCATAACACTAAACGTTTTAACCCATGACCTCCTTTTAAGAGAAGCAATTCTCAAATTGATTGCACATTTGAATTCACAAAAAAAAAAAGAAAGTTACGATTTCTGCTCCCTATTAACCTGTCAAGAATATTCACAAACCACACAAAATTTTCATCAAACATTACTGAGATGTATTTATTTTATAAAAACAAATGACAATTTTTACTACTAAAATTATAAATCGGCCATTTTTAACACAGAAATAAAACATTTTCAATATTGTATTATATGGAAATAATTATTGTTACCTCTTTAAAGGCATGTCAAAGGTATAACTTCAATATTTATTGCTTCTTCTCTTCCCAATGTAAAACTTATTTCCTGATTGACAGAGATGGAGTAAAATGATGTTTTCTTCATCCTATAACTTAAGAAACTTGAAAGACACAAAAAAAAAGGATTCTTTTTAGACATATTGGCTCAGGTTAGGTAGCAAATTGGTAAGTGGTCGTTTGTGAAAATTTATTGTACAAATTGGCCTAGTAACATAATTTTTTTTAACAAAACCAATCATTAAGACACAATTGTTTCTTTTCACGAATAAAATAAACTTCTTTTCTTTTTGCTTATCCCTAGTACAAGTGGTATAGGCCATGATAATCATGGTGGGTAGAAGTAGGCGACTGCTTTTACACCACATGTCTACACATGTAAAAAGCAGTTCGACTTTGCACTTACAAATGTGCCAGAGCCCCGTTTTAGTTATTTGCACTCTCTGATGGGGTTGGACTTTTGCAAGAATCGGGTGCCATCGGAGCATTTTTTTTTTAAATCAGAAAAAAAGTGTCCAATGCGGAAATCAAACCCGGGTCGTAGCGGTTGAAAAACCAATGGTTTAGACCATTCTCCCACCAAACCCCACAAAAAAATGACCTAATCCAAATAAATTAATAGCGTGTAACGTTTCGGTAACAGTGTTGTTACCATCATATATGAGGTAAAATACCACAGCAAACTCTTAAATAGTACTGTTATCAAGTGTGTAAACAAGATCTATCTTGTATATATATTATTTAAGAACATGCTGTGATATTTTTTCTTATTTATACTTTTGTCTGAAGATAGTAACAACACAGTTACCGAAACGTCACACACTATTAATTTATTTGGAATTAGGATTTTCTTGTAGCTATAATCTATAATCCAAATTGTGACTTATCAATAACATAAAGTTGTGGAAGTAAGATATCCATGTGTGGTTGTTGCTTATTCCTCAAGTTGTTTAAACAATCTCCATTAGGTTCCATTGTCTCAGCTTTTCTATTATAGTCCTGGGGTAGATATAAAATGTTGTTGTTGTTGTGCTTATTCCTCAAGTTGTTTAAACAATCTCCATTAGGTTCCATTGTCTCAGCTTTTCTATTATAGTCCTGGAATAGATATAAAATGTTGTTGTTGCTTATTCCTCAAGTCGTTTAAACAATCTTCATTAGGTTCCATTGTCTCAGCTTTTCTATTATAGTCCTGGGGTAGATATAAAATGTTGTTGTTGTTGCTTATTCCTCAAGTTTTTTAAACAATCTCCATTAGGTTCCATTGTCTCAGCTTTTCTATTATAGTCCTGGAATAGATATAAAATGTTGTTGCTTATTCCTCAAGTCGTTTAAACAATCTTCATTAGGTCCCATTGTCTCAGCTTTTCTATTATAGTCCTGGGGTAGATATAAAATGTTGTTGTTGTTGCTTATTCCTCAAGTTGTTTAAACAATCTCCATTAGGTTCCATTGTCTCAGCTTTTCTATTATAGTCCTGAGGTAGATATAAAATGTTGTTGTTGCTTATTCCTCAAGTTGTTTAAACAATCTCCATTAGGTTCCATTGTCTCAGCTTTTCTATTATAGTCCTGGGGTTTTCCCAGAGGTCTTTTACATAAACTGAGACAGATGTAGACATCATGGAGAAGGAAAGAGGGGTGCTGTTGGTCTGTAGACCTGGAAGTATCTCGTCAGAGCTGATTGCTACAGGGTGCAGGTGGCGGATAGGGGAACAACCTTCAGATATGAAGGCCAGCTGTGAAACAACCAGAATAACTCTGACCAATAAGCAGTCACAGACCACAACAGCAGCATTGTTAGAAGAGGAGAAAGACCTCTTTAAAAATCCTGATTTCAACTGACCCGGTTGATAGACCTCAGCAAGGGTCCCTCTCCAGGGATACTGTGTCTGTACTCATGTTAGAGTCGGCAGAAAAGACTTCCATGTTAGGAACGGCCTCAAACTACAGGCAAAGTCAGACTTTCACCAAAGTATGCCATGGTGCCATGATCGAAGAAAGCTGCACCCATACACCCCATTCCATGAGATCAGATATTGATTTGCATGCTGCATTGCCCGTCGCGCAGAATAAACAGGGGCACGTTCAGGACTTAGGTAGAGGGTTCTGTCCGATAAGTATAATACAGTCTCCACAAAATTTGCAGCTTCCAAGAAATTGAGCAATCTGCAGTATAACCTAAATGGAATGTGCTCTCAACTGACCTGGAAGTTCCACTCAGTGGGTGATACTCATGTACCAAAAGACTTACATTGACACAATCTAAACACAAGGTAATAAGCCCAAATCCAAATAAATAAATAAATAGTGTGTGACATTTCAGTAACAGCGTTGTTACCATCATCACATAAAAGAACAATGGTGAGTAAAGATGATGGTAACAATGCTGTTACCGAAACGTCACACACTATTTATTTATTTGGATTAGGTCTTATTACCTTGTGTTTATAATCTACTAGACGGGTGACCCGTGTGCATATCTACCCGAGTGATACGTATATATTTTGATAAGATTTTTTTTTATAATTGTTTGTTATTAGCATTATCTATTTGTTTGCATCAGCATAATTTAATCTAATCTTTGATAGAGGGCGCTGTTCGTGAGCTAAGTAGAATAATTTGAATATATAGTTTTAATAATTGATTTATATATTTTTTAAAATAGCCTATCGTCTTCCCCGTATTTTTTTACCTATGTATGGAAATTTTGGTTTGAATTAGTGAACTACTGCGAATTTGTATACCGGACATACAAACAAACAAACATACAAACATTGATTTTTATATATATAGATAATCCAAATTCCCACCTAAGCACAGTTGGTACAGTGGAGTGAACCCAGAAGGAGCTCTGAACATCAGACAGCATCAAACAACACTAACAAGATTTAGAACAGGCCATCTCAAGACATTGAAGATAGAAAATAATAACAAAAACTACCCTACTTGTCCAAAATGTAGCTTGGCACCTGCAGCTCCAGAACACATTTTGGCTTGCATTAGATGCACTAAACAGGACCTTTGGGAGAGGCCGCTGCTCATCATAAAACAGCTGGAGGAGCATGAACTCATGGAATTCGTGTAATTTTTACACAAGGGGATAAGAAACAACAACAACACTGTCTATAAACAGCTGGAGGAGCATGGACTCATGGAATTGGTGTAATCTTTACACAAGGAGATAAGAAACAACAACAACACTGTCTATAAACAGCTGGAGGAGCATGGACTCATGGAATTAGTGTAATCTTTACACAAGGGGATAAGAAACAACAACAACACTGTCTATAAACAGCTAGAGGAGCATGGACTCATGGAATTCGTGTAATCTTTACACAAGGGGATAAGAAACAACAACAACATAATCCAAATTGTGCCTTATCATGGACACAATGTAATGAAAGGGAAGCAGTAACGGCTTGTGTTTGTGTACAGATGGAGTGTGTAAAGGTGGTGGTAAGATGCCGCCCCATCAGTGAGAAGGAGGTCACAGAGGGCTACCAGAGGTGAGAGATTTCCCAGCTGTGATCACATCCTTGTGAGGAGACACTTTTAAAATGGATGGAAATCTGGTCACCTGCGCCCTCTAGTCTATAAAGATGGAGCCAAAAGCTTCCCCATGTGCACTAGGTGTAAAACCGAAGAGGCCACTCCCCAACATATACTAAATTGTATTGGAAAGGACAAAGGATCCTTGTACAGAGAACCAAGAAGAGTTCTTGAGCTTCTTTATGAGCACGACCTCCAATATCTTGTCTAATTTAGACTAAAAGGATAAGTAAAAAAAAATAAATAAATAAAATAAGTGGGTCAGGTGTTGATATTAAAAATAATGAAAGCACGAATGTTTCTTTTATACATAATACAAACTTCTACTGTCCTTACTGCGATGAAAAAATATATCGGGAGGGCTTATCTCATCAGTGGTGAACCCTCCCAGCGGTTTTGCCAATTTAATCCACCAGACCGCTTCTCAGAGCTCTAATACTGTATAGGATCATTCTGATTTTATATGCTACACTGAAGGGTGGAATCTCAGAAATGGTATTTAAGTAAACTATGGACATAAGCTTATAGGACAAAAATATATAAAAGAATTTTGTTTATAAGAAAATTCTCAACAAAAAGTTTGCTTTGATTATAAAGATTTTAGAAATAATTGAACAATTTTGATGTGAATATTTGATGGAATGTGAGTATTCTTGTTAATTCTTCACGGCCTAAAATTATTGTATATATATGTATAGACAAATGTAAAGACATTCATGTATGACAGCGCAAGTGTCCCTAGGGGGACATAGCGCTTTTAAATTGAAATAAAATCTATATATATATATAAAATTGAATGTCTGTCTGTGTGTACTCTATAGATTCAAAACCATACATCCAATCGCCGTGAAATTTTGGGATATTATTAGGTATATCCCCGGGAAGGTTTTTGAAAAATAATTTCTTTAATATCTTGAATATCCTTAGAGTTATTTGCAGATTTGTAGATTTAACTCCAAGCAGCGCCCCCATTGCGACGATGATAACAAGTTTTTTCATCTATGTTTTTTTTTTATCACAAAGTTTATTATCTTAAAGATTATTTATCAAAAGTAAGATTTTCTACCTATTAATTGCGCACAAGTCAAAGTTAGTTATCGAGTATTTTTCAAGGGACCGGGAAAAAATTTTCACTAGATAAAACGATGATTTTGTAATGTAGAAAATTAGGAAAGACAAAATTCAGGATGACACGGCAATTTATTTGAAACAAGATGAGATAAGGGACCGGGAAAAAATGTTCACTTTATCGAGAGATTCAAATTTACGAGTTTCAAATTATCAAAATATATCTTTTTTTTTTATAAGCTTATAGAGAATTGTTTTAACAAATGTTCGTTAGACAAACCTTTACTCGGGTAAAACCCGGGCGAAGCCGGGTACGTCCGCTAGTATAGAATAAAAAATACTTAAATGTTCACAGATAGATAGATAACCAAGACATGTGCACACAGGGTGGTGGAGATTGATGTTGACCGGGGGCTGATTGAGATCAAGAACCCCAAAACTAACCCACCGTCAGAGCTCAACAAAGAGTTCTACTTTGATGCGGTGTATGACTGGAAGTGAGTATTCCCCCTACAACAGCCTTGTACAGAGATACAACACAGCTTGTTGTCTGTCCAGTTCCACACAGATAGACCTTTACGATGAGACATTCCGGCCTCTTGTCAACAGTGTGCTGGAGGGATTCAACGGCACCATCTTCGCCTATGGACAGACAGGCACTGGGAAGACCTATACCATGGAGGGTGAGATGGTGACAAAACCCGCAGACTCAACTACCTAAATTACACTAATGAATTTTCACCAAAGTGTGCCTGGATCATGGTGCCATGATCAATGAAAGCTGCACCCCTATACCCCATTCCATGAGATCTCAAGAAGCATGAACTCGTGGAATTCGTGTTATTTTTACACAAGGGGATAAGAAACAACAACACACTAATGAATTGAAAATTCTACTTTTAATTAGTATAGTTTTTTATTTTATTTTTAAAGAGTATCTATAAACACAAGGTAATAATGTAAATTAAAACACACTAATTTTTTTATTAGGAATAATTTATTATCATTCTTCTTCTTCTTACTTATCTCCACTCAATCATATTAAGGTATCAAGCTTGTAAAGCTTGTTGATGGTGTCTGCCAGGGAAGAGTAGAGCTCATCAATGGATAAGTCAATACAGTCAATAATGTGGTTTGGGGTTGCAGGCAGAGAAATGCACTTAGTACATAGTGAGAAAATCTTGCAATCATTACCAACTACCTAAATTACACTAGTGAATTGAAAATTCTAACTTTAGTATAGTTTTCATTTTATTTTTAAAATAATATATAAACACAAGGTAATAAGACCAAATCCACATAAATAAATAGTGTGTGATGTTTCAGTAACACTATTTATTTATTTGGATTTGGTCTTATTGCCTTGTGTTTGTAATCTATAATCCAAATTGTACCTTATTATCAAAACAACCTATATTTATACCATTAATTCAGTGGTTATAATATTCTAACAATATATTGAATATTTTTTATAATACAGTAGAACCTCCCTGTAAAGGACAACACCTAATTACAGAGCCAAACTGTCCTTTAGAAAGAGGTGTCCTCTTACTGGAGAGTTGCTAAATAGTAAAAATGATAATTTTTGCAAATGAAAACTGTCCTTTATAGAGAGGTGTCCTTTCATGGAGGTTCTACTGTATGTATGTGTAAATAAACTTTATTTCTTGTATAAATATTGCTCTAAAATGTAAATTCAAATAACTTTCCCTCTTTCCCTAAAACTAGAAATTATTTGTATATACAGTAGAACTACCTCCCTGTAAAGAAAAACACCTAATTGCAGAGCCAAAGTGTTTTGTTGTTTCTTATCCCCTTGTGTAAAGATTACACAAATTCCATGATCTCATGGAATGGGGTGTAGGGGTGCAGCTTTCGTTGATCATGGCACCATGATCCAGGCACACTTTAGAGCCAAAGTGTTCTTTAGGGAGAGGTGTCCTCTTACCAGAGAGTTGCTAATAAATAAAAATGGTAATTTTGCAAATAAAACCTGTTCTTTGTGGAGAGGTGTCCGCTAAAGGGAGGTTCTACTGTATATTTTTAAACTATGTACATAAAATAGTTGTAAAATTTACAGGCAAATATCCATATAGGATATAGCGTGTGTTTGGTAGTAAATAAATTAAAAAAAAAAATGGAGGTTAAGAGAGAGTTCTTACTTGATACTCATATTGCTGCAAGGTCCTCAGCCATTGCCTTCTGGTCAAGTTGGACAGGCTAAGTCACTGGGTGTTGCGCAGGGATCAAGAATGACCCGGAACAGAAAGGTGTGATCCCCAATGCAGTGGACCATATCTTCAAACACATTGCGAGGACAGAGAACAGACAGTACCTGGTCCGTGCCTCTTTCCTGGAGATCTACCAGGTGAGCCTCACTGTCATTGAAGACATCCAAATTGATATAAGAACCATGCACCTATCCTTTTGACAATCTAGAACTCCCTTTTTGCTTATCCCTAGTACACATGGTACATGGGGTCGGTGGAAGGCTGGTTAAACCGTTTGGTTTTCGACCACTACAACCCGGGTTTGATTCCCGCATTGGACACTTTAAAAAAAAAATGCTTCAATAGCCCCCGATTCTTGCAAAATTCCAACCCCACCAGCGAGTGCAAGTAACCAAACGGGGCTCTGGCATATTTGTAAGTGCAAAGTCGAACTGCTTTTCACATGTGTAGTGCATGCGTAGACATGTGGTGCGCTTACAGTAAAAGCAGTCGCTAACTACCCACCATGATTATCATGGCCTGTACCATGTGTACTAGGGATAATTTAAAAACACATGGTACACTATGTCCAGTTAACATTCCTACCTACATCACATGTCCCATCAACAGACATCTAAATACTCCCATGAATTCTGCCTTTACCATCGCAAAATTGGAGAGGAGTGGACTTCAGGAATTGGTTTAACCATGGAGATAGGCACCACCACCACATGTGGTACAGGCCATGATAATCATGGTGGTTAGAAGTAGGTGACTGCTTTTTAATATAAGTACACCACATGTCTACACATGTGAAAAGCAGTTCGACTTTTTGACGTGACAACGTCTTAAATTAGGTTGCGGCTGGGAGTCACTTATGAAAAAGTGTAACGCCCGGTAACGTTACGATGAGTCACTGAACGAGAGTGCTGCGCGCGCAGCGCTAGAGAATTAGGTGCATTGAATCGGCGCATGCTTGTCTCTGTCTTTGTCTTTCTCGAACGTTCTTGGCGTTGGAAAAACAAGAAAGCGTCATAATACAAGTTCACACGTGTGGTTAAAGTATCGTCAGCTGTGTCTGTAGTGAAAATGTGGAGTGCTTAGATTCGTCATTTACAACAACTACAACAATAAAGGTAATTAATTGTACACTGATATTTCATTATCGTAAACTATGATTGATTGATTAATTGTTAGATTGACACAAAAGTTGAGAAACTGAGTTTATAGGGTATGTCATACTATTGATAAATGTTGATAGTGTTAAGTAAATTATTAGTTTAAAATTAAATAATTAATTAATTATTATTTTACAAATTTTAAATAGTTTCAAATTTATTTAGCAAAAATTTGAACCTTCGATCTGAATAAATGTTTTGATTTTCGAATTGATTCTTTAAAATTACAAATATTAAGAAAAAGTGGCAGATATAAGAAAACTTTATTTAAACTGTGTTGAGCAAGAAATTTAACATCTAATTTAAGTAAATGTTTTAATTTTCAACTTCATCATTTACAATTACAAATTTTATTTAATTTCAAATTTATTTAGCAAAAATTTGAACCTTCGATCTGAATAAGTGTTTTGATTTTCAAATACCAACGCGGCTGGTGGAGTGGCGATCTATCGTAAATTATCATCGACATCTACGGCGGAAGTGTTCCAAGTTGCGATTACAGGACGTAGCTCGTGTCATTAAAACCAAGGGTGACATGTGCATGACTGAAGTTACTTGCTTCGCCGCTAATACTAGCTTCAAGTTTATACTCGGTGCTGTATATATTCATCCAGGAGCTAGTATGCAGGATATTGGAATGTTACTATGGCAAGGACTCGGTCCGTACATTCACAACAGCCAGTACGTGCCACCGTTCGTGCAAGTTGATTCTAGTATACCGATTCTTCTGTGTGGTGATTTTAACAAAAACGTAAAGCCTGACAACTCGTTTCTTAATATCATGAAAAATACGTATAATCTTGATTGCGTATCAAACGTTTCTACGTCAACTACGTTAAAAGGAACAACTATCGACTTGACTTTCGCAAGACACATTACAGCAGAAACACTTCCTTTCATTTCATATTTCTCCTATCATCGTCCTATCCTCAACAAAATCACTCAAATAGGAATTAGTTAAGTTTAAGTTTACATGTACAATGTTTTAGTAAACAAAATATATTTCTATAGTTAAAATTTGTGCAATTCTTATTTTCATTCAATTCCTTGTTCCTATTGTGCAATTTAAATATATTCATATCAATAAATATTCTACCGTTGTCACGTAAAATCTTCGCCCGTAAAACCGACTTTACAGGCAACCATTTTCACTTACAAATGTGCCAGAGCCCTGTTTGTTTACTTGTACTTGCTGGTGGGGTTGGACTTTTAAAAGAATCGAGGGCCATTGGAACATTTATTTTTTTCAGAAAAAGGTGCTCAATGCGGGATTCAAATCCAGGTCGTAGCGGTCGAAAACTTACGATTTAGACCATCCTTCCACTGACCCCATAGCACTCTCAGTGTGACAAAGACACAACAACACCTGTGCCTTTGTCTACTCAGAATGCCCAACTGGAAACTTGGGCTCTGGCCCTTGTTGGTTCATTTGCAGCTTCACTTTAATATGATCCCCCTCCAGGGGGTGGACATTTAGAATTTGTCAAAGGGGGTCAGTGGAAGGGTGGTCTAAAATGTTTGTTTTCGGCCGCTACGACCCGGGTTCGATTCCTACATTAGGCCCTTTTTTCTGATTTAAAATAAATGCTCCAATGGACCCCAATTCTTGCAAAAGTCCAACCCCACCAGCGAGTGCAAGTAACAAAATGGGGCTCTGACACATTTGTAAGTGTAAAAGCTGCTTTTCACGTGTGTAGACATGTGTAGCACTTACAGTAAAAGCATATAGAAACTTCTACTCACCATTATATTCATGGCCTGTACCATGTGGACTAAGGATAATATGAAAATAAAAAAAAAATAAAAAAGAATTTGACAAAGCTTGTGTTATAGCTTTGTTACTGACTTGAGTTTGCTTTTTTTAGAGATTGTCAATAGAGGGTGGATAGTTTTTGTTTTTTTTTGGACAGGAATGGTACCATTTCTACCACGGTGTGATGTGCCAAGAAGAGTGAGAAGGATGTGGAATGTTACAGGAGGAGATACGGGACCTCCTGGCTAAAGACCAGACCAAGAGGTACGAACTCAAGGAGAGACCTGACATTGGAGTTTATGTCAAGGTGAGTCTGCCCACCTTCTACACATATCATAAAGGTGTTGATAAAGCACAATTTGGATTATAGATACAAGAAAATAAGACCTAATTCAAATAAATAAATAGTATGTGATGTTTTGGTAGCAGAGTTGTTACCATCATCAGATAAAATAATAAATCTAATCCAAATAAATTAATAGTGTGTGACATTTTGGTGACAGCGTTGTTACCAAAATGTCACACATTATTAAATTATTTGAAATAGGTCTTATTTTCTTGTATCTATAATCCAAATTGTGCTTTATCATTACTAAGGGACGAAGTCAAAAGAAGGGTTTACTTCTACAAGGAAGTCAAGCCAGGTTTGATCCAATAATAACTTGGTAAAGTTATTGATCCACTCATGCTTTATTTACCACGCCCATTATTGTAATTGGCTGCTTGATGGAGCTGATTCAGAGAGCTGCTAGACCTCTCAAACCAAGGAGAATGAACCGTAGTAGTCTTACTTTGCAACCAAAAACACATAGGTCATTTTACAAATTCTACTTTTAATGATAAAATTGTGAAAAAAAGTTTTAAATTACAAAATATTTTCTCACAATGAGTTTCTTTTTATTACAACACGCTAGCTTTGATAATCGCTCTTCAACGGGCTTAATAAAACATCGACTATATCTTACAAGGAATATTTACAAAAACTTACACGCGCAGCATGGATATTTACAACTGAAATTACAAACCAATTTAAAATTTCAGTTGTAAATATCCACGCTGCGCGTGTAAGTTTTTGTAAATATTTCCTGTAGGATATAGTCGATGTTTTATTTAGCCCGTTGAAGAGCGATTATCACTTGAAATCTAGCGTTTTGTAATAAAAAGAAACTCATTGTGAGAAAATATTTTGTAATTTAAAAAAAAATTCTCCTTTTGTTTCAATTTCTTGATTGTACAACACTAAAGCCAAATTGTCCTTTAGGGAAAAGTGACCTCTTACCGGTGAGTTACTAAATTATAAAAATGGTGATTTTGCAAATGAAAACTGTCCTTTGTGGAGAGGTGTTCGCTAGAGGGGTGTCCGCTAAGGGGAGGTACTACTTTACCACTTTTACCAATTTTTTAGGCCACCGTTTTGGATAAAAATTGCTAAATTTGGGCCATCACATTTTTAAATTTCAATTTTGATGGTACTTTTGTTAATGAATGAAGGGATAAAATACAAAAATCAAAGGCGTGAGCTGTTACAGGAATAACCCTAAAACCACAAAGTAAATCTTTTCTTGTTGTTGTTGTTTCTTATCCCCTTGTGTAAAGATTACACCAATTCTATGAGTTCATGCTCCTCGAGCTGTTTGTTGATAAGCAGCAGCTTCTCCCAAAGTCCTGTTTAGTGCATCTAATGCAAGCCAAAATGTGTTCAGGAGCTGCAGCCAAAATGTGTTCAGGAGCTGCAGGTGCAAAGCTACATTTTGGGCAAGTGGGGTAGATTTTGTTATTATTTTCTATCTTCAATGGTTTGAGATGGCCTGTTCTAAATCTTGTTAGTGTTATTTGGTGGTGTCTGAGGTTCAGAGCTCCTCCTGGGTCCTCTCCATTGTACCAGCTGTGCTTAGGTGGGATCCTCCAGTTCTTGTTTATTCTTGTTTTGGCTATTGTTTCTATTTCTTTAAAAGTAAGGAATATAGATTAGAAGCACAAGATATAAAGACTATCCATATAAATAGATTATATGTGAAATTTGTTTATCTTGATGGGGTCGTTTTTACCCTGTGTTTTTTACCTTCATGATATTAAGTACTAAATTCTTCTTTCTTATCTCAACTCAATCATATTAGGGTATCAAGCTTGTAAAGCTTGAGACTTTTGATGGTGTGATCATGACTGGGTGAAGTAGAATGCCTTTGTCTTTAAGACTGATAGCACTACTCAGTGGCAGGCCGACTTAGCTCCAGAAGAAATGGCCACCTCTTACAGGAGGAACAATGCCATGTGCAGCTGCTCCTAACATGGAGTACAAACGCTACTCATCCTGTATCCCTGGATTAGGAGCCCTTACAGGGTACTATCAGCTGGGCCAGCTGAGCCCAGGTTTTTTAGTGAGTTTGTTACTGCTCCCTCTCCTCCTTTTTCATCCGGGCTTGGGACCGGCAAAGGTGGAGTTTTAAGTGCTTAATAACGAAGTGGAACCTTCATGAGAGGACACTCCGGCTAGAGGACACCTCTCTATAAAGAACAGTTTTCATCTCCAAAATTACGATTTTTATTATTTAATAACTCTCTAGTAAGAGGATACCTCTCCCTAAAGGATACTTTGGCTCTATAATTAGGTGTTGTCCTTTACAGGGAGGTAGTTCTACTGTAGCAACTCTCCGGTAAGAGAACACCTCTCCCTAAAGGACACTTTGACTCTGCAATTAGGTGTTGTCCTTTACAGGGAGGTAGTTCTACTGTAGCAACTCTCCAGTAAGAGAACACCTCTCCCTAAAGGACACTTTGGCTCTGTAATTAGGTGTTGTCCTTTACAGGGAGGTAGTTCTACTGTAGTAACTCTCCAGTAAGAGAACACCTCTCCCTAAAGGATACTTTGGCTTTGTAATTAAGTGTTGTCCTTTACAGGGAGGTAGTTCTACTGTTTTGCTGAAGTTTTGTCCTGCCAGAATGACTGATATCTTGCCACTCTTGTTGATTCTAGAGAGTGACATTGTGTGTACGTTGTGCAGGACCTCTCTACCTTTGTGTGTAAGAGTGTGAAAGAAATTGAACATGTCATGAATATTGGCAATCAAAATCGCTCTGTTGGGTAAGTGTTTTACTTCCTATCTAGGGAAACACAACTAAAAGTTGGGTGGAAAAGAAAAAAGGCATCTCCTTATTATACAACTGAAAGTTACTGATGGCTTGCACCATCTATCAGAATAAATATCAACTACTTTTGTTGATTTTTAATTATTCCAGAATTGGCCAAATACCCATTCTCGATTGGGTATTTGATTCTAAATCAAGAATGGGTATTTGGCCAATTCTGGAATAATTAAAAATCAACGAGAGTAGTTGATATTTATTCTGATAGATGGTGCAAGCCATCAGCAACTTTCAGTTGCACGATAAGGAGATGCCCTTTTTTCGTTTTCATAATTTATGCACCTTATCCCAGTACAATATTACATTTGTGCTATTTTTTCACATAAAAGTTGGGTGTTAAGGAATAATATTGTTACATTGTTGTTTGACAAAAGAACAACTTCCGTGTGTACAAAGGATCTTTAGAACACTTTATTTAAGCCTAATCAATAAAACAGAAGGATGTAAAAGAAACAATTATAAAAATACAGCAGCTACAAACTCACCAAATGCAGTACAGTGAAGGAAAACAGGAGCAGGAGACAGAAGTTGGAAGAACCTTCTAGAATCTTCCAGGAAGTACACCGGCTTCGGCGGTAAGCAACAGCCTGACCTCTTGAGACAGCAGCTTGCTTGGAGTACACCACGTAGCTTCATTCTTTTTCTCTCGGCATGAGTTCCTCATCCCTATATATCCCGGTTTAGATCTTTCCAGAACTCTCAAGGTCAGTCAGCCAATCAGAACGCAGCCAGCACTAAAATTTGCATAATCAATTTAAATCAACCAATCAGTTGTTCTCTGAGAGATTGTTCTCCATTGTTCTAGAACGCTCCAAAAAACATTCCATTTTGGAATGTGCTTTTCATTCCACTTAACAATATAATTGGTGCTAGATAGAATTCCTCTATATGTTTCCTGCCAAGCATTTTGGTGGTGAAGCTACAGATGTTGGATAACTACTATTTAATTGGAACTTGCTGGTAAAGCTCAAATTGTCAGTCTCAATTATACTACTCCTCCATCAGTGTCTTCCTCTACTGAGGGTGGGCCACATGGTCTCTCCATATCTCCCTCCTTCAATGTCTTCCTTTACTGAGGGTGGGCCACATGGTCTCTCCATATCTCCCTCCTTCAATGTCTTCCTCTACTGAGGGTGGGCCATATTGTCTCTCCATATCTCCCTCCTTCAATGTCTTCCTTTACTGAGGGTGGGCCACATGGTCTCTCCATATCTCTCTCCTTCAATGTCTTCCTCTACTGAGGGTGGGCCACATGGTCTCTCCATATCTCCCTCCTTCAATGTCTTCCTCTACTGAGGGTGGGCCACATGGTCTCTCCATATCTCCCTCATTCAGTGCCTTCCTCTACTGAGGGTGGGCCACATGGTCTCTCCATATCTCCCTCCTTCAATGTCTTCCTTTACTGAGGGTGGGCCACATGGTCTCTCCATATCTCCCTCCTTCAATGTCTTCCTCTACTGAGGGTGGGCCATATTGTCTCTCCATATCTCCCTCCTTCAATGTCTTCCTTTACTGAGGGTGGGCCACATGGTCTCTCCATATCTCTCTCCTTCAATGTCTTCCTCTACTGAGGGTGGGCCACATGGTCTCTCCATATCTCCCTCCTTCAATGTCTTCCTCTACTGAGGGTGGGCCACATGGTCTCTCCATATCTCCCTCATTCAGTGCCTTCCTCTACTGAGGGTGGGCCACATGGTCTCTCCATACTTCCTTCTTCAATGCCTTCCTCTACTGAGGGTGGGCCACATGGTCTCTCCATATCTCCCTCCTTCAGTGCCTTCCTCTACTGAGGGTGGGCCACATGGTCTCTCCATATCTCCCTCCTTCAGTGCCTTCCTCTACTGAGGGTGGGCCACATGGTCTCTCCATATCTCCCTCCTTCAGTGCCTTCCTCTACTGAGGGTGGGCCACATGGTCTCTCCATATCTCCCTCCTTCAGTGCCTTCCTCTACTGAGGGTGGGCCACATGGTCTCTCCATATCTCCCTCCTTCAGTGCCTTCCTCTACTGAGGGTGGGCCACATGGTCTCTCCATATCTCCCTCCTTCAGTGCCTTCCTCTACTGAGGGTGGGCCACATGGTATCTTCATACTTCCTTCTTCAATGCCTTCCTCTACTGAGATGGGCCACATGGTCTCTCCATACTTCCTTCTTCAATGTCTTCCTCTATTGAGGGTGGGCCACATGGTCTCTCCATATCTCCCTCCTTCAGTGCCTTCCTCTACTGAGGGTGGATCACATGGTCTCTCCATAATTCCTCCGCCAAAGTCTTCATCTCCTCATAGGTGTGTCATCCATTCCATTGTTTTAGATCATCTGTGTATCCCCGTCGTCTAAAAAAATTGGGGCTCTGGGTTGCGCTATGGGCTAGACAGATTTCATGGCGGATTTCATTCTCTCTAAAGACCATGTCTGGTGCTGATACAGTGTCCCAAGAACCTGCCACAGTTCACCCCGGGTATTTCCCCGGTACCACCCATTCCTGGGAGACATTCCCCTATCTGCCACTTGGGGGGAACTAACATGTTGTTGATAAATATATGATTTTGGGTGTTTCCTCTACAGTGGGTGTTTGCAGGGCCACCAACATGAACCTCCACAGCTCCCGCTCCCATGCCATCTTCATCATCACCATAGAACACAGCGAGGTGAAACATTGTTATGTTCCTACAGTCATCCCTGTCATTTTTGATACAACATTTATCTAACAGAATCTTTGATTAGAACACAATTTCTTGTCACCATCTAGATCAATTCAAGGTAATAAGACCAAATAAATAAATAGTGTGTGACGTTTCAGCATTGTTACTATCTTCAGACAAAAGTACTGAATAATTTTATCACAGCATGGTTTAAATTGTATAAAAATTTAAAACATGCTGTGGTAAAATTTATCATTCAGTACTTTTGTCTGAAGATGGTAACAACACTGAAATGTCACACACTATTTATTTATTTGGTCTTATTACCTTGTGTTTATAATCTCAAACTGTGCCTCAAACACAAGAAAAATATCATCTACAGCCATTGAACAATTATATCCATGTGAGTTAAAATATATACAGCAGGGGACAATCATCATATAAGAGAAAAGGTAAATAACCTTGTGACTCGCACAAACACAAACTTGTTAATCAATTGATTTATATTAAATCACATTCATTTAACTCCGCCTTTGCTGGTCCCGGTAAGTTTGGTAACAGTGTTGTTACCATCTTCAGACAAAAGTGCTGAAACATTCATGTTTATGTTTAATTTACAACAACAACAACAAAATCCTTTATTCAGGGCATTCCGCCCCATACAGGATTCGCCGTATTTACACGTCAACAAGAGGAGAGGGAAGAGGAAACATTTACAACAAAATAAAGTTTGTCTCACATTCAGTTACCTATTTACAGATAGGTCATCCTCCAGTATCCTTTGTCCTGCATTCTTTCTTATGCGCCCAGCTTCTCTGCAGAACTTAAAGTATTTAACAATCAGTAATTCATCATCCAGAGGTGAAGAGAGAAGTTGACATATGCGATGGTATCTAAATTGACCAGAGTTAGGGCTTGGGAAAATTTCAGTAAGTTTTTCAGTATGTTTAATTTATACCTAAGTGTAACTTAACTGTCCTCTTGTATGAATTGTACACCACATGTATAGACCAAGGTAGTTTGAAACTCCTCCACCCATGGGACAAGGAGAGAATGTGTGGAACAGGTGGGAGGCAAGGGCACCAGCCACATCAAAGTGGGCAAGTTGAACCTGGTGGACCTGGCAGGTAGTGAGAGGCAAGCCAAGACTGGAGCAGTGGTAAGTTGTTCCCCTCCATGCTGTGTACAATGTGTTGATCGGTGTCTGCCGCAGGGAGAAAGACAGAAGGAAGCCATCAAGATCAACCTGTCCCTCTCTGCCCTGGGCAATGTCATCTCTGCCCTTGTTGATGGCCGTAGCACCCATATTCCCTATAGGGACTCCAAGCTCACTCGGCTGTTACAAGGTCCATACTCAAACCTTCCATTCACCTTTGTGTATGTGTGTGTGAGAGAGAAACTAAGAAGTATTCTATTCAACATAACCCAACTTCCGTTGAGAGACCAATGGCATCCATGTTTTTTGGCAGTGTTTTATGGGGGACTATACATGGGAGATACAAGAAAATAAGACCTAATGAGACTTGAATCAAGTTCTCTTAAAAACTATTTTTCCTTATCTATTATCTTGTTTAAACACTTGATAACAGTTCTATTTAAGAACTTTCTGTGATATTTTTTCTCATTTATTCTTTTGTCTGATGATGGTGACAATGCTGTTGCCGTCACACACTAATAAATTATTTGGATTAGGTCTTATTTTCTTGTATTATAATCTATAATCCAAATTGTGCTCTATCATATACATGGGAGACTCAACTATTTATTGATTTTTAATTATTCCAGAATTGGCCAAATACCCATTATTACAATTCTCTAGCGTTCTGGCCTAAAAGCTCTTTGTGTAGTCAAGAGAACAAGATAAAATATAATGTTAATAAAATAAGCTGATTAATTATATTTTTTAATAAATGTGTTAATTTGGTTGTTGTTGTTTCTTATCCCCTTGTGTAAATATTACACAAATTCCATGAGTTCTTGATTCTCAAGCTGTTTGATGATAAGTAGCAGCCTCTACCAAAGGTCTTGGAATCTCATGGAATAGGGTGTAGGATGTGTAGGGGTGCAGCTTTCATTGATCACGGAACCATGGCACACTTTGGTGAAAGTCTGACTGTAATTTGAGGCCATTCCTAACATGGAAGCCTTTATACGATAATAACAAGGCGAAGGAAGACGAGTATCTTTATTGGTGCATAAGAGCGAGCTTTTCGGGCAAAAGCCCTTCGACTGGCAAAATATAACGACACTATGAAGGACATCGATGGCTGTAGAGAATATATACACATATTAATTTACATAAATATAGAAAAAAGCATGCAAATGGGCAATTTAACTATTTGTAACAATGAGAGGTAAAAAATAAAAATGGATAAAAATGAAATAGAGATATCCTATAGGGCAATAGAAGAGATGCCCGAACATCAGCTGAAGGAAAGAAATATCAATGAGGCACAATATATGGCTGCAATGGGACATCAGGTATACAAAAGAGAAATTTATACATAAAGGCCAGGAGAGCTTGACATGCCCCAGGGAGGTCAATATTTTACAGTTAAATACAAGGGGGAGGTTTAAATAAAGGACAGGAGAGGATGATAGGCTTCTGGAAGTTCTATTTTTCTATTGATGCTATTTAGTTTGTGGGATACTATTGATTCTAAAATGAGTCTTTGGTGTAAGATATGTATGTGGCTGTAATGTATGGTGGGGTTGTTGATGTTGAACGTGTGGCCCGTGGTCTGCATATGTTGGTAAATGAGGGACCTGGTATCTTGACGGGAAATATTGCGGGAATGTTCGGTCATCCTGATGGATACAGATCTACCCGTCTCACCGACGTAAGTGGCAGGGCACTGTTCGCATGAGACGGAGTAGACTGCACCCACAGAACGAAGGGGGGCAGGAGGAGCTGAGGACTTAGTATGAGGGTGACGGAGGGATGAAAGAAGGTTCGGGGAGTTTTTATATATGGTACGGATGCCATAGGATTTGAGTTTTCTGGCTATATCAACAGAGGAGGGGGAGTAAGGGAGAAAACACAATGATCTGTATGTCATAGAAGGATTGGAGGTTGCAGGTGTGTAAGTATATTTGTTAATGAACCAGAGTGGAAATGAAGCCATGGAGAGCTGGGTTATAATGCGATTTCTTTCTATTATTTTAAAGATGTCTATGGAACAATGGGTGGATATTCTTTTTGTAAGAGTTCTAACAATATTGATTTTATGGAGGTGGGGCAGTGAGAATTGTAATGAGTGTAGCAGGGGGGGCATTGTTTTTTATGATAGACAGTAGTGTGAAATGAGGACGGGGTGCGGATAATTAAGATGTCTAGGAATGGGAGAACATGGTTAGTTTCAGTTTCCAGAGTGAAGGAAATATCTTGGTTGTAATTATTAAGGGTTGATAAAATGAAGCTCTCCTGACCTTTTTTGCATACACAGAAGACATCATCAATGTACCTGCGCCAGAACTGGATATCTGTTGGGAGGGTATGAGTAATCCAATTATCTATTCTAGTCATGACAATTTCGGCAATAATGGTGGATAGAGGGCTGCCCATTGGGGAGCCCCTGAACTGTCTGTAATGGTGCTGTAGGAATGAGAATGTGTTCATGCTTAAGCATGTTTTGGTAAGTTGGACTATGGTTGAGGAAGTGTGGGAATCGACATTTTGAGATTGAAGGAAATGAGTCAAGCTATCTGTGATGAGCTGATGAGGAAGACAGAGGTAGAGGGAGGTGACGTCGAAGGAGCACATAGTGTAGGCGGGGTCTGGTTTAAGAGCTGTTAATTCATTAATGAAGTGTGGGGTGCTGTTAATAGAAAGGGTATTATTATAATTGGTTAATAGAGGGGAGAGGAAGCTGGAAAGATATTTAGCCAGAGGGTAAGCGGGCGATAAGTGATAGGCTATGATGGGGCGGAGGGGTACTTCAGGTTTATGTATTTAGGGAGGCCGTAAATATAGGCTGAACTGTGGAGGTTTGAGGTAAACGAGGTGTATTCTTCAGGTGAGATGCTTTTAGATTTCTTGAGTCGGAGAAGTGAGATTCTGAAATCTTTAACGACAGAGAGGCTGGTTTGGTCTGTGATGGGTAAGAAAGTGGAGTTATCGCTAAGTAAATTGTGCATTTTTGAAATGTAACTTTCCTGATTTAATATAACTGTGTTAGCACCTTTATCTGACCTAGTAATAACTATTGATTTACGGAGTTTGAGTTTTTTAAGTGTATTGGTGTTTTCAAGATGGTTAGGGGGAGGGAGAAAGGGCCTAGATAAATTTTTAGCTACCATAGATCTGATGGAAAACTTCTCTTGCAGATTGAAGGACTTGATGGATGATTCAATGGCGCTGATGATCACTGGTGGATTGGGCTTGGAGGGGATGCAGTATTTCAGTCCCTTCTCAAGGAGTGAGGTCTCCGATGGCGTCAGAGGGTGGTCCGACAGGTTAATCACTGTTGAAGATCTTGGGCGAAGGTCACTGTAGAAGGTGTAGGGTAAAGCATATTTCTTTTTCCAAAAGAGAAGTTTCTTATGGTGTCTGTCGAGAATAATTTTTTCTTGGGATTTGATATCGGTGGTGATCTTTATGATATGCTTCGATTATCGCCCGCTTACCCTCTGGCTAAATATCTTTCCAGCTTCCTCTCCCCTCTATTAACCAATTATAATAATACCCTTTCTATTAACAGCACCCCACACTTCATTAATGAATTAACAGCTCTTAAACCAGACCCCGCCTACACTATGTGCTCCTTCGACGTCACCTCCCTCTACCTCTGTCTTCCTCATCAGCTCATCACAGATAGCTTGACTCATTTCCTTCAATCTCAAAATGTCGATTCCCACACTTCCTCAACCATAGTCCAACTTACCAAAACATGCTTAAGCATGAACACATTCTCATTCCTACAGCACCATTACAGACAGTTCAGGGGCTCCCCAATGGGCAGCCCTCTATCCACCATTATTGCCGAAATTGTCATGACTAGAATAGATAATTGGATTACTCATACCCTCCCAACAGATATCCAGTTCTGGCGCAGGTACATTGATGATGTCTTCTGTGTATGCAAAAAAGGTCAGGAGAGCTTCATTTTATCAACCCTTAATAATTACAACCAAGATATTTCCTTCACTCTGGAAACTGAAACTAACCATGTTCTCCCATTCCTAGACATCTTAATTATCCGCACCCCGTCCTCATTTCACACTACTGTCTATCATAAAAAACAATGCCCCCCCTGCTACACTCATTACAATTCTCACTGCCCCACCTCCCATAAAATCAATATTGTTAGAACTCTTACAAAAAGAATATCCACCCATTGTTCCATAGACATCTTTAAAATAATAGAAAGAAATCGCATTATAACCCAGCTCTCCATGGCTTCATTTCCACTCTGGTTCATTAACAAATATACTTACACACCTGCAACCTCCAATCCTTCTATGACATACAGATCATTGTGTTTTCTCCCTTACTCCCCCTCCTCTGTTGATATAGCCAGAAAACTCAAATCCTATGGCATCCGTACCATATATAAAAACTCCCCGAACCTTCTTTCATCCCTCCGTCACCCTCATACTAAGTCCTCAGCTCCTCCTGCCCCCCTTCGTTCTGTGGGTGCAGTCTACTCCGTCTCATGCGAACAGTGCCCTGCCACTTACGTCGGTGAGACGGGTAGATCTGTATCCATCAGGATGACCGAACATTCCCGCAATATTTCCCGTCAAGATACCAGGTCCCTCATTTACCAACATATGCAGACCACGGGCCACACGTTCAACATCAACAACCCCACCATACATTACAGCCACATACATATCTTACACCAAAGACTCATTTTAGAATCAATAGTATCCCACAAACTAAATAGCATCAATAGAAAAATAGAACTTCCAGAAGCCTATCATCCTCTCCTGTCCTTTATTTAAACCTCCCCCTTGTATTTAACTGTAAAATATTGACCTCCCTGGGGCATGTCAAGCTCTCCTGGCCTTTATGTATAAATTTCTCTTTTGTATACCTGATGTCCCATTGCAGCCATATATTGTGCCTCATTGATATTTCTTTCCTTCAGCTGATGTTCGGGCATCTCTTCTATTGCCCTATAGGATATCTCTATTTCATTTTTATCCATTTTTATTTTTTACCTCTCATTGTTACAAATAGTTAAATTGCCCATTTGCATGCTTTTTTCTATATTTATGTAAATTAATATGTGTATATATTCTCTACAGCCATCGATGTCCTTCATAGTGTCGTTATATTTTGCCAGTCGAAGGGCTTTTGCCCGAAAGCTCGCTCTTATGCACCAATAAAGATACTCGTCTTCCTTCGCCTTGTTATTATCGTATAAGTTCATTCCAGGAAGAATTACTCTACTATGGAAGCCTTTGCTGCCGACTCTAACATGAGTACATGGTAATAATAATATAATTAGTTTGAGATACTGGGATTAATTACAGTTGAACTACCTCCCTGTAAAGGACAACACCTAATAACAGAGCCAAAGTGTCCTTTAGAGAGAGGTGTCCTCTTACTGGAGAGTTGCTAAATAGTAAAAATAGTCATGATAAGGCACAATTTGGATTACAGATTATAATACAATAAAATAGACCTAATCCACCTAATCCATGGATTAGGTCTTATTTTCTTTTATTATAATCTGTAATCCAAATTGTGCTTTATCATTTTTGATAGACTTCAATGGACCTAAGAAGTTATTCTTCCTATGAGCTGAAGAAAATGAATTCCAAAGTAAATATCAATGTTGATGGTAAGCCATCACTTGAAGATTCTATTTTAAAGAGTTCAGGATTGAAGCTCTTCTCTACATATAGATTAGGTCTTATTTTCTTTTATTATAGTAAAAATGGTAATTTTGTAAATAAAAACTGTCTTTTATAGAGAGGTGTTCTCTAGCGTGACTGTCCTCTCATTGAGGTTCTAGTGTAATTGAATCATTAAGGGTTGTATAGTGGATGAGCTAAAGGTGGATTTGCAGACTCCCTGGGAGGGAACTCCAAGACAGTGATGGTGGCCAACATTGGACCAGCCAGCTACAACTACGAGGAGACTGTCATCACTCTCAGGTAGGTCAGCCATCTTATCTCACAGCACAGCCAATAATGTCTCCTTGCTGTAGGTATGCCAGCCGTGCCAAGAAGATCAAGAACAAGCCCAGAGTCAATGAGGATCCAAAGGATGCTCTCCTCAGAGAGTTCCAACTAGAGATTGAAAGGTATCGAACCTCTACGGTTCATATTGAAGTTTGTTTATTTATGGAAATTCAAAACTATCTAAGAAGCGTATGATTCTTTTTCTTCATTCTTATCTCCACTCAATCATATTAGGCTATCAAGCTTGTAAAGCTTGAAACCATCATGACTGGGTGAAGTAGAATGCCTTTGTCATTAAGACTGGGAGCACTACTCAGTGGCAGGCCGACTTAGCTCCAAAAGAAATGGCCGCCTCTGACATGAGGAACAGACGTCATGTACAGCCGCTCCTAACATGGAGTACAAACGCTGCTCATCTTGTATCCCTGGAGTCCTTACAGGGTACTATCAGCGGCGCCAGCTGAGCTCAGGTTTTTTAGTGAGCCTGTTACTGCTCCCCCTCCTCCTTTTTCATTCGGGCTTGGGACCGGCAAAGACGGAGTTAAGATTTTTTTTAAAATTATATAATATTGTAGAATAATGTTTGACAATTATACCGCAAATGTTTCTTTTGAATGAAAAATTGTAATTTATTTTAAGGAGAAATAACTGTTTATCATTACTCTTCACAATTCATCCTTTCATACTTCATCCCTAAGGATAGAAATAATCGTTATTTCTCCTTGGAATAAATTTCGATTTTTCGTTCTGAAGAACCCTTATTGTTTTATTTAAAAAAAAAAAAAATTGTACACATCTATAATACTTTTTTTTCTATTGTTTTTTTCATGTGTAAAGCGTATTCACACAAGTTTGGCCTTAAATACCCATTTCTTGGTTTCTCAAGAAGCCTCTGGACCCAAAAATTTTTTTAGTCGCAGTGGTACAGCCTACTCCACACCAGTGCGAAACGCGTTCGTGGAGGGCTTTTCTTGATTTATCAAGAAAATAGGTTGGCTAAGTATCAGGGAACAGGTTAAATCAATGGATAGTTGATTTCTGTTCCACCAGATGGCGCTCTGCCTTCTGAGAGCACATGTGCTCCTGGTCAGGATATGCCTTTTTTTATTTTTAACATCTATAATAGTATTGAATTCTCATATTGAAGTTAGTGTACATTAGTAGAACTACAGCTGTAAAGTGTCAATAACCCAATCAATGTCTTCTTCTTTCTTATCTCACCAATCAATGTAACACCAATGTGCAGGTTGAAAGGCCAACTGGCCACCAAGTCCAAGAAGAGAAGAAAGAAGACCAAGTCGGAGGAAGGAGGAGACTCCACGGCTACAGAGTCTGCCACGGAGGAGGAGCCGGAGGAAGAATTCCTGCAGGAGCAGAACAGGCTCCAGGAGGAGAGGACCCGTATCATGAATGACCAGTCTCTACTGGCCGAGGTACCTTCCTTACATTCACACTAGAATTTAGGGGTCGGTGGAAGGATGGTTTAAATCGTTGGTTCGCTACGACCCTGGATCGAATCCTGTATTGGGCCTTTTTTTTTCTAATTACAAAAAAAAAAAAATGCTTCAATGGCTCCCAATTTTTCGAAAAGTCCAACCCCACAAGCGAGTGCAAGTAACCAAACGGGGCTCTGGCATATTTGTAAGTGCAAAGTCGAACTGATTATCATGGTGGGTAGAAGTAGGCGACTACTTTTACTATAAGTGTACTACATGTCTACAAATTTTAAAAGCAGTTTGACTATGTGTTGCACTTACAGTAAAAGCCGTCACCAACTTCTACCCACCATGATTATCATAGGCCATGTACATGTTTACTAGAGATAATAATAAATATACAAGTATCAGAGTCATAATCAACAATCAATCAACAATTCTGTCACCGTTTGCTTTTGTGAATGGAATAAATACCCAAATATGGCCATTTCTTATAACCATCGGTGGTTCAGTGGTAGAATGCTCGCCTGCCACGCGGGCGGCCTGGGTTCGATTCCCGGCCAATGCATTTTTTTTTTTTTTTACAATTTTTAAAACTCATTTATATTATTAATTTTGAAACAACTAAATGGATTGCAAAAAATATTTAAATCAAAATTTGCCATTACACACTTTTTTCCTGTAGTTTATGTGTTTCTTTTGTATTGCTATTTTATGGCACTTCTACTATTTATTATTGATGTACTTTCAGTATGAAGGATACTTCACTCGGGGGATTTCTCGGGCGAAGCCGGGTCATTCTTCTATCTTCTAGTAATAAATAATTTAAAAAAGAAAAAAATTGATCTAACCAGTAGTCCTTGTACATCCAATGGGTTCTCTCACAGCTAGAAAGCCTTCTTACCATACTGAACACTGAACTGGTGGGATATGTGACTGTAAGCCAAGTGTAGAGGAACATACTACAGTGGTGTTGCTGCAGGAGAAAGAGAAGCTCCTAAATGAGATGGCGAGCCGGCACAAAGAGCTCAGTAAGGAGCAGGAAGCCAGGGACCATCTGGCCAACAAGATCAAGGTAAGTCTTGTCAGTGTGGATGGCAAACAATTTCACAAAACAATGATGCAAAATTCTGTATAAGAATTTGGCAATGATGATTCGTTTGTGGGCTGTTGTAAGGATTTCAGGTCAGTTCACCTCAGGTGTTTTAGCGAGCTTGTTACTGCTCTCCCTGGATGCAGGCTTGGGACCGATCCTAACATGGAGTACAGACTCACCTGTATCCCTGGAGCCCTACAGGGTACTATTAGCATGGCCAGCTGAGTCCAGGTTTTACAGAGAACTTGTTACTGCTCTTCCATCCAGGCTTGGCGGGACTGGTGGAGTAACACAGGTTGTATGTGCAGGCAATGGAGAGCAAACTGCTGACAGGAGGAAAGAACATCCTGGACCACACCAATGAGCAACAGCGGGCTCTGGAGCTACGGAGGCAGGAGCTGGCTGAACAGAAGGTAAGACTCTCTCTACCTCTTATTAGAATTGTTGTTTCTTATCTCCTTGTGTAAAGATTAAACCAATGCCATGAGTTCATGCTCCTCCAGCTGTTTATGATAATCAGTGGCCTCTCTCAAAGGTCCTGTTTAGTACATCTAATACAAGTCAAAATGTTTCTGATCCTCTGGCTTGGTCTACTGCACATATATACATATACAGTTAAAATGTCTATAGAGCCCCCTCTAAATAGCGCCCCCTCTCTATAGCACCCTAATTTGGTGAGTCCCAAGAGGGGGCACTATAGACAGGTTTAACTGTACGTAGTACGATGTGATTTACATTAAAAGTGACCTGTCTATAGCACCCCCTCTCTATAGCACCCTATTTTGGTGAGTCCCAAGAGGGGGCGCTATAGACAGGTTTAACTGTATATGGAAATCTTGCCTGGAGGATATGTATATAAAAAGACAAAGGTCGCCCGTCCATCAAAATAATGTCAAAACTAGAAGCCATCTATTGATCGTCGCCGCAAACTAGAGGCCTCAGGTCAGTGACAAAGCCACAACACCAGCTTTGGCAAACTGAAGGCTGACGAGGGCCATTAGCCTGAAACCATGGTCTTTAGGTGGACACTTTTCAGTTTGTCAAAGCTGGTGTTGTGGCTTTGTCACCGGCATGAAGCCACTAGTTTGCGGTGACGGTCAATAGATGGTGTCTGGCTTTGACGTCTATTTTGACGGTAGAGGCGACCTTTGTCTTTTTATATAAATATATATTGAGGTATTCTTCAATGTAAAGAATAAACACAAGGTAATAAGACCAAATCCAAATAAATAAATAGTGTGTGATGTTTCGGTAACAACGTTGTTACTGAAACGCCACACACTATTTATATATTTGAATTAGGTCTTATTACCTTGTGTTTATAATCTATAATCCAAATTGTGCCTTATCAATGTAAAGAATATTGAATGTGAGTGAGTTGGAGCAGCACGGACCAACACCCAGTGGTGTGTACAGAGGAAGCAGAGAGAGATGGTCCAGATGTTGGAGTCCCAGGAAGAGGAGACCCTGGAGATCAAGGAAACCTACTCCTCACTGCAGCAGGAGGCTGAGTCCAAGACCAAGAAACTGAAGAAGGTTACAACTCATTCACTCTTAACACTCTGCTATATTTTCTATTTTCATCTTGACAAATGAGTCGTTTTTTTTTTTTTTTGTTAAAGACATAAATTTGAAAAAATAGTACCAATGTGAAATTGTACTGGGATAAGGTGGATAAATTAAATAAAAGGCATCTCTTTATTGTGTAACTGAAATTTGCTGATGGCTTGTGCCATCTTTTGGCAATCTTTTGCCATTTTTCATGCCTTTTGGATCTTTTGGATAGATGGCGCAAGCCATCAGCAACTTTCAGTTCCACAATAGGGAGATGCCTTTTTCTTAGTAAAATAAATTGTGTTAAAGGATGAATTGTTACTAAATTATAATTTTGAATTCAAATTTAATTTTACCCAATCTCCTGACAGTCTTTGATGGTATCATCGCATTGTCAACCTGAATGGTCTAACATGCTGTCTCCCCCTCTGGTAGACCTTCCATGACCTCCCAGCAGACTTCCCATGTGATTGCCTTGGTTCACCAGAGCACAAGTCTTTTTGCCCCATTGTAATCAGTAGTTGACTGTTACATTGTGTCTCCAGTTATCTCCAAGCTGCAGGTGGTGACCTTACAGTATAGGTATTATTATGAAAAGGCATCGTGCCACTGAAAGTTGCATTGATTAATCAAGAATGGGTATTTGGCCAACTCTAGAGTAATTAAAAATCAATGAGAATAGTTGATTGATAAGGCACAATTTGGATTATAGATTATAAAACAAGGTAATAAGAACTAATCCTTGTCTGAAGATGGTAACAACGCTGTTACCGAAACGTCACACACTATTTATTTATTTGGATTTGGTCTTATTACCTTGTTTTAGAATAGTTGATTATTTATTCCGATGATGGCGCAAGTCATTAGAAACTTTCAGTTCCACGATAGGGAGATGCCATTTTCATAATTTATGCACCTTATCCCAGTACAATATCACATTTGTACTATTTTTTATAGTATAGGTAGTCACATGTATTTGAGATAGAAGCAGTAGTACAATATAAAATTAAAGGATTTAAAAGCACGAATGTTTTTTTTATACACAATACAAACTTCTACTGTCCTTACTGCGATGAAAAAATATATTGGGAGGACTTGGTTTATCAGTGGTGAACCCTCCCAGCGGTTTCTCCAATTTAATCTACCAGACCATTTCTCAGATCTCTAATACTGTATTGGATCATTCTGCTTATATACACAGCACTGAAGGATGGAATCTCAGAAATGGTTTTCAAGAAAACTATGGACATAAGCTTATAGGACAGTAGAATTACATATAAATATTTGCATTGAGCAATGTTCTTCCGCAAACAATAAGGACAAGTTAGGTATAAATTAACACAAAGCAATAGCGTACCATTTAGTACAATGTTACAGTGTGTGTCCAGTTGTTCTCCAAGCTGCAGGTGGTGTACTTACAGTATAGGCAGTCACATGTACTTGAGATAGAAGCAGTAGTACAATGTTACAGTGTGTGTCCAGTTGTTCTCCAAGCTGCAGGTGGTGTACTTACAGTATAGGCAGTCACATGTACTTGAGATAGAAGCAGTAGTACAATGTTACAGTGTGTGTCCAGTTGTTCTCCAAGCTGCAGGTGGTGTACTTACAGTATAGGCAGTCACATGTACTTGAGATAGAAGCAGTAGTACAATGTTACAGTGTGTGTCCAGTTGTTCTCCAAGCTGCAGGTGGTGTACTTACAGTATAGGCAGTCACATGTACTTGAGATAGAAGCAGTAGTACAATGTTACAGTGTGTGTCCAGTTGTTCTCCAAGCTGCAGGTGGTGTACTTACAGTATAGGCAGTCACATGTACTTGAGATAGAAGCAGTAGTACAATGTTACAGTGTGTGTCCAGTTGTTCTCCAAGCTGCAGGTGGTGTACTTACAGTATAGGCAGTCACATGTACTTGAGATAGAAGCAGTAGTACAATGTTACAGTGTGTGTCCAGTTGTTCTCCAAGCTGCAGGTGGTGTACTTACAGTATAGGCAGTCACATGTACTTGAGATAGAAGCAGTAGTACAATGTTACAGTGTGTGTCCAGTTGTTCTCCAAGCTGCAGGTGGTGTACTTACAGTATAGGCAGTCACATGTACTTGAGATAGAAGCAGTAGTACAATGTTACAGTGTGTGTCCAGTTGTTCTCCAAGCTGCAGGTGGTGTACTTACAGTATAGGCAGTCACATGTACTTGAGATAGAAGCAGTAGTACAATGTTACAGTGTGTGTCCAGTTGTTCTCCAAGCTGCAGGTGGTGAAGGCAGAGATCCAGGATGAGAATGATGAGTACACCAGACAGAGAGAAGAACTCCAGATGGCTCAGTATGAACTTACTAAAGAACTGAAGCTCAAGTAAGTGGAGTTTACACATGTGGAGGCTTGTAGAGGGAACATAGTTTTATTTAAATACTTCGGTGGAAGTAGTACATTCACCTTTATCACCAGTTTGTAGTAGAGAAACTGCTGGACATACAGTCTTTTTTAAAATTATTCCATTGTATAATTATATAAAATACGCCTTTGCCGGTCCCAAGCCCGGATGAAAAAAGAGGAGGGGGAGCAGTAACAAGATCACTAAAAAATCTGGGTTCAGCTGGCCTGGCTGATAGTACCCTGTAAGGTCTCCAGGGATACAGGATGAGCAGAGTTTATACTCCATGTTAGGAGTGGCTGTACATGGCGTCTGTTCCTCATGTCAGAAGCGGCCATTTCTTTTGGAGCTAAGTCGGCCTGCCACTGAGTAGCCACTGAGCATCAAGGGTCACAACTTGATATCCTAATATGATTGAGTGGAGATAAGAAAGAAGATCTTCTTCTTCTTCTTTCTTATCTCCACTCAATCATATTAGGGTATCAAGCTTGTAAAGCTTGAGATCATGACTGGGTGAAATAGAATGCGTCTGCCTTTGTCATTAAGACTGGGAGCACTACTCAGTGGCAGGCCGACTTAGCTCCAAAAGAAATGGCCGCCTCTGACATGAGGAACAGACGCCATGTGCAGTCGCTCCTAACATGGAGTACAAACACTGCTCATCCGGTATCCCTGGATTAGGAGCCCTTACAGGGTACTATCAGCCGGGCCAGCTGAACCCAGGTTTTTTAGCGAGCTTGTTACTGCTCCCCCTCCTCCTTTTTCATCCGGGCTTGGGACCGGCAAAGGCGGAGTTAGAAAGAAGATAATTACACAAGGTCATGGAGACTATATTCATAGATCAAATTTACAATCTTGGTAGGGTTGGGGTCCTGTCTTGAGGCTTCCATACATTCCATATGTAACAATAGTTACAAAAACGAAAAGCGAGTGGGGGGGGGGGCATGATAGGGGGGGGGGGGGGGGGGCAAAGGTGGCGTGATCGTAGCCAACCAATAGGAGGGCGCGCCATTCCAAAAAAAAAAGCAAACGGTGACAGAGATGACTGATTAAGAGATGAAGAATGACGCTCGTAACTGTATATAGAATTGTTGTTGTTTTACTTTGGCGTTTGGTTTTCTTTATTCTACTCACCTTAAGTCGGGTATTTCTTCCTCAATTATTTTCATCAGCTTACAATTAAAGCAAATTGTGGTTAAAACTGATTTTATTATCTTTTTGCCACGACTGCAATACCATTGGCAGAATACCACACAATGTATTCCAGAACAAGCAATAAATTCTATCTCTCAATGTATTACAATAGGAGGAATCACCAGTTATCATTATGAAGAAGGAATCAAAGGCGACAAGTTTATTTATTTATCTTGGCTTTTTTTGACTATGTCCTTGAACAGGCTGTTATATACAGGACATCAGAAAAAGCTTGCCAAGATTATACCACATAAATAAAATTTCTTGTCGTCCTTAGCTTTGATTCTTCGAAAAATGTATTATAACATAACCATTATTAGGTGATCTGCCATCTAAAAATCATATGTGCTTCTTGATGTATTTATTGGGTTTTAACTAGAGGCTAGAGTAAATACATTCTGTCGAGAGATATGTAAATCAGTATTGTTTAATTTTGAGATTAAATTTGTTTTGTTAAATTGCTTCTATGTAAATATTTTTAAAGAAGGAACATAAACTTCTTTTTTTTTTATAAGTTTTGATAATTTTTATTGCTAGAGGGATACATCTTCAAGAAAAATAACACTTCTGGTCCGGATATTCCTTCGTTATTTTTAATATCAATACCCACCCATTAATTTTTTTCTATTGTTTTTTCATGTGTTAAGCATAATTACACAAGTTTGGCCTTAAATACCCATTTCTTGGTTTCTCAAGAAGCCACTGGGACCAAAAATATTTTTGGTCCCAGTGGTACAGACTACTCCACGCTGACGACTGCGAACAGCACGAAACGTGTTCGTGGATGGCTTTTCTTGATTTGTCAAGAAATTGGGTTGGCTAAATATCAGGGAACAGGTTAAATTAATGTTTAGTTGATTTCTGTTCCATTAGATGGCTCTCTGCCATCTAAAAAGCACATGTGCTCGTGGTCAGGATAGCCTTTTTGTTTTAATATAATTTTTGTAAACATTATTATTATTATAATTTCTTCACTACTTGAGGGGGGATAGAATGATAAATACTTGTACCTTGTGAGAGATCTTTGCTAGCTACACACAAGAAGTCTGTGTTAAAGAGTGAAGAGCTGGACTGCTGTTTGTCCAGGTACCTTGTTATAGAAAACTTCATCCCACCTGAGGAGAAGGCCAAGATCCTGAGTCGAATGGTGTTTGACGAGGAGGAAGAAGAGTGGAGACTGATCCCTAGCTCCCAACTGGCCGCGTAAGTCTTCCAAACATCCAGTCAGGTTTGTTGTGCCCATTGTGTTACTAAATAATCCACTCGGAGTCATCGGAGCTCCCTTGGTACTGGTTTTATTTGAAACACGAACGTAAGGAGAACACACACACACAGCCAGAAGAGAAGATGCTCTCTGTCGAGCAGCCAAAACCGAAACTCAATCGCCATCTTCTTGTCTCGGCCGGTCCACGCCACCAGGCGCAAAGTGGCATGATGATTCTCGTACCTGATCCCTCAACAAGGTTGACTGCTCCAGTTGATAGCACTCAGTACAGTTACCTCCCCTGGATGTCAGTAAAGTTGTTGTTTCTAATTCCCTTGTGTAAAGATTACACAAATTCTATGAGTCCATGTTCTTCGAGCTGTTTTATAAGCAGCGGCCTTTCCCAAAGGTCTTGTTTAGTGCTTCTAATACAAACCAAAATGTGTTCTGAAACTGCAGGTGACATTTAGGGCAAGTGGGGTAGATTTTGTTATTATTTTCTATCTTCAATGGCTTGAGATGGTCTGTTCTAAATCTTGTTGTTTGGTACTGTCTATTACTGAGGTTCAGAGCTCCTCCTGGGTTCACTCCACTTTACCAGCTGTGCTTAGGTGGGATCCTCATTGCAGACAACAACACAAATGTTATCATTCTTGGAAGAGAAAGGGTGAAAGTGATCATCCATGTGGTTGCAGCTCACAGCCGGCACCAGACAAGAGGCCTATCTCTGCCCCAGGACAGCGCAGGCCAATCTCTGAGTATGCTCGCATGGCTGCTACCATGGATGGAAGCCCACGGTACAAGGTCAGTCAACTAACTTGGAATCTTGGGAAAGAAAATTCTGATTAACAAAGTACTTTGTTTTTTTTAAATTATTATCCTATTGTATAGTTATACTACAGCGGGGGTGGGTTGAAGTACATCAGGGTCCTTTTTATTTAAAAAAAAAAAAATGCTCCAATGGCCCCCGATTCTTGCAAAAGTCCAACCCCACCAGCGAGTGCAAGTAACCAGACGGGGCTCTGGCATATTTGTAAGTGCAAAGTCAAACTGCTTTTCCCATGTGTAGACATGTGGTGCATTTACAGTAAAAACAGTCGCCAATTTCTACCCACCATGATTATCATGGCCTGTACCACGTGTACTAGGGATAAGCAAAAAAAAAAAATCCTGATAGGGCCACCCAAGATGTGAAAGCTCCTCCCGAGGTGTGAGTAGGACACCCCAGCTATAAGTCTAAGCAGGTCTGTTGAGAGACCCCACCATAGAATTCCAGCCCATTGTATGAATTGGTACATTGAGCTCAAGACAGAGATGACTGGCGTCACATCATGTTTGGGATTAATACGTACAGTACAACATTCGATCACAAATAAAATGATTTGTGTATAATTATACAAGGTCATGGAGACTCAATTCATGGATTAAACATATAATCTTGGAAGGGTTGTGGAATATAGGTCTTGAGGATCCATGCAAGTACTTGGTTTAAAAAGTAGGAATATAGAAAACATATTTCTGTGAAAAATAGACACTTCGGCCAGTTAGAATTTTTTTATTTTCTCAACATTTCAACAAAAATCTTTTGTCTTCGTCGGGAGAAATAAATTTTAAAATTTGAACACCTTGTCAAATGCTTTATTTTGTTTTATTTCTCCTGACGAAGACAAAATATTTTTGTTGAAATGTTGAGAAAATAAAAAACTCTTAACTGGCCGAAGTGTCTTATTTTTCACAGAAATATGAATGCCAGCCAGGCCACCTCTATCTTCAGGATATAGAAAACCTGGTTGAACTTCCCATAGCGTCTACACAACCAACAGTTTTCATCGCCAAAATTGCCCTCCTATTGAAAATACATTCGCACTAGCAGACACCTTCAAACAACAGACTTTCACACAATGCATTATTTATTGGTTTTCTATCTAATAGATATTTTCTCTCTCACTAGTGGACAAATACAAATTACCAAAAGTAAAAATTGAAGTCAATATAAAAAATACCCATGTTAAAATAACATACAGTATTACTTCTTTAATTTGGATTTCAAAGGACCAGATAAAAATCCGCAATAACAAATATCTGTATTCACAAGGTAATAAGACCAAATCTAAATAAATAAATAAATAGTGTGTGACATTTCGGTAACAGCGTTGTTATCATCTTCAGACAAAAGTACTGAACGAAACGTCACACACTATTTATTTATTTGGATTTGGTCTTATTATCTTGTGTTATAATCTATAATCCAAATTGTGCATTATAAATATCTGTATTAAAAAAAAAAGAATGATATTATTTTATACAGTTGAATCTCCATGAGAGGACACCTCTCTATAAAGGACAGTTTTCATTACCAAAATTACCATTTTTACTATTTAGTAACTCTCCAGTAAGAGGATACCTCTCCCTAAAGGACACTTTGACTCTGCAATTAGGTGTTGTCAGGAAGGTAGTTCTATTGTAGTTTCATAAAAAGTAGTGTATACAAGGATTGAATCCATAACCTCTCTCATCACATGCTCTGTCAAACCAACCCATTGTGTTATAGTCGTAGCTTGGTGGCTGTAAGGAGGTTATTGTTATGGAACTTACTTTCCTCAGAATGAAAACTTGTTCTCTGTAATTGCACACACCCTCCATTGAGAGTTGTGTCCTGCTAGTGAAATATTGCCTTTGCTTCTAGTTAGCTGCAGTTTAGGACTAATGAGTTTATGAAGTGTGAAGTAGGAGGCATAGGGGACAAGTCTGTTGTTGTTTCTTATTCCCCTTGTGTAAACATTACACAAATTCCAAATCTGATCTCATGGAATGGGGTGTAGGGATGCAGCTTTCGTTGATCATGACACTCTTTGGTGAAAGTCTGACTGTAATTTAAGGCCGTTCCTAACATGGAAGCCTTTGCTGCCGACTCTAACATAAGTACAGACACAGCTCCTCCATATCCCTAGAGTGGGACCATTGCTGAGGTCCATCAACCGGGTCAGTTGAAGTCAGGATTTTTAAAGAGGTCTTTCTCCTCTTCTAACAATGCTGCTGTTGGTACACAACTGCTTTTTGGTCAGAGTTATTCTGTTGAGGACGAAAAATAAATAAAAAGTGGAAGACATGGTGGAAATTGACTAGAGGATGTGCAGGCGGAGAACCTGCTGATCACAGAGCTGGATATGCCCTCCCGCACCACCCGTGACTATGAATCAGTGTCAGTGCTGTCCCCACATCTCCAGGCTGCTCTGGAGTCAGCTCTGAGGGAGGAGGAGGATGTCCACATTGATGCCAGGTTGGTGACACCCCGTTGTCTGACCCCGCTGACTGGTATTGTCTGTGCAGTCAGCTCCAGGACAGCAGGAGAAGTGCCACTTCCAGGAGCAAGTGAGTATTACCTACTTACAACAAAAAGCCTTTATTCAGGGTCACTGACCCTATACAGGATTCACCAGAGGTATGCATAAGAACAAAGCAGTGAGACAAAGGAAATGAGTATTACCTACTTACCTACATAGAATATATGCATTCTATATACAGTAGAACAACCTCCATGAAAGGACACTCACGCTAGAGGACACCTCTCTACAAAGGACAATTTTTAATTGCAAAATTATTATTTTTACTATTTAACAACTCTCTGTAAAAGGACACCTCTCCCTAAAAGACACTTTGACTCTGCTATTAGGTGTTGTCCTTTACAGGGAGGTAGTTCAACTGTATATATTTATAAAGAATTGTTCTTAAAAAATATCCATTGAAATTTTTAAATATTTCACGATTTGGAAGTCATCAATTTTGAGAGTTGTCAAGAATTTGCGCATGGGTTTCTCCAGATCTTCGATATTGATAAAAACTGGCTGTTGAATGTTCTGTGGACAGATAGAGCTTTTTTTTTCTCTAAACAGAGAAGTTAACACTCAAAACAGCCGTATTTGGGCAACAGAAACCCACAGAATTTTCACAGAAACGCCACTTCATCAGCCCAGAGTTACAGTTTGGTGTGGGTTCACTTTTTTTAATTATTGAATAATTTTTCTTTGAAGAAATCAATGGTACAACTTTTTAAACCCTTTCTGTAACTAGTAGATGTTATATACAACTTTTTAGAGGAAACATTATTCCTATACTGTAGGAAAGACAAGCACTAAGCGAAACAACATTAATGAAAGTTGGAGGACCTCCTCATATTGCCCGCTGTGTCAAACAATTGCTGAAGGGTTGTTAGGTGAAGATCGTGTGATGTCGTCATATATATTTTCCCTTATGGCTGAAACAGAGATCTATGGATCAGTCTTTGCAGAGTTGAGAGATTATAAACCTGCCTTGACACAAAGTTGGTTGTACAATCTCTGGAAGGTACATTGTGAAATTTAAAATCCTGAGTTCAACTGACCCAGTTGATAGACTTCAGCAAGGTTCCTCTCCAGGGATACAGAGGTCTGTACTCATATTAGTAGGCAGCAAAGGCTTCCATGTTAGAAACAGCCTCAAATTACAGTCAGACTTTCACCAAAGGGTGCCATGATCAACGAAAACTGCACCCCTATCATCTTCATCTTCTTCTTTCTTATCTCCACTCAATCACACTAAGGTATCAAGCTTGTAAAGCTTGAGATTTTTGATGGTGTCTGCCGGGGAAGAGTAGAGCTCATCAATGGATGAGTCAATACAGTCAATAATATGTCTTGGGGTTACAGGCTGAGAATTGCACTTAGTACATAGTGGGAAAACCCAGCAACCATTCTGGAAAGTCATTGTCCGTAGATGACCAGACTTAGGTCTGGAAATCAAAGACTGTTGTTCTCTTGGGAGGACAGAACTTGTCCCTCCTGCTCTGTACCATCCCTATCGTGAACTCATGGAATTGGTGTAATCTTTACACAAGGGGATAAGAAACAACAACAACACATTGTGACAGCAGAATGGAAGTTCCTGCACAGTTACAGATAGGGCCCATCTACACACATAAACAGGATTGCCAAGTTTTGACATGATCCCAATGTGTGGTGTAGTCCCCGTCCTAAGACCAGCAAACTCCGCCCCCAAACCTCTGCGCCAGACAACGCCAGCCTGCCTCGGACCAAGTAGCCCCCCTCGACTGTGCCTTGTGGTGTCTCTTGCTTGTGTTGCACCTCTCCCGCGCCCTTCTGGGTCTGTTCTGGGACTGACTACGTTGTCTGGCACATTGTACTTAACTATCATTTAGTTCCCACTTTATTTAGGCCTTCTTACTGTAAACTTGCCAACCCACCCAACTGTATATCACAACTCTTGCTTCTTCTAGCACTAACCTATGCAAAGATGTATGTATACTTAACAAGTATTTTTCAAAAAACTATTTTTGTTGTTTAGATAGAATTTAAGTTTTCAAAATATCTTTTCATTCAAATCTCATATCAAACTATGAAATTGTGGTTCCTACTTATGTTTTGATGCATTAACACCGTTGTTTTTTTTTTCAAAATCATTTTTTGGTAGAATTTAGTAATTTATAAGCTTGTATCATTCTCATTTGGGTTTTTAAAGGGTGCATTTTCATTTGATTTGATTTTTTTTTTTTTTTGTTTTACTATTAAAAAAACGATGACAATACATGACTTAGAGCTGTGATTTGTACAGAAAAAAAAAGCTATTTATTTTTATTTATTTAAACAAACACTTGCACATGGATGCCGCTCACAGTGTTACTGATGGTGATTTTTTTTCTTTTTTCAATGTTGGATTTATGTGTTTTTTTTTTGTTGTTGTTTTTATTGAAAAAAATTAGAATCTCAAGTCATTTTTTGCAAATTTATATTATTTTCAAAATATACTTATATTGAATTTTTTTTTTTGATGAATTGGTTTCTTTTTTCATATATGACAAATTTTTCTCTCTCTGAAAAAAAAAAAACCTTTGCAAATTTGTGTTTTTGTACTTTTGAAAAATGACATAATAAACTATAAAATTATTACTAAACACTAAGTTCATTGAATGAAACTAACACAATAATCATGTCATTTACCTTGTTCTGAGTGTGTGGACATTTGAGGACATCATACTTGATACCAGAGGGTTGGTGGAAGGATGGTCTAAACCATTGGTTTTCTACCGCTATGACCCAGGTGTTCGAATCCCGCATTGGGTACTTTTTTCTAATTTAGAAAAAAAAAAAAAATGCTCCAATGGCCCCCGATTCTTTCAAAAGTCCAACCCCACCAGCGAGTGCAAGTAACCAGATAGTGGGGCTCTGGCAAATTTGTAAGTGCAAAGTCGAACTGCTTTTCACATGTGGTGTACTTACAATTAAAAGCAGTCGCCTACTTCTACTCACCATGATTATCATGGCCTGTACCATGTGTACTAGGGATAAGAAAAAAAATTCGGAACTGGATTACAGAATTGAGTCCTCCTCTATCCAGCTTAGTAGCAAGTTGTGACATTACATATGATGCAATTGCGAAAGCAGAGGTTGGTAAGTTATATTGCTGGGGAGTGAACTAATGGCTTTCTCTTATGTTATTTCACTTTACAGTAACAGAGAAAAACTGTGGGCAGGGAATTGGGGGCTATATATATTCAAAGCTAATTACACAGGGGATGATGCACATAGCTATTGGAATTGTCTTTGAGGATAGCCAGTACTTGCTGAGGGCAATCAAGAGCAAAAAGAGACGTTTGGAATATTAGAAATTTCTAGAAAAATTAATTTAGATGACTCACTTTATGATTTGCTGGTCCCAAGCCTGAATGAAAAATGAGGAGAGGGAGCAGTAACAAGCTGCTAAAAAACCTGGGCTCAGCTGGCCATGCTGATTACTGCCATTTTTACTATTTAGCAACACTCCAGTAAGAGAACACCTCTATCTAAAGGACACTTTAGCTCTGCAATTAGGTGTCCTTTACAGGGAGGTAGTTCTACTGTATCAATAACAAACAAAGAAGTGAGAAGTTTTCTTAGCTTCTCTACCTACTATCACAAATTCATACCTAACTATATACATGTAGCCTAACCTTTGAATGAAGACTTTTCAAGAAAGGCCATGTTTCACATTGAGATTTATTCCTTTGCGGAAAGAGGAATACTCTGAAAACCAATAGGACACATTACTTCAGTCTAGATAAATTCACAAGAAAAATTTCTGATGTGACCTACAAAGTTGCGTTATCTGGAACCCAACAAGGTCATCATAAAACAATAGATATAGTACTCCGCCTTTGCCGGTCCCAAGCCCGGATGAAAAAGGAGGAGGGGGAGCAGTAACAAGCTCGCTAAAAAACTTGGGCTCAGCTGGCCCGGCTGATAGTACCCTGTAAGGGCTCCAGGATGAACAGCGTTTGTACTACATGTTAGGAGTGGCAGCACATGGCATCTGTTCCTCAAGTTAGAGGTGGCCATTTCTTTTGGAGCTAAGTCGGTCTGCCACTGGGTAGTGCTCCCAGTCTTAATGACAAAGGCATTCTACTTCACCCAGTGTGGAAATAAGAAAGAAGAAGATATAGTACTAATTGGTATATCAATGCCATACCCATGGGGATCAGGAAGACCATCTAGAAGAGGACAGACTCACCAAGATCCCAGAGAAGAGTCCCAACTTGAAAAAAAGAAGTCAACCACCACAGACACTCGGACAACTCTGTCTGACCCTATTATTAGATCTAAAGAATTGAAACTGAAGATACAAGTCTCCTGCTGACCATTGGGTTGATTTTCTTTAAAGGAGGAGACTATGTGCTAAAGAAATAATTTTCTGTTGTTGTCGTGTCCAATTAAGAGCCTCAGATGTCTCCATACATCTCTATCACAGCAATGTCCTCTATCTAGGGTGTGTAAAGCTGCTGCTCTGGGTCCATGTCAATTTTCTGTTGTTGTCGAGTCCAATGAAGAGTCTCAGATGTCTCCATGCATCTCTATCACAGCAATGTCCTCTATCTTTGGTGTGTAAAGCTGCTGTTCTGGTCCATGTCAAATTTCTGCTGTTGTCGTATCCAATGAAGAGCCTCAGATGTCTCCATACACGCTATCGTAGCAATGTCCTCTATCTTGGGTGTGTAAAGCTGCTGCTCTGGGTCCATGTCAATTTTCTGTTGTTGTCGTGTCCAATGAAGAGCCTCAGATGTCTCCATACATCTCTATCGCAGCAATGTCCTCTATCTTGGGTGTGTAAAGCTGCTGTTCTAGTCCATGTCAATTTTCTGCTGTTGTCGTATCCAATGAAGAGCCTCAGATGTCTCCATGCATCTCTATCACAGCAATGTCCTCTATCTTGGGTGTGTAAAGTTCTGGGTCCATGTCAATTTTCTGCTGTTGTCGTGTCCAATGAAGAGCCTCGGATGTCTCCATACATCTCTATCACAGCAATATCCTCTATCTTGGGTGTGTAAAGCTGCTGTTCTGGGTCCATGTCAATTTTCTGTTGTTGTTGTAGTGTCCAATGAAGAACCTCAGATGTCTCCATGCATTTCTATCACAGCAATGTTCACTATCTTGGGTGTGTAAAGCTGCTGTTCTGGGTCCATGTCAATTTTCTGTTGTTGTGTCCAATGAAGAGCCTCAGATGTCTCCATATATCTCTATCACAGCAATGTCCTCTTGGGTGTGTAAAGCTGCTACTCTGGGTCCATGTCAATTTTCTGTTGTTGTTGTAATGTCCAATGAAGAACCTCAGATGTCTCCATGCATTTCTATCACAGCAATGTTCTCTATCTTGGGTGTGTAAAGCTGCTGTTCTGGGTCCATATCAATTTTCTGTTGTGGTCGTGTCCAATGAAGGTCCTCAGATGTCTCCATACATCTTTATCACAGCAATGTCCTCTATCTCGGGTGTGTAAAGCTGCTGTTCTGGGTTCATGTTATTTTCTGTTGTTGATGTTGTGTCCAATGGCGAGCCTCAGATGTCCCCATACACCTCTATCACAGCAATGTCCTCTATCTTGAGTGTGTAAAGCTGCTGTTCTGGGTCCATGTCAATTTTCTGCAAGACTGCGGCCATTGCTGGACATGAGAATATGTGGGTAGGTGTTAGTTCCACACAAGTACAATTGTTACATGTCCTGTAGATTTTTGTACCATCTGGATGTATTGTCATTCCTTTATAGTATTTTGTTCCGAGTCTTGTGATTGTTTTTGTAATTCTTCTCTCACCGTTTATTTTGCATATTTGACCTTTCCTTGTCTTTTTTGAAAATCATTAAATATTTTCATAATTTATATTTCAATTATTTTTAACAGAAATAATAAGAAAATTAATTTAACATAATTTATTATGTATTTTAAATTTATGATACACATGTCCCATAACTTAGGTGTGCAAAGTTCTCTAGCTATAAATACTAATTGACATCTAGACATGCCAATGGCATTAATAAAAACTCTTACATCTTTGGAAATCCAAATGACTGGTTACAAATAGACTAATTGTGTGACATCTGTGTCGAAGTGATGCGGCTATTAGATGATGTTGACAAGAGTGGGTCAACAACGGAAGAATGCAACGGCAGCGGTCGACACAACAGAACGGGAGGACAGAGCAATTGTCAGAACAGCTGTTGTAGCACTAGATTCAATGTTATCTACCATCTAAAGTGTGACCAGCACACAAGTGTCCAAAATGACTATCAACAGCCGACTGAGATAGTGGAATCTAAGAGCTCGCCAACCGTTACGATGCCTACCCCTCACACCCATGCACCGACAAGTCTGACTACAGTGGTGTCTGGAGCGATCAACTTGGACCTGCGCTGACTGGGGATGTATAGTCTTTAGTGATGAATTCCATTTCTTAAATATCCTGAAAACCGTCACAAACATGTCTGGAGACGTCCTGGGCAGCGTGTGGATCCTGGCCTTACTTTCAAACACCACACAGGTCCACAACAGGGCGTTATGGTCTGTGATGCCATTTTATTTGATAGCAGGACCTTATTGGTAGTCATTCCTGGCACCCTGACAGCACAACAGTATGTAGATGCCATTCTATGGTCTGTTTTGTTTCCATTTCTCTTGGGTTTACCCAAGGCTTACTTTTCAACAAGATAATGCCCTGCCACACACGGCACGTGTTACTATGGATTGTCTTCAATCTTGCCGAACTCCTCCATGGCCAGCAAGATCACCTGACCTCTCACCTGTAGAACACATCTGGGACACGATGGGAAGGTGATTGCAACCACCCCTGAATCTTGACTATCTAGCCCGACAGTTGGAGACAATTTGGCAAGAAATCCCGCAGCACACCATCCGGAATCTCTATCAGTCCATGACACACCGGGTGACATCCAGGCCAGTGGGGATCCAACGACTAATTGACTTTCTCAATTTGTGACCATCAAAAACTCTGGTAACTAATTGTTCTAAGATTTTAATCATTTCCCCCCCACTATACATTTTCTTCACATACAATAAATTTTGTTCCAATCTGATTTCTTGGTGTTGTAACGGTAGAAGCTGCCTGGCCGACATTCATAATTCTTGAAAATAAAGATACTTCGACCAGTAAATCTTTTTATTACCTTGGAAGTTTCGACAAAAAGCTTTTGTCTTCGTCAGGAGCAAACAAAAATTAAAACATTTGGCAAGGCGTTAAAAATTATTAATATTAATAATAAAAATTATTAGAATAATAATGAAGACAAAAGTTTTTGTCGAAACTTCAAGGTAATAAAAAGATTTACTGGCCGAAGTATCTTTATTTTCAAGAAATATTTCTTGGTGTTTATTTTTTTTCATTATAGAGTGTACTACAACTTCTATGCTACAAAATATAAAATAATTTTGAAGGGAATTTTCCGGGATATAAATAAAAAAGGTATAAAATATAGTATTTGTTAGAGGCAAGTATAGGCCATGCTAATCATGGTGTGTAGGGGTTGTCACTGCTTTTATTGTAAATGCTTCATATAGAGAACCTATGATAAGAAACAATTTGGATTATCTATATATATAAAAATGAATGTTTGTATGTTTGTCTGTTGGTTGGTTGGTTTGTATGTCCGGTATACAAATTCGCAGTAGTGCACTAATTCAAACCAAAATTTCAATACATAGGTAAAAAATAACGAGGATGACGATAGGCTATTTTAAAAAATATATAAATCAATTATTAAAACTATTGTTTTAATGTCCATCTATACAGAGTTCAAAATAACAACTGACTCACCCGTGCAGCCGAGGTCACGCTCCGCTGCGTCACGTGGGGAAACATAGGTAGATGTTTTCTTACATGTTCTCAGCACATCCCCCTTTTTAAGACTTGAAATATATATATATACATTACAAACTTTAAATGCATAATATAATTAATAATGAAGGCGATCCACAGGTTTAACAATTCGTCCACTCCGGGTTCTTATCTGGCCGTCTTCTGAGTCGTTAGAGGGATAATCCACAACTGGGGTCTTCTCATTTTCAACCAGTTCCTCCCCCGAAAAGGTCGGCGTCGATGGGTCGGCTGGATATTGCACTGTATCTCCTTTTCGTAGATGGAACCTGTTTCGACGTAAAGTCCCAACTGGAGTATCAACCATATATGACCTTGGTGTCGATGCTTTCTGCTTTACAATCCCCCAGGTTCGCATATCTGTAATCCAAACCGTGTCACCTTCGGATAGCTCCTCCATGTCCGTAGCTCCGCAGCGTCGATCATATCTGGATTTCATATCCTTTCTCCTTCTCCCCTCCTTTCTTTTCAGGGTCTCAGAGTCCACCAACCTTGGATTAAGATTCTCTGGTGCAATTGGCAAGGTCGTTCGGAGTTTACGTCCCATGAGAAGCTCAGCAGGGCTGTAACCGTTCTCCAAAGGGGTCGATCGATACTCCAGGAGTCCAAGCGATGGGTCTTGATTTTTCTTGAGGATCAACTTAGCAATTTTCACACCTGCTTCTGCCATCCCATTGCTCTGCGGGAATCGAGGACTTGAAGAGACATGTTGGAATCCGTACTGCCTTGCGAAATTTGCAAATTCACGAGCAGCTCCAAATTGCGTCCCATTATCGCTTACAACAGTTTCTGGTACTCCATGTCGGGCAAATATGGATTTGCAACCACGCACCACCACATTGGCTGTGAGCCGATCCAGCTGAACCACTTCAGGAAATCGAGAATAATAGTCAATGACGACTAGATACCACTTATTCTCGAACTTGAACAAATCCATTCCAATCTTTTGCCACGGTCGCGTAGGAAAGTTGGTTGGTATCAAAGGTTCATGTTTTGAGACGGCTTCCTGGATACAGACACTGCACTTTCTGACTGTTTCCGCGATCTCTTCCGAAATTCCAGGCCACCATACCGTCTCACGTGCGCGAAGTCTTGTTTTTGTAATCCCGAAGTGCCCAGCGTGCAACTTATCTAGGATCTCCAGTTTCATACTTGCTGGAATAACAAGACGACAGCTACGCATCAGTAGTCCATTTTGAACGCCGAGTTCATCCTTGACATGCCAATAAGAGAGCAGAGCCTGTGACATTTTCTTCTTATCTGGCCAGCCTTGCTCAAGGTAGTTGACTACTGCTTTCAGGGTCGTATCTTCTTGTTGAGCTTCAAAAATCTTCGTCAAGATATCGTCTTTGTCGAGCTCTTCCAATCTTGTTCTGAGCTTTTCCATCAAAGGTATTGGTACCCGTCGAGGAGTATGCACAGCATATGGTTTTGCTCCAGGTTTCAATTTGATTTCGTAAGGGTTTCCGATCTGTCCCAGTCCTTCAAATACTTCAGGGAATTCCTTGATCGGGTTAATTCTCGTCGCAACCACTTCAATCCGCCTCGCTAGGTTCAAGAGCTCACATGCCCGGCGACTCAGAAGAGGTTCACTCAAACGACGAATGACATAAATCTTCTCCTTGATTTCATAATTGCCATTCCGCAGCGTTGATATAAACATACCCACAGTCTGAAGTTCGGAGAATTCAGCAGCTCTAAGGTTGATATCACTTTTCACTAGTCGTTGCTGTCCCATTATCTTCTTGAAGAGACACAGAGGAACACATGTGACATCCGCCTGGGAGTCGAGCTTGAACTTCACCTTTTTCCCGTTCACTTGGATTTCTGCTGTCCATCGCCTCCTGCACTCGCCTTCATCATCATTGAGATTAGATGAATCCTCCACAGCTGAGACCTCCAGGAGAAAACCAATTTCTTTATCAAGTTCAGAAACAGCTTTGACTTCCGCAGTCTTCGCCTGCTTATCTGGGCAGCAATTTGCAAAATGGCCTGTTTTTGAACACAGGTTACATTTCTGTCCTTCAGCACGGCAAGCCTGTCCTTCCCTGTGGGTGAAACCTCCGCACTTTGGACATCGTGATCTTGTTTTGGCTGACTTCTCCTTCTTCCTCGAAGGCTGCTGTTGTTGTTTCGGTGATTGTTTCTTCGAGTTGAACTTCACCTGATTGACCTTTTGGCTTGTTGAGGGACGCTGCAGGTCGACCTGCTGCTGTCGAACGGCTTCCTGCTGTCGAACCATTTTCACCGCCTTTTCCAAAGTCAGTTCGCTGTCCAACTGCATTCTTTCAGATAAAGCTTTGTCCCTCACTCCAACCACAATTCGGTCACGGATCAACTGCTCATGAAGACCCTCAAATTCGCAACTATCAGCCAATTTGTACAATGAAGTGATGAATTCGTCCACTGGCTCCCGATCCTCTTGGATTCTTGAATTAAATTTCGCACGTTCGTAGATAATATTCTTTCTGACACAGAAGTGGCTGTCGAACGCCTTGAGGACGGAATCAATTTTCATTGCCTCTTCTTCCTTTTCGAACTTGAAGGTCCTGAATATATCATCCGCGCGGTCGCCCATCAAGTACATGAACAAATCGATCTTGTCCGCCTCCTCTTTCTTCTTCATTCCACTGACCACGAGGTATCGTTCGAATCTCTTCCTCCATTTGGGCCATTCGTTGGGAGTCGAGAAGTCGAAAGTTTCTGGAGGTTGAATCTGAGCCATGTTGAATTATCTTCCAAGGTACGCAAAAATCGATATTTTGCGATATACGGGTTCGTATTTTATCCAGTTATCGCTGCCACCATGTTTTAATGTCCATCTATACAGAGTTCAAAATAACAACTGACTCACCCGTGCAGCCGAGGTCACGCTCCGCTGCGTCACGTGGGGAAACATAGGTAGATATTTTCTTACATGTTCTCAGCACAACTATATTTTCAAATTATTCTAAATAGCTCATCTAGAACGCGGTGGAACTGATGGCGGGGCACGCCCATTGGCCGCCTGCGACACGTGGCTTCCCTGTGCGTGCGCATGCGCCGGGAAGCCACTCGCACGCCGGCAGCCGACGGGAGCAGTCGCTTGCTCGCCGGGAGTCAACGGGCGCGCGCATGCGCCGGGAAGCCACTCGCACGCCGGCAGCCGACGGGAGCAGTCGCTTGCTCGCCGGGAGTCAACGGGCGCCGACAACCCTAGGAAGCAAGGTGTAGACAAGATGAAGATTAAAACGTTTTTAAAATATATTCGCACTCGGGTAAAACCCGGGCGTTGCCCGGGCCATTCGTCTAGTAGATTATAAACACAAGGTAATAAGACCAAATCCAAATAAATAAATAGTGTGTGATGTTTCGGTAACAGTGTTGTTACCATCTTTAGACAAAAGTACTGAATGGTAAGTAATGAATACTAAAACCATTCAGTACTTTTGTCTGAAGATGGTAACAACGCTGTTACCGAAACATCACACACTATTTATTTATTTGGATTTGGTCTTATTACCTTGTGTTTATGGGGTGGAGGGTTTGCCACTGCCTTTATTGTAAATGCTCCATATATATCTCTAGACATTTAGAACATAGTTTGACCTTGCAAGTACAAGACGACAGAGCCCTGTTTGATTGCTTACATTTGTTGCTGGGGTTTGACTTGGGCAGCAAACAATAACTACAAGTATGATGAAAGCACAATTTGGATTATAGCTACAAGGTAATAAGACCTAATCCAGATAAATAAATAGTGTGTAACGTTTCAGTAACAGCATTGTTACCATATTCAGACAAAAGTACTTTCATTCAGTACTTTTGTCTGAAGATGGTAACAACGCTGAAACGTCACACACTATTTATTTATTTGGATTTGGTCTTATTACCTTGTGTTTATTGAGAACCTAGTTTGACCTTGCAGGTACAAGATGACAGAGCCTTGTTAAATTGCTTACATTTGTTGCTGGGGTTTGACTTGGGCAGCAAATAATAACTACAAGTATGATGAAAGCACAATTTGGATTATAGATTATAGCTAGAAGGTAATAAGATCAAATCCAAATAAATTAATAGTGTGTGATGTTTCGGTAACAGCATTGTTATCATTTCTTTTGTCTGATGATGGTAACAACGCTGTTACAGAAACATCACACACTATTTATTTGAATTAAGGTCTTATTTTCTTGTATCTATACAAGTATTAAATGCCTGTTTTACCAAGCTATGATTCATAGATGGTAACTATGTCCCTAGAGGGAGTACAAGTTCATCTTTTTTAAAACCAAACATTAGCGAATAAGTACAAGAAAATAAATTTTTATTCTTTTGTCTGATGATGGTAACAATGTTGTTGCCGAAACTTCACACACTATTAAATTAATGGTCTTATTTTCTTGTATTAAAATCTATAATCCAAATTGTGCCTTATCAATTTTATAGACTTCAATGGACCTAAGAAGTTATTCTTCCTATGAGCTGAAGAAAATGAATTCCAAAGTGAATATCAATGTTGATGTTAAGCCATCACTTGAAGATTCTATTTAAAAGAGTTCAGGATCTGAAGCTCTCTTCTACTTCAGTACTTTTGTCTGAAGATGATAACAACGCTGTTACCGAAACGTCACACACTATTTATTTATTTGGTCTTATTACCTTGTTTTATAATCTATAATCCAAATTGTGCCTTATCATTAGCAAATAAGGTCACAGAATTCTTTTTTTTTTTGCTTATCCCTAGTACACATAGTACAGGCCATTATAATTATGGTGGGTAGAAGTAGGAGACTGCTTTTACTGTAAGTACACCACATGTCTACATATGTGAAAAGCAGAATTCCAAGTGGGTGTCAAGTGTGTCAAAGACAATAAAGGAGACAAAATATTTCTATAAATACTGAGAGATGAGAACTTTTACTTCGATAGAAATCATGGGGGGAACTGGGGACGATAATAAATAAGTTGGGGGGTGGGGTGGGACGACAACAACAAACAAACAATCAAAACCTAAATCACAAAATATGGGAGGTACAATGTTATGCTATTTGTCAGTGAGTAGTTGAAGGAGAGATAAAATTGAGAGTAAGAGAGAGTAGAGATAGAGAGAGAGGAGAGAGATGGATGAGATCATTGTATCAAAGAGGAAAGCAGTGAATATGTTCAGTATGATACAGCAGCAGCAGGAGAGAGAGATAGAGAGAGAAAGAACGCTACAAAGGTCAAATGGGAGGAGGAGCCAGAGTGTTCGCAATACGCTGCCACAGATCCTTCTTGCAGGACTTGGAGCGTCGGATACTCTGTAGAAACTCATTGAATTGAACGTGTCCACCTGGGGTAAGCTGGAAGGCAGAACGAGCGGCCCGGATGATGTTGACAAACTCGTCGTACTCCCCAGCTGTGATGTGGTACATCTTAAAATGAGCACATGCTATAAACCTGGGAAACACACACCACACAGTCATGTTAGTTCTAGTCATGGCATAAACCAACATCTAGCTAATGTATATAGCAGAAATTCCAACAATAAAACATGTTTTTAGAATATAAAACCTCCCAGTCAGTGTATATATGTATGTATGTTTGTCAGCTATACACGTCCACAATACGTAACTAATCTGACTGAATTTTTAACATTATATAGAGTTGAATCTGGAAAACTTATAGGCAAATTTTCAGGCTTCTATCTCGAATATCCTTATAGTTATTAACAAATTTCCCTATTTAACTCGCAACCATCGCCTCACTGCGGTAACTTCAAGAAGTAAAGTTGAGGAAGGATGGACCACGTGGGGCGACGGGGGATTGGTGGAGCGGGACCGTTACAAGAGTGACGACCTTGAGTGACGAAATGATGACGTAGAGGGAAGAAATCACTTGCTATCATTTTATGTATATATCAAATTTAAAATATATTCATAAAAAAAAAATCAAAATAATACAAATTTCAAGTATCGCTGTGAAAATTTACATTTTTATTTTTATATTTTAAAAACATTCAAAGTTTGGAGCGGGACATTTCACAAGAGTGACATCCATGGCGCCAATTTATAATTGTAACGAATAGTATTTGAATAAAAAATTTAATAGGGTAAAACCCGGGTCATTCGGCTAATCTATTTAATAAAGGACAAATTTGGACGAAATCAAATGCCTGTCAACCTCCACTGAGAGACAAAGTAGAAGCTCCTGAAACTTCTCAAGTCATCTACTCACACATTTGGGGGATGGTTTCTCACTGGAGGACTTAGTGCTTATTATGAAAATAATTGGACGGGAGAGGCGCCCTATGCTTTTATAGATCAATTTCTTCCCAGCAAAATTCTCATCTATATATTAGCCATAGATTTGGCCCAGCCACTTTACCAGCTAAACACCTCTTTGACAGATTGTGAGGATTCCATTAGATCCTGTGTGGATCTCATGGAATAAAGTCCGCCCTAGACTATGGTCTCTAGGTGGACTCTTCTCAGTTTGCTGGTGTTGTGGCTTTGTCACCGACCCGAGGCTGCTAGTTAGCGGCAACGGTCAATAGATGGCATCTAGTTTTTAAGTTTAATTTGACGGGAGAGGCGTCATATGCTTTTATAGATACAGTTAAACCTGTCATCAGCGCACCCTCTAAATAGCGCCTCCCTCTCTATAGCGCCCGATTTTAAATACGTAGTACGATGCGATTTACATTAAAAGTGACCTGTCTATAGCACCTTATTGTGGTGAGTCCCCAGAGGGGGCGCTATAGACAGGTTTAACTGTATATATATCATCTGGGGTGAAATTTTTTTTATCCCACACATCAAATTCTTAAAAATAAATATAATTTGAAATACCTACAGATTTCCAACCAACCAGGTACACTCATCCAAACAGTGGAACTTACTCTAATTGAGGTTGCTATATGGCGGCAGAGTACAACTCATGGTTCGGGTAATGAACAAAACCCAATAATTGAAATAATTTAGTTGTAAAATTGTATGAGAATGATATTCATTTACCAAAAGGGGCACCTCTCCCTTTAAAAATGCATTAAAAATGAATTTGATAATGCCCAATTTGGGTTATAGATTATAAACACAAGGTAATAAGACCAAATCCAAATAAATAAATAGTGTGTGACGTTTCAGCGTTGTTACCATCTTCAGACAAAAGTACTGAATGGGGATAGTAACTGTTATCAAGTGTGTAAACAAGATAGCAGATAAGAAGAAGATATTTATCTGAGAAACACAGAATATTATTCTTAGAATTAAAAGTGGAAAAAACCCAATTTTTTTTATTTTTTTATTTTTTCAAATATAATTAAAAGCATATCTATAAATATCATTTATATTTCTTCTTTCTTCCATTCTGTTAATTGTAGCACATTTCTTTTGAATGAAAAATGCTTCTTTAAATTGTCTCTTAAAATAATTTTTCTCATAATCTAGTATCTTTGTTTCTTTTAGGTTAAAATTATTATGTCCTGTGATTTTTCTATGTTCTACAAGTGCAGAATTCTCAATTTTATCCCATTTCAGAGCATATTCATGGTTTTTCATTCTTTCTTTTAAAGTTCTGGATGTTTGTCCTACATAGATTCAGTACTTTTGTCTGAAGATGGTAACAACACTGAAACGTCACACACTATTTATTTATTTGGATTTGGTCTTATTACCTTGAGTTTAAAAATGAATTTCTTGATCACATCTCTGCACAAAGCATATAGACTCGGATTGGTGCATATTCCAGAGGTGGTCTGAGTACATAACTTTCTGATCCTGTAAGGTGCTATGAAATCAAAGCTGCCTCTGTATTGATGAGAGCTAAAGCCTGAAACAATGGTTACAGGTTGACTTTTGTTGAAGTGGTGAAAGCAGGTGTTGTGGCATATTCACATGTTTTGGGCCATAATATTGTAGCGTAGAAATCAAGCCTTAAATATCCTAAGATGAAAAAGTATTTATTGATGACGTCACAGCGACGAGTCGACAATTATTAACAGGTCAGCCAAACTATATACAGCTAGGGGATCTTAAGCAAGCAAGCAAAGAAATATTTTAAAGATGATTTCACAAATACAGAGTAATATATATTTTTATAATCTGTTGAATATTTTCATTGAATAATTAAATAATAAATTATTTCTTCGCCACAATATATAAATGATGTGTAACAAATAAATTTACTGGAAATGTGTTTCCTTTCAATAATATCATCAAATATTAACGATGTTGCCAAACCTTTGGATAGCAAAACACTTATGAATCATTTTTTCATTGAATTGTAAAAATATTCCCATTGGTTAAAATTAACCTGCTTTAGCAATTCGATAAGGTTGATATTTCTACGTTAATTTTGCTTTAGCAATGCTAAAAAATGCTAAATGTGAATTGATCTATACTTATTTGGTCTTGGAATTTTTGTATTGATTTAGGAAAAGTGTCTTAAAAGAAAATAAGACCTAATCCAAATAATTTATTAGTGTGTGACGTTTCAGCAACAACATTGTCACCATCATCAGACAAAAGAATAAAATGAAACGTCACACACTAATAAATTATTTGGATTAGGCCTTATTTTCTTTTATTAAAATCTATAATCCAAATTGTGCTTTATCAGGAAAAGTGTGTGTATGTAGGAGGGATACTCACATCTGCTGGCACTTCTGGATGAGAGGGGTGACATAATGAGATCGCATGGGCTGACCGGCCAGGTAGGGCGCTGCGTCTAGGATGAGTTCGTGAAGAATAAAGGGGCTAGCTACACTGTTTACAGTACATATACAGAAGTCTTGGAGATAGGAAGGCCCTGCAGCACCCCGGATGTCAACATTGCCTAACAACCTCTATGGCTCAACTTACCCAATTTTTTAGCTATTGCTAGTAGCCACTTGACATCCTCCCCGTAGGGCGGATTACGGGAGTACTTGGCTTGTGGCCTGTCGTCGTGGACTCTGCGAGCTAATGTGTCCATTGCCAGCATGCCCACGCGGTAGGCTGCCAGGAGGTAGCTGATCCTCTGCTGGTTGACCCCAGGGCTGTGTGGAGACGGCCGTGGGGGGCTGGTGCTGGGGGGGTAGAGGGGTCTCAGGTGGTGGTGGGTAGAGGGGTAGTAGGCCAGAGTGCCGTATTGGTAGGCCGTGGTAGCTGGTACGTAGGCCAGGTAGGGGCCGCCAAAGGCAGGGTAGGCCAGGGTGTAAGACACTGGTGGTGGGGGGCAGGCAATCTGCACCGTGGTGATGACATTCTCCATCATGATGGGGGCCTCCGTGGTGACCGGGGGCCGGGGCACAGGCTCCTCCCCACTCACCCCTTCATTGTACAGCTCGTACCACTTCTTGGCCACCTCAAAGAGAACTTCAGGGTAGACTCCACCTCCCTTAGCTGCAGCTTCCACGGCTAGACATGCCCGTTCCAGCAGCTCCCCACTCTGCTCCTTGCACTGGATCAGTGCCCTCTGGATCTCGTTGGGATTGAGGGCCTGGGCATGTGGCAGGCAGGACAGTGCGAGGTCGGCTGCTGCCCGGACTAAACTGGGGTCTCGGCCCCGCGACGCCCGGTCCGCCAGCGAGGCCACCTCTGGTGGAGTCAGGTGGCCCTCCCACGTCTCCATCAGAAAATGGAGGGCCGCTGTGCCGATCTCCATGGCCTGGCCTGCAACACCCACAGTGTCTAACACATCTGCTTCCCCCATGTAGCTGGGGAGTGGAAGACACAAAGAGCTGATAGCAACAGAAATGGAAGCCATTTTTAATTTTAGGGAAAATTTACATTACCAAAAAAAAAAAGCCACAATTTCAAGAACTAACTGGTGTAGAGACTTCAAAAGGTAATAACATGATCAAATAATGGTTATCTATTCATTTTGGTGGAATCAATGCTACCCATTTCAGACTAAAGTTCTTGAACTAGAGTGCACAATAGTGCTCTAAAGTAGGATACTTATTTGGCCATGTATCTATTGTCTAAATTATAGCAAGGTGGAACAGTGAACAGAGCTTGTCTCAACTTGGGTTCATACCTCTGAAGACAATCCGATTGTAATTTTTAAAACAACATATTTGAACCAACTTCCAATAGGAAACCAGGTGTATCCAATGTTTTTAGGCTGGTTCTCTTGGAAGTTGCTTACTGCATGTAGGTGGTATACTAAGGAAGAAAACATCAGATTTCAATAAGGTCCTTTTAAAAAATAAATGCTCTGACATCAAGGAATCCCTGTGAATTCACAAATCGAATCAATACCAACTCATTCAATCAATTCCCAGCCAATCATAATACAACTACCATAAAGTATGAAGGCAAGTAAAGAAAGAATAATAAATATTTTATTATGGAAATAATACTACTCTCCTGTAAGAGGACATCTCTCCCTAAAGGACACTTTCTTCTCTGTAATTAGGTGTTGTCCTTTACAGGGAGGTTCTACCTTATATATTTTTTAATATATCATATTAAATTTTTCAAAAATATAGTCCAATTTCTTTAATTCAACAACCAAAGGATCATAAAAAAAAAATTGTAAATTAAAGTCAGTTAAACGAAGCTTCGCTTATAGCGAACCTAAAGTCATCCCCAATTCCATTCTATGGAAAATATCATTGGTATAACAAACTTTAAAAAATAATAATAATAAATAAATAAACTACCCGTATAAGGAATTAATTTTATGTCCCAAAATAATCACAAGGTAATAAGACCAAATCCAAATAAATAATTAGTGTGTGATGTGTTGGTAACAACCCTGAAACATCACACACTAGTTATTTATTTGGATTTGGTCTTATTAACTTTTTTTTATAATCTACTAGAAGAATGACCCGGCTTCGCCCAAGAATTCCCCCGAGTGAAGTATCCTTCATACTGAAAGTACATCAATAATAAATAGTAGAAGTGCCATAGAATAGCAATACAGAAGAAACACATAAACTACAGGAAAAAAAAGTGTGTAATGGCAAAAATTGTATTATATTAGTGTTTAGGTATTTGATTTAATTATTTTTTGCAATTCATTTAGTTGTTTCAAAATTAATATAGTTTAAATAGACGGCAGCTTTTCCACCAAACCCCAATTAACCTTTGAAATTGCCTGAGTTGAGTGACTGACTGTAAAGAATCCTGACTGTGATGCCCATCTTCTCAGTAAAAATAAAAAAAAATTAATCCAAAATACTGGCATTTAAATATTTTTCTGTAAAAAAATAAAAGAGCATATGGAAATATTAGGCAAACATATGTGTTCGCTAATGATTGCGACTGCACACATTTTAAACGATTTTTAAAAAGATATTTAAACAAATAAAGGCCAGAACAAAAATTAATAAAAAATATCAAATCCATTATTTACATACATTCACAAAAGCAAACGATGACAGAATTGATGACTCTGATACTTGTATATAGAATAATATAAATGAGAGAGTTTTAAAAATTGTAAAAAAAAAAAAATGCATCGGCCGGGAATCGAACCCGGGCCGCCCGCAAGGCAGGCGAGCATTCTACCACTGAACCACTGATGCTTAAAAGAAATGGCCATATTTGGGTATTTATTCCATTCACAAAAGCAAACGATGACAGAAGTGATTGTTGATGACTCTGATACTTGTATATATGATAATCCAAATTGTGTCCCTTATCGTCCCAAAAAAAATAAATTCTATTAAAAATACTAGGCTTATAACAAACTCAAATTGTAATAAAATTAAAATTGAAAATAAGATTTGTGCAACAACAAAATTTTTATCATATTTCAGCTCACAGATCTCGATTTAAAAAAAAAATGAATTTAGCCTTTTATTTATATTTATGTTCTATTTTTGCTGCATGTTACTTAAAGTTTTACATATCATACTTTCTATTAAATGGTTAACCTTTGCTTTTGTCAATTTTGATTAAGAAAAAATGCAATTGACTTCCAAAATAGGAAAAAAATAATAATAAAGAATTTTTTTCTAAAAAAAAGCTATTACAAGAAAAAAAGTCATTATTAAATCTTTTCAAAGTGAAAACAACCCAGACATAATTTCAGAACATGTTTTGATAAGGCACAATTTAGATTATCTATATATATAAAAATGAATTAGATAATAAAAGGCATATATTGGATTTGAAAAAATATTTATTTTGCCAATATTTCTGCTGGCTGAACGCCAACCTTTATCGAGGCATTACATTTTTGTATACACAAACTCAGCGCCGCATAGTGTTATAATATCACAGTTGAAATCAATTAAAATACAGAGTAGGTGGGAGAAATTTGTGCATGAAAAAATTATTATAAAAAATAAAAAATGCAACTAAAAATGTAAAATATCTTTAAAAATAAAAGGAAAAAAAGTTCTATCTTATATTTAAAAAAAATTGTAATAAAAGTACATAAATGTATGTGTGTGTGTGTCTGTCCTTTATGCCTGACCAAACCACTCATTGGAAAGCCATGAAACTTTGGGAAGTTATTTAGTATAGTACTGGGAAGGTTTCAGAAAAATAATTTCTTGAATATCTTGAATATCCTTAGAGTTATCTGCAGTATTGTAGATTTAACTCGAAAGCAGCGCCCCCATTGCGACGATGTTAACAAGTTTTTTTATCCATAAGTTTTATTATCACTAAGTTTATTATCTTAAAGATTATTTATCAAAAGTAAGATTTTCTACCTATTAATTGCGCACAAGTCAAAGTTAGTTATCGAGTATTTTTCAAGGGACCGGGAAAAAATGTTCACTAGATAAAACGATGATTTTGTAATGTAGAAAATTAGGAAAGACAAAATTCAGGATGACACGGCAATTTATTTGAGACAAGAATAATGATACAATTCCAAGGCAAGATACTATTCCTTTAACTTCCAATTACCGAGGGAACCAATTAATATTGATTTTATTCAACTTATCGAGTATTTTTCAAGGGACCGGGAAAAAATGTTCACTTTATCGAGAGATTCAAATTTACGAGTTTCAAATTATCAAAATATATCTTTTTTTTTTAATAAGTTTATAGAGAATTGTTTTAACAAATGTTCGTTAGACAAACCTTTACTAGGGTAAAACCCGGGCGAAGCCGGGTACATCCGCTAGTAGATTATAAACACAAGGTAATAAGGTCAAATCCAAATATATCAATAGTGTGTTCACTATTTATTAATATTTATACACACTATTTATTTGGATTTGGTCTTATTACTTTGTGTTTAGAACATGTTTTAAAAAATATATGTTTTCTATTTTAATGATAAGGCACAATTTGGATTATATATATAATACAGTTATGAGCGTCATGCGTTCTTAATAATTCTTCATCTCTGTCACCGTTTGCTTTTTTTTGGAATGGCGCTCTCCTATTAAAGACACCTAGTTGCAAGCCAAAATGCCCTTTAGGGAGATTTGCTATTTTATTATGTTAAAATTGAAAAAGATAGGGCAAAGTCTGACAACAACAGCTCTCCATCATGGAGACTGATAGAGTAAATATTGATATCAATGCACTGTGAGTGGGGAAGCCGACATGAGCTATGTTCCAGGGATGTCAGCAAGGTAGAGAAATATGCTAGTCCCCTCAAACATCAATATTGGGATTATTCAATCTGTGGTGACCACACTTTGCTTCAGCGAGCGTGGACAAAGCTTCAATACACATACAGGCAGTAGTGTGGCGGCCTCACTACACCACGGCAAGCGGGAGCTGGGAGAATACCTCACTACGCATGTGGCATCCTGGACTCTTGGCACGTGCGTCATTCAACAACAAGGCTTGCTTACAGCGGCCGTTACTTCTTTTCTCTATATATATTTCTGGCTTTAAATAAATATATTTTATAAAACTAATTATAATTTTATCAGCAGCCTTTCCTCAAGTCACAACAACATGCACGCAACCATCCCACAAATCTAATTTAAATGGTACACTTGGTAGACTGAACTCCTACAGCTGGCTAACAAAGTGGATGGAATCTGCAGTCTAGAGACCAAACTTAGCACAAAGCTGAAATTTGGGGCTTTCAATAGCATTAGGCAAGAGAGGGAGGCTGAACAAACTGGAGGTGTGATTACCATATTATGAAATCTTTCATTTAAGAAAATTAATATTACAACAAATACAGGATTTACATAAATATTGGAGAGAAAAATCATGGAAAACGATAGAAGGCCAATCAAAGGTAATAAGGACAAATCCAAATAAATAGTGAGTGACATTTCGGTAACAGCATTGTTACAATCTTCAGACAAAATATTGAATGAAGATGGTAACAACACTATTATCGAAACATCACACATCATTTATTTATTTATAATTAGTCTTATTACCTTGTGATTATAATCTATAATCCAAATTGTGACCTATCAGAAGACCAATCCATATCTTCAACAGCTTTCGGCCGGAGAACAAACCAGGACCAACATCAAATAGCATAGCCAACCTAGAGAAATCATTCTCTCTCATGGTGACTTCAATGGCAAGGACCAGTTTTGGGCATCTCATGAAGATAATCAAAGAGGAGATGGTTGTCTGATGATGGTAACAACAGTGTTACCGAAACGTCACACACTATTGAATTATTTGGATTAGGTCTTATTTTCTTGTATCTATAATCCAAGTTGTGCTTTATCAAAAACTAACAAGATTCACTAATATACAGTAGAACTACCTCCCTGACAACACCTAATTACAGAGCTAAAGTGTCCTTTGGAGAGATGTGTCCTCTTACCAGAGAGTTGCTAAATAATAAAAACAATAATTTTGCAAATGAAAACTGTCCTTTGTAGACAGGTGTCCTCTAGCATGAGTCTCCTTTCATGGAGGTTCTACTGTATAAGCACAAAATAAAAATAAATTCGCTATAAACAACTACCCAAGATAATTCGGCTCCATAGAATTACACTTAACGACAAAGAGATAAAATGCAACAACAACAGTCCTAGATAGCTAGGGATCACTTTATCTCTCACTTTTAATAACACACATTAATTTTTTACACATATAAATTTACTGGCAATGCAATGCTTCTTTTAAATATCATCAAATATTATCTCTACTGACCTTACTGAATGAGAGGGCTTGGCTCATCAGTAGTGAACCCTCTCAGCGGTTTGGCCAAATTAATCTCTAGACCACTCTACTATTGTATTGGATTGGTTTGGAATATACCCTGTATTTCCTATGGAAGGCAGCTTAGGGGTGTTTAGTGAACTATGGATATAAGCTTATAGGTCTGTAGAGTAACATACATATAATTTCAAGGTATTGCATCGAGCAAAGCTCTTCCGCAAAATATGTTTTCATAACAAATATATATTAGTAAATTAAATTTAATTGCCATCTATCGTTAAAATTTTACACATATAAATGTGATGTATGGGAAAAAGGATCCTGAGAATCTTTTCGACTCTCTATAATATAAAAAAAATGCTTTGTCCTGAGAATCCTCGGGCGTGGATGGGATTTTGTATTTTTGGGCAGTCGTTATCAATGGCGGTGGATGAAAAAATCGGCACACTATATCGATTAATGAATCACAAAACACCTCGGAATATTAATCATTGGCGGCTCGGGAGAGGAGATGGAAGGATTTTCACGATTAAATTGGATTGAGATGACTCACATCTTGGACCTCGAGGCACTACTTTGAGAAGATGCACACACACGTCTTGACACACACGTTACCGACCGAAACTGTGGTTGCCCCGCCCCCTGGCTTGGGTCATGTGGGACCCTGCTTGACCTTTGATTGGTCCTTGTCTCTGTCGGCCATGATGGTAAATTTGGTCGGGAAGAAGCTTCCTAACATCCCAATCTCTCAGGACATTCAACTCTGGAATATGAGGGCCTCTTTGTTCTAAGTGACCTAGATACACGACTTGGATCTGTCGTTCTTTTCTCTTCTACTCCTTCCATCTCCAAAGTCCTTTGACTGCCATCTTTATTTTAATCCATACAGAATACATTATATCCAACATGGTACATAATTATTTATTAGACAATATTCTTTATAATATTACAGATGCGCCCCCTATGAATAAGAATTTTAAAAGGGATCTGTATTAAATTCTGAAAAAAAGAAAAATAATTTTTTGGGAAAGAAAAAAATATTTTTTTTTTTAAAATAGTGAGTGGTTAGATACAATTGGGGAGAAAGTAAATGATGGAAATAAGTAAAAAAAGAAATTTGAGTAGATAGGGGTGCTTGCTAAACTAGGAAAAAATATGATAATTTTTTGGAGAAGAGAAAAAAAAAAAAAAAAAAAATCTTGCCTGCATAGGTGTTCAATCTTGCTGTGTGGAAACCCACAGCAAGGGAAACTCTATGAGGTGCAATCCAAACAAAACATATAAGACATTAACAGAAATAAAAAGAAAACTATAGACAATAAATTTTGGTGATGGAGGGAAAAAAAAAAGAAAAAGAAATCTGATTAGCCTTTGGGGCGGTGAAAAAAATATAAACAAAACATAAAAAAAGAAATCAAAGCTCCTGTATGATAACTGAAGGCTGATACATGAGAAGTATTGCGTCAGGTCAGTTGTTCATTCAGTTAGGACAAAACAAGGTTTAAACAATAAAAGGAAAAAATAAACTTGAGGTGATTAAAAAATTGAAAGGGTGATAGACATGGATGGTGGGAATAAAAAAAATAAAAATAAAAAAAATAAAAGTGCTGGTTGTGTACAAGTCCTTAAAATTGGTTAACAAAAATATACACAAAAGAAGAATATTTTTTTACATAACAATGTCCAATCTTTGTTTATTATAGGGTCGTAGGTCATAAGGTTGCCAAAACTATATAGGTGCGTGAATGTATGCGAGTGTGTGTGAGTGTATGTTCCAGAAAGTAACTTTAAGTGTGGTGACACGCGAAAAGTGACGGCGGGTTTGTTTACATTCCGCAGGGAGGGTGTGACGTCGGTCACGTGATCGGAAAGGACGTGACGTCGGCGCAGCGGAAGGTTTCTGTAAAGTGGACGCCAGCTGACGGCGGGGTGATCGACGAGTGATGTAAGGTGGGGAGATTGCTATTCGACTTGGCGCGCTCTAAAGAGGGTTTGGAAAATCTCTCCTATGATTTCACCTATTAGAGCGACCAAGGCATGACTGTGGACAAGGATGGTCCATAACTCCGGGAGAATTATTCCTATGGTTCGATGGATTAGTTCCACTACGGCGATGGTTATTTCGAATAGGGCTTCCTGTAGTTGGAAGAGACGGTTGGGCTGCAGTGTATAGACACTGACATACAGTAGGGTGGCCATGGGTAATAGTACAGTGGGTAGGATGAAAAGGTTGATGAGGTATAGGAGGTGGAACAAGGGGAAGGTTTTCACGTTACGAAAAAACCTTGCCTGTAAGGGAATTGGTTTGGGATCAGCCCTAACTGTAGGGATTGGGGTTTTAACTTTGGTTATATGGGTTGGACGGGATATTGCAGGTTGGGGAATATCGCGTTGGGCGATAATGTTACATTGTGGGTCAACAGGGGTGGTAGTGGTACAATTGCCTATTGTAGGAGCAAAGCGCTCAACTGTAAAGAGGTCTGGGGTGAGGTGCTCGAACAGTGGTGGTAGCGTCCTAGATTGGGGTTTAGCAGGGTGTGGTATCAGAGTGGGAGGTGCGATATAACGAATATTTTCGTTATAGTACTGTAATTTATTTACATGGACTGTGTCGGTATTCCGATTTAGAGGTTGGTTGGGTCGGTTTATTCTCACCACGTTGGGAGAGATGATCTCTAAGATCTCGTAGGGACCCGTGAAATACGGAGCCAGTTTGCCTGTATTGGGGTGATGGTAAACTTTTACCAACACGAGATCTCCGGGTTCAAAATGGGGTGTCTTATGTTGTTGGTCGTAGGCATGTTTGTCTTTGAGGTGCTTGGCCTGGGTACGTTCATGGGCTATCCGTCGGGCTGTGGTTAAAACGGGGTAGGGGTTTACATGCTCAGTGAGCTCGGGAGGTAGAACGCCGAACATCAGGTAGCCAGGTGGGAACCCGGTAACTGAGTGGGGCGTGTTGTTATACACCACAGTAACGCGCTTCGCCAGCTTAGTCCATGCGGCTTTGGGGTTTTCCAAATGGAGTAACCTTAGTTTGCCTGTTAAGGTAGCGTTCAGGCGCTCGCATAGACCATTAGCTTGGGGGTTGTTACTGGTGGTGAGCAGGGGATGGATGTTCCTGTTAATCAGGAACTTCCTGAACTTTGGTGAGGTGAACGCAGGCGCTCTATCCGTGAGTAGGCGTTTCGGAGAGCCGTCCTGCAACACTCGCTTTATCACCTGTTGATAGGTGGTGAGGCTGGTAGATTTTGAGGGGAAGGTCCACGTGTAGCGCGAAAAGTGATCCACCACAACGTGGAGGTAAGTTTTGGCGTTACCATATTTGGCAAGCCCAGCTATGGTGTCGAGGGCGACCAGATCAAAAGGCTGAGTGGCCACAGGAAGTTGTCCTAGTTCCCCAAACGTGGGACCTCGAGGGTGTTTTGTTGACTGACAGATGGCGCAGGCTTTGGTGGTTTTGGAGATGTCTTCTGACATCCCCTTCCAGTAGTACTGGGTAGAGATGAGCCTGGTCATCTGGGATATGCCCGGGTGGTTGTACCGACTGTGCACCTTTGTTAGTAGGTCGGGAACGAGGGCGTCAGGGACGACAATTTTGGTTACACCTCTACGCTTTAGGGTTTGCAGTCCGTTTCGATCAATGGTCAGTTTAGATTCTCCCGAAGGAGTGAGTTGATGGTTCTTAATGATGGTGGCGTCTAAGAATCCACAAAACGGGTTACGGGATAGGAGGTCCGCTTCATGTTGTAATGATCCTTTTATGTAGCGGACTTCGTATTCGTAACACGATAACCTCAAACTCCATCGGAATAATCTGCCTGACGGGTTTTTGATCGTCTTCAGCCACTGCAGTGCGTGATGGTCAGAAAATATGGTGAATTTTCTGCCCATTAGATACACACGGAACTTCTCCACGCTCTCGACAATGGCGAGGCATTCTAGTTCGGAGATGGTGTAGTTCCGCTCGTGTACACGCAGAGCGCGGCTGAAATATTGGACTGGGTAGGCCTTCCCAGCGGAGTGGACTTGTTTGAGGACGCCTGCAATGCCAAGTGTTGATGCATCGCAATATACCTGGCATGGTAGTTCATCCTTGTAGAGGTGCAATACGGGGTGTTGTGTGAGGCTTTCCTTCAGGCTGGTGAACGCCTTTTGGCATTTGTCATCCCAGTCCCACGTCACATCCTTCTTGAGAAGGTTGTTGAGTGGGGTCCGCAAACGGGCATAGTCCGGGATGAACTTATTATAGACGTTCACGGCGCCTAAGAAGGATTGCAGCGTTTTGCGATTGTTCGGGGGTGGGATAGCGTGGATTACGTCGGTATTGCGGATAAGTGGGGTGGTGGTACCAGCGGTGATTGTGTACCCCAGAAATTCGATGGTCTGCCTAAAAAACTCGCATTTGGTGAGGTTGAGTTGCAAGTTCTCCGCGTCGCAGAACGCGAAAAACCTGCGCAGGTGTTCTTGGTGTTCCTCCAGTGTCTCCGAATATATGACAAAGTCGTCAAAATAGTGCGCCACACAATCAAGTCCGTGCCCCTGCAGGACCTGATTGATTGCCCTTTCATAGATCTGTGGACTGGTCTTAAGTCCGAAAGGCAATCGGGTGGGCTGATACAACCCGTCTATCGTGGCGAAGGCCAACAGTGGTCGCGAATCAGGGTGTATCGGCACTTGCCAATATGCGGAGGAGACGTCGGCAGTCGAGAAATACTTGGCCCGCGCGAGACGATCCAGTATATCTTCGATCCTCGGGAGTGGATGGACATCGGAGCTTATGACCTCGTTCACCTTCCTATAGTCGATACAAAACCTTTTGGTCTTGTCTCGCTTGGTCACTAGGGTGACCGGGCTAGAGAAAGGGGAGTAGGACGGCTCAATGATGTCATTATCCAACATCTGTCGGATCTGACTGCGTATTTCCCGTTGGTCGCATATCGGTACCCTATATGGGCGGATGGTGACGACTTTGTCGGAGTTGGTGGCGATTCTTACTGGGGGAACCTTTAGGCATGGGACCGCGAATTTGTTCCGGGAGAACACGTGTTGGTATTGGCGCAATAGCGCCGGGAATTGAGGTGGATACGGTGGCTGCGGTTGATTGTCTATGGGGATCCCTGGGAGGTGTTCTGGTGATGTTGGGTGGTGTGTGTGGTACATGGAATGGTGTGTGGAATGGGGATGTTTGGGTGTATGGTGAAGGTGGTCCGTTTGGACCTTGGTGGGGTGTGAGAGGTTGGCATTGGGTGGTTGTTCTGGTACCTTGACCCTATAATAAGAGCAGTTGGCTCTAAAAAAGTTCTTTGATTGGACATGGTGCGGTGGTTGGGCGAGTCCCTGGGTTGTGGACGTGTTGTCCGAAAAATGCGCATATTGGGTATTGTTGGCGGAAGGCGGAAAAATAGTGTGGGCCTTGCATAGGTCCGCCTGGCATTCCCAATATGTGCACCTTTCGGGCAACACAGCAAAGTGGTAGGTCAGGGGCGACAAAGGTGCATCGAGTTGGTACATAGTGCCATGTGCAAAATCGATTTTTAATTTGAATTTACGGAGGGTATTAATACCAAGTATTCCAAATGGTAGAGGGGCGTCCACCACGTGGAATACTTCGTTTTGGGTTATGGCATGAATGGATAGGGGGAAGGTAATCTGGCCTATTGTTGGCACGTGGCCATCTATTGTCTGTAAATTTATTATTTTTTTAGTTATTAAATTTAGGTCAGGGAAATTATTCTTTAAATTTTTATATATGGCACATGACACTAGGTTAACGGACGCACCCGTGTCTATCAGGAATGGTAGGGACAGTCCATGGGAGATTGGCAATCTAATTGTCAGGTTGACGAAAGGCCTGGTCAGTAGGCCTACCTGCTGGCTGCTGGTCTGGGGCTCCCTTGGTTATCCCAGTGGCTTGTGCGCGTGACGCTTGGTGATGGGGCTGGGCTCGCGGCCGTTGTTCCGCTAGTTGCGCGGAGCGCGCTGCTCGTGCGTCTCCGGAGGCACGGGGCAACTGCGGGGCTTGTCTGAGACGACACTCAGAGTGCCAGTGTAGTCCACCACAAAAACGGCAGTCTGTTGGCGGGGTCGACCTGGTTGGCACTGTTCTTGGACTAGGTCGCACCGGTGCGTAGGGGCCCAGTAGGGGTGGTGCGTGCTCGTCTGGGTGCCTTGGAGATGGTGCGCCGCTGCCGCGGATCCGCTGCACCAGCCGGAACCATGCACCTAGGTTCTCTGGCGGCACAATGCGGACGAGGCGCTGGTCGGAGGGTGGCAGCCCCTCGGTGAGCGTCTCCAAGATGACCTCTTGTGGGAGGCCCAGTTGTAGACCCAGCGCGGTCTTATTCCGATAGTATTCTTCCAGGTTGGGCTGTCCGGCCAGCTTCATGGAGAAGTATTGGGCATACGTGGCCTCATTGGTCTCCGGATAGAGATCCAGGAAGGTCTGTCTCACCTGGATGTAATGTTGGGTCTCCATCCGAAGCCTCCTGAAGTGTTCTAGCGGTTTGTTGTTCAGGTAACGGGGTAGGCGGAGCACTTTTTCCGTGTTGGTGAGACCATCCCAGTCTGTTTTCTGGTCATATGTCCGAAAGAACTGTGCGGCTGGGTAGGTCCCGTCGAAGCTCTGGACTTCTATCTCCGTCCGATGGGTCACGCGGTCGCTGGTGGTCTGAAGGGCAGATAAACACGCTGCGAGGCGTGTCAAGACGGCCGGCAACTCTGCCGACGGAGGGGGGGGTTCTATTTTGGGAGAACTTACGGCGGGGTTGTTGTCTCCCTCTGCGGTGTATTCCTCCGCGTCTTGCGTTTCGTTTTTCTCGTCCATCCTGTCGACTCTCTGTGATGTATGGGAAAAAGGATCCTGAGAATCTTTTCGACTCTCTATAATATAAAAAAAATGCTTTGTCCTGAGAATCCTCGGGCGTGGATGGGATTTTGTATTTTTGGGCAGTCGTTATCAATGGCGGTGGATGAAAAAATCGGCACACTATATCGATTAATGAATCACAAAACACCTCGGAATATTAATCATTGGCGGCTCGGGAGAGGAGATGGAAGGATTTTCACGATTAAATTGGATTGAGATGACTCACATCTTGGACCTCGAGGCACTACTTTGAGAAGATGCACACACACGTCTTGACACACACGTTACCGACCGAAACTGTGGTTGCCCCGCCCCCTGGCTTGGGTCATGTGGGACCCTGCTTGACCTTTGATTGGTCCTTGTCTCTGTCGGCCATGATGGTAAATTTGGTCGGGAAGAAGCTTCCTAACATCCCAATCTCTCAGGACATTCAACTCTGGAATATGAGGGCCTCTTTGTTCTAAGTGACCTAGATACACGACTTGGATCTGTCGTTCTTTTCTCTTCTACTCCTTCCATCTCCAAAGTCCTTTGACTGCCATCTTTATTTTAATCCATACAGAATACATTATATCCAACATGGTACATAATTATTTATTAGACAATATTCTTTATAATATTACATAAATTTACTGGCAATGCGCTTCTTTAGAGATAATATTTGATGATATTTAAAAGAAACGCATTGCCAGTAAATTTATAAGTGCAAGTGTAATTCTCAGCCTGCAACCCCAAGACATATTATTGACTGTATTGACTCATCCATTGATGAGCTCTACTCTTCCCCAGCAGACACCATCAAAAATCTCAAGCTTTACAAGCTTGATACCTTAGTGTGATTGAGTGGAGATAAGAAAGAAGAAGAAGAGAAGAGGACAAACCTCAAACATAGAACAAGTAATTTAATAAATAAATGGCAGCCCTCCTACAGAATTATGAAAATTTCATAATTCACACAAACCTGGATATCAAAAGTCCAATAAATCTACTAAACAAAACTACACCCGCCCTTCCAACCAAATCATAAGCACAAGGAAATGATCTTTAATCTAGAGCTAGGAAATCAACAAGAAAAATGAAAACCCACATACATACTCAAGTCCCTAGCATTTGAAAGGGTAAATAAATATGGAACAGACTTTAGAAACAATTTACACTGATGGATCTAGACTGGGAGTGGTGACAGAATCTATATTCCAACTTTATCAACTTTGTAAATTTGATCCATGGATTTAATCTCTATCTTCTTGTATAAGTTTTTTTTTTGCTTATCCCTAATACACGTGGTACAGGCCAGGGTAATCATGGTGGGTAGAAGTAGGCGACTGCTTTTACTGTAATGGTTAGCTTTTCCCTATTAATATAAAGAATGGGTATTTGGCCAATTTTAGAAAAATTAAAAATCAAAAGAAGAGTTGATATTTATTCCGACAGATGGCGCTAGCCATCAGCAACTTTCAGTTGCATAATAAGAAGCTGCCTTTTTCTTAATTTATGCACCTTATCCCAGTACAATATCACATTTGTACTATTTTTTCACATTGTGTCGCGGTCTCATGCACTTCTAGCCTTAACTACCCGTTTCATGATTTTTCAGGATGTCTGAATGACCAGTTTTTTTGGTTGTTGAGGTACAGCTTGCATCATGCTGATGAGGGCCAACAGCCCAAAACGCGTACATGGCTAGCTTTTCTTGATTAATCAAGAATGGGTAATTGGCCAATTCAGGAATAATTAGAAATCAACAGAATAGTTGATATTTATTCTGATAGATGGCGCAAGCCATCAGCAACTTTCGGTTGCACAATAAGGAGATTCCTTTCTCTTAAACTATCTAGTAAATTCTATATTTTTTTTATCTTAAAATAAATAATTTATAGTATTGTGTATATAGTTCATCTAATGAACTATAAGTAAATTTGCATTTTATAGGCTCTCAATTAAAAATTACATAAAATTAAAATACATCATTTTAATTATATATTTTCAATATGCTGTGATATTTTTTCTCATTCAGTACTTTTGTCTGAAGATGGTAACAACACTGTTACTGAAATGTCACAAACTATTTATTTATTTGGATTTGGTCTTATTATCTTGTGATCATTTTAATATATCTTAAATTTTGTATTTAGCATTTCAAATACTAATACAGTCGAACTTGGATAATTCGAACCCCAAGGGACCATAAAAAAATTCGAATTATCCAAAAATTCGAATTAAAGATGTTTTGAATAAAGGCTTAAGGCTTCTAGGGACCAAGATAAATATTCGAATTAAAGAGGTTTTCGAATTAAAGAAGTTCGAATTATCCAAGTTCTACTGTATTATATTAAAACGCAAATGGAATTTTTCTGAAATATTTTTTTAAATAAAAAAATATTATTATATTTAAAAAATTATTATATATAAAAATGATTCAAAATTTTTTATTATTATTATTCCTAATACATGTGGTACAGGCCATGATAATCATGATGGATAGAAGTAGGCGACTGCTTTTACTGTAAGTGTACCACATGTCTACACATGTGAAAAGTAATGATAAGGTACAATTTGGATTATCTATATATATAAAAATGAATGTTTGTATGTTTGTGTGTGTTTGTCTGTGTCTTTGTATGACTCCTATACAAATTTCAGTAGATCACTAATTCAAACCAAAATTTCCATAAATAGGTAAAAAATAACGAGGATGACGATAGGCTATTTTAAAATATATATAAATCATTTATTAAAACTATATATTCAAATTATTCAACTTAGCTCACGAGCAGCGCCCTCTAGAACACTCAGGCGGGCGATGGCGGCGCGCGACGATTGGCTGCCGGCGCAGCACGTGACTTCCCTTCCCCCTGCCCCCCCCCCCCCCCTCCCCCCGCCGAGTAAATGAGATCTCCCGGCGTGACGATTTTGACGGCGCGGGGCGCTCCCAGTTGGACAGTTGCGCGGGGGCAGAGTGACCTCGCGGGTGCCCTCCGGGAACTACGTCCATCTTCCATATGTAATATACATTTAATCGTGTAAACCCGGGCGTTGGCCGGGTCATTCGTCTACAAATTCTCAGTAGTTCACTAATTCAAACCAAAATTTCCATACATAGGTAAAAGAATACTGGGAAGACGATAGGCTATTTTAAAAATATTGCTGTATCATGTTTGATTATCAGATACAAAATTATATCGGGAAAAATTCCAAAAAACAGAGACCACGGGTGAAACAGGGTACATTTAATAGGGTAAAACCCGGGCGTTGCCCGGGTCATTCGGCTAGTAGATTATAAACACAAGGTCATAAGACCAAATCCAAATAAATAAAGAGTGTGTGACGTTTTGTAACAGCTTTGTTACCGAAACGTCACACACTATTTATTTATTTGGATTTGGTCTTATTACCTTATGTGAAAAGTAGTTCTACTTTTGCACTTACAAAAGTGCCAAAGCTCTGTATAATTCCAATTTAATGCGGTTCAGTGGCCTATGTACTTTAGAATACAACTATCTCGGGGTCTTAAATTTAATATATTCTTGTTTAACACTTAGTAAACTGGTTATAGCTACCATGTTAATAAGACCAAATCCAAATAAATTAAAAGTGTGTGACATTTTGGTAACATCATCAGACAAAAGAATAAATAACAACGCTGTTACCTGAAACATCGCATACTATTAATTTATTTGAATTATGTCTTATTACCTTGTAACTACTATATTCTATAATCCAAATTGTGCTTTATCATAAACTGGTTATAGTAATTCATTTAGAATACCTTGTACATTTTTAGAGAGTATAAATTTTATTTAAAAATAATATAAGCTTTGTTTAACTTCAATTTTATGAAAGACCTATCTTTATCCCAGTTTCCAAGCCTTGTGTTGCTTCTATACATAAAAAAGTTGGCTTTAGCTTCATATGGTCGATAAATGAAGATCCAAAAAATCTATTATTTATTTACAGTGAAATCTAAGTTTTTGGCAGAAACCAAAGAACAATAATAATCAGCAATTATTTCAAACATGCCTTGCAAAACCATTTCCACATTCTATTAAAATAAAAGGGGGTCGGCGGAAGTATGGTCTGAATCATTGGGTTTCGACGACTACGACCTGGAATAGAATCCTGTATTGGACATTTTATTCTGATTTAAAAAAAAAAAAAATGCTAAATGGTCCCTGATTCTTGCAAAAGTCCAACCGCACCAGCAAGTGTAAGTAACCAAAATGGGGCTCTAGCACATTTGTAAGTGTAAAAGTCAAACTGCATTTCAAATGTGTAGGCATGTGGTGCACTTACAGTAAAAGCAGTCGCCAACTACTACCGACCATGATAATCATGGCCTGTACCACGTGTACTAGGGACAATAAAAATAAAGATTACTAATCCAATCAAGAGGAGACAACGAAACGAGACACAGTCATTTACACATGGTCATTCACTTAGCATTTCCTCCCAACAATCTAAGCCTTTTTTGTACTATTTTGGTTATTTTGCATGTGTATGAAGAATGAAAGAATAGTGAACCTCAATGCGACTGAACTTTTGGTTCACTATAAAGCCACGGTTTAGCTATTTTTTTTTACTTTTCTAAATTTTTAGATCGTATAATTAAAGGACAGCCCTACACACAAAGAAAAAAAAACTACTTCTTTATAATGGTCACTATGTTTCAATTCCTTATATTGACCTATTTCCTTACATTAATACTGAATAATAAAAGAAGTAATTTTATGATAAGTTCGTATCATTATAGCATACATGTACCTCTATGTCTAATTTTAAAATCGAGGACAAATCCTATGCAAAGCTCTATTAATTATATATTAAAATATATTAAATTATTCAAAACAACTTTGTCATAATATATAAAGTAGAACCTCCCTGTAAAGGACATCTAATTGCAGAGCCAAAGTGTCCTTTAGGTAGAGGTGTCCTCTTACTGGAGAGTTGCTAAATTGTGAAAATTATAATTTTACAAATGAAAGCTGTCCTTTATAGAGAGGGGTCCTCTAGCGTGAGTGTCCTCTCATGGAGATTCTACTGCAATACAAAGTTTACTTTTTAAAATGTCTCAATGCCTTGATGCTTGAAAGCATTCTTCAAGCATTGCCCCCCTTTCAAATAAAATTTATAATTATTTTATTCCATTTTCAGTTTCAACATATTGTTCTGAAGTCAGGATTTTATTCTGGTTTGATCCTATCATGTAAACCATTGCTGGCTTTAAAATCACCATAGTTCATGGCATAAAACTTATGAAAACTTTGGCAAGTTTAGAGCTATCTGTACACAGATTTATAAATCATTACTAATTCATCGTGTAAATAATTAAAGATATATACAGTAAAACCCCTCTATAGTGAACCCCAATGGGACAGAGCTTTTGGTTCACTATAGCCACGGTTCACTATAGCCACGGTTTGGCCTTTTTTTTTTACTTTTCAAAATTTTTAGACCGTATAATTAAAGGACAGCCATACACACAGGAAGAGGCTACCTCTTAATAGTGGTCACTTTGTTTTAATCCCCTTAATTGACCAATTTCCTTATATTAATACTGAATAATAATAGAAATCATTAGATGATAGGTCCTTCTTATCATTAACATACATGCACCTCTATGTCTAATTTAAAAATCAAGACAAAACCTAGGCAAAGTTTTATTAAATATATATTCAAAGATATAAAATGATTTTAAAACATCATTATCACATTATATAACACAATGTTTATTTGGAGAAATGGCTCTAACACCATGTTGCTTCAAAGCATTCTTCAAGCATTGCACCATTCAAATAAAGTTAGTGTTTTACTTCCATTTCATTTTCCCACATATTCTTCTAGGTCTAGATTTCGTTTTTTTTTTTTTTAACCTGTCATGCAAAACATTGCTGACTTTAAAATCACCATAATTAATGGCATAAAAATAATTTTTGTTTCATTACGGGTCCGTTTATTTGGACTTTTTTTTTTTTAAGTTCTAAAACGTACGATCGCGATCGCGGCAAAAGTTGAGGTTGATTCCTCTTTGTAACAATTTTTAATGGCTTAATATTTTATCTTTTATAATATAAAATTTATATTCTCTTATTTTAATATGTTCTTAACATTTTGCCTGTGTTGTTTCACTTTGAAAAGTTCTGAACATGGCCTTTTTTTTTTTAGAAATAACGCTTTTGTTTTTAAAATGCCTTTGTTTTCTTCATTTTGGAAGCCATTTGCATTTTTTATATTTCAAATTTAATGGATGCAAATATATTCTATTTAATAAAAAGTAATTTGTGTTAAAATTTATACAACATACAGCAAAAATAAAGTGCAAAAATCAAAACAAACAATGCCGCTAAATTTATTGTTTTGAAATCGCGATCCGCGAGCTGAAATATGCTCAAAATTTTGTTGTTTTAATTTTTTTTAAATTACAATTCTAAGTTCGTTATAAGCATAGTATTTTAAATAGATTTTATTATTTTGGGACCGAAAATAGGTTCGTTATAGGGGTAGTTCGTTATTCTAAAAATCGCAAAGTTCGTTATAACGATGGTATTTTCAATGGAATGGAATTGGGAATCGGCGTGGGTTCGTTATAAGGGAAGGTTTGTTATATCCAGGGTTCGTATTAGCGGGGTTTTACTGTATATGTAAATAATTCTAATATAGCACAATAGTCTGATAGACTTCGTGCTTCTGTAATAATAAAATAAAAAATAATGGCATAAGAATCATTTTTGTTGCATCATGGAACCATTTTTTCAAACCTATTTTTTTTTTAGCCCACGTTAAAGTAGCTCTCTCTAGATATATAAAGCTTTTAAAAGGCTTGGTAACAAATACGATCCTGACAAAAGTTGGGCTCGATTCATTTTGTAGCAATTTTTAATAGCCTTCTATTTTTTTATCCCTTATAATAGAAAAGTTACATTTTCTTAATTCAATACAAGAAAATAAGACCTAATCCAAATAATTTAATAGTATGTGACGTTTTGGTAACATCATTGTGACCATCATCAGACAATTCAATATTGTTCTGAAATTTTGTCTGTGTTGTTTCACTTTGAAAATATTTTAAAATGGATTTATTTTCTAGCAAAAGCTTTTTCTTTAGAAATCTTTTGAATTTTTTTTTTCTTTATTTTGAAAGCCATTTGAATTTTTTAATTCATATTTTACAAAAGCAAAGATATATTCCATTTAAAAAAAAGTATAACATGTAAAAATTTGTAAACATGCAGTTAAAAAAAGAACATAAATATAAACAAATAATGCTGCTAAATTTATTGTTTTGAAATCGTGATCTATGAGCTGAAATATTCTCACACAAAAATTTATTTTAAAAATCCATTAATTAAAAATTTAAGTTCGTTATATAATCCTAGTACAGTAGAACATACTCCATGAGAGGACACCCTGCTAGCAGACACCTCTCCACAAAGGACAGTTTTCATTTTTAAAATTACCATTTTTACAATATATCAACTCTCCAGTAAGAAGACACCTCTCTCTAAAGGATACTTTAGCTCTGCAATTAGGTGTTGTATTTTACATGTTTTTTATTGTATCATTTTAACCATTTCAAAAATATAGTCTAATTTCTTTAATTCAACAAAGCTTCCCTTATAGCAAACCTAAAGTAATCCTAACTTATTAAAATTTATTAAAATTGGCTCGTTATAGGGGTAGATAATTATTTTCAAAATTGAAAAGTTCATTATAAAAATGGTATTTTCAATGGAATGGAATTGGGGATTTCCAATCACCACCATTACTACTCCAAATGGCCCTCCTATTGGACGGCTATGATCATGTGTCATCGTTGGCACGACGGTGACCTTGAGTGACGTAATGCCCCCCCCCCCCCCCCCCTGCCGGCGGCGCGCGCCCGTTGGCTGCCGGCGAGCACGTGACCTCCCTGTGCGCGTGCATGGCGGGCGGCAGTTAAGAGCGTCGTCTTACCTACGGAAGCCAACAGTACATAGGCAGATAAAGCACATAGGCTATAGTTATTAACTAATATATGCATTTATTTAAGGCGCCAATTTATAATTGTAACAAATAGTATTTGAATTAAAACATTAAATCGGGTAAAACACGGGCGTTGCCCGGGTCATTCGGCTAGTTTGTAAATATGGAAGAAAGGTTTGAGAGGAAAAAGTTCTTGGTAGAAAATTGGGTGACTGGGGGTTGGAATAACAATGGAAGATCTCTTGATGGGACAACAATGTACAAATGGAAGGTATTGTTGGGACAACAATGTACAAATGGAAGGTCTTGTTGGGACAATAATGAAAAAATGGAAGGTCTTGATGGAACAACAATGGAAGATCTCTGGATGGAACAACAATGTACAAATGGAAGATCTCTGGATGGAACAACAATGTACAAATAGAAGGTTTGAGTGGAATAACAATGGAAGGACTACGCAGAACAACAATGTACAAATGGAAGGTTTGAGTGGAATAACAATGGAAGGACTAGGCAGAACAACAATGTACAAATGGAAGGTTTGAGTGGAATAACAATGGAAGATCTCTGGGCAGAACAACAATGTACAAATGGAAGGTTTGAGTGGAATAACAATGAAAAATCTCAGGGTAGAACAACAATGTACAAATGGAAGGTTTGAGTGGAATAACAATGGAAGATCTCTGGGCAGAACAACAATGTACAAATGGAAGGTTTGAGTGGAATAACAATGGAAAATCTCTGGGCAGAACAACAATGTACAAATAGAAGGTTTGAGTGGAATAACAATGGAAGGTCTGGGCAGAACAACAATGTACAAATAGAAGGTTTGAGTGGAATAACAATGGAAGATCTCTGGGCAGAACCACAATGTACAAATAGAAGGTTTGAGTGGAATAACAATGGAAGATCTCTGGGCAGAACAACAATGTACAAATGGAAGGTTTGACTGGAATAACAATGGAAGGTCTCTGGGCAGTACAACAATGTTGTTGTTGTTTCTTATCCCCTTGTGTAAAGATTACACGAATTCCATGAGTTCATGCTCCTCGAGCTGTTTTATGATGAGCAGCTGCCTCTCCCAAAGGTCCTGTTTAGTGCATCTAATGCAAGCCAAAATGTGTTCTGGAGCTGCAGGTGCCAAGCTACATTTTGGGCAAGTGGGGTAGATTTTGTTATTATTTTCTATCTTCAATGGCTTGAGATGGCCTGTTTTAAATCTTGTTAGTGTTGTTTGATGCTGTCTATTTCTGATGTTCAGAGCTCCTCCTGGGTTCACTCCACTGTACCAACTGTGCTTAGGTGGGATCCTCCAGTTCTTGTTTATTTTTGTTTTGGCTACTATTTCTATTTCTTCAAAAGTAAGTTTATTTTTCTGTGGCAAGGGTTCTTTTGTGCCTTTTTTCGCTAGTACAACAGCAGCTTCATTGCCTTCAATGCCAACATGTGAGGGTATCCATTGAAGGTGAATTTTTGAGGTTTTTGAGAGTTTTTGGAGATAGCCAATTATGTTCCTGCTTACTTTGTCTCTAAGTTCCCCTGTGTGACTCAAGTGTCGTATGGCACTTCTACTATCAGTAAGAATCCAGATATCTTGATAATTAGTATTTCTGATGGATTTTAAGGCTTCATAGATAGCTATAAGTTCTGATCTGAAGACTGAACAAAAATATGGGTTTTTTCTGTTCATTTTCTCAATGCCATTTGTTGTTTTGATGAGACAGCCACTGCCAGTGTATCCCAACTCATCTCTGCTACCATCGGTATAGATAGTTATTGCATTTTTAGGAATGTTATTAATTATTTCTAATGATAATTGTTTTAAGTATTCTGGATTTTGGTATTGTTTGTTGGTGGGTTCATTTAAAGTGTCATTAAAAATAACATTTTGTAGTGGTTTGCATGGAGAAATTTTTTCTGCTAAATAATTATTTTTTTCCACTTTATATTTTAAAAATCCATTTCTTTTGGCCAGGTGTAGAGGGCCTTCTTTTTTGAGTCTTAAATTGGATTCCCAATTAAGTATGTAATTTAAGGGCATAATGTCTGCCTCGTAAAGTACAATATCATTAGGGCAGGTATTTCAAAGTCCTGTAATAATTCTAGCTGCACTTAGTTGTATCCTCTCCAGTGATTTTAGATTTGTTTCAGATGCTGTACCATAGATTTGATATCCATATTCCAGGATAGGTCTAATTAGAGATGTGTAAGTTAATTTTAGTGTGGTTGCATCGGCTCCCCACTCTCTTCCTGAAATATATTTCAGGATGTTTAGTCGGTGTCTTCCTTTTCTAATAACTTCTTCAATATGTTTACTGGAGTTAATTTCTGGATCCGGGGTGTAGCCGAGATATTTAGGATGTTTATTATATTGTAATTGTTTTTCTTTCAGAATAATTTTTGGCCTTATTTTCTATAGTTTCTTATCGGTAGTAAAAAAGACAGGTTTCAGATTTTTGGGGGTTAAATTCTAATTTATGTTTATTAGCAAATTTTTCTAGGTGGAGAAGAGTCTGGTTCAAATCCCTTTCAGCTTTTTTCCAGTTAGTGTTGCTGCACCATAGAATAATGTCATCAGCGAAAAGTCCAATATTGGTTTTATGTGAAATTTTTTTCTTCTATGCCTGCAATAAATTAGGTGAAGAGAGTTGGGCTAAGGACTGATCCTTGTGGTAATCCTTGGTACAATTTGAAGGTTTTAGATAGAGTTCCATTATATTTGACCCTGATGTATCAATTTTATAAGGAAATCATTTATCCAAGTGATAGTTTTTCCATCAATTTTGAAATCTATATATATAAAAATGAATGTTTGTTGGTCCGTCCGTAAGTGATAATCTTCTACATCGCTCAACCGATTGTGATGAAACTTTGGGAAGTTGTTTAGTATACTACCGGGATGGTTTCTGGCTAATTACTCTTTAGAAATAACCTTTTGTTACATTTTTATTTACAATAAAACGTAAATTCACTCGCAATCAGCGCCCCCTCGCGGCAGGCGTATGGCCTGAAATAGCCTCGCATGAGCGTATTTGTAACGTCAAGCTTAGCCTATAGGTTAGGTACACAGCTTCGTACCCCCACAACCTAGGTTCGAGGCTCAGCGTGGGTGTTTTTTTTTTTTTTCATTTCTTTTATATTATTGTAGCAAATTAATAAAAATATTATTTTATTTAAAATGTAGGCTTTGTTGTTATACTTTCAATAATTGAAGATTTAGAGCCTATTCACACATCAAAACCACACCTTTATTAACTCTCACAGGTTCTATATATATGTCTAAAAACAAATAAAATATGCAAATATTTATACAAAAAACAAATGGTTATGCAAATAAAAGATTATCATCTTGTTTCTTCTTTTCCTTAATATGTAAATATACATCTTTCTCTTTTTATTAAATCTTTTTCCAACAAATCCCCCCTTATTTAATAAAAAGTTTTTTTTTCTCTCTTCTTTCTCTTTTTCCCTTTTTTCCTCTTTTCCTTTTGCAAATATTCAGGCTTCACTAATTTATTTTGTATTTTGGAGATTTTAATAATTTCTTTATAATTATCTTTTATCTTAAATTCCGTATCTCCAGTTTGTCCTGCTTCCACCAATTTCCTCGATGCTGGAACTCTGACAACTCTTTCCTCAATATCATCAATGGATTCAGTCTCATTATCTGAAATCCCTACTTGATCAGCGCCTTCTTTCGTAAGAGACTCTGCACTTTCCGTTTCTATAACAGAATTTTTATCAACTTGAGCCGTTTCACTTTCATTCTCCCCGTCGTCATCTATACGAATTCTTGCAACAACTTTTGCTAATGCTGAAGTGCCGTTATTTCTACCTCTCTTCTCTCGAATCCTTTGTCCTGTACTTTGTACTTCTAGAGGATCTTCCAAGACTTGTTCAGTTTTAGATGCTTTACTATAATCTCTATCTTCTGTGGGATGTGTCAAGTCTACGGACATTTCATCATTTTCAGCTTCTTTGGCAATAATCTTTATTTTAACCTTGTTATTAGTGTTCATTTCGCGGCTAGTTTTATTCTCTTTTGCCGGAATTTCCTCTCTCTTTATAACGTTTTCTTCGCGGACAGCACTATCGATTTTTGCATTATGTCCCATTTTCTCACCTTTACGTTTCCGTTTTAATGTTACTTCCCTTTTTGTTGCTTCCTTCTTTAAATATGTTGCATCCTTTGTTTGCCTATTTTTAAGATCCATTTGTGCCTCCATATTTTCTTTTAACTCTTGAATTTTCTTTTCGGTGCCCTGTTGCTCAGAAGAACCTTTTTCTTTTAGTTCTTCCAAAATCTTCATATTTTCTCTCATTTGTTCTAAACTCATTTGGATTGATGAATTTTCCTTATACTGCTGAGCCAATTGTGAATCCAATTCAGATATCTGTTCATCTTTCTTGAAATTTTCTTCTTGCAAATCAGCAACTTTAGAATCCACATTGATTTTTTCCATTTCGATGCTTTTTAGTTGGTTCTCCAATTCTTCCAGTTTAACTATATAGCCTTTTTCAAGTTTCAGAAAAATTCCCTTTTAAACCTATTAAGGTCACTTGATGACTTTCTTTAAGCTTTTCAATATCTATGGATTTGGTCTCTTTGACCAAGTCATCCTGAAGAATATTATAATCACGTTGCGAACTTCTCAATTTTTCTAAGAGAGTAGTGCTTTCTTTACGATAATGTTCCAACTGTGATTGCAATTGGGCAATTTGTTCATCTTTCTGAAAAGTTTCTTCTTGAAGTTGAGCTACTCTAGAATCAGAGGTTTCCATACAAATTTGGGCTTCTTTTTCAAGACGAAATTGCAAATCTTCAATCTTCCTTTTATCTTGCTCAATTTGTTGGAGCAAAGATTCTTTTGTCTTGACTTTTGTTTCGCCCTCAAATCTTTCTCTCAATGAATTCCAAATTTGTCTGGCATTCTTTATTCCTTTGTAGATTATTGCAATCTCAGGAGACATACTTAAGATCATATATCCAAGGGTTTCGTTATTTTTTCTGCTCCAATCTTCAAAAATTTTAATGGATGTTGGATCCCTTTCATTTTTAATTGGCGTTTGATTAGCAATCACCTCAAAAAGTTGCTTTGCTTCAAGTAGCGTTTCCATTCTCATGCTCCAAATAGCATAATTTCGATCATTCAAATATTCTATTTTCGTGCTGTTAAACATGTCCATTTTGAATTATCAAATCTTATTTCAATTTCACTTTCTAAAAATAAATTCAAATATCATGAAGTCAAGCCTGTTAGAACTCACTTCTTTTCAATTTCACTTTCTAAAAATAAATTCAAATATAATGAAGTTAAGCCTGTTAGAACTCACTTCTTTTCAATTTCACTTTCTAAAAATAAATGCAAACTTAGTAAGAAGCTAAGCCTGTTAGAACTTACTTCTTTTTAACCGCGATCTGCTACCAATTTGTTGTTATACTTTCAATAATTGAAGATTTAGAGCCTATTCACACATCAAAACCACACCTTTATTAACTCTCACAGGTTCTATATATATGTCTAAAAACAAATAAAATATGCAAATATTTATACAAAAACAAATGGTTATGCAAAAAAAAGATTATCATCTTGTTTCTTCTTTTCCTTAATATGTAAATATACATCTTTCTCTTTTTATTAAATCTTTTTCCAACAGGCTTTTTAAAATAAAAATTAACATAAACAATTTTTAAATAATATTTATAACAAACCTAGGTTCGAGGCTCAGCGTGGGTGTCTTTTTTTTATTTTCATTTCTTTTATATTATTGTAGCAAAGTCTTTTTTTACAGCATTATTATATTTTAATTGGATTATTTTAAATATGTTTGTTATGAAGGCTCTATGTAATACTATTTAGAGCACATTTTACATTTTAAACACCTAAGCACCCCTCTTTTTAATATTGTAGCAAAGTATTAAAAGTATTATTTTATTTTAGATGTTTGCCATGAAACTTTGGGATTTTAAAATAATATTTATAACAATAATTATAGCAAATTTTAAGACATATTTTTAAATTCTGTGTTTGTGCATATATAAATATTTTACAAAAATTGTGAGAACGTTCTATTAGAATTTCTCAAAAACAAAAAACAATACATATAAACAAGTTCACTGACATTTATTAATGCAGTGATTATAAAGGGCTATATTATCTATATATATAAAAATCACTTTCAAATTTTAACGTAACGTTCCATTCTCAATCCCGTAGGGCTTTAGATCGGCTAAAACATTTTTATCTTTATAAGTGAATATTAACTTTACTGTACTGAATAGTTTAGTATAATATTAATGTAACATATTACAACTTAGCCACAGCAATGCGTGGCCGGGTTCGCTAGTGCTTGTATAATTTTGTAATTAACTTGATTTTCCATACTTTATCAAAAGCTTGTGTAAGGTCTAAAAAAGCAGTTATGGTGTGGTTAGTTGGTTTTCTGTTTTGTGCATCTTTTACCTTTTGTGTGAAAAATAAGAGTTGGTCTATTGTCCCATGTCCTTTCCTAAATCCATACTTATAAATGACTGCGGCGTATAATTATAAAGCTATACAACCAGTTTAACCGCATAAGTTTCTTTTTATTTATGAAAAAATTTTTCATAAATAAAAAGAAACTTATGCGGTTAAACTGGTTGTATAGCTTTAAATCCATATTGTTCTTCTGGTAAGAGATTTCTTGTGTCGAGGAGGTAGGTAAGTCGTCTGAGTATAATTTTTTCCATTAAATTGCAGCAAATACTTGTGAGGGAGATAGGTCGGTAGTTTTTTGGGTCATCAGCAAATTTTTCAAGTTTTTTAATAGGAATTATTGTTGCAGTTTTCAAGTCTTAAGGCAACTTTCCAGTTTTCCAGGAGTTATTGAAAATATCAAAAAGTCTTTCTTTGCCATTTTTGCCCAAGTTTGATATCATTTGGCCATGGATTCCATCTGGCCCAGGAGTCTTGTTTAGGTCAGTGTTTTCTAATGCATAATTTAGCTCTTTTATATTGATTTTTTCATGGAAAATATTATGAGTGCTGGTGAAATTTTTACAGTCATGAATAATATTTCGGGCCTTTTTTTCAACTTTCTTAGATTTTATTTCAAATTTGATTTTACTACTTATTTGATATGAATTACCTAAAAGATTAGCAGCATTTTTGTCATTAGTTGCTGGGGTATCATCTGTATTCTTAATCATATTTGTGTTTTCAGTTTGTGGCTGGGCTCTGTCAATTTGTTTTGCCAAATGCCAAAGTTTTGTATTTGGGTTTCTTGGGTTCAGGTTTTCACAAGTTTGTTTCCATTTTTCCCTATTCATATTTACATATAATATTTTTATTTTTGCATTCACAATGTTCAGTTCAGTTCTAAAATTTGTTTGGTTTTGGGTGCACTTTTTTTGTAGTTAATTTCTTTTAGTTATAAGTGTTTGAATATCTTTTGCCTGGTGTGTATAATTTGGAATCCATTTCTTAATATTACCTCTTGGTATTGAAACTTTGGCTGCTTTAATAATGGTGTTTTTGAAAGATATCCAATTTTGTTCCAGATCTTTTATTCTAGTGGGTGCTTTTCTAAAGTCTTCATTGGTGTTTTGCTGGTAAAGATTTCAATTAGCCTTTTTGAAATTCCAGAATTTTTCTTTAATTGAGCTGGTTTCGGTCTTGGTGCTAATTTCTATCAAAATAGGCAAATGATCACTTCCAATACTTTTTAATATTTGCCATTTGCATTTGTGGAAAATGTCAGGACTGGAGAAACTTACATGTACAATGTACAAATGGAAGGTTTGAGTGGAATAACAATGCAAGATCTCTGGGTAGAAATACAATGTACAAATGGAAGGTTTGAGTGGAATAACAATGGAATATCTCAGGGAAGAACAACAATGTACAAATGGAAGGCTTGAGTGGAATAACAATGGAAGATCTCAGGGAGGAACAACAATGTACAAATGGAAGGTTTGAGTGGAATAACAATGGAAGATCTCAGGGCAGAACAACAATGAACAAATGGAAGGTTTGAGTGGAATAACAACGGAAGATCTCTGGGCAGAACAACAATGTACAAATAGAAGGTTTGAGTGGAATAACAATGGAAGATCTCTGGGCAGAACAACAATGTACAAATAGAAGGTTTGAGTGGAATAACAATGGAAGATCTCTGGGCAGAACAACAATGTACAAATGGAAGTTTTGAGTGGAATAACAATGGAAGATCTCTGGGCAGAACAACAATGTACAAATGGAAGTTTTGAGCGGAACAACAATGTATAAATGGGAAGTCTGGGTGTAACAATGATGTACAAAGGAAAGTCTGGATGAAAGAACAATGTGAAAGGTTGGAGAACAAATAGTAAATGAAATCTGTAACAATTCACTTTTATAAAAAAACAAATAAGTTTAGTGTTGCCAGTAGCATCAGATATTTTATAGATACCAAATGGGTGTGGACTAGGAACAAATGCTCTCAGCTAAATGTCTTGACTCCAGGTATACACACCTAGTACTAGAATAAACTCCACTAGGGGCCCTGCTAAGTATTTCTTTATAGTTACTACAAAATATTTTGGCACATAACTCTTAATATTACTACAGTTAAAGCTCTATACTTCAAACATTATTGTTTTTTTTTTTTAATTGTTCAAATATTGTGTGTTGATTTGAGTTTAAAGTTTGGGAAAAATATTTAAATTATATATTGACATTTCGGTAACAGCTTTGTTACCATCAACAAACACTATTTATTTATTTGGATTAGGTCTTATTTTCTTTTTGATAGAAAGGATATTTAGCAACAAAGCGACCATTATTAAGTGGCTGCCTTTTCCAGTGTGTATGGCGGTTTTTTAATTATACGGTCTAAAAATTTAGAGAAGTAAAAAAAAAAAAAAAATGGCCAAACCGTGGCTATAGTGAACCAAAAGCTCTGTCCCATTGGGGTTCACTATAGAGGGGTTTTACTGTATATAGCAAAACTATATACAGTAAAACCTAGAGGACATCTCTCTACAAAGGACAGTTTTTATTGCCATTTTTACTAAACACAAGGTAATAAGACCAAATTCAAATAAATAGTGTGTTTATAATTTATAATCCAAATTGTGCTTTATTTTTGCTATTTATCAACTCTCCAGTAAGAGGACACACCTTTCCCTAAAGAACACTTAGACTCTACAATTAGGTGTTGTCCTTTACAGGGAGGTAGTTCTACTGTATAACCAAAAGTTCTATATTAAAATGTAGTAGGATAATATTTAATTGATAGATTATCAACTTAGATTATTTGTTGCTTGGCATATTACTGCCTTTGTTTCTCTTAATCGTTATTATGTTGGTGATTGCTTGGATCAAAAATAAGCTGCTTTGTCATTCTCATGTAATTTCTTCCCTCAATTTTCTACTCGGCAATATCACATTTGTACTATTTTTTGTGTCGCGGTCTCACACAATTCTGGCCTTAACTACCTGTTTCATGATTTTTCAAGATGCCTGAATGACTAGTTGTTTGGTCGTTGAGGTACAGCTTGCACCAGGCTGATGAGGGCCAACAGCCCGAAACGTGTACATGGTTAGCTTTTCTTGATTAATCTAGAATGGGTAATTGGCCAATTATGTCAGTTGCACAATAAGGAGATGCCTTTTTAATAAAATATTAACAATTTTTAATAGTTTTCCAATGTATGAAAAAGTTTGTACAATGCCTAGGAATTTTTCTAAAAACTGTGGAAACATGAGGCAAAAAGACTAAATCCAAATCAATATGAATTCCAAAGTGAATATTATATTGATTTGTTGTTTCCTCTCTCATAAGTCCAAGTTGTACCGCATAACTAAGATGTGTATAAGTGTGAATGGATCATGGTGCCATGATCAAAGAAAGCCGAAACCCCTACACCCCAATTCCATGAGATCAGATGTTGATTTGTGTGCTGCATCGCCCATTGCGGAGAATAAAATAAACAGGACCTTTGGAAGAGGTCGCTGCTAATCACAAAACAGCTGGAGGAGCATGGACTCATGGAATTTGTGTAATCTTTACACATGGGAATAAGAGACAATAACTAAGCTGTGTATATAAAATAGGCAGCTATTGATCTAAATATCTATGATAAATAAACACATCTGAGATCATTCACTCAACTAGGTAAGTTAAGGGAGGAACTCCTCCTTTGCCGGTCCCAAGTCCAGATGAGAAAGGAGGAGGGTGAGCAGTAATAAGCTCACTAAAAAACCTGGGCTCAGCTGGCTCGGCTGATAGTACCCTGTAAGGACTCCAGGGATACAGGAAGAACAGCGTTTGTACTCCATGTTAGGAGCGGATGTTCCTCATGTCAGAGGCGGCCATTTCTTTTGAAGCTAAGTCAGCCTGCCACTGAGTAGTGCTCCCAGTCTTAATGATAAACGCATTCTACTTCACCCAGTGTGAAGAGAAGAAATAAAAAAGAGAATTAAGGGAGGGACCAAGAACTCTGGACACTGTCAAAAATCCATTAGCTACAAGGGAAGCATCTCTAAATTGAGATTTAGTTAAGTTCCCTTCAGTGAGAACATTACAATCCATATTTGGTTTAATGATTTCTTCTTCCATTAATATTCACAGTTCCATCTAAAATAACCTTAAATGGAAGTGTGAACAGCCAGTCTTACAGTGAATTATCCCATGAAGCACCAACAGCCAGTTACCTCTCAGACACCACATTCTGAAATGACACAACCTCCAATGAAAAACTTTCTATTCTATCTCAATCTTGTATATGCTACTCATTCTGTGTGTGTCATGTATGGAAACACCGAAACAAACAAACCAAGCATGCAACACACAGAAGGAACACAACAGGAAGGGAAGGAGGGGGGAGTAAAAAACAACAACAACCACAAAAGAAACAAAGAAATAAAAAAAAAAAGAAAGGAGGAGGAGAGGTGTAACACTGCTATGTGGCTTAACTGGTGCTGTTGGAGAAGTGAAGGAGTGAATCATTCAGTGGTGCTCCCTACACAAACACAGCAGCAGTCACTCCGCAACATCAGGAGACAGCAGCAGGTAGCATAGGACAACACCTCCACCTAGCTCCCTGCCTTCTTCTCTCATCCCTCACTACCATGTCTGTAGAGATATGTAGTTATGGAAGGTATAGCTGGACAATTGTCCTTAGAGGAAAAGAAATCTTGATTTCAAACCAAAGGAATCAAAGGTACTTCATAGCCTTGATCAGCAACTTCTCTAAATAAGACAACTTTTATCACAAACCTATAGGGATCCTTACACAGTATCAGCCCCTTAGTCACATCATGGATAGTTGGTTGTCTTGTTTGTATCAGATTGTGTAAAAGATTGTGACACTTATGGATGATAAATCTAATTGGTTCAAGCTGGCCACTAATTCAATGCTACTGAATACAGCAAATATGTTGAAGACTCAAGACAGCTTTAATTTTATCATTGTTCTATAGCCAAACCCAATATTTCAATGTCCAATTAGTTTCATATTTTTTAAAGAATGTCTTGTATCCATCTACGGTATCATCAATAGACACCACTGTAGAAAGAAGAGACAACCATGAAAAGAATGACTATGATTGGCTCAAATATAATGAATAAAGAACATTTGAAGATACAGTAAACCTGTCTTTAGCAGCCCCTCTAAATAGCGCCTTCCTCTCTATAGCGCCCGATTTTAAATACGTAGTACCATGCGATTTAGTGACCTGTCTATAGCACCCTATTTTGGTGAGTCCCAAGAGGGGGTGTGCTATAGAGAGGTTTAACTGTATATACATTACCCAGATTACTTCAGCCTATCAAACCGACCATTCACTCTCACACCATTCAACAAACAGTTCAAGTCAGTCAGAGTCCGTACCGGTGATCCAGGAGACGTGGGAGGAGTAGGTGCGGGAGAGCCAGTTAGGAGAGACTGCGTTGTGCAGGCCGAGGGCATAGAGGCCAATCTGGAAGGCAGCCATGTGGAGGGCGCGGTGTGGCCCACGAGGAGGTTGGCTGGCACCAGAGGCAGGTGGGGGCTGAGTGAAGAGCACTGCGGTGCTGGAGCTGCCACCAGCTTTAGTCAACACTGTCTTGGCCAGCTCTAACATGAAGTGGGCCGAGGCTTCGCTGGGCTGGTTAGGAATGCTGGGGTAGACTCTCCGCAGGCCCTTTCCTCCGCCATATATCCTGGTGCTGCCACCACCACTGTTCACACCACCACCATCGTGAGCTCTCTGTCTAATACACAATTGACCTAGCACTTGAAGATATTGGGACCCAGTCCTCAAACTTCCCATTCTAAACAATCAATCCATCAGTTTTCATTGGAGAGAATCCTTATATTAATGGTTTCCTTAATACACACTTGTGGTTCTCTCTACAGTTGTAAAAGTACTTTTTTTCATAACATTTTTTTACTCCTACATTGCAACATTAAAATTCAGCATTCAGCAAATTCAGAAGGCTTTTACTAGTGTAAAAATGCTCTTTTTTTTATTCCATGTGTAAGATCTCTGGAATTCAAGCCAGAGAGTATCAGGTCTATTGGACTGCGGATAAGTACACTAGAGGTTTATGATAAAGCATAATTTGGATTATAGATTATAAAAATAAGGTAATAAGAACAAATCCAAATAAATAAATAGGGTGTGACGTTTCAGGATTGTTACCATTTTCAGACAAAAGTACTGAATGAGAAAATATACCACAGCATGTTTTAAATTGTTACAGTTATCGATAAACCACAATTTGGATTATAGATTATAAAAATAAGGTAATAAGACCTAACAAATAAATAAATAGTGTGTGAGGTTTCAGCGTTGTTACCGAACGGTCACACACTATTTATTTATTTGGATTTGGTCTTATTACCTTGAGTTACCGTTATCAAGTGTGTAAACAAGATAACAGATAAGAAGAAGATAGTTGTCTGAAGATGGTAACAACGCCGAAATGTCACACACTATTTATTTATTTGGACATATTACCTTGTGTACATAAAGGGTAGGTAAGGAGGAAGACTAACTTGTAGGCCTTGGGGCAAGTGTTGATCACCCTCACAGTGTCTCCGGCTGGCCGTAGGATTCCAATGTAGCTGCACACATTAGGGTCAATGTCTTAGTCAGGACATATTACTTGGGAAGGTGGGATCCAGCTGTCCCATAGAAAACTGACTGATAGAAAATGAATGACTGATCTAAAGCAGAGCAACTCACTGAAAGGGCAAGTGGCCAAATGACCTAGAACAAAATGACTGACTGACATAAAGAGATGATTGACTTAGAAGGAAACAACTAACCTAGAACAAAATGGCTGCCTGACCTGAAGTAAAATAACAAAATAACTTGGAGCAAGACAACCAACAGGTACTGGACATAATCCACCAAAATCCCAACAGCTAAAATCCTGATACTTTGGGAGAGGCCGCTGCTTATCATAAAACAGCTGGAGGAGCATGAACTCATGGAATTGATGTAATCTTTACACGAGGGGATAAGAAACAACAACAACACTGTTTATAAACAGCTGGAGGAGCATGAACTCATGGAATTGATGTAATCTTTACACAAGGGGATAAGAAACAACAACAACACTGTCTATAAACAGCTGGAGGAGCATGGACTCATGGAATTGGTGTAATCTTTACACAAGGGGATAAGAAACAACAACAACACTGTTTATAAACAGCTGGAGGAGCATGAACTCATGGAATTGATGTAATCTTTAAACAAGGGGATAAGAAACAACAACAACACTGTTTATAAACAGCTGGAGGAGCATGAACTCATGGAATTGATGTAATCTTTACACAAGGGGATAAGAAACAACAACAACACTGTCTATAAACAGCTGGAGGAGCATGGATTCATGGAATTGGTGTAATCTTTACACAAGAGGATAAGAAACAACAACAACACTGTCTATAAACAGCTGGAGGAGCATGGACTCATGGAATTGGTGTAATCTTTACACAAGGGGATAAGAAACAACAACAACACTGTCTATAAACAGCTGGAGGAGCATGGATTCATGGAATTGGTGTAATCTTTACACAAGGGGATAAGAAACAACAACAACACTGTCTATAAACAGCTGGAGGAGCATGGACTCATGGAATTGGTGTAATCTTTACACAAGGGGATAAGAAACAACAGCAACAACAAAATCCTGACAGGGTAGAAATCCAGATATTACAACTAGGACAAAATCCTGACATGACCAAAGTCCAACAATTATAATATGATGCATTAGCATGCCATCTGCTACATGAAATGTAAACTATTTTCGATACGTACAATTCTTTTTGCAATAAATCAATTTTTACTGACCTTACTGCAATGATAAAATAATGGGAGCACCTGGCTCATCACCACCGATAAGCCAGGTGCTCCCATTATTTTATCATTGCAGTAAGAAGGAAGAAAAAGAATCTTACGCGTCGAAAAAAGTCCAAAAAAAAAATTTTAAATTCAATACAAGCTTCAGCATTTGAGTAAACCATTTTTACTAGGGGATAATATTTATAAAATATATTTCACATCAAAGAATTAAATACAGTTAAACCTGTCTATAGCGCCCCCTCTTGGGACTCACCAAAATAGGGTGCTATAGAGAGGAGGTGCTATAGACAGGTCACTTTTAATGTAAATCACATCGTACTACGTATTTAAAACCAGGCGCTATAGAGAGGAAGGCGCTATTCAGAGGGGGCGCTATAGACAGGTTTAACTGTATATTTATTTACTCAATAGCCATCACTCTGTCATCAGTTTTAAGAAAAATAAACTTATGCTTTGTTGGTAGTGTTTTTATAGCATGTAGTCCACGTTAGAAAAGTAAAATCCAAATGTAAAAGGAATATGCAAATACACTGTTCCGCAAAATTAAAGGAACAACAAATGTTTAAGAAAAAGAAAAGTTATATTAAGGGATATATATCAAGTTTTGGTATATTCAAAAGCTTCCATGAATTAAGAGAGTATGTAAAATAGAAAAACAAATAAAGTTGTTCCCAATATGCAAAATACCACCGTCTACGTTGACTCCGCCTCCAGCACGTGCCTGAGTCTTTCTCAAAGCGTCCTAATTTTACGCTCCACTAGATTTTTATTGAACCTTTTTGTTTTTTAAAGTTTTCATGGCTTATAGGCAACATTTATCACAAGAAAAAAAATGGCAAGCTATTGGAAGGATGGAAGCAGACCAATCACAGGCAGAAGTAGCAAGATGGCTTGGAGTGACGAGAAACGTTGTCTCAAGGCTTTGGAAAAAATTTCAAACGACAGCTAATGTTGCCAAAACACCCGGACAAGGACGGCCAAGGGTCACAACGTTAAATCAAGACCGTTATTTGAGTCTCCTTGTGCGTCGCAATAGAAGAATGACAGCATCACAACTACGAAGTGACCTCAATGCAGCTACAGGAGTCTTAGTATCAACTGATACAATACGCAGAAGGCTTCACAAGAAGGGCCTCTATGCTCGACGACCCATAATTTGTGTGCCATTAACACCACCTCAAAAGAGAGTAAGGAAACTTTGGTGCAGACAACATGTCGCCTGGAATCCAGATGAATGGAGGCGTGTAATGTTCACTGATGAGTCCAGATTCTCTCTAAACAGCGATTCTCGTCGTGTTTTGGTCTGGAGGGAGGTAGGAACCAGAAATAATCCCCGGAATATGGTTGAAAGGGATCCCTACAGAAGCCAAGGTTTTATGGTCTGGGCTGGAATCTTCTTGGGCGGTCGCACAGCACTCCATATTTTTCGGCAAGGAACCCTGACTGGACAGAGGTATCGGGACGAGATCTTGGCAGCATATGTGATGCCTCAAGCATTGGAAATGGGAGAAAACTTTCTTCTAATGTATGATAATGCCCGTCCACATAGGGCTGGTGTGGTCGACACTCTTCTCCAAAACCATGCAATTGCTTGGATGAATTGGCCAGCTCGATCCCCAGACCTAAATCCCATTGAGCATGTATGGGACAACCTAGGACGGCGGATCTCATCCCTCCAACCCCCTCCTAGAAACACTCATGAGCTAGAAACAGCCTTAACACAAGAGTGGACGTTGATTCCACAGGAGCTGATAAACTCCCTAATTCTTAGTATGGGTCACCGATGTAGAGCCTGTCTATCAGTTAAAGGCGATCACACCCCATTTTAACAACAATATCCAAGATATTTATGCACTGACTGCAAGAAGATCATTGCTTGACTGGCTAATTTGCATAAAATACGTGCTAAAATTCTTTAATTTCGGGTATTCTAATCAATAATGAAATAATAAATTTGTGTATAAAATTTCATTGATAAATGTTCAATAAAATTTTAGATAAATGAAAAAGATATGTTGTTCCTTTAATTTTGCGGACCAGTGTATATTGAAATCCAAAAAAGTAAAAATCCATGCAATCTCTCCATTGGTAAATTTTGTGTAGAATAAAAGCAATATCCAAATAAAGCAAAATCTACTTATGCATATTTTATCAATTTGAAAATGGAAACACTCTTTTATAAATATAAGTTCAGCCCATGATTTGATGGGGCATTTGTATAAAATTTTGTTTAATCATGATAAGGCATAATTTGGATTATAGATTATAAACACAAGGTAATAAGACAAAATATATCAATAGTGTGTAATGTTTCAGTAACAGCGTTGTTCAGTACTTTTGAGGGAAGTTGGTAACAATGCTGAAACGTCACACACTATTTATTTATTTGGTCTTATTACCTTGTGTTTATTTAATCAGTTAATTTAATTTGTCCATTGGGTTAGTCCCTGATAGAATTTAGGTCAATTGTGATTTTGTTCTGTTGAAATTTCGACCCTGTCAGGATTATGGTCTGTCAATAGGTATTTTGACTGAATAGATTTTGACCAGGATTCTAACTAACCAAGAGAAAAATGATTGATTGACTTAGAGTCAAATGACTTCTTCTTTTTCTTCTTTCTTAAATCCACTCAATCATATTAGGGAGTCAAGCTTGTAAAGCTTGTTGATGGTGTCTGTTGACAAGCATCATAATTGGGTGAAGTAGAATGCGTCTGCCTTTGTCATTAAGATTGGGAGCACTACTCAGTGGCAGGCCGACTTAGCTCCAAAAGAAATGGCCGCCTCTGACATGAGGAACAGATGCCATGTACAGCCGCTCCTAACATGGAGTACAGACTCATCCTGTATCCCTGGATTAGGAGCCCTTACGGGGTACTATCAGCCAGGCCAGCTGAACCCAGGTTTTTTAGTGAGCTTGTTACTGCTCTCCCTCCTCCTTTTTCATCCGGGCTTGGGACTGCCAAAGGCGGGGTTGTCAAATGACTTGAATGACAGAAGCTGCCATTAAGCAGTTTTTTTTTTTTAATTGTTTGACTGTACCTTAGAGAAAAACTTGACTTAGGGAATTTGTCCATGAGAATGATTGAACTAGAGAAAAAAAATTGAGCTAATATAAATGTGTGTTGAGTAAAATGGTATAACATCATACCATGTTTTCTGCTGTAGAAAAGTGTTTGTGCGCGGAATCTTGAGATTAAAAATGTTTTAAAAAGATACTTTTCCCTGGAGGTCTGATATTTTGCTCAATATTGATACATTTAATTATTCTATTGAATAAATGAACTCCGCCTTTGCCGGTCCCAAGCCTAGGTGAAAAAGGAGGAGGGGGAGCAGTAACAAGCTCACTAAAAACCTGGGTTCAGCTGGCCCAGCTGATAGTACCCTGTTAGGGCTCCAGGGATACAGGATGAGCAGTGTTTATACTCCTTTTTGGAGCCGCTGCACATGGTGTCTGTTCCTCATGTCAGAGGCGGCCATTTTTTGGAGCTAAGTCAGTGGCCTGCCACTGAGTAGTGCTCCCAGTCTTAATGACAAAGGCAGACACATTCTACTTCACCCAGTCATGATGGTTGTCAAACAGACACCATCTGGGACATAACTTGATACGCTAATATGATAGAGTGGAGATAAGAAAGAATAAGATTGAATAAATGTGTGTGTGTGGACTGACCCACTAAGTTTTACCAAGTGATGCTGAAGTAGATTGAGAGAGAGAGAGAGTAAGGGTAATCTACAGTCAAGTTACCTTTCATGTTCTCTGGCTCTGGAGGTCTTGTCATCTGAAGAACTCGAACCAAAGGAGTCCGAACTATCACCGGAGCTTCCACTGTCACTACCGGACTCATGTTTGACCCAGGTGGTGCGTCGACCCAAAGTGGGGGAGTTGTCACTGGAGGTGGTTTCTGGTGCACTGTTGTCCACACTGGCCATGCCTCCTGCCCACCACACACAAATCCACCAAAGTCACAACACAACCTACAATTACAAATACCTCCATGTTTTATAGAATCTCTCATGGAAGCTGTAATGATCTTCCATCATCATCCTAATATTTTGTTGTTGTTGTTTCTTATCCCCTTGTGTAAAGATCACACGAATTCCATGAGTCCATGCTCCTCGAGCTGTTTTATGATAAGCAGCGGCCTCTCCCAAAGGTCCTGTTTAGTGCATCTAATGCAAGCCGTGTTCTGGAGCTGTAGGTGCCAAGCTACATTTTGGGCAAGTGGGGTAGATTTTGTTATTATTTTCTATCTTCAATGGCTTGAGATGGCCTGTTCTAAATCTTGTTAGTGTTGTTTGATGCTGTCTGATGTTCAGAGCTCCTCCTGGGTTCACTCCACTGTACCAACTGTGCCTAGGTGGGATCCTCCAGGTTTTGGTTATTTTTGTTTTGGCTACTGTTTCTATTTCTTTAAAAGTAAGTTTAATTTTCTGTGTTTCTACTGAACTCTAAATGTAGTTATCTACACTATTGTGGTATATATGAGCCTTCAAAACACCTACAACCTCTACCAATAGATGGCGCTTTGGCCTATTTCCGGTCTGTAAATAATGTGGGAATCGCCGTCTGCTGTGGTCCTGTTTCCTGGGGCTAATGAATGTAAATATCCGTTGATATAGGCCCTGGGATGTAAACTAGTGTAATTACACCTATCCCCCGATTTACACGGTAGATACGTTCCTGAGAAAATGTGTAAATCGGGGGATAGGTGTACACAGAAATAAAAATAAAATGCATTGACAGGGTAAAATATGTAGTCAGCACATAAGCTCGGGATTCCTCGTGAGATGTGTACACAGCGCATGTGTTCAATCACAGTAGCATTTAGTATAGTGCGATAAAAAAAAAAACTTATTTGGAAAACCGTGTAAAAGCGAAAACGTGTAAAACAAGTACCGTGTAAATCGGGGGATAGGTGTACCTGTTAATTGATATTCGGATTCTTATGTAATGTGGATTAAAGATGACAATAAGAGAGGAGGAGTGTTAGCAGACTTGTTGCCGGTTGCTGTTGTGACTATATCCAACACCACAGTAGCTTCTGGCAAGTCTCTCATGTCCCCCCACCAGTGGTAAGGTCGAGAGATACTGCCAGAGGAAAGGAGATCCACTTGAATGGTGGTTCTCAGAAGGTCTTTGGGTGGTCTGCAGGGTAGGGCTGCAGAGGTAAGCAATGGGAGCCAGGGTTAAGTGAGCCACGAAGGAGGAAGTGGCATAGTCATTAAGAATCCGGAGGGGTCAGCGCACAGCACTATGATTTAGATGCACTAAACAAGACCTTTGGGATAGGCCACTGCTTATCATAAAATAGCTCGAGGAGTGTGGACTCATGGAATTTGTGTGATCTTTACATAAGAGGATAAGAAACAACAACAACTGTATTAATAATTAGGACTGATTTTTGATTTATACCAGTGAGATTCCCAATTAATTGTCTGTAAATACCACTATGAAAATTTGAAACTATTTTAAGACGCGTAAGATTCTTTTTTGAAATTAAACAATTTCTACCGCCCTTACTGCAATGGAAAAATTAATGGGAGGGCCTGGCTCATCAGTTTTGAACCCTCCCAGCGGTTTCACCAGTTTAATCCATCATTGCAGTAAGGGCAAATAGAAAATTTAATTTCAAAAGAGAATCTTACGCGTCTAAAATAGTTTCAAATTTTCATAACAGATGGCACGCTAATGCATCATAAATACCACTATGGATAGTAAGTTGATAAAGACATTTAGAAAGCTGTACCTTTAGAATGTTTCCTGGAGGAAGTCCTGAAGTTGGTGCAGCGAAGTCGGGCTTCCCACTCCTCCTCACAGACTGGGTCGCAGTCCTCCCCCCTGTCACCACACAGTCCATTTGGCCGCACAACCGGGATAGTACCAATTACCTGTTAGACAGCACTAAACAACAAGATTTCTGATCTCATGACATGGCATGAAATGGCATGGAATTGCTCAGTCTTCAGAACTTATAGCCATCTATGAAGCCTTAAAATCCAACAGAAATACTAATTATCAAGATATCTGGATTCTCACTGATATTAGACCTAGGCATTCATCTTGACCGCACTCTCACCTTCAAAACTCATCTCACCAAGTTAAAGGGGAAACTATCATCACGTAACAATATCCTCCATAAGCTGGCCGGCTCTTCCTGGGGCAGTGATGCCAACACCCTGCGTACTTCTGCCTTGGCATTGATCTTCTCCACGGCTGAGTATTGTGCTCCAGTCTGGGAGGGGAGCTGCCACACGAAGCTAATAGACACACAACTAAATTCTACCTTATGAATTATAACAGGAGTTTGCCAACCTACAAGAATCGACTGGCTTCCAGTTCTTGCTCACATCTCTCCACCTGAGCTACGCAGAAAGGAAGCCACCAAGAAAATGTACCAAAAACTCTTGGACTCGCCCGACCTCGAAATTAACCCAATCCTACAGTCTCCCCCAAAACATCGACTAAAATCAAGGAAGCCGATATGGTCCAGAGGAAACCAACTTCTCTCCCAAAATTTTAATATCTCAGAAGCATGGACAAATTCCTGGATCAGCTCCGATATCCCAAACAAGAACCTCATCACAAGCCCAAGTGTCAAGATCCCAGGTTTTTCCCTCCCTCGACGAGAATGGGTGCTTCTAAACCGCTTTAGGACAGGACAGGGAAGGTGTGCAGAGCTGATGAAGTTATGAGGCTACACCAAAGATCCAAATTGTGCCTGCAACGTCCCACAATCAATGTCCCATATACTAGACGACTGCCCGCTGTACAAATTCAATGGAGGAATCTCCAATCTCCACTCTGTCACCCCGGAAGCCCTGAACTGGCTGAAGGCCTTGCCTCTCAGACTTTAATGACCGATATGTCCTCACTTCTTTTTTCTAGATTTGGTTCATTTTGTCTCCTCTCTAATTGTAAAGATGTTGCTGTATCACCTCATAAGCATAAATAAATAAACTGATATTAGAAGTGCAACACTTGAGTCACACAGGAGAACTTAGAGACAAAGTAAGCAGGAACATAATTGGTTATCTCCAAAATTCTCAAAAATTCACCTTCAATGGATAACCTCACACGTTGGCATTGAAGGCAATGAAGCTGCTGATGCGCTAGCGAAAAAAGGCACAAAAGAACCCTTGCCACAGAAAAATAAACTTACTTTTAAATAAATAGAAACAATAGCCAAAACAAAAATAAACAAGAACTGGAGGATCCCACCTAAGCACAGTTGGTACAGTGGAGTGAACCCAGGAGGAGCTCTGAACATCAGACAGCATCAAACAACACTAACAAGATTTAGAACATCTCAAATCATTGAAGATAGAAAATAATAACAAAATCTACCCCACTTGCCCAAAATGTAACTTGGCACCTGCAGCTCCAGAACACATTGCATTAGATGTACTGAACAGGACCTTTGGGAGAGGCCACTGCTTATCATAAAACAGCTTGAGGAGCATTAACTCATGGAATTGGTGTAATTATTACACAAGGGGATAAGAAAGAACCAATTACCAGGATGTGGCTGCAGTCCTCAGAGAGTCCCCAGAGTCCTGGGAGTTGGAAGATGAAGGACCTCCAACAGCAGAGCCCAGGTCCGGGTCAAAGGTGAGCTGCATCTCGGAGTAGAAGGCAGTGGGGGGCTGGGTCTGTTTGTACATCTGGTGGACCTCCTTGTCCAGTAGTTTGTCCATCACCTGGGACAGCATCACCTCCACTCAACACAGACATCTCTGCTGCTTTCTCTAAGTCTTTTATAATACATTATAATGCGGCTTATGATTGTAGAACGAAAATTGCAATTATACCTCAAAATGTTTCTTTTGAACGAAAAATCGAAATTTATTTTAAGGAGAAATAACGATTATTTCTATCCTTAGGGATGAAGTATGAAAGAATGAATCGTGAAGAGTAATGAAAAATGGAAAAATAAAGTGTCCAGGGATGGGAATCGAACCCACAGTGTTCCACTTACTGGACAGATGCCATGTCCACTAAGCTACCCTGGACATATTTTTCCGTTCATAACTATTATATAAAGTAATTAATAATACAATATAATTATATATAAAATAAATTTCAATTTTTCGTTCAAAAGAAACATATGCGTATTAATTGCAATTTTTGTTCTCTAAGTCTTTCCTATTTTCAATCCATCATCATATATTAGGCTGATAATTCTTCCGTCTTAAATACCAATCAGAATAACTTAAATCATAAGGTACAATTTGGTTTATAGATTACAAAATAGATTTCGTTTTGAACCTATGATGCAAGCCATTTCTGGCTTTAAAATCAGGATAGCTCATGGTATAAAAAATAATTTTTGCTGTATCACGCACCCGTTTATTTGGACTTTTTTTTTTTAGCCCTAACACAGCAAAAGTTGAGGTAGATTCCTCTTTGTAACAATTTTTAATAGCCCCTTCCATTTTATCTCCTATAATAGAAAAGTTATATTTTCTTATTTTAACATGTTCTGAAAAAATTTTGCTGTTGTTATTTCACTTTAAAAAGTTTTTTAAATGGCCTTTTTTTAATAATAGCATATTTTTAGAATGCCTTTTTTTTTTTTTTTTTCTTGATAAGGCACAATTGAATATGCTCTGAAATGGGATAAAATTGAGAATTCTGCACTTGTAGAACATAGAAAAAATCACAGGACATAATAATTTTAACCTAAAAGAAACAAAGATACTAGATTATGAGAAAAATTATTTCAAGAGACAATTTAAAGAAGCATTTTTCATTCAAAAGAAATGTGCTACAATTAACAGAATGGAAGAAAGAGGAAATATAAATTATATTTATAGTTATGCTTTTAATTATATTTTTTTAAAAAATTCTAACAATAATTTTTTGTGTTTCTCAGATAAATATCTTCTTCTTATCTGTTATCTTGTTTTACACACTTGATAACAGGAACTATTTAAACCATGCTGTGGTAAAATTTCTCATTCAATACTTTTGTCTGAAGATGGTAACAACGCTGTTACCGAAACGTCACACACTATTTATTTATTTGGATTTGGTCTTATTACCTTGTTTTTTTTTTCTTATTTTGGAAGCCATTTGCATTTATTTTATTTCAAATTTGATGGTTGCAAAGATATTCTATTTAATAAAAAGCATTATGTGTAAAAACGTATACAAACTACATCAAAAATAGAATGTAAATGAAAACAAATAATGCTGTTACATTTATTGTTTTGAAATCGCGATCAGCTGAAACATGCTCAAAATTTTGTTGGTTTCAAATTTTTTTTAATTACAATTTTAAGTTCATTATAAGCCTAGTATTTTACATAGATTTTATTATTATGGGACTTAAAATTGGTTCATTATTGGGGTAGTTCATTATTTTAAAAATTGCAAAGTTCTTTATAACGATGGTATTTTCAATGGATTGGAATTGGGAATTGCCTTAGGTTCGTTATAAGGGAAGGTTCGCTATATCCAGAGTTCGTATTAGCGGGGTTTTACTGTATATATGTGTTAATTGTTTAAAATAATATGAAACATAATAAGGGACAATTTGGATTATAAATTATAAACACAAGGTAATAAGACCAAATCCAAATAAATAAATAGTATGCAATGTTTCTGTAACAGCGTTGTTACCATCTTCAGACAAAAGTACTGAATGAGAATAGATTGAATTGAATACATTCAGTACTTTTGTCTGAAGATGGTAACAACGCTGAAACATCACACACTATTTATTTATTTGGATCTGGTCTTATTACCTTGTGTTTAATATGAAACATATTTCTTCAAAAAGTTGTATATTTAGTTTGCTGACTCTAGAATTTTTTATTACAATAGAACCTCTTTGACAACTAGTTGCAGTCAAAGTGTCCTTTAGGAAGAGTCCTCATCTTAACAGAGAGTTGCTAATTATCAAAAATGGTCATTTTGGGAAGGAAAACTGTTGAGAAAAGTCCACTAGTGAGAGTGTCCTCCCATGTTCTACTATATATTGATTCTGGAAATTAAATTAAAGAAAAAAATATGCTAAAAATAAGGTATAGCTTAAGTGCAACCAAAATTTGTGAGTTCTTTTTTTCATCTGTAATCTTTAGACGATAAAAAACATGGCGATAAAAAAACTTGCTAACGAAAGCTTGCTCTAATGCACCAATAAAAGAAACTAGTCTTCCTTCGCCATGTTTTTTTATCGCCATGTTTTTTATCGTCTAAATTCAATCCAGGAAGAATTCTTTATCTATATCTGTAATCTTGTTGTTGTTTGTTGTTTGTTATCCCCTTGTGTAAAGATTACACGAATTCCATGATCTGTAATCTTGATTGAGATTAGTGGTACAGTAGAATCTCCATGAGGGGAACACTCCCACTAGAGGACATCTCTCTACAAAGAGCACTTTTCATCACCAAAATTACCATTTTTACTATTTAACAACTCTCTGGAAAGAGGACACCTCTCCCCAAAGGACACTTTAGCTCTGCAACTAGTTGTCCTTTACAGGGAGGTTGTATGTTGACATTACCTTGGCCAGCTTGTCCTGGCTGTCTTTATAATGGACCAGCATGCTGATGGCCAGTTCTCCACGCTGCCTCCGTGTCCCCTCACACAGTAAGGGATGGTCAGCCTCGCAGACACTGGCTTTCAGTCCTACAACCCCAGTCAGCTAATATGTGGGTCAGTATGGTGGGCGGCTACCTACCTAGGGCTGCCAGAGCTGCCTCAAACCCCAGCATCTCATCCTGGCCACTTCTCTGACCTGCAACAACACCTTGTTCTCTTAGCTGCTTCACTCAGTTATATCAATCATAAAGTATAAACACAAGGTAATAAGACCAAATCCAAATAAATAAATAGTGTGTGATGTTTCAGTAACTGTTGTTTCCATCTTCAGACAAAAGTACTGAATGAGAAATTTTACCACAGCATGTTTTAAATAGTTACTGCTATCTTGTTTACACACTTGATAACAGTAACTATTTAAAACATGCTGTGGTAAAATTTCTCATTCAGTACTTTAGTCTGATGATGGTAAAAACGCTGTTACCGAAACATCACACACTATTTATTCATTTGGATTTGGTCTTATTATCTTGTGTTTATAATCTATAATCCAAATTGTGCCTTATCAATCATAAAGTAGGAATCAAAATGGAAAGAAAATGCCACGATAGATGTAGAACTTGTCAACCACCTTGAAGACTCAGGGCAGTGGACATGTAATTACACCTATCCCCCGATTTACACGGTAGATATGTTCCTGAGAAAAACGTGTGAATCGGGGTATAGGTGTACACAGGAATAAAAATAAAATGCATTGACAGGTTAAAAAATGTAGTCAGCACATAAGCTCTGAATTCCTCGTGAGATGTGTACACAGCGCATGTGTTCAATCACAGTAGCATTTAGTATAGTGCGATAAAAACAAAAAAAAAAACTTATTTGGAAAACCGTGTAAAAGTGAAAATGTGTAAAACAAGTACCGTGTAAATCGGGGGATAGGTGTACACCAATTGGAAATAAAAGAATTATATCATTTGATGCTGAATCCATGTTTCCATCACTGTACTCACAATTATGGATGCTTTAAACCATGCGATAAAAGAGACAGAATATTACAATTTGCTGATATCAGAATTTTTAATTCGAATATAATTTTTTTTTAAAACACACAACACATTTTATTAATGAGACCAAATGATAATGCACAATTTGGATTAGATATTATGGCTACAAGAAAAAAAGACCTAATCCATATAAATTAATAGTGTGTGACGTTTTGGTAACAGCATTTTTACCATTATCAGACAAATTATTTATTTATTATTATTATACTACATTTTGTCTAATGATGGTAACAAGGCTGTTACCCAAACGTCCCACACTATCAATTTATTTGGACTAGGTCTTATTTTCTTGTAGTTATGAGAACCTATCTCCAAACAATGGTACAACAAAGGGAAGTCCAATATCACCAAAGGCAGCCAAATAGACCAAATGTACCTGTGAGAACGAGGGCCTCAAAAATGTAAGAAGCCAAAGAGAGAGGAAGGAGAGCTTCCCCTCGTGAGGTGAGGGTTCCGTCACGCAGCTGGCCAGCCTTAGCTCGCAGTACAGCCAACTCAGCTTCCCCCAATGGCAGATGTTTCAGTTGGGCCACCAGGTCCTGTTCTTGGTTGGCCAGCTTCACCTACACACATCAATATATTTAAAGTTTTCTCTTTGACTTGAGAGTTATAAATGATCCAACATGCTGTCTAGATGTTGAAACACCATCTTTTGTTGGCTTGCCCTCTGACTAACCAAATTGTACTTGCTTACTTTGACATAATGCCATCTTTCTGTATATACTCAATCTTATGAACACTTTGGCAAGTTTAGAGCTATTTGTACACAGATTTATAAATCACTACTAATTCATTGTGTAAATAATTAAAGATATATATGTAAATAATTCTAATATAGCACAATAGTCTTCGTGCTTCTGTAATAATTAAATAAAAATGTAGTGTTACATGTGGTTTAATACTGATAAAGCACAATTTGGATTATAGATTATAATAAAAGAAAACAAGACCTAATCCAAATAATTTATTAGTGTGTGACGTTTCAGCAACAACATTGTCACCATCATCAGACAAAAGAATAAATGAGAAAACATGTTACAGCAGGTTCTTATATAGTCCTGTTATCAAGTGTTTAAACAAGATAACAGATAAGGAAAATAGTTTTTAAGTCAACTTGAAATATTCTTCTTAGAATTAAAAGTGGATTTTTTTTTTTTTTTTTTTAAATATAATTAAAGGCATATTTGTAAATATCATTTATATTTCCCCTTTCTTCCATTCTATTAATTGAAGCACATGTCTTTTGGATGAAAAAGGCTTCTTTGAACTGTCTTTTGTAATAATTTTTTTCATAGTCCAGTGTTTTTGGGTTTTCTAAATTGAATTTATTGTGTCCAGTGTCCCTTCTGTGTTCTACAAGAGCAGAATTTTGAATTCTATCCCACTTCAGAGCATATTAATGGTTTTCCATCCTTTCTTTTAATGTTCTGGATGTCTGTCCCACATATCTTTGATCACAATTCTCACACTTAACTTCATAGATCAAACCTGCTCTTTCTGTTAATTGGGTGTTCTTGTGCTGGTTTAGGTATTGTGAGATAGGGTTACATGGTTTCCATGCAATGTTTATTTTTCCATACTTTTTGAATATATTAGTAAAATTTCTTGCAAACTTTTGGTTTATAAATGGCAATGGCAATGGCATTTCAAAAAAATAGAAGGTATTTTAAAGAGGTATGACATGCTAAAATTATTATGCCAATATAAAGAAATTGATTTTATTAATGAAAAACTCTTCCCTGAAAAGAAAAATGAAGTACTCAACTCTGAAATTAAGCCAAAAAATAACATAATGAATTTAACAGGTGAAGGTATCCCAAATGAAGTCCTAGACTTGCTTAGCAAAGGTTATAAATATGCATTAGGGGGTAATCTGAAACAAAAAGAAAAATTTGATATTATCTCAAAAACAGAAGAAATATGCAAATTTCTTAACCCTAATGAGGCAGCTAATATAAGATTTGAAGTTACTAATACATTAAAACAAAATTATAAATCAAATAGTATTGATAGAAAATTGACCTCCAAACTTAAAGGCCTACAAACAAAATATGTAATAACAAAATATGACAAAGGAAATGGAATTGTTTTAATGAAAAAAGAAGACTATAAACAAAAAATGCTTTCTTTATTGAATAACAATGGGACCTATTCTCCTATACAAAATGATCCAACAAAAAACTTCAAAAATAAATTGAATACCATACTTAAAAACTGGAGAAAAAACAAATATATTAATTATAGGCTTTTAACCAAGTTGAAAAATTATGATGCACATGTTCCCAATATATATGGTGCTCCAAAAGTCCACAAGCCTAACTGTCCATTACGCCCAATAGTAAATAATAGACCTTCACCAACATATGCCTTGTCAAAATGGTTAGCACAACAATTAAAAATCTATCAATTTTTTAATGATAATGAAATTGTTAACTCCTATGAATTCAAAGAAGATATTATTGACATGAAGCTAAATGGAAATCAAAGAATTATATCTTTAGATGTTGAATCCATGTTTACATCAATCCCTATACCCACAATTATGGATGCATTAAACCATGTGATTAAAGAATCAACAATAAATAATTTGCCAAAATCTGAATTTTTAATTGGAATAGAATTTTGTTTGAAAACAACATACTTTATTTATGATGACCAAATATATCTCCAAATGAAAGGTGCAACAATGGGTAGCCCAATATCACCAAACGCAGCCTGTATTACTATAGGCCAATTAGAAATAAAAGCTCTAAATTCACTTAAAAATGATGTTTATTATTTTAAAAGATATGTGGATGACTCCATTTTATTTATCAATCAGGGAAGTGAACAAAATATTTTGGATACTTTCAACAATTTATTACCTGATATCAATTACTCTATGGAATTAGATAACAACAAATCAATTAATTTCCTGGACATGAACTTATCATACAGTAATAACAATATTACAACCTCTATATACAAAAAACCAACACATACAGGAACTTATTGGAACTTTAACTCACAGCACCACTTCAGCCAAAAAGTAGGATTAGTAAAAGCTCTTATATATAGAGCTTTTACACTCATTAATGATACAACTAAAAGAAATATAGAAATTAACAACATCAAAAAAGAACTAATCAATGAAGATTTTCCCATCAAATTGATAAATAGAATAATAGAAGACATGAACCAAAAATATGAGAATAATACTTTAATGCAAAACCTAAAGTGCAAAAACAAAGAAGCCAAATTTATCTCATTGCCATTTATAAACCAAAAGTTTGCAAGAAATTTTACTAATATATTCAAAAAGTATGGAAAAATAAACATTGCATGGAAACCATGTAACCCTATCTCACAATACCTAAACCAGCACAAGAACACCCAATTAACAGAAAGAGCAGGTTTGATCTATGAAGTTAAGTGTGAGAATTGTGATCAAAGATATGTGGGACAGACATCCAGAACATTAAAAGAAAGGATGGAAAACCATTAATATGCTCTGAAGTGGGATAGAATTCAAAATTCTGCTCTTGTAGAACACAGAAGGGACACTGGACACAATAAATTCAATTTAGAAAACCCAAAAACACTGGACTATGAAAAAAATTATTACAAAAGACAGTTCAAAGAAGCCTTTTTCATCCAAAAGACATGTGCTTCAATTAATAGAATGGAAGAAAGGGGAAATATAAATGATATTTACAAATATGCCTTTAATTATATTTAAAAAAAAAAAAAAAAATCCACTTTTAATTCTAAGAAGAATATTTCAAGTTGACTTAAAAACTATTTTCCTTATCTGTTATCTTGTTTAAACACTTGATAACAGGACTATATAAGAACCTGCTGTAACATGTTTTCTCATTTATTCTTTTGTCTGATGATGGTGACAATGTTGTTGCTGAAACGTCACACACTAATAAATTATTTGGATTAGGTCTTGTTTTCTTTTATTAGTGGTTTAATACTCTTTATTATTTGGTAGACATAGATAATTAAGGAAGAAAAAAAGGCATCTTCTTATGATACAACTGAAAGTTGCTGATGGCTTGTGCCATCTATCGGAATAAATATAAACTATTCTCGTTGATGTTTAATTATTCCAGAATTGGCCAAATACCCATTCATGAATGATAAAGCACAATTTGGATTATAGATTATAATACAAGAAAATAAGACCTAATCCCAATAATTATTTTATTCTTTTGTCTGATGATGTTGACAATGCTGTTGCCGAAATGTCACACACTATTAAATTATTTGGATTAGGTCCTATTTTCTTGTATTACCCATTCATGATTAATCAAGAGAAGCTTGAAACAAACCTTAATCCATGTTTAGTTGCTGTTTAATCTCGACGTCTGAAAATGTTCATTGGAGTGTGGTCAGTGTATGTTAACTATTTAGTGAAACTCCGCCTTTGCCGGTCCCAAGCCCGGATGAAAAAAGAGGAGGGGAGAAGTAACAAGCTCACTAAAAAACCTGGGTTCAGCTGGCCCGACTGATAGTACCCTGTAAGGGCTCCTAATCCAGGGATACAGGATGAGCAGCATTTGTACTTCATGTTAGGGGCGGCTGTACATGGCGTCTGTTCCTCATGTCAGAGGCGTCCATTTATTTTGGAGCTAAGTCGGCCTGCCACTGAGTAGTGCTCCCAGTCTTAATGACAAAGACATTCTACTTCACCCAGTGTGGAGATAAGAAAGAAGATTTAGTGAGTACAACTGACTAACCAAATCCTCTTCTAATTTTGTTTTTGGCAATTTCGAGCTTTCAATTCCCTAAAATATATTGGATAAAATATATTTTCTATCTTTTATAGAGAGAGAGAGCTTTGTTATAAATAATTTATATAAACATAAAACAAGGTAATAAGACCAAATCCAAATAAATAAATAGTGTGTGACGTTTCAGCATTGTTACCATCTTTAGACAAAAGTATTTCATTCAGTACTTTTGTCTGAAGATGGTAACAATTGGATTTGGTCTTATTACCTTGTTTTATAATCTATAATCCAAATTGTGTCTTATCAATTAATATAAACATGTTACATAAACTTCACAAAAATTTAAAAATTTTGGATTTGGTCTTGTTACCTTTTGATATGTAAGTAATGATCTACTGGGAGTAGCACTTTGAAATTGTCAGTCCTGTACCAACACTGTACCAACTTTGACAGAGCTAAAAAGTCCTAAAACTCATGACAACACTGAGACTCCATGAGAGACAGAGAATCAGAGCAGGTATTGAATGATCCAAGACTCCAGAAAGGGTCAAAATAGAGTGCTACAATAATCTTTTAACTTATATCGAACATAGTGATGTACATTAATGTCCATCTTATTGAGGGTGTGCTAATGGGAAATCAAACCTTGACAGTTCTAATCATCAAATGTTACAAGGTAATAAGACCAAATCCAAATGAATAAATAGTGTGTGATGTTTCAGCGTTTTTACCATCTTCAGACAAAATTATTCTTCTTTCTTATCTCCACTCAATCATATTGAGGTATCAAGCTTGTAAAGCTGCAAGACGGCCGAAGCAGCATAGTGGGGAGATTTGACAACCATCATGACTGGGTGAAGTAAAATGCATCTGCCTTTGTCATTAAGACTTGGAGTATCAGACAAAAGTACTTAATGACATTGAAAGCATGAAAGCATTCAGTACTTTTGTCTGAAGATGGTAACAACACTGAAACGTCACACACTATTTATTTATTTGGTCTTATTACCTTGTATTATGATCTATAATCCAAATTGTGCCTTATCATCATCAAATGTATTTAAATGCCATAAGAGGAGTTTAAATAAACATTTGTTAAAAGAGACTAAGGCTTGATTTCCATATAAATGAAAATTTCAGTATGAGCTCAATAAGGGACCACACAATCTAAAACATAAATCTGTCTTGGAGGTGAACTCTCATTGGAGAGCGGGTTGACTTTCCAAAGTTCATGAAGTATACCTTTCTTTCCTTGGTACGATATTTCCTTCTTATTATTATTATTATTTCCAAAGCGCTATATCCCGCAAGGGATACTTGCGCCAAACAAGGAGAAAAGTTTATTTACATAAGTTATTTACATTATTCAACGCATGAAAACATTAGAGATCCAGATTTTGTAGAAAGTTTAGAATGTATTTACAAAATGAATTGAACTTTAAATATGATTTTTTATCGGAAATCAAATCGTTAAGTTCATAAACAACTAGTTCATTCTTCATTCTATAATCTTGAAATGCTGGGCAATCGATCAGTAGAGGTCTTGAGGTTTGTTCCTCAATACCACAAAAGCAACTTGAATCCTCCACTGCCTTTATTTTATTTTAAAAACTTTTGAAATTTCCATGGTTTGTAACAAATTGAGTATTATAAAAATTTGGACGAAAGTATTTAGGGATTTCTTGGGGAAAAAAGCTTAAGAAAGTATTATTTGCTTCGTTTTTCAGAACATTCATTCTTGATTTGAGAAAGGTATCTATAATTCCTGGAATAAATGGGTCATAAATTTGTTGATCATCTGTGGATAAGTTTCTCAGATCACACAGATATCATGATTCTGGATTCGATAAAGTCAGAGATCAGAGGAATGTTGGCCAAACTATGAACACAGCTATATGATGTGGATTGTGGATTTATAGGCTTGTATACACCATGTTAGTATTTGATATTGGGTTGAGAATTTAATTTTTTTAATTTTTTTTTTAATTTAAATATTTGAACCAAATTTTGGCTCCATATGTAAGTATTGGTCTGAAAATGGATTTATATAAAGTTAAACTTTTCTGGGTGCTTAGACCCAAGATTTCCCGCAAATTGAGAAGAGATAATTTTTAAAACGTTTTATACGATTTACTATTTTTTCTATGTGGTATGTAAAATTTATTTTGTTTCTTCTTCTGGGATTTGCAATTATTATTCCTAAAATTTTGGTCTTCAGAGTTGGCATGATTATTTCATTATTAAATTTGATTGGGATTTTTCCTTTGTTATGTAAATAAAGTATATTAGATTTTTCTAGACTTATTTCAAGTTACTCTTACACCATACATCAATCGTATTTAATGCCTTTTCTATAACTAATTTCATGTCTTTGCAATTGTTGTGCCAGCATATAATTGATACATCATAACATACCACTTCACTATTAGGAACTTGATATTTGATCAAAAGATTGTTTAGTAATATTATCCATAGTAGTGGAGATAGCGGGCCACCCTGCGGACATCCCTTTGTAATTTGTTTATTTATTGTTAAATTCTCATATGTACATTTCGTTTTCCTCGATTTGAAATATGATTGAATAGTCCTTATTAAACTTTCAGGCAAATTATCTTCATCTATTTTTTTTTTAAATCGCAGGCCACCATACGTTATCAAAGGCTCCCGCAATATCTATTATGACCAGAGCTGTCAGTTCTTTGGTTTTGTGTTCCATTATTATATCAATTATATTATTTAAGGCTGTAATAGTAGATTTTGACTTGATGAATCCATGCTGTTTGGAACTTAATAAATTGTTTTGCATATAATATTCATGAATTTTCTTTTTAATAACTTTTTCGTAGATCTTAGACAGATTAGGTGTTCTTGGTATTAGATATTTCCTTCTTGGTAAGTCTGTTACATACTTGACAAGAATGGTTTTACTGCTGCTTTAGTTTGATCAACAGTACCTCAAAGGGACCGTATAGTAACAAGATCAAATCCAACAAAATAAAAAAATTCCCTAAATGCCCCAAATGGGATTCTTAACCAGCCAGTCCTGAACATCTATTGAATTATATCAAATCCTCCAAAAAAGACCTCTGGGGAAACCCCAGGACTATAATAGAAAAGCTTAGACAATGGAACCTAATGGTGATTGTTTAAACGACTTGAGGAATAAGCAACAACAACAACACAGATCAAATCCAAATTGATGAAATGTTGGTGACATTTCAGTAAACAGCCTTGTTACTGCAATATCCCAAATATTTTATTAATTTGGATTAGGTCTTTTTACATTTCTATTCCAAATTGTACCTTATCTTGACGGTCTTAATCTTAATGTCTTAACATCTTAATGTCTCAACGGTCACCTAGATGGTACATTGAGCTCAAGACAGAGATGGCTGGCATCGCGTCATGTTTGGGATGTAATGCCTACAGTGGGCCACAATGTTCGATCATGAATATAATGATATTGTTACTATACTACAATATAATACAGCTTATGATTGTAAAACAACATTTGAAAATTATCCCACATGTGTTTCTTTTCAACGAAAAATCGAAATTTATTTTTAAGGAGAAATTAATGATTATTTCTAACCTTAGGGATGAAGTATGAAAGGATGGGAATTCCTGGACACTTTTATTTTTCAGTTTATCATTACTCTTCATAATTCATCCTTTCATACTTCATCCCTAAGGTTAGAAATAATCGTTAATTTCTCCTTAAAAATAAATTTTGATTTTTCGTTTAAAAGAAACACATGCGGGGTAATTTTCAAATGTAGTTTTACAATATTACTACAACTTTATCATTACCTCAAGGGGTTTAGTAGAAGCTGGTGGCCTGGGCATTTCCAGACCATACAGGCCGACCCGGAAGGCCAGGTGGATATACGTGGGGTCCTCTGCCAGCACGGTGCAGAGGAAGGCAGCTTTGGCGAGAGTGGCGGAGGCCAGGAGTGACACCTGGTGGCAGAGAGGGCTGAAGCAGCGCTGCTGTGTCTTGCGCTGGTGCTTGTCCCTGGAGCTACTGGAGGAACTGCTGCGTGGCAGGTCCATTGCCAGGTCAGGGGGGTGGGCCAGTAGGTGCTCTGCCAACTGGACTGCCAGCTTGCAGGCTTCCTCCATGTGGCCGTGGGCATGGAGGGCCTCAGCACGGGCAAACAGGATCTGTGGCAAGCACATCACTTACTGGATTAGGATCCTGGCTGCGGATTGAAATGTTTATTTATAATACAGCAGTAGAAGCTGGTTAATACCTACTGACTGAAAAATAATACGAATTACAACAGAAGATATGAATATTTTTTTATCCCATTGTATAATTATACAAGGTCATAGAGACTAAATTCATAGATCAAATTCACAATCTAGGTAGGGTTGGGGTCCTGTCTTGAGGTTTCCATACATTCCAAGAGGTGGTCTGGTGAGGTCTCTTAGGTCCTGTAGATGGTGTATTGTGTCTTTACACCATCCTGGAAGAGGAGCCATCTATAAATATTGTGTCTAACTTCTTTAATTCACCCAAGATAATTCAAACCATTTTTTTTTTCTATGTCCCAACCTGTAGCCTATAAAATAACCAATGATAAATTCAACCTATTTTTATATCAAATTTTGGCCACAAAAAGTTATTTGCTGTTTAAAAGCAACTTTATTGCTAAAAATGGATTGCAGTTACAAGTAGTGGCAATTCTGCCATAGTCGGCACACATGCATTCTGCTCTTCTTCAGAGCTATGGCACATTTGTAAGTGCAAAGTCGAACTGCTTTTCACATGTGTAGACATGTGGTACACTTAGAGTAAAAGCAGTCGCCTACTTCTACCCACCATGATTATCATGGCCTGTACCACGTGTACTAGGGATAATAAGATAAATAAGAGAGAGAGAATTAACCTTGAGTTAACTATGAGGATCAGAAGATGAATATTTCTTTCTTTTTTTTTCAAGAGAGTGAAACAAGTATTGATTTTTCTTCACATATTCTTATTCGTTAACAAAAGAGTTCACTATTTTGATGAGGTATTTTCATCCAAAGGGTTAATTAAGATATCACAGTATATTCAAAACTATTATAGACACGTAAGATTCATCAGAAAATTAAACCATTTCTACTGCCCTTACTGCAATGAAAAAATTAATGGGAGGGCCTGGATCATCAGTGGTGAACCCTCCCAGCAGTTTCGCCAGTTTAATCTTTCATTGCAGTAAGGACAGTAGAAATTGTTTAATTTTAAAAGAATCATACACGTCTATAATAGTTTCGAATATTCATAATAGATGGTGTGCTGATGTATCATATCACAGTATATTGAGAAAAAGGCATCTCCTTATTGTGCAACTGAAAGTTGCTGATGGCTTGCGCCATCTATCGGAATAAATATCAACTATTCTCATTGATTTTTAATTATTCCAGAATTGGCCAAATACCCATTCTTGATTAATACCCGTTTCATGATTTTTAAGGATGCCTTAATGACCAATTTTTTTGGTTGTTGAGGTACAGCTTGCACCACGTTGATGAGGGCCAACAGCCCGAAACGCGTCCGTGTTTAGCTTTTCTTGATTAATCAAGAATGGGTATTTGGCCAATTCTGGAATAATTAAAAATCAACGAGAATAGTTGATATTTATTCCGATAGATGGCGCAAGCCATCAGCAACTTTCAGTTGCATGATAAGGAGATGCCTTTTTCTTATTGTATGCACCTTATCCCAGTACAATATTACATTTGTACTATTTTTTCACAGTATATTGAGTTATGAAAGTTATCTCAAAGGAACCGATGAGGGTTGATGGAAGGATTTGGTTTTCAACCACTATGACCCGGGATTGAATCCCGCATTGGGCACTTTTAACTGATTAAAAAAAAATTCTCCCAAGAGGCCCCTTACAAAATTCCAACCCCACCAGCGAATGCAACCAAACAGGAATATTGAAAATATTTTTATATGGTGATTTCAGCCAGAGAGAAGCTATCATAATAAATGGAGTGGTAGAAATCATTTTTTGTAAGTGCAAAGTCAAACTGCTTTTCACATGTGTAGATATGTGGTGCACTTACAGTAAAAGCAGTCGCCTACTTCTACTACCATGATTATCATGGCCTGTACCACGTGTACTAGGGATAAGCGAAAGAAAGAAAAAAAGAAATCACCTCGAAGGGATCCTCCATCTTCTTCATGGTGATGACAAACTTCTCTTCTTCCTCCCTGGAGCTGTCGGCCCGGCCCGCAGGGTAAAACACCTTGTCCCCCGGTGTCAAGGTCAGTCTGCCACAACCCTCACTTAGCTAGGCTGATAATAAATCACAATTTGTATTAGAGATACAAGAAAATAAAACCTAATCCAAATAATTTCTTTGATAAGGCACAATTTGGATTATAGATTATAAACACAATCTTCTTTCTTATCTCCACTCAATCATATTAGGGTATCAAGCTTGTAAAGCTTGAAACTTTTTATGGTGTCTCCCAGGGAAGAGTAGAGCTCATCAATGGATGAGTCAATACAGTCAATAATGTGTTTTGGGGTTGTAGGTTGACACTTAGTACATAGTACCTTGCAACCATTCTGGGAAGTCATTGTCCATAGAAACTCCGCCTTTGCCGGTCCCAAGCCCGGATGAAAAAGGAGAAGGGGGAGCAGTAACAAGCTCACTAAAAAACCTGGGTTCAGCTGGGATAGTACCCTGTAAGGGCTCCCAATCCAGGGATACAGGATGATCAGCGTTTGTACTGCATGTTAGGAGCCGCTGCACATGGCGTCTGTTCCTTATGTCAGAGGCGGCCATTTCTTTTGAAGCTAAGTCGGCCTGCCACTGAGTAGTGCTCCCAGTCTTAATGACAAAGGCAGATGCATCCTACTTCACCCAGTGTGGAGATAAGAAAGAAGAAGAAGAAGATTGTCCATAGATGAACAGACTTAAATCTGGAAATTAAAGACTGTTGTCCAAATAATTTAATAGTGTATGACGTTTCGGTAATAGCATTGTTACCATCATCATACAAAACATCACATCTAGAATAAAGTAAAGCCATGATAAGGCACAATTTGGATTATAGATTATAGCTACAAGGTAATAAGACCAAATAAATTGTGTGTGACATTTCTGTAACAACGCTGTTACCATCATCAGACAAAATTGGCAAAGCTGAATCACCTGGATGCTCATGTGGAGGCGAAGAACAGAACACCAGACACTTATTAACTGACTGCCCGCTGACCTTAGGGAACTAAATCAACTTCCCATAACAACACATGTGGTCTACACTAAGGACATACACCAAAGACTGCAGAATGTACTTAACTAAATAACTGACTACTAGTGTAATCATACTGATATGTAAAATGTATATATCCCTTTAAACTACTTTTTCTTTTTTGTTTTACATTTAAATGTATATATTTCACATGCAAATATCCGATTTGTGGATATAGCGTGTATTCTGCAATTGTTAAATAAATAAAATCATCAGACAAAAGAATAATTTTATTTATTCTTTTGTCAGATGATGAATAAATAGACATTCTTTTGTCTGGTGATGGAAACAACGCTGTTACTAAAATGACACGCATTATTATTTGCCGTAGATCTTATTTTCTTGTATATAGGTAAGCTGTGGTTTTGCCCTATACTTATAACAAGATGTTGGGTTGCAGAGATGTGTAGGCAAGCCTTATAACAAATGTTCAAAGTATGCAAGGCAATAAGACCAAATAAATTAATAGTGTGTGACGTTTCAGTAACAGCATTGTTACCATCATCAGACAAAAGTACTGAATGAGAAAAAATATACCACAGCATGACACTAGAACAGTAACTATTCAAGACCAAGCTGTGATATTTTTTCTCATTTATTCTTTTGTGGTAATGATGGTAACAACGCTGAAACATCACACACTATTGATATGGCACAATTTGGATTATAGATTGATGAGGCACAATTTGGATTGTAGATTATAAACACAAGGTAATAAGACCAAATCCAAATAAATAAATAGTGTGTGACGTTTCGGTAACAGCGTTGTTACCATCTTCAGACAAAAGTACTGAATGAGAGAATTTTACCACAGCATGCTTTTAAATAGTTCCTGTTATCAAGTGTGTAAACAAGATAACAGATAAGAAGATATTTATCTGATAAACAGATGGGTAAACACCTGTTTTGATTAATATTCTTAGAATTAAAAGTTTTTTCAAATATAATTAAAAGCATATCTATAAAAAAAGGTGTTTACCCATCTGTTTATCAGATAAATATCTTCTTATCTGTTATCTTGTTTACACACTTGATAACAGGAACTATTTAAAAGCATGCTGTGGTAAAATTCTCTCATTCAGTACTTTTGTCTGAAGATGGTAACAACGCTGTTACCGAAACGTCACACACTATTTATTTATTTGGATTTGGTCTTATTACCTTGTGGATTATAGATTATAAAACAAGGTAATAAGACCAAATCCAAATAAATAAATAGTGTGTGACGTTTCGGTAACAGCGTTGTTGTTGTTGTTTCTTATCCCCTTGTGTAAATATTACACAAAGGTAACAGCGTTGTTACCATCTTCAGACAACACTGTTACCAAAACGTCACACACTATTTATTTATTTGGATTTGGTCTTATTTTCCTGTATCTATAATCCAAATTGTGATTTATCATATGTACAATGTCTTGGTTGGCAGGCAGCATGGTGAAGTGGAGTCAAGTAATTATCCAAAACAGTAGAACCTCTCTATAAAGGCCACCTAGTTTCAGAGCCAAAGTGTCTTTTATGGAAAGTTGTTCTCTAAATAGAATTGCTAATTAGTAAAAAATGGTAATTTTTAGCGATAAAATACCTCCTTTATTGAGAGGTGTCTTCTAGTGAGAGAGTTCACTCATTGAGGGATTCTACTGTATATTTTTAATTAATTGAAATAAATCAAAATTATCTAAAAAGGTAGAATCTCCCTGTAAAGGACAACACCTAATGGCAGAGCCAAAATATCCTTTATGGAGAGGTGTCCTCTTACTAGAGAGTTGCTAAATAGTAATAAATGGTAATTTTGTAAATGAAAACTGTCCTTTGTAGAGAAGTATCCTCTAGTGCAAGTGTCCTTTCATGGAGGTTCTACTGTATATATTTTTTTCAATAATTAGAGTATTTTTTAAACAATGAGTGGAGAATTCAATATTCTAGCACTAAGTACAGTTAAACCTGTCTATAGTGCGCCCCCTCTTGGGACTCACCAAAATAGGGTGCTATAGAGAGGGGTTAGTTAATATAGACAGGTCACTTTTAATGTAAATCGCATCGTACTACCTATTTAAAATTGGGTGCTCTAGAGCTATTTATGGGGAGCGCTATAGACAGATTTAACTGCATATCTTATATACTGAACAATATCCCAGGATGTTGTAAGAGTATATCTTCCATCTAGATGTGAGTGAAGGACTACCTGGCCTGAAGATCCTCCTCCTCCGGGGAATGGGCCGAGGTGGAAGGTTTGTTGACCTCTGACTCACTCAGGGAGGATCCCTCGCTGCTGAGGGAGCTGCGGTTGGACAGCGTGGCTGAGGAGGAGGAGCAGTGGAACTTGGAGTGGAGGTTGCGGGTGCAGGACTTGGAGAGGTCTGAGTTCCAGTGGTCGAAAGTCTTGGAGTGGAAGTAGGGGGAGTACCAGCACTGGCTGTCAGTGATCCTGTAGATGGGGTAGTCCGACCAGTCCAGCAGACAGGCTTCCAGGGCCGGCCTCAGTCCTGAGAATGCCTCCAGGTCCGCCCTCTTGATCCCAGCCCCTACCTTGGTCTTCCAAATGCGCTCCAGGGTGGAGGTGTGCCAGTTGTAGAGCTGGTTGAAGAGGATGTGACGATCCTGTGGGGAGAGGGCAGGGTTGAGGGCTGCCAGTCTCCACAGCACCACCAGCTCCTCACACAGCCCGCTGCAGGAGTGCTGGGAGGCATGGCTGTTGCCAGAGTTGCCCCCGCCAGTACGACCAGTGGGAGAGGATCCTAGTGTTACCTTGGTGTTGAACCACCACAACAGGATCTACACACACACAGAGCTCAGCTATAGGGGTGGGCTGAGCCACAAGATTCTACAGAGTTTGTTATATCTATGTCACAAGAATACTGTGTCATTAGAGAAAAATAATACATAATTCATATTCATTACAAAACTATAATTAAAACAGATAAGGCACAATTTGGATTATAGATTATAAACACAAGGTAATAAGACCAAATCCAATAGAGGAAAACTTCAGATCCTGAACTCTTTAAAATAGAATCTTCAAGTGATGGCATCAACATTGATATTCACTTTGGAATTATTCAGCTCATAGGAACTTCTTAGGTCCATTGAAGTCTATAAAAATGATAAGGCACAATTTGAATTATAGATTATAAATACAAGGTAATAAGACCAAATCCATAAAACAGAGGAGAGCTTCAGATCCTGAACTCTTTAAAATAGAATCTTCAAGTGATGGCTTAGCATCAATATGGATTTGATCTTATTACCTTGTGTTTATAATTAAAACAATAACCTGTAAAATGGCTGTAAAACTATAAACATTTCCAAGGAGCATTTCGCGTTACACAAAATTAATTTGCCTCATAAAAATTTCAGTAATTTAACGATTATTTTTGCTGTCAAAAATTTACTTAACTCTTGTAATGGTGGATCACTGGTCTAAACTGTCAGAAACTTGAACTAGGAGATAGATCTCACTGGTATCAACTGTCAGCTCTTAATGAAGCTGTATTTAGTTTCAATGGCAAGTGATGCTTGTACAAGTCTAACCTCATTGGTCTTCTTCTTCTTTCTTATCTCCACTCAATCATATCAGGAAATCAAGCTTGTAGAGCTTGTTGATGGTGTCTGCTGGGGATGTGTCTTCTTCTTTCTTATCTCCACTCAATCATATTAGGGTATCAAGCTTGTAGAGCTTGTTGATGGTATCTGCTGGGGATGTGTCTTCCTCTTTCTTATCTCTACTCAATCATATTAGGGTATCAAGCTTGTAGAGCTTGTTGATGGTATCCGCTGGGGATGTGTCTTCTTCTTTCTTATCTCTGCTCAATCATATCAGGGTATCAAGCTTGTAGAACTTGTTGAAGGTGTCTGCTGGGGATGTGTCTTCTTCTTTCTTATCTCTACTCAATCATATCAGGGTATCAAGCTTGTAGAACTTGTTGAAGGTGTCTGCTCGGGATGTGTCTTCTTCTTTCTTATCTCCACTCAATCATATTAGGGTATCAAGCTTGTAAAGCTTGTTGATGGTGTCTACTGGGGATGAGTAGAGCTCACTAATGGATGAGCCAATACAGTCGTTAATGTGCAACCTCATTGGTGAGTACAAGTAATAAAACAGGGTCCTGTATACGTGGTGAAGCCAGCAAGTAATCAACCTACCTGCTCACAAGTAAGGATCTCCTCAGTCAGGATGTCCAGCAGGGACACAGCATTCCTATCATTGCGCCGGAACATCTCCCTCACAATGGAGAGGAGATTCCAGATGCCCTCAGGTTCTCTGCCTCGCAGTGGCCGCAACAAGTTAGACCACTCGGCTGCAGCTGGGGGGGCATTGGAGGTCAGGTAGTTGACATCGCTGAAGACCATGGGGGACGGTACGCAGAGCTTGAGGAGGATCTTGCGGATGTTCTCATGTAGGACTGTCTCATCCAGACACCAGAGGGTGTGGTCGTGGACATTGCCACCGGCCGTGGGATCTGGGACAACATGTTACCTCTGTCACATGGGACACTCTGGGACACTCACCTGGAGCACCTCCCACGGTGTTGATGGCAATCTGCTGGTTGGACAAGAGGTCGTCCAACAACCGTTGAGCTGTGGGGAGAATCTACACAACACCTCGTATTTACAGCTTTCTTTGTAACACCAACTTGGTTGAAACTCTGCCTTTGCCAGTCCCAAGCCCAGATGAAAAAGAAGGAGGGGGAGCAGTAAAAAACTCGCTAAAAAACCTGGGTTCAGCTGGCCTGGCTGATAGTACCCTGTAAGGGCTCCAGGGATACAGGATGAGCAGCGTTTGTACTCCATGTTAAGAGCAGCTGTACATGGCGTCTGTTCCTCATGTCAGAGGCGGCCATTTCTTTTGGAGCTAAGTCGGCCTTCACTGAGTAGTGCTCCCAGTCTTAATGACAAAGGCAGATGCATTTTACTTCACCCAGACAAATCTCAAGCTTTACAAGCTTGATACCCTAATATGATTGAGTGGAGATAAGAAAGAAGAAGAAGACTTGGTTGAAACAACAAGTTTTTACAGTAGCCATATCACACACACACACAAGCCTTTATTAAAACATTCCGTCTTATACAAACGATTCTCCTGTGAGAAATGAATATAAAAAGGAATGAGAAGCAGGTGAAGAAATTAAATCCTCGCTCAGAAAAGAGAAAAAGAAAAAAAGGTTGAAGGAGATTTTAAATAGAAAAAAAAAAAAAAAACACACAAGGAAATAATATCTATTTATAAATTTAATTGCCATCTATCGTTAAAATTTTACACAAATAAATTTACTGGCAATGCGTTTCTTTTAAATACCATCAAATATTATCTCTACAGACCTTACTGTAATGATACAAGTTATTGAATGAGAGGGCTTGGCTCATCAGTGGTGAACCCTCTCAGCGATTTCAGCAAATTAATTAAAGCGGTCTGGAGATTAATTTGGTGAAATCGCTGAGAGGGTTCACCACTGATGAGCCAAGCCCTCTCATTCAATAACTTGTATCATTACAGTAAGGTCTGTAGAGATAATATTTGATGGTATTTAAAAGAAACGCATTGCCAGTAAATTTATTTGTGTAAAATTTTAAAGAATATATATGTACAAAAGTTGAGACTACAGTAGACTCTCCTATAATGCGATTAATGTGTTCCGTGTTGTATGAAATCGCGTTATAGGAATTAAAGTTTATTCACTACGTAATTTATTTTTTTTATATACATTTTCATATAAAATAATATAACATTTAAACACAAGGTAATAAGACCAAATCCAAATAAATAAATAGTTATTCCATACACTATTTATTTATTTGGAGTTGGTCTTATTACCTTGTGTTTATAATCTATAATCCAAATTGTGCCTTATTAATATAACATTTAGTTTTGTTTTAGTATATAATTATTTTTCCTATATACATCATTTTATACAATACATTTTTACATGATACAGTATATCTCCTTTTCAATTTTCTTTTTTTCCAACTTTATTCATCATGCCTGGGGAGCAAGTTTCGTAATTTTTTATATTTGCAAAATATTTACATGTAAATTCTAATTTAATACCTAAACGCGTGTAGATAAAAATTAAATGTATTGTACAGTTGTCAATATGGAAATTTCCGCATTTTATTTTATAACGCGTTATACGAAAATTCACGTTGTATAAATAAATTTGTCGCAATTTTTTTATCACGTTGTAAAAACTCACGTTATAGGAGAGTCTACTGTATATACATCATTTTGTGTGCATAGATACATTAGCTATATCAGCTTGGTATAAAAACCCTTTTTTAACTTTTATGTTTAAAGATAATTGAAAGTTAGTCTTTTATCTTGGGGAAAAAATATTTCAGAGATATTTTTTATTGAAAAATATATATTTTTAAAATAAAATATGTCTAGAAAATATATATATTTTTTAATTTCAACAAATTAGGGCAAAACAAAATTTAGTTCAAACTGTAATTAAATTGAATCTCAATAAAATTTAAATCTACAGTTAAACCTGTCTATAGCTCTTGGGACTCATCAAAATAGGGTGCTATAGAGAGAGGGGTGCTATAGACAGGTCACTTTTAATGTAATCGCATCATACTACGTATTTAAAATTGGGGGCAATAGAGAAGGAGGAGCTATTTAGAGGGGACGCTATAGACAGGTTTAACTGTTTCAAGCTTTGCAAAATGTATTGGAATCAAGCTCACCTGTTGTGGCAGTTCACTGATAAGATATTGAGCAAATTTCTGGAGTTGGACCCTTTGGAGCCTAGAGAGAGTTTCAGAGACTGGAGCTCGGAGACGCACCAGGCCCGGCTGCACATTTACTCAAGTTCTACTGGGACACAGGTAGAAGGAATAATAACAACAACACCACAATGGTACGGTACCTGGTACATGCGGTTGAGACAAACAGCCACCACATGGGAGCACCAGGATGCTGGGCTGTTGCAGGTACAAGTACACGAGGTCACGTGGCAGCGGTCAAATGTCACGGCCACATTGAAGACACTCTTAGAGTTTGAGCTTTGAGGTTGTTGACTGCTGGTGGAGTTGGCTTGGACTGTTGCACTCAAGTGGAACCCTGCAACACACCCAGAGTTGCCCACTATCTCTACAAGTTAAATCACCCAGTAACATCCAGATAAAAATTGCTACAAGAAATTAAGACCTGTTGTTGTTTCTTATCCCTTTGTGTAAATATTACACAAGATTTAGAACAGGCTATCTCAAGCCATTCAAGATAGAAAATAACAACAAAATCTACCCCACTTGTCCAAAATGTAGCTTGACACCTGCAGCTCCAGAACACATTGCATTAGATGCACTAAACAGGACTTTTGGGAGAGGCCGCTGCTTATCATAAAATAGCTGGAGGAGCATGGACTCATGGAATTGGTGTAATCTTTACACAAGGGGATAAGAAACAACAACAACAATTAGCCAGGCCAGCTGAGCCCAGGTTTTAGTGAGCTTGTTACTGCTCCCCCTCCTCCTTTTTCATCAGGGCTTGGGACCGGCAGATGGTCTGTCTGTAACTGGGCTCTATTTTATTGTCATCCAGGATGGAGAAAATATATAATGACAGCTTCATCATTTTAGAAATTTCACTCTGCAGTGTATGAATTTCTGCTGATCCTGGGTTAAGAGATCATTTAAACAAGCCATCTCTTTCATATAAACCAATAGGATACATACAAACAACAGCAATTATATGTAATAAACAGGACCTTTGAGAGAGGCCGCTGCTTAGCATAAAACAGCTCAAGGAGCATGAATTCATGGAATTTGTGTAATCTTTACACAGGGGGATAAGAAACAACAACAACAACAAGATTACACGAATTCTGTGATAGAACAGCTACAAAGATCTCCCAGCAACATGGTGGTGGAAACCCCTCCTCATCTAACGGCTTGGTGGCGTGCCAACCAATTGCGGGCGAAAGAAGCCATGTTTGTACTACGTCTCGAGTAAATAAACATCTTTTGATTTAATCTAAATGTAATGTTCGAATATTCATTTATTGCGAACATAACAAATTCCATGAGTACATGCTCGGAAAATAAGACCTAATCAAAATAAATTAATAGTGCGTGATGTTTCGGTAACAACGTTGTTACCATCTTCAGACAAAAGAATAAAGAACAAAATAATAAAGTAACAAGTTACCTGAAAAGTCACATACTATTAATTTATATGGATTAGGTCTTAATATCTTGTAGCTATATTCTATATTCCAAATTGTTCTTTATCCTTCCAGATTGCTACTTTATTATAAAGAAATTCTTTCTTTCAAGTCAAAGTGTACAATTTTAATTTTTAAAAATGAGTTTGAAAAATTAAAAACATAAGGGGAACAGCCACAGGTCTAGAATTAATTTGATTTTATATAATAATACTCAATACAGTAGAACCTACATGTGAGGACACTCACGCTAGTGGACACCTCTCTATAAAGGACAGTTTTCATTTGCAAAATTACCATTTTTACTATTTAAAAACTCTCCAGTAAGAAGACACCTCTCCCTAAAGGACACTTTGGCTCTGGAATTAGGTGTTGTCCTTTACAGGGAGGTAGTTCTACTGTATTCTGAAATCTTTCAAGTGAGTCATTTTATAAATAGGTAGATATAATTTCAACACCTCTTGGTCTATGCAGGTAAATGCTGCCTGTATGAGAGAAAAATATATATACAGCAATTGTACAACAATTCTCTGCTATTATGAAGCAAGAAGTTGAATATTCTTTGAGTGTGAAAGCTTGCAAAAAATAGGAACTTACCCTCTATTATTAATTTGTTTATTCTTTGTCGTCTGTTTTCACAAGTTTAATCTGGTTAGAAAATGTATAAAAATTAGATGAATCTTTTGTTGCCTTAAATACGAGATAATTAACTCGTTTCTCTCTATAAAAATGTTTCATGTGTTTAATAAAATAATTTTATAAATCTGAGAGTTGTCTTCAAAAACGATCCAGCTTATTACAATTAACTACAATGGTGTGAAATATACTGAAACTTTAAGTATGCAGGTAGAGAGCAACGGTGCTCAATAATATTCTTCTTCTTTCTCACACTGGGTGCAGTAGAATGCCTTTGTCATTAAGACTGGGAGCACTACTCAGTGGCAGGCCACTGACTTAGCTCCAAAAGAAATGGCCGCCTCTGACATGAGGAATAGACGCCATGTGCAGCCGCTCCTAACATGGAGTACAGACTCATCCTGTATCCCTGGATCAGGAACCCTTACAGGGTACTATCAGCCAGGCCAGCTGAGCCCAGGTTTTTTAGTGAGCTTGTTACGGCTCCCTCTCCTCCTTTTTCATCCAGGCTTAGGACGGGAAAAGGCGGAGTTGTGCTCAATAATTATTTTACCAAGTATCTCTTGTAAATTTGAAAGTGATTTTCTTGACAACAACTCGCTCTTCTGTACACTGCAATGATACACTATTGTGTGGTAACAGCCACAGGTCTAGAATTGATTTGATTTTAAATAATAAGACTTAATACAGTAGAACTTCTATGAGAGGACACTTCCGCTAGTGGACACCTCTCTATAAATGACAGTTTTGATTGCCATAATTAGAATTTTTACTAAACACAAGGTAATAAGACCAAATCCAAATAAATAAATAGTGTGTGACGTTTCGGTAACAGCGTTGTTACCATCTTCAGACAAAAGTACTGAATGAGCTAGTACTTCCTCATTCAGTACTTTTGTCTGAAGATGGTAACAACGCTGTTACCGAAACGTCACACACTATTTATTTATTTGGATTTGGTCTTATTACCTTGTGTTTATAATCTATAATCCAAATTGTGCCTTATTAATAGAATTTTTACTATTTAGCAACTCTCCAGTAAGAGAACACCTCTTTCTAAAGAACACTTTGGCTCTACAATTAGGTGTTGTCCTTTACAGGGAGGTAGTTCTACTGTATTACATATAGGAAAGAAAGGGCTGAGATGTCAGGGAGGTCACTCACCTATTTGTAGGGGGTCCTTGACTGCTCTCAGCTTGTAGAGGGTCTCTCCCTTCTGGAACTCATCAGCACTGCCTGTGGCAAGGCACGAGTAGAGCCTGCAGCAACACACTTCATTTATAACTCTATAGTAATCCTCACAAAATAAATACTGTGGAACCAAACATGAGAGACTGCTTTAAAAAAAAAGGTCTTTCCAGATGTAACGAGACCAAAAAAAGGTCTCTCCAAAGGTAACAAGACCAAAAAAAGGTAATTAATATAAGGCCTTTCAGTGTACAATACAGTAAGAAAAATGTCATGTATAAATTCCTTGTTTAGATTTGCTCTTGTCTTATCTATAATCCAATTTGTACCTCATTGATCGCCATTCTTGGAATCTGATTTTACAGAGGTGTTGGTTGAGAGGTTTTTGGCTCTTCAGAAGGGTAATGGCTCGTAAATTTGAATCCAGAGGGGCCAAGGTACTCAAAGATACCTAATTTGGGAGGTAGAGTCTCTCATTAAACACCATCCAAAAACACGGCAACCCCCGTTTCTCAAAGAGATGGTCTCTCATCAGAGACTTGACCTATGATGGATTTTTTTTCAACCCAAACATGACAATTATTTTTACCTTTATTTCAAACTGGTGAAACCACTGGGAGGGTTCACCACTGATGAGCAAGGCCCTCCCATTAATTTTTCCATTGCAGTAAGGACAGTAGAAATTAATGATAAGGCACAATTTGGATTATAGATTATAAACACAAGGTAATAAGACCAAATTCAAATAAAAAAATAGTGTGTGACGTTTCGGTAACAGCGTTGTTACCATCTTCAGACAAAAGTACTGTGAAGATGGTATCAACGCTGAAACGTCACACACTATTTATTTATTCGGATTTGGTCTTATTACCTTGTGTTTATAATCTATAATCCAAATTGTGCCTTATCAATGACTGATCCAATACAGTATTAGAGCTCTAAAGAAGTGATCTGATGGATTAAATTGGCAAAACCGCTGGGAGGGTTCAATACTGATGAGCCAAGCCTTCCCAATATTTTGTCATCGCAGTAAGGACAGTAGAAGTTTGATTGATGTATGAAAAGAAACATTCGTGTCTCAATGTTGTTCTTTTGCTCTATATAGATGTTGTGTTATTACCTTGTTTTTATTAAATTTTATTAATTTCTGAATAACTATAAATTAGAATTAAGAAAAAGGCATCTCCTTATCGTGCAACTGAAAGTTGCTGATGGCTTGCGCCATCTATCGGAATAAATATCAACTATTCTCGTTGTTTTTTAATTATTCCAGAATTGGCCAAATACCCATTCTTGATTAATCAAGAAAAAGCTAACCACGAATAGTTTATATTTATTCCGATAGATGGCGCAAGCCATCAGCAACTTTCAGTTGCATGATAAGGAGATGCCTTTTTCTTAATTTATGCACCTTATCCCAGTACAATAACACCTTTCTACTATGTTTTCACATTATAAATTAGAAGTTTTACTCAATATAATGGACTCTCCAACCAGAGAGAATAAGGAAGATTGAATTAAACATAGATTTCCATCATTAAAGTGGTATTCCTAAGCATTGCACAATATTCCAGTTAAGACACAAAGCTCGACTACAATATGTTCCTGGTAGTTAGAAGAAACAGCCATGTGTAAACATGTGGTGCACTTACAGTAAAAGCAGTCGTCTTCTTCTACCCACCATGATTATCATGGCTGTACCACATGTACTAGTAATAAGCAAAAAAATAAAAAAACTCCCAAACCAGAGAATAAGGAAGATTGAACTAAAACATAGATTCCCATCATTGTAGTTGTATTCCAAAGCATTGCAAAATATTCAGGTTAAAACACAAAGCACGACCACAATATCAGTAGTTGGATATAACAGTATACTCACCGCAAGTCTTCTTCGTTGTCAGGAAAGCTCCAGTAGGCGATGCGTAGCTGAAGCTGCTCAGGAATAGGAGGGAAGACTTTCTCCACCACCTCGAAGGGGATGTGGAGGGCCACCACGCGGGCTGAGAGCTCCACCAGGGAGAGGGGCTGTCCATCTATGCACCAGTCTGCCAAATGGTCGACTTGTGGTACCACCACCAACGGTGAAGTTGGCAGATAACACAATGTTGGGTGGACAACAAAATAATCTCTTTTTTTTTCTAAACTTTTTTTAGCTATCATCTTTGCACAGATTGGTGAAACAACACCAGCTTTTGTCAAAGGTGTTGACTCCTGATTTATCCAGGTAAAGGAGGCAACCACCAAATTCTATAATCCAAATTGTGCCTTATCACCTTTATTCTTTATTTATTTTTTAAATTATTATTTTTTTTTTTATTAACACAATCCAAATAAATGTGATGCTGGTTGGTTAATTAGAGGATCAACCAACATTTGGTTAAGAGCAATGCCATAATTCAATTGCTAAACCATGGTCAAACATGGGTCATGTGAAGAGCGTGCAATTATCAGAGAGCTGCTTTCAAAGCCTCATCATTAAGAACAATCCTATGGTAACTGCCATTACAAGGCAGTTCAGGGATAGGAGACTGATCTCACAGCATCCTTTACGCCAACTACACTTGACTAGTGCACACCGGCAAGCATATTTGCAGCTGGGCTCAGATTCTTAGGATTTGACTACCTGGAGTCTTCATTGATGAGTCCCACTACAATTGTGACCTGATGACCAGTGAAGTCTAAGGACACCCAGAACAACGACGGAATTCCAACCTGATTGTTGTCTACCACACAGTCTGACCACTGTTATGGTCTAGAGCAGGGGTCGGCAATCTTTTGAGTCAAAAATTACAATTTACAAAATTTCTAATTTTTTAAAGAGCCACAAAATGCTTTTATTGCCAACAATAAATAGTATAATGTAGCCAAGTATTTATTATTTTACAAGTATTTATTATTTTATACAAGTATTAACAGAGTATCATTTTTTATGTTTATATTTTACTATTCTGTAAACTTCCCTCATTGCTTATCTTTTGTTTATCCTTCATAGTTTGTTCTTGTCTTAAATAAATTGCTGTGTCATCATGAAGTTTGTCTTCCCTAATTTTCCACGTGGCAATATTCTTGCATAATATTTGAGCATGGAACTAAAGAGCCGCAGCTTCACATCCAAAGAGATGGATGTGGCTTGTGAGCAGTTTACCAACCCCTGGTCTGGAGTTTGGTCTGGAGTGACATTTTCTTTGATAGAAGACCCCCTTTGAATGTCATCCGTGGCAGCTTATAGCATGATGAGATTCTATGCCCAATTACTTTGTCCTTCTTATCAGGGCACATCCTGAGCTTATATTTCCATCAGAATAATGCTTGACTGCAATACAGTAGAAACAGTAGAACTCTGAGAGAAAACTGAAAACAACTATAACAAGACTTAGAACAAAACACTATAAAGGAATGACAATACATCCAGATGGCACAAGAACCTATAGAACATGTAATAACTGTCCTGGTGTGGAACTATCACCTACTCACATATTCTCATGTCCAGCAATGGCCGCAGCCTTGCAGAAAATTGACACAGACCCAGAGCAGCAGCTTTACACATCCAAGATAGAGGACATTGCTGCTGCTGTGATGGAGATGCATGGAGACATCTGAGACTCTTCTTTGGACACGACAATAACAACAATACAGTAGAACCTCCCTGTAAAAAGTGTCCATTAGGGAGAGGTGCTGTCTCACTGGAGAGTTGCTAAATAGCAAAAATGATAATTTTACAAATGAAAACGGTTCTTTGTAGAGAGGTGTCCTCTCATGGAGGTTCTACTGTAGTTTCTACTGCTTGTCATCAATGCTTGCCCAACATTACCTTGGCCAGCAAGGTGTTAAAGATCTCTACCAATTGTATGCAAATGGAGTTTTGATGGGCAGGGGACCCTCCAACCACCTTGGGATCTTGGTAATATAACTCAACAAGCACATCTCCCAACTCAATTAATCAATGCCAGGCGGAATAGCAGCTTTCATAAAGGCCAGAGGTGAACTAACCTTTTATTGAAAGATTTTTTTAATATGTATCTTCTGAATATGTGATTCCTCTGAGAATTTAATTCTATACATATACAGTAGAACCTCCCTGTAAAGGACAACACCTAATTGCAGAGAGCCAAAGTGTTCTTTTAGGAAGAGATTTCCTCTTACCTAAGAGTTGCTAAATAGCAAAAATGATCATTTGCAAATTAAAACTGTACTTTATGGAGAGGTTTCCGCTAGCTGGGTGTCTGCTAAAGGGAGGTTCTAGTGTATATCACATCTACCAAATTTAGTCCAATTTGGTTAACTTTGTAAACTTTTTTTTTTTTGTCTTTAAGCGCATTTACACAAGACTCTTTGGATAAAGTACAATTTGGATTAGGGATTAGAAACATAAGGCAACAAGACTGCAATTCTCAGCCTGCAACCCCAAGACATATTATTGACTGTATTGACTCATCCATTGATGAGCTCTACTCTTCCCCGGCAGACACCATCAACAAGCTTTACAAGCTTGATACCTTAGTGTGATTGAGTGGAGATAAGAAAGAAGAAGAGGCAACAAGACCAAATCCAAATTAATGCATTGTGTGTGATGTCTCACCTCATATAAAGTCATCTTATGCTTACAAGACTCTCTTGAAAAAAAAAATAATAATTAGCATATAAAATCTGCAAAATTTAATTTTTTGGCAATGTGTTTCTTTTTATCTCTACAGACCTCACTGAAATGATAACAGTTATTGAAAGTGAAGGTTAACCACTGATGAATCAAGCCCTCTCATTCAATAACTATCATTGCAGTAAGTTCTGTAGAGATAGAAAGAGACACATTGACAAAAAATTAATTGTAGCAGATTTTATCAATAGATTGAATTTAAATATGGGGGGTTGGTGGAAGGCTGGTATAAACTGTTGGTTTTCGACCGCTACGACCCGGGTTCGATTCCCGCATTGGGCACTTTTTCTGTTTTAAAAAAAAATGGTCCAATGGCCCCTTATTCTTGCAAAAGTCCAACACCACCAGTAAATGCAAGTAACCAAACAGGGCTCTGACACATTTATTTGTAAGTGCAAAGTCAAACTGCTTTTCACGTGTGTAGACATGTGGTGCACTTACAGTAAAAGCAGTCGCCTACTACCCACCATGATTATCATGGCCTGTACCACCTGTACTTAGGGATAAGCAAAAAAAAAAAATTATAAATGTAATTTTTCAAATAAAGAAACTCATCCTTTTTGAATCTATTCATTATTATATAAATGTACTTAGCATATAATTATTAAAATTTGCATAAATATATCAAAACAACTCTTTAAAAAAAATAGGGAATACATCTAGTTCATTGTAACCTAATCAATTATTTCCTTAGTTCTAGGCATAGGAATATAGGCATCATAGCATAGGAATCCTAAAAGAAAAAGAGTATTTTTGAAGAGAAGAGATTCCCAGATAGAAAAAAAAAAAGAAAAGGGATGATCAGTGAATAAAGAGCGAGTTCACAAATATGGTTGTTGCATCAGAAATTTACCTTTGGCCAGTCGAGAGGAAGGATAACAGGGCTGTTTCTTCCAGCCTCTGAAGTTATTGCATAGGCTCTCAGGCTCGCTGATCCAGGAACACAGAGAGTCCTCCTCGAATCTTTCGCTGTCTTCGAAGGAGAAGCGATCATTTTCTTCCCAGTCAATCATCTACCTCAGTAACCATGAGTTAGGAGCTTACATGGCATTTACATGTACATGTTGGGAAGGGAAGAGTAGTACAACAATTTGTTTGAAGAATAGGACAAAAGAAATGTGTCAGAGAATAGGCTGACAACAGAAAAAACTACTTTTGACTACCTGCTTCTACAAAAAAGAAACGTGAAAAAGAAAAATCAATATATAGCGTGAGATATTCATGTTTTTAGTTCTTATGATAATTCTGTGTAATAATAAAATATTATACAAATATATAACAGTAACATACAATCTCTTTTAATAGAAACTACACTACCTGAGATTATATTAGGTAGAAGAGTACATAACAGTGACGACGAGGATTAAAAGAAAATGGATTGTAAGTTATCAAGTATTGAATAATTTAACCCTAATAATGGCAACTCTTTTACAAGTTTTTTGGAAAGAATAGAATGTTATTTTGTTGCAAATTAGGTGACCAAATAAGAGAAAAAGAGATTGTATGCTACTGAAAAGTTATATATTTGTATAATATTATTACAGAATTATCATAAGAACTAAAAACATCTCACGCTATATATTGATTACATCACATAACAACAACCAAGTCCTTGGTCAAAACCATATATACATATTATATATTACAGAAACATAGCCGTAGCTTCTTATTGTCAACATGAGTGGCATTTGTGGTCTAACTTCATTAAATCAACAACCCAAGGGATCAGAATTTTCAGTTGAATTAAATACAAGATGATTACAATTCATCATCCCATTCACTTCTAATGGTCATTTTTCTAAGAGATATCCAAATATTTAATTATTAAAATAATATTTTTAGAGACTTCTTGTGTGATATCTTTAATTAATAATAAGAATTTTGATATTCTCTATTGGATATTTTTTAAAATTTCATTTATTTATGTTTTACGATTAACTTTTAGTGAGAAAAAAATTGCATTAATACACATATTTAAACATGAAAAATTACAAATACAGTCGAACCTCTTTAATTCAACACCCGAGGGATCAGAGCTTTCAGTTGAGTTAAAGTCAGGGTTGAATTAAAGTTAGATAATTTCATCACAACACTCATTGCTAGTGCACTTTTTTCTCTCTCTCTAGGATAACCAAATATATAATTCAATTAATATTTTTATAAAATGCTGTTGTGATATATATATTTTAATTAATAATGTGAATAAATACCATTGTGAGACTTTTTTTTTTATTTTTTACAGAGGTTTCATGATTAAACACAAGGTAATAAGTTCAAATCCAAATAAATAGTGTGTTACATTTCGGTAACAGTGTTGTTACCATCTTCAGAAAAAAGTACTGAATGTAATTCAATTCAATCTATTATTTCAGTACTTTTGTCTGATGATGGTAACAACGCTGAAACGTCACACACTATTTATTTATTTGGTCTTATTACCTTGTGTTCTTCTTCTTTCTTATCTCCACTCAATCATATTAGGGTATCAAGTTGTGACCCTTGAAGGTGTCTGTTTGGCAACAATCATGACTGGGTGAAATAGAATGCCTTTGTCATTAAGACTGGGATCACTACTCAGTGGCAGGCCGACTTAGGTCCAAAAGAAATGGCAGCCTCTGACATGAGGAACAGACACCATGTGCAGCCGCTCCTAACATGGAGTACAAAATTGCCTCAATACATTTTGAACAAAGGAAAAAATATAAATACTATTTGTATCAAAGTGAATAAATGCAATGGAAAGAAAGCAAATAAATTTTGAAAATAAAGAAATGGCAACAAATTTTATTTTTAAAAAATCATTATCTTTTGAAGAAATCTTTTATGGTTGTTTACTTTTAGGCTTGAATTCCTTCTGTTTCTGGTTCTGTCCTCCCAAGAGAACAACAATTTATGATTTCCAGACTTAAGTCTAGTCATCTATGGACAATGTACTTTCCAGAATGTTTGCAAGGTTTTCCCACTATGTACTAAGTGCAATTCTCAGCCTGCAACCCCAAGACATATTATTGACTGTATTGATTCATCCATTGATGAGCTCTACTCTTCCCCAGCAGACACCATCAAAAGTCTCAAGGTTTACAAGCTTGATACCTTAGTGTGATTGAGTGGAGATAAGCAAGAATAAGAAGAGGCTAGAACCCTATTTGGTGTTCATTCTAGCTGATCAATCTTTAAAAGGCTTGTATTGTCTGTTCTCTTCTGTATGTTATTTCAAATAACAGAACTTTACTCTCTAAGACACTTCATTGTTTATGCCAGTGACTATTGGCTACTCAAGTTAGGCCTAAATTGTCCAGGAGGAAACCAAAATTGTGCCATGTCAGCGCCGATAATTGCGACACATTTTAACACTTTTAACCCTTCAGCGGTCGCAATGGGTAAAAATTACCCAGAAGGAACTTTTCGAAAATATTTCTATATTAAAAAATATATATATTTAAAATATATTCTCAGTACCTTTCTAAATCTATCTAAAGAATATTATAATAAACCTATAATTTTAATTTTATGACATATATTCATTTTATTAGCATGTTTGGGTCAATTTTACCCAGTGCGACCTTTTGAGTTCTCGTCAATGGGTAATTTTTACCCAGCGCGACCTTTTAACGCTTTTGGTTTGGGTTTGCGTAAATAAGTTTCGAGTTACTTTCTGGCTTCTTGTTGTTTGGTTTTGCTGCCCCAAGTGCAATAATACAATCATTTCTTCCAACAATAAGGTAGGATTTATATTTTATTTCCTCTTTTTACATTATTTCACATAAATGCTTTCAAATGCTGATTTTCTCCGTTATGATAATAATATTCCAAATCCCGATGATGAGGAATCAGAAACTGATGATCATATAGAAGAGAGGAATTGGAGTACAGACACTGAAAAGTATACATTATCAGAAGAAGAAAACAATGAGGATCCAAGCTTCAATTACTATATAGGAAAGGACCAAAAGACTAAATGGAAGAAAGCTCTTCCCCCAAAAAATGTTCGAACTCGCAGTGAAAATATTATCACCCATCTACCAGGGGTAAAGGGTGAAGCAAAAAATGCTAAATCGATATTAGATTGTTGGAATCTCTTTATAGATGACAATATACTTGAATGCATAGTTACAAATACTAACATTTACATTAGGAATATTCAGCAGAACTATAGCAGAGAAAGAGATGCTAATTTGACAAACCTACATGAAATTAAAGCTTTATTGGGAATTATTTACTTTCTTGGGGTCATGAAAGCGAATAAATTGAATACAGATGATGCATGGGCAAGAGATAGTACTGGATTTGAATTGTGTAGAATATCTTTGAATATATTTGAATTGTGTAGAATGTCTGAAACAGATTCCGTTTTCTTCTCAGAGTAATTCGTTTTGATGACAAAGCTACAAGAAATGAAAGACTTCGTCAAGATAAATTAGCAGCTGTGAGATTGATTTTTGATACTTCTGTAAAAATTGCCAAAAGCATTATTCTCCTTCGGAATATACACTGCGTGACATTGAAAATGGAACACCAAGAAATAGTGGCCAGAAAATTATGCAAATTTCAGGGTAGACGCGCCTAACCGAGTTATGCAAATGATGTAAAATGCGCAGCTCTCGTGCGCACTTGGAGTAAGATATAAGGCAGGAAATTGCAGAAAGGACAGTATTCGTGTCGTTATTTCTTCAAGGAAAATCATTGTAGAAATTTTGTTCTTGTGTCAAAAGACACGTGTAATAACAGAGAATGCCAGGTCATCGTAAACGGAGGCAGTTCAAGCAGACAGACGCTTTTACGAGGGGCATGGTGATCGGACTGAAAAGGGCAGGTTGGTCCATACGTCAAATCGCAGCTGATACACACCTTGGTGCGTCCACGGTGCACCGACTGTGGAGAAGATTGTTGGAACAAGGAAATGTGGCAATTTATAGGAATGCCGGTGCAACCAGAGTGACGTCAGCACGTATGGATCGGCGTATCCTTCGACAAGCAGTGGCGGCCCCACAAGCCAATTATACCGCCATCCTGCAACTTGTGCAAGACACCCTAGATCATTCCATCTCGACCAGAACCATTTCCCGTCGATTGGTTGCTAATGGCTTGCACTCATGCCGTCCGCTAAGAAGACTGCCATTGACCCCACCGAATAGGCGCCAACGTTTGGAATGGTGCCGGGCTAGATCGACGTGGATGACGGAATGGCACAGGGTCGTGTTCTCAGATGAGTCGCGTTTCTGCTTGTCCAGTGATAGTCGCCGTGTACGCGTGTGACGTCGACGTGGAGAAAGGTCCAATCCGGCAGCAATTGTGGAACGCCCCACCGTGCGACAACGTGGAATCATGGTTTGGGGCGCAATCGCGTATGATTCCAGGTCACCTTTACTTCGTATTCAGGGCACTATGACGGCCCAACGATACGTTGATGATGTGCTGCGACCGGTGACACTCCCCTACCTTCAGGGGGTGCCCAATACCCTTTATCAGCAGGATAACGCCCGACCGCACACTGCTCGCATTAGCCAACAAGCTCTGCAAGATATACAGATGCTTCCCTGGCCACCGTACTCTCCTGATCTCTCACCAATCGAGCACGTCTGGGACATCATTGGACGCCGTTTGCATGCCTTGCCACAGCCGCGTTCAGAAGACGAACTGTGGCAAATGGTTGAGAGGGAATGGAGAGCCATCCCTCAGGACGCCATCCGTACTCTGATTGACTCTCTACCTAGACGTGTTGCTGTGTGCATCGCCGTCCGCGGTGGTCCTACTTGCTACTAAGCCGACGCCGTTCTCGCTCTGTATTATGACTATCATTTTGAAATAAAGATCACTTATTGTTTGTCCCTGTCTCTCTCTCTGTCTGCCGAGTTTCATCACTTTCTGGCCACTATTTCTTGGTGTTCCATTTTCAATGTCACGCAGTGTATAACGGTGGATGAAAAGTTTGGCGCTTTCAGAGGGAAATGCAATTTCAGGCAGTATATTCCGAGTAAACACAATAAATATAGAATAAAATTATTTGCTCTCGTGGATTCAAAAAATGTTTTATACTTGTAACTTGGAGATTTATTCAGGAAAAAACCCTGAAGGTCCTTACAATGTCAGCAAAAGTCCAAGTGACGTTGTGGAACGATTGTGTGAGCCAATCAAGGGAAATGGCCGCAATGTAACAATGGATAACTGGTTCACCAGTTATTCTTTAGCTCTAAAACTTTTACAACAATATAGACTAATAATTATTGGTACCTTAAAAAGAAATAAAAAGGAAATCCCCTCAGAGTTTGTCATCAGCAGAGGTAGAAATGTACACACTAGTGTTTTTGGCTTTCAAAGTGAAATGACACTTCTTTCATACAAGCCTAAAGAGAATAAAGTTGTACTTATGCTTTCAACTCTGCACCACGATGCAAATATAGATGATTCAACGGGAGAATTTAAAAAGCCAGAGATGATAATGTTTTATAATATGACAAAGGGTGGTGTAGATATGATGGACGAAATGACAGCTACATATAACTGTGCTAGAAATTCAAGAAGATGGCCCATGGTTATTTTTTATTCACTTTTAAATATTGGGGCAATAAATTCCCAGATAATTAATTTTGCAAATGGCAACGCATCAAAGGTTAAATCAAGACGTCATTTTTTGAAAACCTTATCCTTAGATCTTATTGAAGAGATGGTCAAAGTTCGCACAGTAAGCGGAAGAATGCCATGTGAAATAAAGGAAAAGGCATCCGATATTTTTAATTTGTTAGAGCCTGGTCCATCTAAAAAGCCAAAAATAGGAGAAAGACATCGATGCAAGAAATGCCAGAAAGAAAAAAAAGGACAGAAAAACTATTCAACATTGCCAGTACTGTTTTGCTTTTTTGTGTAAGGAACACTCTGTAATAATTTGTCAAGAATGTCATAAAGGACGAAACAAGTCCTAATTTCTATGAAAGGAAGTGATAACTTTCATACAAATTTATATTTTATAACCTATCTTCAATATATATTTTTATTTTCATAAAATAGTCAAATATATCATAAATATTTGATATTTTGATTTGTTATTAATAAAATAAATAAAATATGATTTTTATATCTCAGGATTTTATGTAAAGTTATTTAATAGACAAATCATTATTCTAACATAGAAAACAATAAAAATATTGGAAATAATATTTGATTTATTTAGGTTTTAAAAAGTGGGTAAATTTTACCCACCGCGACCTTTCAAGGTATAAAAGAGGGCGCGACCGCTGCCGGGTTAAGCACATTGTGCATTCACTAACTATTGCCATGGGGCCAGCGTTGACAAAGTGTTGTATTTTCAGCAATAAATTTGTATTTAGACAAGAATTATCTAATTTTGTTGAAATTTTATTTTGAAAATTGGTCAAATTGTCATTTGATAGGGTGGAGATCAGGACATGAAAACAGTCGAATTATCGCAAGTGTCAAAATAATGAGGTTATGTATATACAGTACTGTAGAACAACATTTGAAAATATCCCGCATGGGTTTCTTTTGAACAAAAAATCGAAATTTATTTTAAGGAAAAATTAACGATTATTTCGAACCTTAAGGATGAAGTATGAAAGGATGAATTGTGAAGAGTAATGATAAACGGAAAATAAAAGTGTCCAGGGATGGGAAATTTTAATTTTCCGTTTATCATTACTCTTCACAATTCATCCTTTCATCCTTAAGGTTAGAAATAATCGTTATTTCTCCTTAAAATAAATTTTGATTTTTCGTACAAAAGAAACATATGCGGGATAATTTCAAATGTCATTATACAATCATAAGCTGTATTATATTGTATTATACAGTACCGGATGTCCTATTGTGATATGAATTGATCTTAACCAACTATAATTCAACACCCACTTTTTAAATTTATTTGAAACAACAGCCTTTGATTTCCAGACTTAAGTCTGGTCATCTACAGACAATGACTTTCCAGAATGATTGCAAGGTTTTCCCACTATGTACTAAGTGTCAACCTGCAACCCCAAACCACTTCATGGACTGCATTGGATCAACTATTGATGAGCTCTACTCTTCCCCAGCAGACACCAACAACAAGCTCTACAAGTTTGATACCCTGATATGATTGAGTGGAGATAAGAAAGAAGAAGACACATCCCCAGCAGACACCATCTACAAACTTGATATCCCGATATAATTGAGTGAAGATAAGAAAGAAGAAGACACATCCCCAGCAGACACCATCAACAAACTCTACAAGTTTGATACCCTGATATGATTGATATGATATGATTTAATTTGAAAGCTCTGATCTCTCTTGCGGTTTGTAATAAAAGAAGTTAGACTGTATTAACTTCAGATGAAACAGAGATAGAAATGTTCCATTCAATGATGAATATTGAAAGGTTAATACAGTAGAACTTGGATAATTTGAACATCTTCAACTCAAAAATTTCTTTAATTTGTATATTTATCTTGGTTCCTAGAATTTCCTATTAATAGAATTTCCGTTTTTTTAATTTGAATTTTTGGATAATTCAATTCTTTTTTTGGTCCCTTGGGGTTTGAATTATCCAAGTTCAACTGTATTTCTTTTAGTATATCTTTGTTTAGATGACAAACTGGAAAGACTCAAGACCAGCCCTAAACAAAATTTTCTAAGTATTCATCTTGAATTCAAAAAAGAAAACTATAATGATAAGGCATACAATTTGGATTATAGTTTTCTAAACACAAGGTAATAAGACCTAATCCAAATAAATAAATAGTGTGTGACGTTTCAGTGTTGTTACCATCTTCTCATTCAGTACTTTTGTCTGAAGATGGTAACAACGCTGAAACGTCACACACTATTTATTTATTTGGATTTGGTCTTATTACCTTGTGTATAAACTCCACCTTTGCCGGTCCCAAGCCCGGATGAAAAAGGAGGAAGAGGATCAGTAACAAGCTCACTAAAAAACCTGGGCTCAGCTGGCCTGGCTGATAGTACCCTGTAAGGGCTCCAAAGATACAGGATGAGTCTATACTCCATGTTAGGAGTGGCTGTACATGGCGTCTGTTCCTCATGTCAGAGGCGGCCATTTCTTTTGTAGCTAAGTCGGCCTGCTACTGAGTAGTGCTCCCAGTCTTAATGACAAAGGCATTCTACTTCACCTAGTCATGATGGTTGTTGAAGACAATAGCAGCTCTAAATGAAATTTTCTAAATATTCATCTTGATTTCAAACAGAAACCATATTGTCAAAAACCATACTAAAATTGACTAGTGAATTTTGCATATTAATGTCCTCTGAAATAATTCAAGCAAATGATTTTGGTGTGAAATGCGGCCATTGATAATTTGACAGACTTTTTTAAATAAATTTTTTACAACATTTTCTAATTGGTAAAAAAGATGAGGCACAATTTGGATTATAGATTACAAACACAAGGTAAAATGACCAAATCCAAACAAATAAATAGTGTGTGACGTTTCGGTAAACGAGCTGTTACAGAAACGTCACACACTATTTATTTATTTAGATTTGGTCTTATTACCTTGTGTTTATAATCTATAATCCAAATTGTACCATATCATAATAGTAGCTATTTGAAGCATGCTGTGATATAATTTTTCATTCAGTACTTTTGCCTGAAGATGGTAACAACATTGAAATGTCACACACTATTTATTTATTTGGTCTTATTACCTTGTGTTCACGAATTGTTGCTTAAATACACAAATATATTTCTAAAATACAATACGTTAGCAATGCTAGGCAGAGTGGTCAAAGTTATCATATTCGCACCATGTTTAAAAGTGTTACAACACATATCATAAATATCTGCAATGAAGTAGGGCAATTTTTCTTTACTTTTGACAATTTAGGCCTAACTTAAGTAGTCATTATTCATGGTGGAAACAACTTAGGAGTCAAACACAAGGTAATAAGACCAAATAAATATATAGTGTGTGATGTTTCGGTAACAGTGTTATCATCTTCAGACAAAAGTACTGAATGACAAACTGAAAGTACAAATTGTACCTTATCAACTTAGGAGTCTTAAAGAATAAAACAAAATGTTTAGCCTTTTATTTATTTTCTAAATTTATTCACTGAGATTAAAATAGTATTTATAATTTTTCTAATTTGTAATTTTTTTACTTTTTTTTTTATATGTTATGCTTTTTTATGCAATTTTGACCTTAAATACCCATTTCTTGGTTTCTCAAGAAACCTCTGGGACCAAAAATCTTTTTGGTCGCAGTGGTACAGCCTGCTCCACGCTGACGAGCGCCAACAGCGCAAAATGCGTTCGTGGATGGCTTTTCTTTATTTATGAAGAAAATGGGTTGGCCAAATATCAAGGAACAAGCTAAATCAATGTTTAGTTGATTTCTGTTCCACTAAATGGCGTTCTGGCATCTTAAAAAGCACATGTGCTTCTGGTTAGGATATGCCTTCTTTATTTTAAATTTTCTCTTTGTTCAAAAATACAAGGAAATAAGACCTAATCCAAATAATTTAATAGTGTGTGACATTTCGGCAACAAAATTGTTACCATCATCGGACAAAAGAATAAAAACACTAATAAATTTTTTGGATTAGGTCTTATTTCCTTGTATTATAATATATAATCCAAATTGTGCTTTACCATTTGTTTAAAAATGTATTGATGCAATTTTATCTCTCCCTACCTAAAAGTTAATCATGAAAAATTCAGAAGCAAAAAAAAGTCCCAATGGTATTAATTTACATTAATAATTAAAATATATGACAGCATTATTTTCTAAAAATATCATTTTAATTATATATTTATTATCCTATAAAAATGTCCACTAGCAGTGAATGTTGTCATGAAATTATCTAACTTTAATTCAATACTTTTCTTTTTTTTTTTAAACCAAAAGATCTGATCTGGGGCTTTGAATTAATGAGATTTGACTAAGGGTATCAGTTGGTGAATATTGTTTTGATAATATATAAAAGTTATTTTGTTTTTGAAAAAAAAAAAAAAATTATTTACTTTCAATTAATTTATAAATTTGTATATTTCACATATTTTAATATGAATATATTACATATTGTATATAAAAATTGAATTTTAATTTATGAAAATTATATTGATATAGAATAAACAATATAAACAAAAGTTACTTTTATAAAATTTCATATTGAATTTGTTCTAAAAATTATAAAATAATATCCACACAAATTTTAAATGTTTGTTTATAAATGAAAATTTAAATGTCTGAACTGTGGCATTTAAAAATCTATCAGAATTTCAAAAGCAAACATTTTATAAAATTTTGAAATAAATAAATATGGTTTATATTTTTAAAATACATTTTAAAATAATTTTTAATTATTTTATCAAATTAAATTGCAAAATTAAATTATTTTTAAGGGAAGCCTTAACTTTTTTTTTTTTAATGGTGATTGGCGTTCATTTCAAAATTATCAATAATACTTTTGTATAATATTCATGGCTTTAAAAATAATATAATCTAGTTTAGGATATTTTTATTTCGAAAATAAACATTTAATATTTATGTGGCGACCTATATCGCGACCTATCATTGTTATAAAGTGTAAAAATAAATAAATAAATAATTCAAAAGGTCGATCAGTTTAATAAAGGCGCATATATGAGAGTAAAATATATTCTGATGTCCAAACGAAGATTATCTCTCTAAATATTTTTGGTTTCTTTGTCTATTGGGTATAAAAACTCGGACAAAAAGAAAGATCTATATATCCACAAAATGTTTTAATTATTACCTTTGGGTGAAGAAACTTGCTACTAAAACATATTAAATGAAAATAAACACATACAAATCACAAAGACACATTAAATATTTTAATTAATTCCATCAAAATATAAAATCAGAAAAATAATGACAGCCAAACCAAACAGAACTAAACAAGCGTATAAGTATGTTTATGATGATGAGTGTATAAACATCGCTTGACAAAGAAGCCACACTGAAAACCCAGGTGTTTTTAATCGATTTTTGTTTCGAACTAAATTTAAATAAAGTCAAAAATGTTCTCAAAAATAAAATAATTATTAAGTTCGTTTTTAATTAATGTAGTAGTAATTTGTAGGGCAATTAATTAATTCTCTGTGCAAAAATAATTTCAAACAATAATAGGAGAAATTAAATACTATGCAAATTTTATTTAATTCGCAACGTTTTAAAAATATTTCCACAAAGAATGGCTTTAACTGTTTTTCAAACACATAATAAATAATATAAAAGTGATGTAGTTATTATGGGACTACAGAGGTAACTTAATAATATGCTAAAACTTGTCAAATAAGGCCAAAAAGCACCAATCATGTTGAAATTAAAAGGAAAAAATTAGAAATGTTTTAAAAGAAGAAAAACATATTTGAGCCATCCCCATTAAGCAAATAGATTTAAATAATTAAAATAAATGGTGATCATCAAAAATACCAACTCCATGTGATATCATTTTAAGCACCCTATTTCCAAGTTTTTGCTTCACAATTTTTTACCTCTTCACTCAATATATAATGATCACCACCCCTTCCCTCCATTTTTTTTATAAATCTAATTGTGTTTTATGGTGGTAGAAGATATAATTGCCTTACCTTTTTGTTCGCATCTTCATTTAAATTAATTACCCAAATACACTCTATAACATGCACCAAGGAGTTGTCTGATTTATTTAAAATACTTATACAAAGTTGTTTCGACCAAATATGCAAATGATTTGAATTTGGTGGCAGATTTATTCAAAGCAAGAGCTCCAGTACATCTGAACTGTGGATCCAGCACGAGTATTCTAGACTCAATATACGGCGCGACACGAGTTGATTTTCGAAATTTTCGCTTAATTTTTTTTTTTTTTTTTTTTTGCAATTTGGTGGCTGGACAATAAAAATGTCTCAGATTACACCATCGGACCGACAAACATAGTTGGATGACGAAAAGTTCCTCTCTGGCTCTGAAATAGATCAGACCCTCCTCAACCAGCGCCAGGAACACCGTCGCCTTCCAGGCCTCACTTCTGATGGGCCTGCTGGAGCGAGCCATCGCGAGCTGGTCACCCTTCACCCGCGGCCTGTCGCTGGTGGGTCGTGCTCGCGCGACCAACAGCCTGGTCCTGGGTTCCATCCTGTACCACCTCAACGCTACCTTCCACCTGACACCACCATCGGCTGGCTGCAGGCGTGGCTGGCACGCTTCGTGTGGGGTGTGAGCCGAGTCTTGTGGCTCCCTGGGCGCATCCTGGCTTGTCCAGTCTCCGAGGGTGGCGTCGGCCTGCTTGACATCGCGAGCCAGCTTCGGCTCGCCTGCCTGAAGGGGGCCCAGGCTTCACTTCGCGGCGCCGCCAACAGCTATTCTTGGCTGGTCCTCAGCCAGCGTGGTTGACACTGCCGGCTCCTGGCTTCTGGCTCTCGCCTAGGAGGAGGAGATTACTGAGCCTCTGGGAGGCCGCGTCGAGCGTCTTCGAGCTTGACCACAGGGTTCTGCGGCCAGCCTGCCTGAGGTCTCTGCGTCTTCGAGGCGACAACAGGCTCCTGCGGCCGCCAAACCTGCTGGCTCCTGAGCGCTGGCTACAGGAGACTGTGGTGAATGCCTGATGGCAACCCTACTATAACGCGCTCAACTCAAGCCGCCCTTCTGGATGCTCAGCACCTGGGGGCCTTCTGCCAGCGTCTCCGGCAGGGAAAGGCCAGCACAGCTATCATGCGGAGTATGAGCGACGGGTCGCGCGCTGACCCACAGATATTGGAGTTTCCGAGCCGTGCGACCCCTGCTCCGGGAGGTGTTTGCCTCCTGCGAAGTGCCCCTGGATTTGCAGGACTGGCTCTTCGGTGTCGGCCTCCATCCTGGGGCAGTGAAACTCACATGTGTGGCGAAGGCTACCCCTATTTTTATTAAGACAATTTTTTTATTCACAATAACAAAACTCCTACCTGTCGAAATAAGAGCATAATATTGTAAAATAAATGACAAGAAAAATATTCCAGAGTAAAGTTGGAGATAGAGGAGTGGACTCCAGCTGCCTCGCTTGCATGTGTTAGGCGCCAAAATCAGTATTCCTGTGTAGGGGAAGACAGAGTCTGGTGACATCTGAGGCAAGGAGAAGACGTGGCAACTTGCCTCTAGGCGTCTGGATGATCCTGCAAGACGTCAAGGATCCTTCTGACGGAGAAGTTAAAGGAAAGTCCTACTCATTGTATTTCTCCTGTTCAGTGAGACATATAATTTTGCCGCATCCCTTCGAACTTACATGTGTATCTTTGTGGCATCGTGAATAGACAAAGAACACGAATAGCGTCTGTGTACAATGTAACATTTAGTGTCAGAAGCGGGAATTACAGCTTAGTTAATTTTAATTGAAGATTTTGTTCTGCGTTACTTTAAAAACAAAATGGAAGATATAATCAACCTCGAGATTGAAGAATGTAATAAAATGATCAGAAACCTTTTGGGCCAGATGAACCTGATGAACCAGAAAATAGATGCGTTCTTCACTCCATTTGAATCTCGATTGAGTCAACTCGAGCATAATCGGAACGTCAAACGTTCTGCGCCACCCATGTCTTGCGAAATTAAGGTCGTTGTACGCCAGACAGGAAATCCTGATGACTTTTTAAAAACAATAACAGTAACTAATAGCCCGCGTACTAAAAGACTGAGGGGACAAAAGAGGAGTACAGGTGATGAAGATCCCGGCAAGAGCAACACAACAAAGACCATCGTCAGGAGACGTCGTAAATGGATTGTCAGAATCTACGTTAGAAGATTCTCCCGTAATCCAGAAGACCGAAGAGTGTCGACAGCAGGAAATGATTAAGACTGGTTGTGTAGCGGAGGAGGGCGAGCTGATCGCCTCCGACAACGGCACGAGTGTTTTGAACCAAATGAAGGAAAGTGCCCTCCAGGTGATATACAGTGGGTAATTTTAACCCCCTGGAATTCTTACTCAAATACTCCATGAAAACAACAATGAGCTTGGCGTGCTACAGTGCGACTTCTGTGACTGTGACAGACTGTTATGGATAGAGGATTGAGGATTGGACGCTCTGTGGGAGTCCGACGACAATGTCTGTGACGCGGAAGACACGCGAAATGTGTCAGCGCCGTCGTCTGCAATACAAGCTGAAAAGATGAGGCCCGAGGAGTGTGTACCCACCACCTCCATTCCTTTATCCGAGAAAGGGCAAACCCAACTACCATTACCTAGAGAAACTTCTATCGAAATTGAAAATCCCAAGCGGCCCGACACCTCTAGTAGCTTTAAGAAATTCACAGCCCAGTGCGGGGTCGGAACGAAGAGGCTCTGGTCTGAAGGGTTTGGAAATAGAAGGCTTCTAAAGCAAGAGAATGGGAAACTGACAGAAGAAAGGAACTTTCCCGGCCACCTCTGGACGTCTAACAAGGACAAATACGTGCTGAAGGTCCACGATATGGACAGCGTGGATCAGATGGACGCATCCATTGTAGAGATCGGCGATCTACATGCCCAGCGTGGAAGGAAACGGCGAAAGCGCAATACAAAATATCCCAACCCTATGGAAATGGAAATAACAGCCACAGAGTGTTTTGAAGAATAAACCAAAACATCTCATGAAAGCATCGAGGGCAGTGAGGCACGGCCGCCATCGAGTGGAGAACCATCGCCCTGTGCTAGACAGTGAGACCACTCAATGGCGTCGGCAATGATTGCGAGTGGGAAGAAAGCCCGAGTTGAGTTGTGGTTCTGAAAACAAGGGTTGGCGCTAATCCTGCCGTTATGCTTTCGGGAGGCTAACAAGCCTCATGTGGTCGCTGGTCGCATCAGCGCCGCTGGTGAAATCAATAAAATGGATGACAAGACCAAGATTCCAGAGTAAAGTTTGGGAAAGAGGGGTGAATTCCAGTTGCCACCGCTGCCATGTGGTAGGCGTCAAAACAGCATTCCTGTGTGGGGGAGAACAGAGTCTGGTGACATCTGCGGCAAGAAGAAGACGTGGCGACTCGCCTTCGGGCGTGTGGATGATCCTGCAAGGAGGTGCCAGGAAAAACTAACATCGAAGCGGCCTACAAGCCTGTGTAGCCAGGCTGGACTTGTTATTGTGGAGCGGAAGATTTCACAAGAGTGACATCCACGGCGCCAAGGATCCTTCTGACGGGGAAGTTGAAGGCAAGTCCCACTCATTGTATTCCTTCTGTTCAGTGAGACATATAATATTCAGGATGCCACAAAGATACACACGTGAATTCGAAGGGGTGAAGCTAAAGTTAGCGCTTTATTATATCTCACTGAGCAGAAGGAATACAATGAGTGGGACTTGCCTTCAACTTCCCAGTCAGAAAGATCCTTGGCGCCATGGATGTTACTCTTGTTAAACGTTCTGCTTCACACTGTACATGCCCAGCCTGGACTACCTGCCTTGTAGGTCGCTCCGATGTCAGGCTCTCCTGGCACCGTCTTGTAGGATCATCAAAACGGCCACACTCCCCGGATTCGACTTCCCACGTCTTCTCTTGCCACAGATGTCACCAGGCTCTATTCTCTCCCACACAGGAATGCAGTTTTTGGCGCCTGCCACATGGCGGTGGGGCAGCTGTAGTCCACCACTCTTTCCCAACTTTACGTTGGAATCTTGGCCCTGTCATCCATGTTACAATATTATCAAATCATTTGACAAGCATAAGCAGTTTGAGCTTATCAGTCAGGTGGAAAGAATGTTGTTTATAGTGAATGTCTTTTGTTGGACTATGATGCCATGTTTGTACATAAAATAGACTCATGAGTAATGCGAAGGAACTCTTCCTAGAGTTTTCTGTATGAAGACGCCTGAAGTGTTGTCTGTGTGCTTGGTCTGTGTTCTCCTCGCATACCTGTGTAACCCCTGTTCGCTTTTTATTAGCGCTGCAATAAAAGATAAGTACAGTAGAACTTGGATAATTCGAACTTCTTTAATTCGAAAACCTCTTTAATTCGAATATTTATCTTGGTCCCTAGAATTTCCTATATAAATAATGTTAAAAAATCGTGGTTAATTCGAATTATGTCTTGGATAATTCGAACTTTTACGAGTTAAAATAAGGACCTGATGCCGGTTCAAGGCGTGAAATTTTGCGAAATGACGTTGTAATATTGTAACAACGAATATGTTATTTTATTATTATTAATTATTTTCTTAACAGAGTTATCAATTTTTATGTTTATATTTTGCTACTCTGTAAACTTCCCTCATTGCTTATCTTGTATTTTATCAATTATAGTTTGTCCTTGCCTTAAATAAATTGCTGTGTCACGCCGAAGTTTGTCTTTCCTAATTTTCCACGTGGCAATATCTTGCCGCAAGAGAAGTACTATATATAATAAATTTATTTTTATTGGATTTTTGAGACTCCTTATTTATCAAGAAATCTAAAAGGAGCGAATATGTCGGCGCTTCGAACATACAAAACTTTGACGTTGGCTGAAAAAATAGCGGCGATTAAAGAAGTAGAGATGGGGATGAAAAAAAATCCGATATTGCTAAGGACTTTGGGATTCCTCGAAACACGTTGTCGACGTACTTAAAAAATAAAGAAAAAATTCTCAGGAGTGAAAGTGAGTGTGTTAAAGGCCGAAAAAGGCTAAGGGAGCCGGGAAATCCTGATTTGGACAAATGTGTTTTAAAATGGTTCAAGCAAGCAAGAGATAAGAAGATTCCCGTGAGTGGTCACCTTATAAGAAGCAAAGCTGAACAATTTGCTACTGAAATGGAGAAAACCGATTTTAAGGCGAGTTCTGGGTGGCTAGATGGCTTCAAAGAACGCAACAAAATTTCGTTCAAAAAAGCTGGTTTTAAAAAAGCTGGTTTCGTAAAAAAGGAGGAGGATGAAGAAAATGCAGATGATATTATAGCGGAAACGATGCCTTCAGTTGACGGCTGGGAGGACGTCATTTCTAATCCTACCATCTCGTATGACGATTTCTTAAACGTGGATGACGATGTTGCAGTATGTGGTGAGATAACCGACGCAGATATCATCGCTGAAGTGCTCAACCACAACATTGAAAAACAAGACGGCGACGAGGCATCGGGTGATGAAGACGAGTCATCAGTTGCCGGGGAAATGAACGTTCCAAGTGCGGCCGAAGCAAGCAACGAACTATATCATGCAACTTAGACGCTTTTTTGAAAGTAAAAATGACGTAAGTCCCTCTATTTTCCACTCGTTGAATATGTTAGAATCCTTTGTCCTTACTGAAAGACTTAATTCTAGAAAACAGGCTAAGATTTCTGACTTCTTTGGCAAAAATTAAATTTCAGAGTTCCAACGAAGCAGAATAATCTGTACATTTTTTTAACCAGCAATCTGCCTTTTTTTTTTTTGTACATTAATGCATCAGTTTTGAAATTATTTAATATGTATATAGTATATACATACAATTATTGCACATAATCTAAATATACGGTAAAAATGTAAATTTACAGCAACTAATGTTTTTCTTAATAAAGGAATTGATCGAAATTGTGAGATTTTTATTGTTTTAAGCCTTTTTATTCAAAACATCTTTAATTCGAATTTTTTTATGGTCCCTTGGGGTTCGAATTATCCAAGTTCTACTGTATTGGTTTTGTTATAAATAACCTTGTGTTTTGTTTTATTTACGTCCTTCTTTTTATTTTTGTTGTAATTTTGAGTGTATGAGTTTCTCTGTGTTGAGTTACTTTTACTTTAGGCCCAGGTATTTTTATTTTTGTGTGTACTCTTAAAAGTAACTTTTGTAATGGAGGGAGAGCCTATATACCAGGATTACTGGTGTTTGTGCGTGTGAATTCCTGTAAATTTTATATGAGATTTTTTCAACAAAGTATTTGTTTTTCTTCCCTATGATAGTGAATTATATGCTTGTTAGGATTTAATGAGATTGATCTCGAATATTTCGAGCTTGAAGCTCGAGTAGGCAAATAGGATGTCGAGACCAAAGCACTGCTCAAGTTCGATGCTCAATCCCCTGATGTTAGGTTTAGCTTAGAGAAGACGAGTATTCGTAATGATAGCAGTGTTTTGAAAGATAATTTTTAGAAGATTGAGCATACTTTAGCTAAAAAAGCCCATGGAATTAGGAAATGCCTGAAATTAATAGGTTTCAAGCAGAGAGTGGGGGAAAAAGTTCTATGATTTTTAATAAAAGAATCCTGGCTATTATAGATAAAGTATAATACAGATTTGACGATAGCCTAGTGTTAAAAATTTCCTCGAAAGTGTTTTATTAAGAATAGAGAGGTTATTGTTCTCAGTGAGGTCAAATCAATAGAGGAGGCAGTCACAGTGTCATGGACAAGGACGATAGTGCAAAGGATTTTTACTGATTTATGAAAGGGATATGTTCAGTAGAAAGAGTTCAGGAAATAAATAGCATTAAGGGTGAGATGTAGATACTTAATGGCAGTGCTAACAAGATGCAGAACGAAAATAAGCAGTATATTAAAGACCTTAGGGGTGATGTAGTAAGACTGACTAAATTGTTGGGCGATGTCAAGCAGAGTCCACTTGAGTGTAGGTTAGGTCATATAGCTAATGATTGCTCAAAATAGTCTACTATTATTTGACAACAGCAATACTCTTGATAGTGTTGAAATTATGGACTTATGTTCAGAGATATGTGACAGTGAATGTGACAGAGATCAATTTGAAAATCTAACAATAATTAAGGTGAATATTAACAGAAAAATGTAGCAGCTGTTATATGATACAGGAAGCCAAGTCAGTATGATTGATTTAAAAAAGTACAGGGTCTTAGTGTCAGTGAAAGCCACGAGCAGACACCTGGCTTAAAACAAGTAGAGTTGGTAATGAAAATAGTAACTAGCTGGGAGAAATAAACCTCAGGTTAATGTTGCTCAGATATGAGGTGTGTTCAAAAAGTATCGCGACTTTTGTGTTTTTTTTTTCAAAAATTATTTATTTATTCATGAATACCTATTTTGTCCCCTTCAAAGTAATCCCCATGAGATATTATACACTTGTGCCGACGGTTTTTCCAATCTTCGAAGCACTTCAAAAAATCATTTTTTAAAATCTTTTTCAGCTCCTCCTTCGATGCCGTCTTTATCTCGTCAAGCGTAGCGTAACGTCGTCCTTTCATGGGCCTCTTCAGTTTAGGGAACAAGAAAAGTCACAGGGGGCCAGATCTGGGGAATACGGTGGCTGCGGCATCATTAGTGTGTTGTTTTTGGCCAAAAAGTCGCGTACAAGCAACGATGTGTGAGTAGGGGCGTTATCGTGGTGCAAAAGCCAATTTTTGTTCTTCCACAAATCCGGGCGTTTCTGGCGGATTGCTTCGCGCAAATTGCGCATAACTTGCAGGTAATATTCCTTATAGACCATTCTACCCTGTGGCAAGAACTCATGATGCACCACGCCCCTGCAATCGAAGAAAACTGTCAGCAAAACTTTCACATTCAACGAACTTGACGCGCTTTTTTCGGGCTTGGTTCGTGCGGCAGCTTCCATTGAGATGATTGAGCTTTGGTTTCCACGTCATAACCATAAACCCACGCTTCATCACCAGTTATGACCCTCTGGAGCAAATTTGGGTCGTCGCGGACAGAGTCCAACATCTCATTAGCAATGTTCATGCGATGCTGTTTTTGGTCGCAATTGAGCAATTTTGGTACGAATTTCGCGGCGACCAGTCTCATGCCCAAATCATTGATAAAAATCGAATGGCACGAGCCAATCGATATGTTTAGGTCCTCAGCAACTTCTCTAACGGTGATTCGATTGGCCAATATCATTTTCTCCACTTCATTAATTTTTCGTCTGTTGTTGAAGTGCTCAGGCGTCTGGCACGCTCTACGTCGTTCACATCTTCCGGCCTTCTGAGAACATTTTGTACCATCGATAAACGTTGCTTCGATCCAAGGTAGCTTCTCCGTGCCACAGTCAACATTCGGAATGTATCCGCGAACTTAATTTCGTTTTTCACACAAAATTTGCTACAGGTTCTTTGATCCATTTTTTTAATAGGTAAAAATCGTAGACGATCCAAAACACCTGAAAGCAAAGCAGCTGTCAACAATTAAGTGAACATTCAAAATGGCCGAGCTTGTCGGCATAAGTGAGAGACAAGAGTACCAACATAAAGCCACAAAAAGATCGAAATTCGAATATACAACCCGCGAAAATTCAAAATTTGCGATACTTTTTGAGCACACCTCGTCAACGGGATTCTGGGAATCAATTATATAAGGAGATTGAATATTCCGTTGCTTCCTGTGCACAAATGTTGAAATGTGATATCCTTGAAACCAGAAGACCAAAATGTTGTAAACCTATTGTTTCAAGCTCCTTAATTGAGAAATCAGTGATGCACATTGGAAACGAGGCTGTAAAATTTTTACCTACTGAATTTAAACATTAACTTTAAACAATAGTTGGAATTTGCGTTGAGGGGAAACATTGCAACGAGAAAATTGAAAATTCAATGGCATATCAAACAATTAAATATACTTGAGAAAGATTTCAATTGAAATATTTCCATCGTGCTTGATTAAAGCGGTTATAAGAATTTTTAATAGACCAATTTCAATTAGAATAAAAGCATTTGTATAAAAATTAATATATTTATAGCATTATTTCTAAAGTTTCAAATGAAATCGAAAATTACGATTAAAAATGAAAATTTAGTTGATGTAATTATAAAAGGTTGTTATTAAAATTAACAATGATTTAAAAGGTGCGCGCAGTACGTTATCATTACTGTAAAATAAAAACATTGTTTTTAAAGGGCAAAATGCCACCATTAAAGTGTAAAATGTTGTCTAAAAATGGGAAAACCTATATTGAGTGTATAGCTGCAATCAGTTATGAATAACTTAAAGATTTCAACGTGCAGAAAAAAAAATTATTCAATCCTTGAAAAGCAAAAACGTATAAATATACAAAAAATAATATTCAATCCATTTTGGCTCTACCAAATAAAGCAGGGTATTTTAACACTAGGCTAATTATCGTTTTAAAAAACGAGCTCCTTTATTTAAAGGGAAAATACTGTAGTCTTATTGTTTATGCTTTTACACTCCGTTCGTTCCATCATGCCGGCATTATTTTGTATCTAATAATTTATTTTGCCATTTAATCCGGATATTTTACTCAATTAAAAATTAGTAAGCATGTTATTTGAAGATGAACTTTTATGGGTAAATATATTTCTTATATTTTGAATTTACGTTTTGACAAAGAGATAGCAAAATTTTTTCTCTATTATTTATTTTTGTGTAGGGAGATTTTTTTACCAGATTGGCCTTTTTTAAATTACATTAAGAAATTAAATAATATTTTCAGGTTGAATAATAATATTTAACATAAATATTTTTAAAAATGAAAACAACCTAACCTAAACTAACCAAACTTATCAGAAACTAACCAAATTTAACCTATCTAAAGGTAAACCTTACCTTGAATATTGATATACTTGGCGTAATGTAGCAGCCTGGATAGTCTGCAGAAAAATTGATAAAATAATTATTTGACCCAACTCTCTTAGACAATAAAAATAATTTTATTGACATCTTGTCAAAATATGCAAAAGTGCAGTCAGCACTTAAAAATAAAATTATATATATACCTGATACTATATGCAATGAATACGTACATGGCATCGCTGCAGAGTTTGGTAGAGAATCACCAGCGGGTCTCCAGTGACATCACACATTTCGACTCTCTTACAAAAATAGTTGAAATGTGTGAGAATTTTATAGAAAGGAATGACATTCTTTTATGCAGATACATTAGAACCTTCCTTTAGAGGACACCTCTCTACAAAGAACAGTTTTCATTTGCAAAATCACCATTTTTACAATTTAGCGACTCTCTGGTTTTTAATTATTATGTCCAGTATATTTAAATTAATTGATAAAAAGAAAACTTATCTTCTTATGGTTATCTCCTATTTACTTGTGACCTTACACACATACCCTGTGGGAACAATTAAATGATTAAACTTAAAATATATTTACAGGTAAACCTGTCTATAGCGCCCCCTCTAAATAGCGCCTCCCTCTCTATAGCGCCCGATTTTAAATACGTAGTACGATGCGATTTATATTAAAAGTGACCTGTCTATAGCGCCCCCTCTAAATAGCGTCTTCCTCTCTATAGAGCCCGAATTTAAATACGTAGTACGATGTGATTTACATTAAAAGTGACCTGTCTATATCACCCTATTTTGGTGAGTCCCAAGAGGGGGCGCTATAGACAGGTTTAACTGTATATACAACACAAGATAAGTGGTGTTGTGACTGAAGAAGCCAAATTAAACAATTTTTTTTTTTGCTTATCCCTAGTACACATGGTATAGGCCATGATAATCATGGTGGGTAGAATTAGGCAACTGCCTTTGCCTTAAATGCACCACATGTCTACACATGTGAAACGCAGTTCAACTTTTGCACTTACAAATATGCCAGAGCTTCGTTTGGTTACATGCAGTCGCTGGTGGGGTTGGACTTTTTGCAAGAATCGGGGGCCATTGAAGCATTTGCCAGTTCCAAGCTCGGATGAAGCTAAGTCGGCCTGCCACTGAGTAGTGCTCCTAGTCTAAATGACAAAGGCAGACGCATTCTACTTCACCCAGTCATGATCTCAAGCTCTACAAGCTTGATACCCTAATATGATTGACTGAGATAAGAAAGAAGAAGAAGGAAGATTTAAATCAGAAAAAAGTGCCCAATGCGGGAATTGAACCTGGGTCGTAGCTGTCGAAAACCAACAGTTTAGTCCATCCTTCCACCAACACTCAGTTAAAGCCAAAATAACTCTCAAAATGTATGGGCCTCATAAAAGACTAATAATGCAGCAAAATGTACAGCAGCAAAGGAAAAGCTGCTCAATACTTTCAAAGAAAGTGATGAAAGGATTATTGACCACAGAAATGGAGTTAAATGAAACCAATGATTAAAACACAATTTGGATTATAGATTTGAAGTACAAGAAATAGATAGTATGTGACGTTTCGGTAACAATCCTGTTACAGAAATGTCACACACTATCAATTTATAGGGATTAGGTCTTATTTGCTTATAGAAATGAAACCAACTTTGGAGAAAGATGAGCTCAGTCATAAGTGGTCGTGGTGTCTTGTCCATGGAGCAGATCAGATTGGTCCATGCACCCTGATCACAATACCTGCCAACTAAGGTGCTGTATGGATATCCTCTTCTGGATTGGGATCGTCAGTTTCTGATTTTGCTGCTCCATGGAAAGGGGAGGTGTCATTGCCCCGTTAGTCAGCCACATTTCAGAGTTCTCTGTTCACAGTTACCTTAGCAGCTCACGACACCGTACTACAGGGCAGTCCCTTACTTATGCTGCTTCTCCCGCCCGCCACATAGAGGAGGACTTCTGGGCAGGCTCAGTCATAAGTAATGAAAATATAAAGACGACATATCGGATAAATTCCTTTGTGATATCTGGATGGTTAAATACTCAAAATTCCATCAAAGGTTTTTGATAGTAAGTAAAGCTAGAAACATTGGCTGATGGAAGCCTTCTATTCAATAAAACTAACTAAACCCAAATGTAATTCTCAACCAGCCAGTCCTGAACATCTATTAAATTGTATCAAATCTCCTCCAAAAAAGACCTCTGGGAAAACCCCAGGACTATAATAGAAAAGCTGAGACAATGGAACCTAATGGAGATCGTTTAAACGACTTGAGGAATAAGCAACAACAAACTAACAAAAAGAGCATATATCACCGTTGACAGAGAATTTTCTGGGTATTAACACCTGTCTTTTAAACCATTGAGTACATCAATGGAAAAAGATAACACATAATTTCCAATTCCTTATCACAGATTAAAGAAATCAAAATAATAAATTATGATAAAACAAACAACTGAGATAAAGAATCATCAACACTAAAGCAGGAAAATGCTCATTCTGAAACTTAAACAATCCCCATTTCATTCAAACTTTGGACAATTCATTTCAGCACATCAATGGGAAAGATAACACACAGTTTTCTGATTCCTTATCACAGATTAAAGAAATTAAAGTGATGATAAAGTATGATGATAAAACAACTGAGAAAGGGAATTATCAGCACTGAGGCAGGAAAATATCAGTTCAAACAATACCCCCTACCCTACTTTCTTGTCCGACAGCAAACAACATTTGCCACTCCATACCACATCACTACAGAATGAGAAAATAAACACAAGGTAATAAGACTATATCCAAATAAATAGTGTGTTTAACAAACACTGTTTATAATCTATAATCCAAATTGTGCCTCATCAGGATAAGAAAATTAAAAAAATCCCATTGCACAAGGATGAGAAAATCTAAAAAAAATCATTGCACATCCTGGCTTATAAACAAGCCTCAAGCAAATGACTGAGAAATTCATATTGACAAACGCATAAAGAAAGCAATACAAGAAGGCAATACATTTTATTATATTATAATCTATAATCCAAATTGTGCTTTATCACATAAAGAAGGCTTTTTTAAGTGCCATTCTCAACCTGCAACCCCAAAACACATTATTGACTGTATTGACTCATCCATTGATGAGCTCTACTCTTCCCCAGCAGACACTATCAACAAGCTTTACAAGCTTGATACCTTAATATGATTAAGTGGAGATAGGAAAGAAGAAAAAGGCTTTTCTTGATTTAAAAAAAAAATGGGTTAGCCAAATTTCAGAGAACAGGTTAAATCAACACAAGGTAAAAAGACCGAATCAAAAAAAAATAAATTTGGTCTTATTACCTTGTTTTTATAATCTATAAACCAAATTGTGCCTTACCAGGTTAAATCAACTTTTAGTTTATTTCTGTTCCTTTTGATGTCACTCTGCCATCTAGATAACACTCATGTTAGTGACCAGGATATGTCTTGTGTATTTTTAACATCAACACCTGACCTCTTTTACTTTTTAAATTATTTTTTCACATATAATACAAGAAAATAAGATGATAAAGTACAATTTGGATTATAGATTATAAACACAAAGTAATAAGACCAAATCCAAATAAATAAATAGTGTGTGACGTTTCAGTGTTGTTACTATCCTCAGACAAAAGTCCTGAATGAGAAATTTTACCACAGCAGGGGGGCTACTACTGAAGATGGTAACAACACTGAAACATCACACACTATTTATTTATTTGGATTTGGTCTTATTACCTTGTGAAGAAAATAAGACCTATTCCAAATATATATATATAAAGTAATGCTAGAATAAAGTAATAGTGTGTGATGTTTCAGCGTTGTTACCATCTTCAGACAAAAGAATAAATGAGAAAAAATACCACAGCATGTTCTTAAATAGTACAGTTATCAAGTGTTTAAACAAGATAACAGATACAGTAAAACCCCTCTATAGTGAACCCCATTGGGACGGGACTTTTGGTTCACTATAGCCACTGTTTGGGTATTTAAATTTTTTTTTGAGGATATAATTAAAGGGCATGCGCAAAAAAAAAAAAAAAAAAAGGCTACCTCTTAATATTGGCTGCTTTTTTCCCCCTAAATTAACCTATTTCTATATATTAAAGCTGTATATTAAAATAAAAACAAAATCATGTGAAAATATTGCCTTTTTGATCAGTTCCTCTGATAATTTAATTAGTATAAATGCAACCTGCCCCCCATATGTCAAAAAAATCCAAGAAAAGTATACCTTATATATAAAAATTAAATAAAAACTTTATTAATAATATTTTAAAAGGTATAACAATATATTTTATATAAATAAATATTATATTACAATATAGGATACAAAGGCTTACTTGAAGAAGTCTGTTATTTTTTTCTGCTTTAACATATTCCTCAAAAATTTGGTTTCATATCTAGCAAAGAAATCTTCATTTTTTTAAATGAAGCCTAGCTTGTACTAACCACGTATACAAGGTTTCTAAAAGTGGATAATGACACTGACGATAGCGGCAATAGTTGGGATTGATTCCTCTTTGTAGCATTTTTTTTTATAGTCTTCTTTTTTGCCCCATATCGTAGAAATGCTACTTTTGCTCATTTTCATTTTCTTCCGAAGTTCCGCTTGCGATGTACCACTCTCAATAGCTTTTATGATGGTTAATTTCTTTTCAAGTGATATCTTGGTACGAGCGACTTTTTCTTTGGCACTTCCATTATCTTTTAAAACTGGTTTTAATAATTTAAATCATGTTTTAAGGAATTTTCCTAATGTAGAGTTAAGAAATTTAGTTTTCAATAAGGCATGAAAAATTTATAAAAGGGCGCAGTATAAAAATAGAACGTAAATAAAAACACCCAATGTCGCTAAATTCTTTGTTTTGAATTGCGATCTGTGAGCTAGATCTCACACAAAATTTTAATTAGTTTTGAAAATTATAATTTTGGAATTAAAATTAGAAGTTCGTTATAAGCATGGTATTTTTGATACAATTTAATATTTTGGGACCAAAATTGGGTTCGTTATAGCGATAGTTCGCTAGTTTGAAAAGTGAAAAGTTCGTTATAACGATGGTAATTTTAATGGAATGGAATTGGGATTTTCGATGGGTTCGTTATAAGGGAAGGTTCGTTATATCCATGGTTCGTCTTAGCGGGGTTTTACTGTAATTTGATAACATTACTATTTAAGAACTTGCTGTGATATTTTTTCTCATTCATTCTTTTGTCTGATGATGGTGATAATGCTGTTACTGAAACGTCACACACTAATAATTTATTTGGATTTGGTCTTATTTTCTTGTAGCTATAATCTATAATCCAAATTGTGCTTTATCATTTTTCAGCAGCATTTGTACTCAATGTTAGGAGCGGCTGCACATGGTGTCTGTTCCTCATGTCAGAGGCGGCCATTTCTTTTGAAGCTAAGTCGGCCTGGCACTAAGTAGTGCTCCCAGTCTTAATGACAAAGGCAGGCACATTCTACTTCACCCAGTGTGGAGATAAGGAAGAAGAAGTTTTTTCACATATAAAGAAGAATGTATAAATCTAGGCATGTACATGCATGCTTACAGAAAAAAAAATCAAGACATACAAAAAATATATATAAAAAGGAGTCTAGTGGTTTGGTATCATCCTAACTGAATATATAGGTTGCTAACACTTTCAAATGAGAACATTCAATGCCTCATCTGTGTCGACCTTTATACAGGTTGGATGGAATTTACTCCCATCAAAGATACAGAAGACGAAACTTTAGCCAAGATATTACAGTAGAACCTTCTCTTCTTTCTTATCTCCACTCAATCATATCAGGGTATCAAGCTTGTAGAGCTTGAGACTTGACAACCATCATGACTGGGTGAAGTAGAATGCCTTTGTCATTAATACTGGGAGCACTACTCAGTGGCAGGCCACTGACTTAGCTCCAAAAGAAATGGCCGCATCTGACATGAGGAACAGACACCTAACATGGAGTACAAATGCTGCCTATCCTGTAGCCGGGCCAACTGAGCCCAGGTTTTTTAACAAGCTTGTTACTGCTCCCCCTCCTCCTTTTTCATCTGGGCTTGGGACCAGCAAAGGCAGAGTTAACAAGCTAACAGTAGAACCTCTATGAGAGGACACACACGCTAGAGGACACCTCTCTACAAAGAACAATTTTCATTTGCAAAATTACCATTTTTACTATTTAGCAATTCTCTGGAAAAGGACACCTTTTCATAAAAGCCACTTTGGCTCTGCAATTAGGTGTCCTTTACAGGGAGGTTCTACTGTACATGAAAATTGGATAGTTGGGAGTTTGATTGACAATCATAATGGACCGTGCATGACTCTTCAACCTTTACACACCTAGGAATTATCTGCAAAGCAAAGATCCAACATATGGCAACCTAACACCCGTAGATCAATGGAAAGATTGAGTGACTCCATAGAGCTCTCAAGGCTGCAATCCGAGCCCACAACTCAACAAATAGAACAGAAACCCTACTGATGCTACTTCTCAAGTTATGGTATGAAGTCAAATTGCTTTTCACATGTCTACACATGTGTTGCACTTACAGTAAAAGCAGTCACTAACTTCTACCCACCATGATTATCATATGGGGTTGGTGTAAGGCTGGTATAAACCGTTGGTTTATGACCGCTACGACCCAGGTTCGATTCCCGCAGTTGGCACTTTTTTCTGATTAAAAAAAAATGCTCCAATGTCCCCCTATTTTCGCAAAAGGCCAACTCCACCAGCGAGTGCAAGTAACCATACGGTCTCTTGCATATTTATTTGTAAGTGCAAAGTCGAACTGCTTTTCACATGTGTAGACATGTGGTGCACTTACAGTAAAAGCAGTCGCTTCTACCCACCATGATTATCATGGCCTGTTCCATGTGTACTAGGGATAATAATTAAAAAAGATATGGTAAGAGAAGATACCAATAACTCCATTACTGAAATGGTTTATGGAAAAGAACATAAAACTTTCAGGAGGATATTTTTGTAGAACCAACAATCTCAATCCCATCAAACAGTCTTATAACCAATTTAGAGCAAAAAATGCTAAACTTAAAACCAAATAAAGTGCAAGTCATAGCCTAAAAGGAAAAATGTTCAAGGAGTTAAAAACATGCTCCCACGTGTTTCTATGCAAGGACAGATTAAAGAAGATACTTGAAACTCCATATCAAGGACCATTCTTCTTCTTTCTTATCTCCATTCAATCATATTAAGGTATAAAGCCCGTAGAGCTTGTTGATGGTGTCTGAACATGATTGGGTGAAGTAAAATGCCTTTGTCATTAAGACTGGGAGCACTACTCAGTGGCAGGCCGACTTAGCTCCAAAATAAATGGCCGCCTCTGACATGAGGAATAGACGTCATGTACAGCCGCTCCTAACATGGAGTACAGACATCCTGTATCCCTGGATCAGAAAGAAGCCTTTACAAGGTACTATAAGTCAAACCAGCTGAGGCCAGGTTTTTTTAGTGAGATTGTTACTGCTCCCCCTCCTCCTTTTTCATCCAGGCTCGGGACTGGCAAAAGAAGACATGAAAAATATTTCCTTTTACAAATCAACAGGAAAAATATCAACATGTCAGATTGAAGCCAGCCTACATGCTGCCTCTAGGAGACCCAACTAGCTTCAGCCAGGACTTGATGCCAGCAGCCTGGATCCCTGGCCAACATCATCCAATCAGGACACTTACTTACCCATTGGATGCAGAAGAAACCACAATCCTTCCTCCCAAGGAGCAAGGACAAGACCCAAGTAGAACAAGAACCAAAAGGAAAATCAAGAAACTTGTAAGGTTCCAGGATTTAGATTCCAGATTGAAAGCATAGTTGCATTTAATCCTGCTGCTACAAGAATGATAAAGTTCTTTAAATTAAAGACACTTCGGCCAGAAAAAACTTTTTTATTGTCTCGACGTTTTGACAAAAATCTTTTGCCCTCATCAGGAGCGAACAAAAATCAAAACATTTAATTTATGAATGCAGGCCAGGCAGCCTCTATCTTCACAAGAATGGCAAAATGTAACTTGGTTACCAGGTGAGGGAGTGATGCCAGGATATTCTGCAGCAACTTAATAAATTAATCGTCTTTCTTATCTCCACTCAATCATATTACACAGCAATAACACACCATCTATATATAACAAATGAAGACATTGAATGTTTCTTTTCACAAATAAATCAAACTTCTACTGTCCTTACTGTGATGAAGAAATTATATTAGGAAGGCTTGGCTCATCAGTGGTGAAACCTCCCAGCGGTTTGGCCAATCCACCAGACTGCTTATTTTTATATTATTATTATAAAGATACTTTGGCCAGTAAATCTTAACCTCGATGTTTCGACAAAAATCTTTTGTCATTGTCAGGAACAAATAAAAATTGTTGAATATATAATCCTGTTGAAGGACTGTCAAGTCCGAAAGCTTGAAAAATAAAAAGTTGCAAAAGAAACTTAACTATAAATTAAAAATAATTTTTAATGCCTTGCCAAATGCTTTAATTTTTATAAAATAAATGAAGCTTCCAGGGTTAAGTTTCTTTTGCAACTTTTTATTTTCAAACTTTCGGACTTGTCAGTCCTTCAACAGGATTATATATTCAACAATTTTTATTTGTTCCTGACGAGGGCAAAAGATTTTTGTCGAAATGTCGAGGTAATAAGATTTACTGGCCGAAGTATCTTTAATTTTAAGAATAAATAAAGTAATTATTGGACTCTATAACACATTGTGTTTGTACAATGTGTAGCCTGTTGATCAAATAAGTAAAATCAACTTGCATTGGTGGAAAGTTACATTAATTGATACAATCTCGGTGTAAGTTTGCGAGCGTAGGGTCACTTCCCTCTACGCCTCAAAGTTAAGATTAAAAACAACCTCTTCTGCTGAATACACTTCGTTTATTTTTTAAATGTTTAGAACGAAAACACGCGATGCTTTTTCACATGACTGCCTGCCAGTGAGAGAAATTCTAAATTACCATGCAAATCCTTAACTATATTTAAATGTTTCTATTTTATATATTTTACATATTTGCACTCTGTGTTGTGGAAAGTAGGCAGATATAACAAACGTGAGATTACTTCCAGTACAAATTCACAAGGAAGCGATAGTGTGATTGGAGACTCTGACTGGAGTTGTTATCAGTGGTGCGATGACAGTTTACAAACTTGCTATCACCTTGCTGATGGCCTTGCCAATGTAGTGATTGCTGACTCCACCTTTGCCGGTCCCAAGCCCGGATGGAGGAGGGGGAGCAGTAACAAGCTCACTAAAAAAAACCTGGGTTCAGCTGGCCCGGCTGATAGTACCCTGTAAGGACTCCAGGGATACAGGATGAGCAGTGTTTGTACTCTTATGTTAGGAGCGGCTGCACATGGTGTCTGTTCCTCATGTCAGAGGCGGCCATTTCTTTTGGAGCTAAGTCGGCCTGCCACTGAGTAGTGCTCCCAGTCTTAATGACAAAAGCAGACGCATTTTACTTCACCCAGTCATGATGGTTGTCAAACTCATCCATTGATGAGCTCTACTCTTCCCCGGCATTTATCTCAAGCTCTACAAGCTTGATACCCTAATATGATTGAGTGGAGATAAGAAAGAAGAAGATGATTGCCCAAACTGTGATGGCGGAACCCTGGACACCTCCCATGACAGACCTAATAAACATGGTCCCTCTTTAGAGGTCTTAGTTCATTTCTAATGTTACAGTAGAACCTCTATGAGAAGACATTCACACTAAAGGACACCTCTCTATAAAGGATAGTTTTCATTGGCAAAATAACCATTTTACTATTTTGCAATTCTCTGGTAAGAGGACACCTCTCCCTAAAGGACACTTTGGTTCTGCAATTAGGTGTCTTTTTCAGAGAGGTTCTACTGTATATCTTTTTTTTTAAATTCCCATTGTATAATTATACAAGGTCATGGTGACTAATGCTACATGAAGAATAATACACTGCTTTTCACATGTGTAAACATGTGGTGCGCTTACAGTAAAAAGCAGTCGCTAACTACCCACCATGATTATCATGGCCTGTACCACGTGTACTAGGGATAAGCAAAAAAAAAAAATGGAGACTAATTCATTGATCAAATTTACAATCTAGGTAGGGTTGGGGTCCTGTCTTGAGGTTTCCATACATTCCAAGAGGTGGTCTGGTGAGGTCTCTTTGGTCCTGTAGATGGTACATTAGGTCTTTACACCATCCTGGAAGAAGAGCAGTCTTGTATGGCTGCCAGTTTTAAGCCTGGAAATACAGGTTGCTGTCAGTTCATCCCACATTCCAGAATAGCTCCAGACTTTTGGTTCAGATACCAATGATGGAATGTTGATGTTATATCATAAATAGAATTTATTCCATAAAATAAGGTGAAAGAGTTTCAATCCTCTATTAATATGATAAAGCACAATTTGGATTATAGATTATAAACACAAGGTAATAAGACCTAATTATTTATTTGGATTTGGTCTTATTACCCTGTGTTAATAATCCTCTATTAAAAAGACAAATGTGTTGAATTAATTATTCCATAAAAAGAGTCCCAACCAGATGATGAGCCGCTGAATGACAATTCCCATTGTTCTAGTCCTCATAAATTCACATTGTTCTCTCCAAGAGAGATATATTGTTGTTACAACAGCTGTCATTGTTTGTGTATAGTATTGCTCAATAGGACTGTTTACTTTTGATTTTTTCCAAACAGGAAAGTTGGGAGAATTCTTCCTGTTATTTGAATAATTAAACAGGTTTCTGGAGATGAGTTTCTTTTACTTTTATGATAAAGCACAATTTGGATTATAGATTATAATACAAGAAAATAAGACCTAATCCAAATAAATTAATTGTGTGTGATGTTTTGGTAACAGCATTGTCACCATCATCAGACAAAATCTTTTTTATTCTTTTTCTGATGATGGTGACAAAGCTGTTGCCGAAATGTCACACACTATTAAATTATTGGAATTAGGTCTTATTTTCTTGTAACTTTTCATTTTATTAAAGCAGTCTCAAGTTTTCAGGCATTTCAGCCCTTCTACAGGAGAACATCTTCTTCCTTATCTCCACTCAAACATTTTAGGGTATCAAGTTGTGATGGTGTCTGTTTGACAACCATCATGACTGGGTGAAGTAGAATGTCTTTGTCATTAAGACTGGGAGCACTACTCAGTGGCAGGCCAACTTAGCTCCTAAAGAAATGGCCGCCTCTGACATGAGGAACAGATGCCATGTGCAGCTGCTCCTAACATGGAGTACAAACGCTGCTCATCCTGTATCCCTGGATTAGGAGTCCTTACAGGGTACTATCAGCCAGGCCAGCTGAGCCCAGGTTCTTTAGTGAGCTTGTTACTGTTCCCCCTCCTCCTTTTTCATCCGGGCTTGTGCCCGGAAAGGCGGAGTTAGTAGGCCTCTTAAATAGTGGAATTTGTTTCGTGGAAGAGGGTTTAGCCATTATACCAGATAGCTGTTCTGGGCTACAAATATGATACATCTCAAGTTCACCTTCTTCATGTTTGGATCTGATGAAGTGAAAGGATAAAAGCTGGTGGATATCTGAAATTTCCGAGGTTTCTGTAGATGTTATTCTCTGAAATTTTGGCTTTTATCCATAGACATTCTTATTTTACATCCCAACAGAGAACCCAACCGAATTCAAGAACCAATTGCTACATAGATTATTCTCCTACAAATGCAAAAATAGAACTCGAACTAAAAATAAATTTGGCATACAGTTTATCTTCCACAGCCCTAGAACAATAGGAAGCATTCTTAGAAATCCCCATCACTAAACCATCTATAAATCAGAAGCCCCAACAGAAGACATTCTATATCATGTCTAGATTGTCAATCCATTTATGTTGGCGAAACCCACAGGAAAATAGAAACCAGAATGAAAGAACACATATACAATATAAAAACCAAAGTCCCAAGATCACTAATATACCAGCATATCACAAATAGAGGCTGTGGCGACCACACTTTGCTTCAGCAAGCGCGAACTGTGACAAAGCTTCACTACACATACGGGCGGTAGTGTGGCGACCTCACTACGCATGCACGCGAGGCATCATCCTGTACTTTTGGCTGGCCACACACGTTGTAAACAATAAACAAGGCTTGCTTCGAACAGCTGTTACTTCTTTTCTCTTTATATATTTCTGGCTTTAAATAAATTAATTTTAAACACAAGTTAATAAGACCAAATCCAATTGGATTTGGTCTTATTACCTTGTGTTTATAATCTATAATCCAAATTGTGCCTTATCAATTAAATTAATTTTAATTATAATTTTATCAGTGGCCTTTACACAAGCCACACCAACACGCACGCAACCATCCCACAAGGCCATACATTCAATCTAGAAAACCCTACCTGCCGCTACTGTAATATACCATCCAAGTCAGAAATCCCACATATCCAAACAACAGTATCAACAGGAGACATACCAGAACTGTCATACTTCAAATCAATATAGACATAATTTATTATATCACTCCCTCTCCCTGTGCTCATTCTTAATTGTAACTTTGCCCGTTGTTGACCCCAAGACATATTATTGACTGTATTGACTCATCCATTGATGAGCTCTACTCTTCCCCGGCAGACACCATCAACAAGCCTTACAAGCTTGATACCTTAGTGTGATTGAGTGGAGATAAGAAAGAAGAAGACTTTGCCCGTTGACTGAGAAGGTGTGCAGGCCAGGTACCTGGCAGAGGACCAACTGGAGGCAGCAGTGGATGTCCTTCAGGCTGTGGGAGAGGACATCAACTTCAGGCTTCAGCCCCTGGGCCAGTGGCAATGTCTCCTGCTGGGGATCCTGGCCACCTTGCTGGTCCTATGGCTCTACCGGATCATCTTCCCAGAGGAAGGTGTGTGTCTACCTTGTGTCTACACCCATAGATTGACATGGTTGTAACAGATTTATGCTTGATGTACTTTAAAAATTCTGAGTTCAACTGACCCGGTTGATGGACCTCAGCAATGGTCCAGGGATACGGAGGTCTGTACTCATGTTAGAGTCAACAGCAAAGGCTTCCATGTTAGGAACAGCTTCAAATTACTGTCAGACTTTCACCAAAGTGTGCCTGGATCATGGTACCATGATCAATGAAAGCTGCACCCCTATACCCCATTCCGTGATATCATGAACTCATGGAATTCGTGCAATCTTTACACAAGGGGATAAAAAACAACAACAACAACTCTCAGTCCCAAGTTCTATACTCACCCACAAATTGACATTTTTGTTGAAATTGACAATTGCAGATATTTCTACAATAATTGATATGCAGATATTTACATAGCACTTCAGTATTGTCTATGCAAATTGTCATCTCTACCTATATAGCTCGGCCTTGTTGGATTGTTAGTTGGCTAGCGGTTAATTATTGCTTCAAAAACAGTGGTCACTGGTCAAATACAGATTATACCCTTATCTCTGTGATGCCTTTTCTCTAATTAATCAAAAATTAATAATAATAACAGAATAAACAAAAACAAAAATAAGTTTTTCCAATCACATGTACATGTACCATCCGATTGGCTACTTGTGGCACACAACAATATACTAAATGGAACTACTGATAATAGAAACTTTGTTTCCCAGCAAGTTATAATCTATTGGAATAGGTCAATTTAAGGTGTTGTCTCTTCAAGGAAGCCTCCATCTCCTCAGTTGACCCAATTGTAGGTCAATTGTAGTTTCCTGGAAAAAGTGACTTTCAGGAAATCCTTTTTTTTTTGCCTATCCCTAGTACACGTGGTACAGGCCATGATAATCATGGTGGGTAGTTAGTGACTGCTTTTTACTGTAAGCGCACCACATGTCTACACATGTGAAAGCAGTTCGACTTTGAACTTACAAATGTGCCAGAGCCCCGTTTGGTTACTTGCACTTGCTGGTGGGGGCAAGAATCGGGGGGCCATTTGAGCACTTTTTTTTTAAACAGAAAAACGTGTCCAATGCGGGAATCGAACCTGGGTCGTAGTGGTCGAAAACCAAACGGTTTAACCAGCCTTCCACTGACCCCCCTTAAAAAATCTTATCTTTTATAGGAAATCCTATATAGAGGATGGTATCACAATGTTAAACCAATGTTGAGGATTCGACCTTGGTATCTGATAAAACAAAATTTGGATCATAGATTATAGCTACAAGAAAATAAGACCTAATCCAAATAAATTAATTGTGTGTGACGTTTCGGTAACAGCATTGTTACTATCATTAGATAAAAGAATAAGGATGAGTAAAGATGATGGTAACAGCAATATTACCGAAAAGTCACACACTATTAATTTATTTGGATTAGGTCTTATTTTCTTGTAACCTTGGTATCTAGTTGAACCACTATTATGTATGTGTGGAATCTGAAGCATCATAACAAACTGTTTAAATGTCTACATTGACACCTGCAGCTCCAGAACACGGCTTGCATTAGATGTACTAGACAGGACCTTTGGGAGAGGCTGCTGCTTATCATAAAACAGCTCGAGGAGCATGGACTCATGGAATTTGTGTAATCTTTACACAAGGGGATAAGAAATAACATGTTTGTTTTTTTTTTTGCTTATCCCTAGTACACATGGTACAGGCCATGATGGTCTACACATGTGAAAAATAGTTTGACTTTGCACTTGCAATTGTACCAGAGCCCCGTTTGGTTACTTGCACTCGCTGGTGGGGTTGGATTTTTGAAAGAATTGAGGGCCATTGGAGAACTTTTTTTTTTTAAATAAGAAAAAAGTGCCCAATGCAGGATTCGATCCCGGGTCGTAGCGGTCGAAAACCAACGGTTTAGACCATCAATCTTTACACAAGGGGATAAGAAACAACAACTAAGCTTGTCACTCTAATCCAGGGAAGTTTGAAGTTCCAATGATAGGTCCCTTTTACACATCTAAGACTTTTGTATATTCAAAACTGGAGAGATTACCATTGTGTCTATTTCGTCTCTACCACCACAGCAGCTATGTTCACACAGCATTTCTGTCATACAGTGGCTGCTTAAGTCTTGAGAGATTATTAATTTGCTCTGAAAAAATACTCACTAAATGATAAAAGATAAATGGTGAAATGGCACTTCTCTCATTGGGAAAGCAAACATAACAGAAATGTAAGGTACAAGGTAATAAGACTAAATCCAAATAAATAGTGTGTGACGTTTCCGTAACAGCGTTGTTACCATCTTCAGACAACTATCTTCTTCTTATCTGCTATCTTGTTTACACATTTGATAACAATAACTATTTAAAACATGCTGTCACCAAAATGTCACACACTATTTATTTGGATTTGGTCTTATTACCATGTGTTTAAAAGTACAGAATGATACTGAATAAATAAATACTGAATACATTCAGTACTTTTGTCTGAAGATGGTAACAACACTGAAACGTCACCCACTATTTATTTATTTGGATTTGGTTGTATTACCCTATGTTTATAATCTATGCTCCACAAATTATGCCTTATCTGAAATGTAAGGTGTCAATGAACAAAAGTGCCGTTGAGTGTGGTGTTGTCTAAAGGGGGTTAAGAGAGCAATCTCTTTCAAATTGAACTGCTTTTATTAAGCATATGTTTAAAGTAACAAAATATAAAAGAGAGCGGTGAACTTACAGGGTGTTGTTGCTGGGAGATCACCAGAGTGAGTTTGTCTTGCATCATTCTGAAATCATGAGGCATGACGCAGACTTACTGCCAAATCCGAAACCTATCTCCACCGCCTGTTTTTTCCCTTATTCCTTAAGTCACTGGCAAATACAGGCTGTTTCTTGTTGACATAAGGTATTTGAGCTAGGGGATATTGTACCCATGAGGAGAGAGAGAATTCCACAGCCAGAGCAGTCCTTATATGATATCAATGTAGGAGGGGAGACATTTTTGTTCATGTTGTTGTTGTTTCTTATCCCCTTGTGTAAAGATTACACCAATTCCATGGGTCCATGCTCCTCCAGCTGTTGGAATGGGGTGTAAAGGTTTAGCTTTCGTTGATCATGGAACCATGGAAAACCGCCCTTGCCGGTCCCAAGCCCGGATGAAAAAGGAGGAGGGGGAGCAGTAACAAGCTCACTAAAAAACCTGGGCTCGGCTGGCCCGGCTGATAGTACCCTGTAAGGGCTCCTAATCCAGGGATACAGGATGAGCAGCGTTTGTACTCCATGTTAGGAGCGGCTGCTCATGGCGTCTGTTCCTCATGTCAGAGGCGGCCATTTATTTTGGAGCTAAGTTGGCCTGCCACTGAGTAGTGCTCCCAGTCTTAATGACAAAGGTAGACGCATTCTACTTCACCAAGTTAAATCCAAAAGACAAAAACCTCTCGCAATCAGTATCTTTTATTATTACAAATAACGGACGCTAGCTTTCGAACAATTAGTTCTTCAACGGGCGTTTTTACAAAACGAAATCAGATTCTTATTAATATATATAGAGGTAATAGAAAAAATATATACAAATATTCGCTCAAAGATATGCTAAAAAGGTAAATTAGAGAATTGAAAAATAATCAGATATGCAAAAACTTCTTTAAAACTAAATTAAGTTTAAAACTAAGTGGGGAAAGGGGGACATAGCAGAATTCGTTCTTCAAATTCTTTTAAAAAAGACAGCGGAACTGTTCTGGGACATCTATTCTTCTGTTTATACTGTCTTTACAACCAGAAACCAAGGATTCCAAAATTAATCTTTCCCCTTTGTATCTGATGTTGTTGTAATGGCAGATGGGGTTATCCAGATCAAAACTATGTCCTGTGTTTAACGTGTGTTGGTACAGAAGGGATCTGGGGTCTTTTGAGCTGATATTGTATTTGTGTTCTTTGATTCGGTTTTCGATTTTTCTGCCTGTTTCTCCTACATAAACGGATTCACAATCATTGCAGGCAACCGAATAGATCGCGTTGCTTTTATGTTGAACATCATGTTTAACTCCTGGTTTGGTAATGGGGTTCCTCAGTATATGTCCTATTGTGCTTGTGCTGCGATAGGTGAACTGAATTCCATATTTCCTCAAATCATGGACTATTCGCTGATTGGTAGGGGAGAAATCTATAAAACCCCTGGTTCTGTTGACTGTAAGGGTAGCCTTTTTGAACGGGATGAATGTATGTTTTCTTATAAAGTCTGGTGGGTATCCAAATGTCCGTAGATTATTGTAAATATTCTCTTTTTCTTTTTCTTTTAAAGCTCGAAGGGAACAATGGGTATGGAGCCTCTTAGTTAGGGTTTTGACAACTGATATTTTGTAAGAGACTGGACTGTAGGAGTTAAACGGGATATATGATGGTTTGGCGGTATCTTTGTAATAGACAGTTGTTTGGAAACTGTTCCTATTTCTAAAAATGAGGGCATCCAGATATGGTAAGGTGTGGTTTTCTTCTCTTTCTATTGTAAACTTAATTTCTGGGTGGTAACTGTTAAGAGTGTCAAGGATGGCTTGGTCCGCTCCTAGGTGATATTCACAATATATATCATCAATATATCGTCGCCATTTCTTAATCCCCAGATTCTCTCGACTGTTAATCCAGCCATCTATTGTCAGTAGAACAATTTCTGCTACTGTAAGGGAGAGGGGGCTACCCATGGGTGACCCCTTAATCTGCCTGTAAATCTGGTTCTGATATGTAAAATTATTAATGGAGAGGCAAGCCTTGACCATGGTACAAATTGTATCAATATTGTCGAGTTCTGCCTTCACAAGTATATCCCGTAGGTTGCTGATTATAAGATCATGAGGGAGGCAGAGGAAGAGGGATTTCACATCGAAGGAACAAATCCTACTGTTAGGGTCGGGTATAGATCTTCTGATATCACCTATAAAATCTGCTATGTTGTTAATTGAATAGATGTTCCGTGAACGGACATGGGGCGACAAAAGCGAAGACAAAAAACGAGATACCACTATAGCCGGCGAAAGGTGGTATGCGACTATTGGTCTTAATGGGATATCTTCATTGTGCAACTTCGGAAGGCCATATATGTAAGGAATATCTGTGTTATTGTTTATGAATGACTTGTATTGTTCATCAGTGATCTTTTTGTTCTTCCTGAGAGATGCTAACGTTTTCTTAAAAAGAGCTATGGATTTAGAATTTTCGGCTTTAGATATGGGTTCAAAAATCTCTTTGTCTTCCAATGTTGTCTCCATCTTATTCTGGTAATCCAATCTGTTCATAATGACCGTACTACCTCCCTTGTCTGCTCTGCAAACCACCAATTCCTTATTGTTTTTTATGTTTTTAATCGCTTGGGGGAAGGGGAAAGATTAATTTTGGAATCCTTGGTTTCTGGTTGTAAAGACAGTATAAACAGAAGAATAGATGTCCCAGAACAGTTCCGCTGTCTTTTTTAAAAGAATTTGAAGAACGAATTCTGCTATGTCCCCCTTTCCCCACTTAGTTTTAAACTTAATTTAGTTTTAAAGAAGTTTTTGCATATCTGATTATTTTTCAATTCTCTAATTTACCTTTTTAGCATATCTTTGAGCGAATATTTGTATATATTTTTTCTATTACCTCTATATATATTAATAAGAATCTGATTTCGTTTTGTAAAAACGCCCGTTGAAGAACTAATTGTTCGAAAGCTAGCGTCCGTTATTTGTAATAATAAAAGATACTGATTGCGAGAGGTTTTTGTCTTTTGGATTTAATTTTGTGCGCAAGTTTTTTGATCTTAGAATGAACCCGAAAAACCTTGAATATACTGAATTTTATAAAACGAAATTATATAGGAAGTCACTCAGCCTAGCCAGGTGGAGAAATAACCTACAGTTCAACAAGAAATGTCAGGAAGTGAATTTTATTCCCCCTTCCCTCAGAATTAGAGATCCGGTTGGGAATGTTTTTTCTGAACGGAAGATAGAGAATCTTAGAAAAGATCTACTTAAGGCGAGGATCAAAGGGTGTCACTCCATGATAAGATTTCTTGGTAAAACAATTAAAGAACTAATTTCCCTATTATCGTGTACACTACCAAGGAAAGCCATGGCAGAATTACTTATAAACATCACAAGAGCAGTTGATTCACAGAATCTCAGAATATCCAAGAAACATCAAGATAAATTCCGGTTTTGGGAAAAGAAATATAACTTTCCAGCAGATACTTTAGGAAATACAATAGTTAACCTCACCGATCATGTTTTTTCCCCATCAGAAGAGAATTTACTACGAAATGGCCTAAAAAACAGAATACCGACCGAAACTGACCCTTTCAGAACCATTGGTTCAATCGAATCCGTAATCCAAACTTTCAACCATGTACAGAAATCAGAGATAAGGAACATAGTCGCCGCTAAAATTAACAGAAGGGGTACTTTTGATATAAAACCTAAGAAACAATTCTTCCAAGCGATTAAAAACATAAAAAACAATAAGGAATTGGTGGTTTGCAGAGCAGACAAGGGAGGTAGTACGGTCATTATGAACAGATTGGATTACCAGAATAAGATGGAGACAACATTGGAAGACAAAGAGATTTTTGAACCCATATCTAAAGCCGAAAATTCTAAATCCATAGCTCTTTTTAAGAAAACGTTAGCATCTCTCAGGAAGAACAAAAAGATCACTGATGAACAATACAAGTCATTCATAAACAATAACACAGATATTCCTTACATATATGGCCTTCCGAAGTTGCACAATGAAGATATCCCATTAAGACCAATAGTCGCATACCACCTTTCGCCGGCTATAGTGGTATCTCGTTTTTTGTCTTCGCTTTTGTCGCCCCATGTCCGTTCACGGAACATCTATTCAATTAACAACATAGCAGATTTTATAGGTGATATCAGAAGATCTATACCCGACCCTAACAGTAGGATTTGTTCCTTCGATGTGAAATCCCTCTTCCTCTGCCTCCCTCATGATCTTATAATCAGCAACCTACGGGATATACTTGTGAAGGCAGAACTCGACAATATTGATACAATTTGTACCATGGTCAAGGCTTGCCTCTCCATTAATAATTTTACATATCAGAACCAGATTTACAGGCAGATTAAGGGGTCACCCATGGGTAGCCCCCTCTCCCTTACAGTAGCAGAAATTGTTCTACTGACAATAGATGGCTGGATTAACAGTCGAGAGAATCTGGGGATTGAGAAATGGCGACGATATATTGATGATATATATTGTGAATATCACCTAGGAGCGGACCAAGCCATCCTTGACACTCTTAACAGTTACCACCCAGAAATTAAGTTTACAATAGAAAGAGAAGAAAACCACACCTTACCATATCTGGATGCCCTCATTTTTAGAAATAGGAACAGTTTCCAAACAACTGTCTATTACAAAGATACCGCCAAACCATCATATATCCCGTTTAACTCCTACAGTCCAGTCTCTTACAAAATATCAGTTGTCAAAACCCTAACTAAGAGGCTCCATACCCATTGTTCCCTTCGAGCTTTAAAAGAAAAAGAAAAAGAGAATATTTACAATAATCTACGGACATTTGGATACCCACCAGACTTTATAAGAAAACATACATTCATCCCGTTCAAAAAGGCTACCCTTACAGTCAACAGAACCAGGGGTTTTATAGATTTCTCCCCTACCAATCAGCGAATAGTCCATGATTTGAGGAAATATGGAATTCAGTTCACCTATCGCAGCACAAGCACAATAGGACATATACTGAGGAACCCCATTACCAAACCAGGAGTTAAACATGATGTTCAACATAAAAGCAACGCGATCTATTCGGTTGCCTGCAATGATTGTGAATCCGTTTATGTAGGAGAAACAGGCAGAAAAATCGAAAACCGAATCAAAGAACACAAATACAATATCAGCTCAAAAGACCCCAGATCCCTTCTGTACCAACACACGTTAAACACAGGACATAGTTTTGATCTGGATAACCCCATCTGCCATTACAACAACATCAGATACAAAGGGGAAAGATTAATTTTGGAATCCTTGGTTTCTGGTTGTAAAGACAGTATAAACAGAAGAATAGATGTCCCAGAACAGTTCCGCTGTCTTTTTTAAAAGAATTTGAAGAACGAATTCTGCTATGTCCCCCTTTCCCCACTTAGTTTTAAACTTAATTTAGTTTTAAAGAAGTTTTTGCATATCTGATTATTTTTCAATTCTCTAATTTACCTTTTTAGCATATCTTTGAGCGAATATTTGTATATATTTTTTCTATTACCTCTATATATATTAATAAGAATCTGATTTCGTTTTGTAAAAACGCCCGTTGAAGAACTAATTGTTCGAAAGCTAGCGTCCGTTATTTGTAATAATAAAAGATACTGATTGCGAGAGGTTTTTGTCTTTTGGATTTAATTTTGTGCGCAAGTTTTTTGATCTTAGAACTTCACCAAGTGTGGAGATAGGAAAGAAGAAGATGGCACACTTTGGTGAAAGTCTGACTTTGCCTGTAGTTTGAGGCCGTTCCTAACATGGAAGCCTTTGCTGCTGACTTCAACATGAGTACAGACACAGCTCCTCCTTATCCTTGGAGTGGGCTCCCTTGCTGAGGTCTATTGTTCATTCAAGCGACATGTGTGATCCAGGTTTCGGCAGCCACTTGAAGTTGGTCTTCTGGATAGTCCGCCGGCTCCCCATTATCAAGTCCATCATCAAGAAGAAGATGAACCATATGGCCCAGGAGATTGAGGCGGACTACAGGAAGGACTTTGCTGGGCTGAGTTTCTTTGAGAAACTTCCTCAAGAAGGCATGAAGGAGGTAGGTAGTTCAAACCACTTGCTGCTGAGACAAAGGCTGGTTGACTTGGTTTCAAACCCCACATTGAGCATTTTGCTTTTTAATTTTCACATACAGTAGAATCTCCATGAGAGGAAACTCCGGCTACAGGACATCTCTCTATAAAGTACAGTTTTCATTGTCAAAATTACCATTTTTACACCATGTAACAACTCTCCAGTAAGAGGACACCTTACCATAAAGGACAGTTTTGCTCTGCAACTAGCTGTTGTCCTTTACAGGGAGTTTCTACTGTAGCAACTCTCCAGTAAGAGGACACCTTACCATAAAGGACAGTTTTGCTCTGCAACTAGCTGTTGTCCTTTACAGGGAGTTTCTACTGTAGCAACTCTCCAGTAAGAGGACACCTTACCATAAAGGACAGTTTTGCTCTGCAACTAGCTGTTGTCTTTTACAGGGAGTTTCTACTGTAGCAACTCTCCAGTAAGAGGACACCTCTCCCTAAAGGACACTTTTGCTCTGCAACTAGGTGTCCTTTACAGAGATCGATTCTACTGTTTATATATATCTCAAGATAAAAAGACCTAATTCAAATAAATAAATAGGGTGTGACATTTCAGTAAGAGCGTTGTCCTCTCTTTCCACATCTCCCTCTCCTGGTTATTGAAGGTTGCTAGTCAAGCTCCAAACATTCATGAAATAGTTGCCATGTCTTTTAATGTTTCAGTTTGCTGAGGAAGCCCGAAAACTACTTTATATAATTAATAAAAAAAGAATTGCAGCATCTTATACCTTTTTGTAATGAATTCATGAGAAGCTCTGAACCTCAGAAATAGACAGCATCAAACAACACTAACAAGATTTAGAACATGTCACCTCAAGCCATTGAAGATAGAAAATAACAAAATCTACCCCACTTGCCCAAAATGTGGCTTGGCACCTGCAGCTCCATGGAATTCATGGAATTTGTCTAATCTTTACACAAGGGGATAAGAAACAACAACAGGACCTTTGGGAGAGGCCGCTACTTATCATAAAACAGCTTGAGGAGCATGGACTCATGGAATTTGTGTAATCTTTACACAAGGGGATAAGAAACAACAACAACAACACTGTCTATAAACAGCTGGAGGAGCATGGACTCATGGAATTGGTGTAATCTTTACACAAGGGGAAAAGAAACAACAACAACACTGTCTATAAACAGCTGGAGGAGCATGAACTCATGGAATTTGTGTAATCTTTACACAAGGGGATAAGAAACAACAACAACAACACTGTCTATAAACAGCTGGAGGAGCATGAACTCATGGAATTGGTGTAATCTTTACACAAGGGGAAAAGAAACAACAACAACAACACTGTCTATAAACAGCTGGAGGAGCATGGACTCATGGAATTGGTGTAATCTTTACACAAGGGGAAAAGAAACAACAACAACAACACTGTCTATAAACAGCTGGAGGAGCATGGACTCATGGAATTTGTGTAATCTTTACACAAGGGGATAAGAAACAACAACAACAACACTGTCTATAAACAGCTGGAGGAGCATGAACTCATGGAATTGGTGTAATCTTTACACAAGGGGAAAAGAAACAACAACAACAACACTGTCTATAAACAGCTGGAGGAGCATGGACTCATGGAATTGGTGTAATCTTTACACAAGGGGAAAAGAAACAACAACAACAATACTGTCTATAAACAGCTGGAGGAGCATGAACTCATGGAATTTGTGTAATCTTTACACAAGGGGATAAGAAATAACAACAGGACCTTTGGGAGAGGCCGCTGCTTATCATAAAACAGCTTGAGAAGCATGGCTTCATGGAATTTGTGTAATCTTTACACAAGGGGATAAGAAACAAAAACAACACTGTCTATAAACAGCTGGAGGAGCACAGAGTCATGGAATTGGTGTAATCTTTACATAAGGGGATAAGAAATAACAACAACACTGTCTATAAACAGCTGGAGGAGCATGGACTCATGGAATTGGTGTAAACTTTACACAAGGGGATAAGAAACAAAATCAACACTGTCTATAAACAGCTGGAGGAGCACGGAGTCATGGAATTGGTGTAATCTTTACACAAGGGGAAAAGAAACAACAACAACACTGTCTATAAACAGCTGGAAGAGCATGGACTCATGGAATTTGTGTAATCATTACACAAGGGGATAAGAAACAACAACAACACTGTCTATAAACAGCTGGAGGAGCATGGAGTCATGGAATTGGTGTAATCTTTACACAAGGGGATAAGAAATAACAACAACACTGTCTATAAACAGCTGGAAAAGCATGGACTCATGGAATTGGTGTAATCTTTACACAAGGGGATAAGAAATAACAACAACACTGTCTATAAACAGCTGGAGAAGCATGGACTCATGGAATTGGTGTAATCTTTACACAAGGAGATAAGAAATAACAACAACACTGTCTATAAACAGCTAGGGGAGCATGGACTCAGGGAATTAGTGTAATCTTTACATAGGGGATAAGAAACAACAACAACACTGTCTATAAACAGCTGGAGGAACATGGACTCATGGAATTGATGTAATCTTTACACAAGGGGAACAACAACATGAATTGATGAAATGATAAGTTTCACCAGGCTCGATGTTTCCCAGCTGACAAGATGGCGGCTGTGCAGGATGAGATCCTCCAGGAGGTAGAGAGGTACCAGCACCACGGCAAAGTGGCTTGGGACAAGGGCAGAGCTTCAGGGGCCGTCTATAAAGACAACAACCCAAAACTGGAGCAGCTGGTGACTGCCGTCTACGGCCGCACAGCCTGGACCAACCCACTCCACTTCGACATCTTCCCTGGGGTGTGCAAGATGGAGGCTGAGGTGGTGCGGATCGTCTGTAGTCTCTTCAATGGGGGCCCGGCCTCCTGCGGTGTCGTAAGTTCTCCCTCTCTGTTCAATATTCCCACTTACAAATAGAACAACTTACAAATAGAACAACTTTATTGAATAATTGAAAAAGATTTCTGGAGATGAGTCTCTTTGTAAAAGAGAAGAGCATTCTTTCATATTGATAAGGCGTCATTCCTCATCTCCTAATCATCTCTGTCACCGTTTGCTTTTTTTTTTGGAATGGCGCCCTTCTATTGGTTGGCTACGATCACGCTACCTTTGCCCCCCCCCCCCATCATGCCTCCCAGTAAGAGACGCCTACGGAAGCCAACAGTACATAGACAGATAAAGCACATAGGCTATAGTTATTAACTAATATATGCATTTATTTAAGGTGCCAATTTATAATTGTAACAAATAGTATTTGAATAAAAACATTCAATCGGGTAAAACACGGGCGTTGCCCGGGTCATTCGGCTAGTAGATTATAAACACAAGGTAATAAGACCAATCCAAATAAATAAATAGTGTGTGACGTTTCGGTAACAGCGTTGTTACCAGTACTTTTGTCTGAAGATGGTAACAACGCTGAAACGTCACACACTATTTATTTATTTGGATTTGGTCTTATTACCTTGTGTTCATTCTTTCATATGTTTTGTAAGTTAATCCCAGCGAGAGGCTAACCGACCAATCACCAGCCTAAATCAGGATTCTCTATGTGCTGTAACAGATGGTAGCTTCCACAAGTCTGTTGTGTTACTGAAGTATATAGTAAGTATTTGGTGTGATTGTGCCTCTCCTCATAGTACAGTGAACCTTTGTTGTAACACTATCTTGCACTTATTTCACTAATATTTCTGGTTCTAACATAATGTATGTAAAAAATATATAGACAGGTCACTTTTAATCGTACTACGTATTTAAAATCGGGCGCTATAGAGAGGGAGGTGCTATTTAGAGGGGATGTTATAGACAGGTCACTTTTAATGTAAATCGCATCGTACTACGTATTTAAAATCGGGCGCTATAGAGAGGGAGGCGCTATTTAGAGGGGATGTTATAGACAGGTCACTTTTAATGTAAATCGCATCGTACTACGTATTTAAAATCGGGCGCTATAGAGAGGGAGGCGCTATTTAGAGGGGGCGCTATAGACAGGTTTAACTGTATATGTTATTTTAAAAATGCTCCAATGGCCCCCGATTCTTGCAAAAGTCCAACCCCATCAGCGAGTGCAAGTAACCAAACGGCGGGGTATATTTGTAAGTGCAAAGTCAAACTGATTTCCACATGTGTAGACATACACTTACAGTAAAAGCCTACTTCTGCCCACAATGATTACCATGGCCTGTACCACGTGTACTAGGGTTAAGCAAAAATAAATATATTGTCTGGTTCTAACATAATGTATGTATATGTTATTTAAATTTTGAGGTTAGAAGATTATCCGAAATTGAATACACAAGTATTTAGTCAATGTTATGTCTATAGACGTGAACCCCTTTCTACCAAATATTTATAATAAAATCATTTTAGAGCACTTTTCTTTAATTGAAAGCTCTGATAGAGTAATTTGAGGAAGAAATACCTGACTTGAAGCGTGAAGAAGAAAGAAATTAAAATACTTGATTACCTATTCAAATAATTACGAAATGTTTTGTCCAGACCAAAGGAAAAAAAATTCCTCCTATGAAGAATAGAATATGGATTTATTTAAAGAAATTTGAGAAAATATAGATTTGATTGATGGAAAGAAAGAAAAAAGGTAGCGTGATATTACTTTATACTGGTTTGACAATGGTAACCAATGGTTTGGAAATGACAATAATCAAATGTGTTTACAAAAATCTATCGGATTATTTATAGTAAAAGATTAATCACAAAAAAAAGATTGCTAGATTGTGTGATAAGACAAAATTTGGATTATAGATTATAAACACAAGGTAATAAGACCTGATCCAAATATATAAATAATGTGTGATGTTTCATTGTTGTTACCATCTTCACTGAAGTCATAACTTTGGTCTTATTACCTTGTGTTGATAGGTTGTGTGAAAATGAAATTGGGATATTCCATTATCATATTGACTTTACAATAGTAGAAACATGAAGTGAAAAATGGCTGGTGTTGGGTGGAAAAGGTGACGGCTGGAGATGGCTATGGTTGGTTGGAGATGGATACACAGTAGAACAACCTTCCTGTAAAGGACAACAACTAATTGCAGAGCCAAAGTGTCCTTTAGGGAGAGGTGTCCTCTTACTGGAGGGTTGCTAAATAGTAAAAATGGTATTTTTATAAAGGAAAACTGTCCTTTGTGGAGAGGTGTCCTCTAGCACGAGTGTCCTCTCATGGAGGTTCTACTGTATTGGTCATGAAAACTGTCCTTTGTGGAGAAGTATCCTCTAGCACCAGTGTCCTCTCATGGAGGTTCTACTGTATTGGTCATGAAAACGGTCCTTTGTAGAGAAGTGTCCTCTAGCACGAGTGTCCTCTCATGGAGGTTCTACTGTATTGGTCATGAAAACGGTCCTTTGTAGAGAAGTGTCCTCTAGCACGAGAGTCCTCTCATGGAGGTTCTACTGTATTGGTCATGAAAACGGTCCTTTGTAGAGAAGTGTCCTCTAGCACGAGTGTCCTCTCATGGAGGTTCTACTGTATTGGTCATGAAAACGGTCCTTTGTAGAGAAGTGTCCTCTAGCACGAGAGTCCTCTCATGGAGGTTCTACTGTATTGGTCATGAAAACGGTCCTTTGTAGAGAAGTGTCCTCTAGCACGAGTGGCCTCTCATGGAGGTTCTACTGTGTCCTCTAGCACGAGTGCCCTCTCATGGAGTATGTTCTACTGTAACTGGTTAAAGATGGCTATAGTTGTTTAGAGATGGCTATGTTTAATGAAAAAGACTATTGTTTGTTGAAGGTGTGTTGAAGATGGCAATATATATTTTGTTGAATGTTTTTTGAAGAAGGCTATGGCTTGTGATATTTTTTTGTTAACCCTTAAGCGGTCGCAATGGGTAAAAATTACCCAGAAAGAACTTTTCGAAAATATTTCTATATTAAAAAATATATATATTTAAAATATATTCTCAGTACCTTTCTAAATCTATCTAAAGATCATTATAATAAACCTATAATTTTAATTTTATGACATATATTCATTTTATTAGCATGTTTGGGTCAATTTTACCCAGTGCGACCTTTTGAGTTCTCGTCATTGGGTAATTTTTACCCAGAGCGAACTTTTAACGCTTTTGGGTTTGGTTTGCGTAATTAAGATTCGAGTTACTTTCTGGCTTCTTGTTGTTTGGTTTTGCTGCACCAAGTGCAATAATACAATCTATTCTTCCAACAATAAGGTAGGATTTATATTTTATTTCCTCTTTTTACATTATTTTACATAAAATGCTTTCAAATGCTGATTTTCTCCGTGATGATAATAATATTCCAAGTCCCGATGATGTGGAATCAGAAACTGATGATCATATAGAAGAGAGGAATTGGAGTACAGACACTGAACAGTATACATTATCAGAAGAAGAAAACAATGAGGATCCAAGCTTCAATTACTATATAGGAAAGGACCAAAAGACTAAATGGAAGAAAGCTCTTCCCCCAAAAAATGTTCGAACTCGCAGTGAAAATATTATCACCCATCTACCAGGGGTAAAGGGTGAAGCAAAAAATGCTAAATCGATATTAGATTGTTGGAATCTCTTCATAGATGACAATATACTTGAATGCATAGTTACAAATACAAACATTTACATTAGGAATATTCAGCAGAACTATAGCAGAGAAAGAGATGCTAATTTGACAAACCTACATGAAATTAAAGCTTTATTGGGAATTATTTACTTTCTTGGGGTCATGAAAGCGAATAAATTGAATACAGATGATGCATGGGCAAGAGATAGTACTGGATTTGAATTGTGTAGAATAGCTATGTCTGAAAACAGATTCCGATTTCTTCTCAGAGTAATTCGTTTTGATGACAAAGCTACAAGAAATGAAAGACTTCGTCAAGATAAATTAGCAGCTGTGAGATTGATTCTTGATACTTTTGTAAAAAATTGCCAAATATATAACGGTGGATGAAAAGCTTGACGCTTTCAGAGGGAAATGCAATTTCAGGCAGTACGAGGTGTGTTCAAAAAGTATCGCGACTTTTGTGTTTTTTCAAAAATTATTTATTTATTTATGAATACCTATTTTGTCCCCTTCAAAGTAATCCCCATGAGTTATAATACACTTGTGCCAACTGTTTTTCCAATCTTCGAAGCACTTCAAAAAATCATTTTTTAAAATCTTTTTCAGCTCCTCCTTCGATGCCGTCTTTATCTCGTCAAGCGTAGCGTAACGTCGTCCTTTCATGGGCTTCTTCAGTTTAGGGAACAAGTAAAAGTCACAGGGGGCCAGATCTGGGGAATACGGTGGCTGCGGCATCATTAGTGTGTTGTTTTTGGCCAAAATGTCGCGCACAAGCAACGATGTGTGAGCAGGGGCGTTATCGTGGTGCAAAAGCCAATTTTTGTTCTTTCACAAATCCGGGCGTTTCTGGCGGATTGCTTCGCGCAAATTGCGCATAACTTGCAGGTAATATTCCTTATTGACAGTTCTACCCTGTGGCAAGAACTCATGATGCACCACGCCCCTGCAATCGAAGAAAACTGTCAGCAAAACTTTCACATTTGACCGAACTTGGTGCGCTTTTTTCGGTCTTGGTTCGTGCGGCAGCTTCCATTGAGATGATTGAGCTTTGGTTTCCACGTCATAACCATAAACCCACGCTTCGTCACCAGTTATGACCCTCTGGAGCAAATTTGGGTTGTCGCGGACAGAGTCCAACATCTCATTAGCAATGTTCATGCGATGCTGTTTTTGGTCGCAATTGAGCAATTTTGGTACGAATTTCGCGGCGACCCGTCTCATGCCCAAATCATTGATAAAAATCGAATGGCACGAGCCAATCGACATGTTTAGGCCCTCGGCAACTTCTCTAAAGGTGATTCGACAATTGGCCAATATCATTTTCTCCACTTCATTAATTTTTTCGTCTGTTGTTGAAGTGCTCGGGCGTCCGGCATGCTCTTCGTCGTTCACATCTTCTCGGCCTTCTGAGAACATTTTGTACCACCGATAAACGTTGCTTTGGTCCAAGGTAGCTTCTCCGTATGCCACAGTCAGCATTCGGAATGCATCTGCGCACTTAATTTCGTTTTTCACACAAAATTTGATACAGGTTCTTTGATCCATTTTTTTTTTAATAGTTAAAAATCGAAGACGATCCAAAACACCTGCAAGCAAAGCAGCTGTCAACAATTGAGTGAACATTCAAAATGGCCGAGCTTGTCGGCATAAGTGAGAGACATGAGTACCAACATAAAGCCACAAAAAGATCGAAATTCGAATATACGTAACCCGCGAAAATTCAAAATTCGCGATACCTTTTGAACACACCTCGTATATTCCGAGTAAACACAATAAATATGGAATAAAATTATTTGCTCTCGTGGATTCAAAAATGTTTTATACTTGTAACCTGGAGATTTATTCAGGAAAAAACCCTGAAGGTCCTTACAATGTCAGCAACAGTCCAAGTGACGTTGTGGAACGATTGTGTGAGCCAATCAAGGGAACTGGCCGCAATGTAACAATGGATAACTGGTTCATCAGTTATTCTTTAGCTCTAAAACTTTTACAACAATAAGACTAACAATTGTTGATACCTTAAAAATAAATAAAAAGGAAATCCCCTCAGAGTTTGTCATCAGCAGAGGTAGAAATGTACACACTAGTGTTTTTGGCTTTCAAAGTGAAATGACACTTCTTTCATAAAAGCCTAAAGAGAATAAAGTTGTACTTTTGCTTTCAACTCTGCACCACGATGCAAATATAGATGATTCAACGGGAGAATTGAAAAAGCCAGAGATGATAATGTTTTATAATATGACAAAGGGTGGTGTAGATATGATGGACGAAATGACAGCTACATATAACTGTGCTAGAAATTCAAGAAGATGGCCCATGGTTATTTTTTATTCACTTTTAAATATTGGGGCAATAAATTCCCAGATAATTAATTTTGCAAATGGCAACGCATCAAAGGTTAAATCAAGACGTCATTTTTTGAAAACCTTATCCTTAGATCTTATTGAAGAGATGGTCAAAGTTCGCACAGTAAGCGGAAGAATGCCATGTGAAATAAAGGAAAAGGCATCCGATATTTTTAATTTGTTAGAGCCTGGTCCATCTAAAAAGCCAAAAATAGGAGAAAGACATCGATGCAAGAAATTCCAGAAAGAAAAAAAGGACAGAAAAACTATTCAACATTGCCAGTACTGTTTTGCTTTTTTGTGTAAGGAACACTCTGTAATAATTTGTCAAGAATGTCATAAAGGACGAAACAAGTCCTAATTTCTATGAAAGGAAGTGATATAACTTTCATACAAATTTATATTTTATAACCTATCTTCAATATATATTTTTATTTTCATAAAATAGTCAAATATATCATAAATATTTGATATTTTGATTTGTTATTAATAAATTAAATAAAATATGATTTTATATCTCAGGATTTTATGTAAAGTTATTTAATAGACAAATCATTATTCTAACATAGAAAACAATAAAAATATTGAAAAGAATATTTGATTTATTTAGGTTTTTAAAAGTGGGTAAATTTTACCCACCGCGACCTTTTAAGGTATAAAAGAGGGCGCGACCGCTGCCGGGTTAAAGAACTTCACCCAGGAAGTTATATCAAAATTGTTAGAAGGTCTATCCTGTCAATTTACTGTTGAAAATTTGTTTATATAGAAAATTATCTACTTATTTTATTACAAAAGTATTTTGCCAATGGTATGAAGTTGTGAGCCTTTTGGAAAAAATATAATAAAATCATTTTAGATCTCTATTTATAAACACAAGGTAATAAGACCAAATCCAAATAAATAAATAGTGTGTGATGTTTCAGTGTTGTTACCATCTTCAGACAACAACAACAACAAAAAGCCTTTATTTAGGGGGTCACTGACCCTATACAGGATTCACCAGAGGTATGCATAAGAACAAAGCAGTGAGACAAAGAAAACAACTATATAAACAGAAGAAAAAAAAAAAAGAGAAAAAAAAAAACAAGAAAGAGAATGAGGGAAGCAAGAAAAACAACACAAAAAGAGTAGCAGTAAGAAAGTGAGGAGTGAGTGTCACTTGGCCTTCTTCTGAGATATGGATTTTACCATCTTCAGACAAAAGTACTAAATAAGAAATTTTACCACAGCATGTTTTAATTCAGTATATTTGTCTGAAGATGGTAACAGCGTTGTTACTGAAACATCACACACTATTTATTTATTTGGATTAGGTCTTATTTTACCTTGTGTTTATAATCCAAATTGTGCCTTATCAGATCTCTATTTGCTTCAATTGAGCTGAAGAAATACCTGACTAGAGACGTGATGAAGAAAGAAAAAAAAAAAAAGACTTGAATTACCTATTTACATATTTACAAAAGGTTTTGTGCCGACCAAAGAAAAACAACAACAATGAATTTATATAGTGTAATGTCGTGCAATCTGGCGTTGACTTTACAGTTTTTTCTAAAAAATATAATTCAAAATAAAATTACAAATTTATATATAACATATATAGAGAGAGAGAAGTAAATACTTTACGATGTACTAGAGCGCCATCTGTTATCAAATTATAAAACTATTTTAGAGGCGTAATATTCTTTTTAAAATAAAACAATTTCTACTGTCCTTACTGCGATGGAAAAAATTAAAGGGAGGGCCTGGCTCATCAGTGGTGAACCCTTTCCTTCAAATTTTCTGTGTACTGGGATAATGAACAATAACGATACACTAAGTCAAAACAAAATCTCAAACTCACAAGTTCTGTTGCCTTTTTTTTGCCCTTATAACGACTTCAAAATTTCAGAAACAACAGAGCTAAGTCGGTGGCCTGCCACTGAGTAGTACTCCCAGTCTTAATGACAAAGACATTCTACTTCACCCAGTGGTTGTCAAACAGACACCATCAACAAGCTCTACAAGCTTGATACCCTGATATGATTGAGTGGAGATAAGAAAGAAGAAGAAACAACTGAGATGTTCCTGCCTTCTGTAAGAACCATTCTCCTGATGAAGACAAAATATTTTTGTTGAAACGTTGAGAAAATGAAAACTCTAACTGGCCGAAGTGTCTATTTTTCATAGAAATATAAATGCCACCGGCCAGGCAACCGCTATCTTCAGGATAACCAATGTATTATTGTGACTATATGTAGACTGTGGGATTCTGTTGATCCATTGAATATTACAGATGCTGTTTAAGAAGGGTTTCTCTTATAAATGGGTTTTTAATAGGAAAGTCACATGTGGTTCACAACTGGACATTTTGCTCACATGTGTAAGCTACATCTGTGTGATGACATCTATTTACACACCACCTGTCTGATCTCACTGACCACTCTCACCTAGTTTTATATCTTCTTCTTTCTTATCTCCATTCAATCATATCAGGGTATCAAGCTTGTAGAGCTTGTTGATGGTGTCTGCTAGGGATGTGTCTTCTTTCTTATCTCCACTCAATCATATCAGGGTATCAAGCTTGTAGAGCTTGTTGATGGTGTCTGCTAGGGATATGTCTTCTTCTTTCTTATCTCCACTCAATCATATCAGGGTATCAAGCTTGTAGAGCTTGTTGATGGTGTCTGCTAGGGATGTGTCTTCTTCTTTCTTATCTCCACTCAATCATATCAGGGTATCAAGCTTGTAGAGCTTGTTGATGGTGTCTGCTGGGGATATGTCTTCTTCTTTCTTATCTCCACTCAATCATATCAGGGTATCAAGCTTGTAGAGCTTGTTGATGGTGTCTGCTGGGGATATGTCTTCTTCTTTCTTATCTCCACTCAATCATATCAGGGTATCAAGCTTGTAGAGCTTGTTGATGGTGTCTGCTGGAGATGTGTCTTCTTCTTTCTTATCTCCACTCAATCATATTAAGGTATGAAGCTTGTAAAGCTTGTTGATGGTGTCTGCTGGGGAAGAGTAGAGCTCATCAATGGATGAGTCAATACAGTCAATAATGTGTTTTAAGGTTGCAGGTTGACACTTAGTACATAGTGGGAAAACCTTACACCCATTCTGGAAAGTCATTGTCTGTAAATGACCAGACTTAAGTCTGGAAATCAAAGACTGTTGTGCCCCCTTGGGAGGACAGAATTGGTTCTCAGTTTAAGACCCATCCAGTGGGAAGCAGACCTCACTATATAATCTTAAATTTGATATTATTTTATAATAGGAACACATGTATCAAATCATAATCAAATATAGCTATTGATGAGACTGAGGTGGGGATGTAAGTCTTAGTTTATTTAATTGCTGCAGTGTGTTGTCCTGGTGGGCTATGGTCACCAAGGCCCGTTCCAATGCTGGGTTCGTGGTTCAGTCTCGGAAGGTCGTTGTTGTCCGGTTCTTGTCAGTGTGGCCGTAGGAGGGGTTATAGCTGTGACATCTTTCAGTTGTCAGTCAAGATAAAAAATAGGGTGAAGGGTAAACGATAACTGGTTCATTGTATTCAAACGTGAAACGGTGGTCAATGGTCAAATACAATTCATACCCAACATCTCTGTGGTGCCGTTTCTCTGATTAAAAAAATAAACAAACAAACAAAGTTGGGGACTCTTGTCTTCCTACCACACACACACAAAAGCCTTTATTAGGGATCAAGCCCCATACAGGATTCTCCCAGCAATGGTTTTAATTGAACATAAATTAAGTACTATATACAATTCAGTATTGACATGAGCCCAAAAAAAAGGAAAATACAGTTAAACCTGTCTATAGCACCCCCTCTAAATAGCGCCTCCCTCTCTATAGCGCCCGATTTTAAATACGTAGTACGATGCGATTTACATTAAAAGTGACCTGTCTATAGCATCCTATTTTGGTGAGTCCCAAGAGGGGGCGCTATAGACAGGTTTAACTGTATTTACACATCGTAAAGATAGAGGTTGCCTGGCCGGCATTCATAGTTCTTCAAATAAGAAACACTTTGGCCAGTAAATCTTTTTATTATCTCGACGTTTCAACAAAAATCTTTTGTCCTCGTCAGGAGCGAACAAATATTAAAACATTAGGCAAAGCGTTAGAAATTTTTCTAATAATAATAATAATAATAATTTCTAACGCTTTCCCTAATGTTTTAATTTTTGTTCGCTTCTGACGAGGACAAAATATTTTTGTCGAGACAATAAAAAGATTTACTGGCCAAAGTGTCTTTTATTTGAAGAAAAAACTATTTACACATGTTTCTCATCCTTCTTGTCTTCTCACAAAATTTGCATAAATCTATTGCACTTCTTGTCTTCAAACCATATCTCTACTCAACCTACACAATCTCAATAAATGTGACTTGTGCAGGTGACTTCAGGGGGAACTGAGAGCATCTTCATGGCCTGTAAAGCCTTCAGGGACTATGCCTATCATGTGAAGGGGATCACCAAGCCTGAGATGTAAGCATTCCCACTGCCTATTGTTGCTATTGTAAAGTATATATCTACATACACTCTCCATTCAACAATATTGTTCCTAGATATGATGGCCTCTCCCAAAGGTCAATCCCTCCAATACAAGTCTTCTTCCTATCTCTATTAACAACGGTTTAGACTAACCTTCCATTCCCCCGACATTCATAATGATTGGGTGAAGTAGAATGCGCCTGCCTTTGTCATTAAGACTAGGAGCACTACTCAGTGGCAGGCCGACTTAGCTCCAAAAGAAATGGTCGCCTCTGACAATAGGAACAGAAGCCATGTGCAGCTGCTCCTAACATGGAGTACAGACTGTATCCCTGGATCAGGAGTCCTTACAGGGTACTATCAGCCCGGCCAGCTGAGCCCAGATTTATTTAGTGAGCTTGTTACTGCTCCCCCTCCTCCTTTTTCATCCGGGCTTGGGACCGGCAGATGGTCTGTCTGTAACTGGGCTCTATTTTATTGTCATCCAGGATGGGGAGAATATGTAATGACAGCTTCATCATTTTAGAAATTTCATATTTTAGAATAAAGATTTACTTAGCAGTGTGTGAATTTCTGCTGATCCTGGTTTAACAAGCCAACTCTTCCATATAAACCAATAGGATACATACAAACAACAGCAATAGTATTTTGAACTGCATTAGATGTAATAAACAGGACCTTTGGGAGAGGCCGCTGCTTAGCATCAAACAGCTGGAGGAACATGGACTCATGGAATTGGTGTAATCTTCACACAAGGGGATAAGAAACAACAACAGGATCTTTGGGAGAGGCCGCTGCTTAGCATCAAACAGCTGGAGGAACATGGACTCATGAATTGGTGTAATCTTCACACAAGGGGATAAGAAACAACAACAGGATCTTTGGGAGAGGCTGCTGCTTAGCATCAAACAGCTCAAGGAGCATGGACTCATGGAATTGGTGTAATCTTTACACAAGGGGATAAGAAACAACAACAACACTGTCTATAAACAGCTGGAGGAGCATGGACTCATGGAATTCATGTAATCTTTACACAAGGGGGTAAGAAACAACAACAACACTGTCTATAAACAGCTGGAGGAGCATTAACTCATGGAATTGGTGTAATCTTTATACAAGGTGATAAGAAACAACAACAACACTGTCTATAAACAGCTGGAGGAGCATGGACTCATGGAATTGGTGTAAACTTTACATATGGGGATAAGAACCAACAAGGAAAGATTTACTTTGTGGTTTCAGGGTGATTCCTGTATCAGCCCACGCTGCATTTGACAAGGTAAGCCTCATCATTGCCTCACTATCTAACCTATCCCATGTCATTTATTTTGTGTAAAAAAAAAAGCAAATGGATTATGTTTCTTCTGCTTTATTTAGGCAAGCTTTCGAATCGTAAAGGAAACCTAATTGCAGAGCCAAAGTGTGCTTTAGGGAGAGGTTTCCTTTTACTGTCCTTTTGCTAAATAGTAAAAATGGTAATTTTGCAAATGAAAACTGACTTTTGTAGAAAGGTGTCCTCTAGCGCGAGTGTCCTCTCAATGGAGGTTCTACTGTATTGGCAAATAAATCCTGTTTTCAACCAATATAAGTATTTTTATTATAGAAAGATTTTCAAAAGTATATATTTTATTACCATTATTTAAATACAGTAGAGAGGCTCCAATGAAGAGACAACATGGATAAACCCATTCTCTTCTGGGGGGGGTCCCTTATCACAGACTCCGTCATGTCAGGCCATGTCTTTCAACCAAAAGTCTCTGTTGAGAGACCACCTCCAGGAGAGACCGGGTTTAACCATGGGGAGATAGAATATGCAAATATGTCAATGCCCAACTATCAACAACCTGCAGTTATATGTTTTCATTGACTTGATGCCTACTGTGAATGTTGTCTCAGGCTGGACAGCTGCTCAAGATCCGAGTGAGGCATGCCCCCATGGTGAAAGCCACCATGCAGGCCGACCTCCAAGCCATGCGACGAGCTATCAACAAGAACACTGTCATGGTATAACTGGCCCACACCTCTTGTGTTGTGACAGTGTAATGACAGCCGTGGTGATGTGACAGCTGGTGGGATCCTGTCCCCAGTTCCCTCACGGCATAATGGACTCCATCTCAGACATTGCCAAGGTAACATCATTGTAGCCACCTCTTGTATATATTTCTTTCTCATCTTCTTCTTTTATCTCCACTCAATCATATCAGGGTATCAAGCTTGTAGAGCTTGTTGATGGTGTCTGCTGAGGATGAGTAGAGCTCATCAATGGATGAGTCAATACAGTTAATAATGTGTTTTGGGGTTGCAGATTGAGTATTGCGCTTAGTACATAGTGAGTAAACCTTGCAACCATTCTGGAAAGTTCATGCCCTAAGCTATCAAATTTTATTTTTTAATAGTGTTTCTCATGGAAGACCAAAAAAAAAAAATCAATATTTAGTGTTCACAGGTTATTTATAGATAGAATTCTGCAGTAATTGAGGCTACCTTATTGCCCAGCATTTATAGCAGGCTTACAGAGCCAATACATAGTCCAGTGTGAAATTGTCAAAAAGAAACCCAAGTCTAGAAGGCTTGAAAAGAGAAATCACTGGGAACAAGAAAATGTGTGAGGCCAAAAGAAAATTTACACTGGAAAAGGGAAAGATGCCAATTTTAAAATGTGCTGGGCAGAAACTAGATTGAGAACGTTAATCAGGTGAACACTTCCACAGTAAAGAAAAACTACCAACTCCGCCTTTGCCGGTCCCAAGCCCGGATGAAAAAGGAGGGGGAGCAGTAACAAGCTCACTAAAAAACCTGGGCTCAGCTGGCCCGGCTGATAGTACCCTGTAAGGTCTCCTAATCCAAGGATACAGGATGAGCAGCGTTTGTTCTCCATGTTAGGAGCGGCTGCACATGGTGTCTGTTCCTCATGTCAGAGGCAGCCATTTCTTTTTGAGCTAAGTCGGCATCCCACTGAGTAGTGCTCCCAGTCTTAATGACAAAGGTAGATTCTACTTCACCCAGTCATGATGGTTGTCAAATCTCAAGCTCAAAGCTCAAGCCTGATACCCTAATATGATTGAGTGGAGATAAGAAAGAAGAAGAAGAGAAAAACTACAAATAGCGCCCCCCCCCCCCCCCCCCCCATGGACAGAAATAACAGAAGCGCAACAAAGAAGTTTTTAACGATACAAAAATCACATGCAGTGAACCTGGATCACCATCATGTGGAGAACCATTTGCCTATGATAGACAATTTAATCACCAACAAGAGGGACCAATGACATCAACACTGATTGAAAGTGGAAAAAGGGCCTATGTTGACTTGTTTTTGTTTTTTTTTTGCTTATCCCTAGTACACGTGGTACAGGCCATGATAATCATGGTGGGTAGTTAGCGACTGCTTTTACTGTAAGCGCACCACATGTCTACACATGTGAAAAGCAGTTCGACTTTGCACTTACAAATGTGCCAGAGCCCCGTTTGGTTATTGCACTCGCTGGTGGGGTTGGAATTTTGCAAGAATCGGGGGCCATTGGAGCATTTTTTTTTTTAACAGAAAAAAGTGTCCAATGCGGGAATCGAACCTGGGTAGTAATGTTCGAAACCAAACGGTTTAACCAGCCTTCCACCGGCCCCCATGTTGATATGTGGTGCAAATAAGGTGTGATGCAAACCTGGCATTGCATTTAAATATGGCTGACAAGACTTTTGTGGTCAGTTATTCAGGAATTTAAAAGTCCTCCTGAAGACTGGAAAAGAGGTTTGCAATGTTTTGGAAAAACAAGTTTTTTGAAGAAGGGTAGTGTTTTGATAGCATCCAAAGGAATTGTGCTGCACTATAATCCAGTGTTGTGTGTGGGACAAACCTTCCATAAATATGTACAGTTGAACTTCCCTAGCTTACAAAACTCCAGCTGTGAAGACTGTGGTGTTAGCTAGGGGAGCGCTACGACATCCCAGTCCATGTGGACAGCTGTCTGGGCGGACTGTTGCTTCCCTTCATGGCGGAGGCTGGACATCCCATACCTCCGTTTGACTTCACCCTGCCCGGGGTCACCAGCATCTCCTGTGACACCCACAAGGTATACCTGACAGCCCCGCTGTGACAGAAGCTAACTAGGGTGATGCAGTATGGCTTCACTCCCAAGGGAACCTCCGTGGTGGTCTACCGTGATGTGAAATACCGTCACTACCAGTTCTCTGTCCAGCCAGATTGGCCAGGAGGTATCTACTGTACTCCCACTCTGGCAGGTAGGTTATCTAACACCTCATTCCTCAGTTTGATAAGGCACAGTTTGGATTATAGATTATAAACACAAGGTAATAAGACCTAATCCAAATAAATAGTGTGTGATGTTTTGGTAACATTGTTACCGAAATGTCACAAACTATTTATTTATTTGGATTTGGTCTTATTACCTTGTGTTTCTTCCAGTTCCAGTTCCAAATAACTTTAATAGGTGCCACCGCTCAAAAAGAGCAACCTAGATCATCATATTTACTGAGGGGGATGTACAGGGTTTGTTCATTTATAATTTATATTGTTGTCGTTGGGTCCTTGGGGATATTGTTCTTGTCTTTGTCTGGCTTGTTTGATATTCAAGGTGGGTTTATTTTTCCTTTTTTTCACTTTTCGTCATTATGGCTTAATTGATGGAGAATTTATCTAGGTTTTGAATTTCTTATTTTCCTTTTTCCGCATTTGCAGTTTGTGGCTTCCTTGAAGGTGGGGTTTTCTAATTTTTCGGATTTTTTGTAGAATTTAAATGATTGTCTAATAATGTAGTCTCATGTGTTGTCAATTGTGTTTCTTCATTTTCTTTTGTTTATTATTTTTTTTAAATATGGTAAAATGGTTCTTTCTCTGGAGAGAAAAATCTCCTTCGACACTTTTTTTTTTTTTTTTTTTTTTTAAGTTTGAAATTTTTGTTGTTTCATCCGTCTTGTTCAAAGTTGGCAGCAATTGTCAGATCCCATGAACCTCTCCGGATATTGTGACGGCAGCTTTGTAGAATTTGGAATATCTGAGGCTGGCCAATGCTGTATTTATCAAACTGTTAATAGATGAGTTGTGGTCTACACAAATCTCCCAAGAGTTCTTGTCTGTACTTCACCAAGAGAAGGTAACTAAATGTAATGTGCATGATTTCGTCTCGTCTTAAATTTTGTTATATATGATCATGTTGTTTATTGATAAAGGAAAATTATGTATATTATATATATAATTTTTTTTTGTTTATCCCTAGTGCACGTGGTACAGGCCATGGTAATCATGGTGTGTAGAAGTAGGCAACTGATTTTACTGTAAGTACACCACATGTCTACACATAGAAAAACAGGTATATTATTTTAAAAAGGTTGATTTGTTTTGTTGAGAATTGAACATATGTAAATTTGATAGTTGTAAAGAACAATATTTTAGCAGAAAAAGTTTTGCCTACTCTGATATATGTTGTCAGTTTAATGCAGGTTATAAAAATGATGAGGTTCAAATTTATAAGGATATCTTTTCTTTGTAACTTCAATAAATTTTTTTGTTAAATAAAAGAAAAATGGTAGCCTTCTTGTTCTTATATAAAAAAAAAAACTTGGTTATATCATTTTATTCGTGATTGAACGTTGTACTGTACGTATTACATCTCAAACACGACACCAGCCATCTCTGTCCTGAGCTCGATGTACCATCTCGGTGACCGTTAAACCATCAAGTTTCTTTATATGTCCACGAAGCATGTCGGTGGGTGTCCAGGTATGTGTCACCCAGATGTCTTTCCGGTCAGAATGGTGTACTCCATTCCCCTGTGTCGCGCGATATGACTAAAGAATTTCAAACAATACCGTTTTACACGCTCCAGAAGTCGGTCATCTTCAGAAATGGATAGTTGTTATAGTATTGATTTCCTACGCGCTGTCCAAGATATACAAAGCATTCTTCGCCAACAATACATCTTGTTGTTGTTGTTGTTTCTTATCCCCTTGTGTAAAGATTACACGAATTCCATGAGTTCATTCTCCTCGAGCTGTTTTATGATGAGCCTCTCCCAAAGGTCCTGTTTAGTGCATCTAATGCAAGCCAAAATGTGACACAATACATCTTAAACACATTGATAAAAACAGGTTCTCTGCACTACAACAAGTTGGGTACCTAGGTGACAGGTTGAAGGGTCGTCCACATTTATAACAAGTACGGATGTGTGACGGCAGGCAGCAGAGCAGGGGGTACCATCGCAGCCACCTGGGCCACTCTACTGTACATGGGCCGCCAGGGCTACCTGGAGTCCTGCAGGAAGATCATTGCCTCCACCCGGATACTGGTCAAAGGGTAGGTGGTACATAGAGATACATTTTGAAAATAGAGCAATCCATAGATAAATCTTTAATTAAAAAGGCATATATTGGATCAAAATATAATTTATTTTACCAATATTTCAGTTGGCTGAACGCCAACCTTTATCAAGGTGTTATAACATATTTAATGTGTGTCAACAACAAACTCAGCGCCACATAACGTCAACAGCTTTAAGTTTTTAAAAATATTTTGTTATATTCAATGGGAAGGAAAAATTTATAATTAAATATATGTGATATGATCCTGTCGACCCTTCTGTGATATGATCCTGTCGACTTTCAATGTGGCAATATAATAATAATGTGGGGAGAGAGAAATAAGGAAACCACAAGTTTGGGAGAGGAATTCCAGGCAACCAACGAGAGAGAGGGAGCGCGAGGAGATCGCCGCTGAACGACCACCCCCCGACTGTCCAAAAATAGTCCTGAGGGTTCCAAGAAATATGGCCGGAATATGGCCAGTGGCCCAAAATGGCCGTACTTTAGCTACCTTTTATCTACGTCTCTCTCTGATTGACTGTAAGTTTACTTTATTATTCCTGGAAGAGCATACATTATGACACTCTTCACTCAAACATATTAGGGAATCAAGTTTGTAAAGCTTGTTGATGGTGTCTGTTGACAACCATCATGACTGGGTGAAGTAGAATGCCTTTGTCATTAAGACTGGGAGCACTACTCAGTGGCAGGCCACAGACTTAGCTCCAAAAAGAAATGGCCGCCTCTGACATGAGGAACAGACGCCATGTACAGCCGCTCCTAACATGGAGTACAAACGCTGCTCATCCTGTATCCCTGGATTAGGAACCCTTACAGGGTACTATCAGCCGGGCCAGCTGAGCCCAGGTTTTTTAGTGAGCTTGTTAATGATCCCCCTCCTCCTTTTTCATCCGGGCTTGGGACCGGCAAAGGCGGAGTTAGGTATTCAGTAAAGAGTAAGATTCAGTGTAGAATACCATGTGTTGTTACATTGGTGTCTCACTCATGTAGGGCGGTGCAGGCTGCGGAAGATAGAAGGCCTGATTGTGTACGGAGATCCCCAACTCAGCGTGGTGGCGCTGGGCTCCAACCACTTTGACATCTATCGGCTATGTGACGCCCTCTCCGCCAAGGGCTGGAACATCAACATGATCCAGAAGCCCAAAGGTTTCCACATCTGTGTGACCCTGCAGCACACTGCGCCCGGTGTCATTGACGACCTGCTGCGGGACATGCGCGACTGCACCGCAGAGATCATGAAACATCCTTCCCAGCCCGCCACAGGCAACGTGAGTACTCTACTTTCCAAGGGATCACACTGAAATACCTCATTATTCGGACAAATTGTTCATAATACAATATAATGCGGCTTGTGATTGTAAACTGACATTTGAAAATTATCCCGCATGTGTTTCCTTTGAATGAAAAATCTAAATTTATTCCAAGGAGAAATTAACGATTATTTCTAACCTTAGGGATGAGGTATGAAAAGATGAATTGTGAACAGTAATGATAAATGGAAAAATAAAGTGTCCAGGGATGGGAATCGAACCCACAGTGTTCCGCTTACCGGGCAGATGTCATGTCCACTAGGCTACTATCCCTGGACATTTTTATTTTTCTGTTCATCATTACTCTTCACAATTCATCCATTCATACCTCATCCCTATGGTTAGATATAATTGTTAGTTCTCCTTAAAATAAATTTTTATTTTTCATATAAAGGAAACACTTGAGGGATAATTTTCAAATTTCGTTTTACAATTTGTTCATAGTTGGCCCTTCTCACTTTTCAAACATTTTTTTTTTATGGTTAACCATCTCATATAGTCAGTTGTCAACTTGAGCGAGTGCAAGTAACTAAACAGGACTCAGGCACATTTGTAAGTGTAAAGTCGAACTGCTTTTCACATGTTTAGACATGTGGTGTTCTTACAGTAAAAGCAGTCACCTAATTCTACCCAACATTATTATTGTTGGAATACCGATCAAAATATTGGCATGGAGCATTGGAGGATCGACCAATCAACGGCCGCGGCGGCGCTGCGGTCGACGTCAAGATGTTTAGTCTTTGTCCCTCGCCTTCCTATATATACTTGCCTTTAAAATGTTGCTACTTTAACGTCTTGTTTTAAGTTACTTTGTTTAATAAATAATCCTTTTATTCCTTGATTCAATCTCAAACTTCAACAGGTTATGGGCCCAGCACGCTTCCACTGCGCCTAAAAGGATTAACCGCCAGCAGTGAGTAAGCCTTTGTTTTGCTCGAAGTTTAGGCGTCAACCGCCAACCATAACCCTAGTTTCTTTTTGTCGTTGGCCGATTCCAAGACAAAGAAGATGAGCGAAGATTGTCTTTCAAGGATTAAAGTTTTTAATGGTGAAAACTTTTCACTATGGAAATTCCAATTCAGGCTTCTTTTGGAACAACAAAAATTACTAGAATTATTGGAAGGCTTAGAAATAAAGCCGAATGTTGTTTCCTCCGACAGTAACTCTGAAAGTTCACTACAGAATTGGAAATCAAAGGACGTTAAGGCAAGGATATTATTATCACAGGCAATCGAATTAAAGTTTCTTCAGCCCCTGATGAACTGTACTTCCGCTTCACAAATGTGGCAGAAATTACTTGTATTCATGAACAAAAATCCGAATTTACTATTGGCCTACTTTGGCAAAACAATTCTTCGATGCACGATTGACATCGGAAACAATAAGTGATTACATAGCAAAAATTGAAAATATTTCTGCACAAATTTCACAAATGGGCGGAACCATAACGGAAGATCAAAAGGTAGCAAAAATTTTAAATACTTTGCCTTCGAGTATGCGCTACTTTGTTGCAGCGTGGGAATCGTTAGATCCGAAAGCTCAAACTCTTAACAATTTAACTGCAAGACTTTTGATTGAAGAAACAAGGAATCAACAAAGCGGTTCTTCTAAACAAGATGAGGCCTTATTACACAGGCAAGCACGAACGAAGCCTAAAGATACACAACGTTCTTTTCAAGATGCCAAGAAGAACACTAAATGCCACTATTGTCACAAAATTGGACATTGGAGCCGCGAATGTAGAAAAAGATTAGCTAATGAGAAAAATAAATCCAAAAATCTTCATGATTCAAAAGAAAGTTCAAGTGATTATGGACTTATTTTGTGCGATAATCAAGTAGAGCCCAATGATATTTGGTATGCTGACAGCGGTGCAAGCTGCAGCATGACATTTCGACGAGAGTGGTTCAAGACCTGCACGCCGTTCACCAGTGATCCTCCAATCTACTTGGGAGACAACTCGACACTACTTGCAGAAGGCATGGGAGACATCGAGATTCAAGCCTACGTCGACGGTGGATGGTACAATACGTACATAAGAAATGTGCTCTACTCGCCTAACTAAAGAAAAATTTGTATAGCCTTTCTACGTCCACAAGAAGAGGATTCAACGTCATTATCAAACATGACAAGCTACAGATCTTCATGGATAATGACCTAAAAGCCGTAGGAGTGCGTCATGACGACCTCTACAGGATGCTCTTCAAGGTTACGTCATCATCACAAGGATACATCACCAGCGAGAACAAGCTTCAGTTGTGGCACGAGAGACTTGCGCATCTTCCAGTTGCTACACTTCGAGAGATGGCGACCAAAGGATTGGTGGATGGTCTGCAGCCTCAAGATTTAGAGGGAGATTTTTTCTTCTGTGAAGGATGCCAACTTGGAAAAGCCCATAGAAAGTCGTGCTATCCCTCAGATGGCAAAAACTACCAGCTAGGTGAGTTTATTTATGCTGATATTTGTGGCCCAATGCAGACTCAATCATTAAGTAAATATCTGTATTTCTGCTTATTTAAAGATTACTTTAGTGGTTATCGCCATATTTATTTTATTAAAAACAAATCAGATGTGCTAGATATATTCAAAGAATATGCTACTCTAATCTATACTCAAACTGGAAATAAGATAAAAGTTCTTAGGACTGATAATGCGCTAGAATTCAAAAGCGATAATTTTGCAGATTTATGTAAAAGATTTGGGATAATTCACGAGTTCACTGCACCTTATGTGCACGAACAGATAGGACGTATAGAAAGAGACAATCGTACGATTGTGGAAGCAGCCAGGTCCATGCTAAATTCACGAAATCTTCCAGGATTTTTTTGGGCTGAGGCATGTAACACAGCCACTAATATTCTAAATAGAAGTGCGACTAAGCAAACCCCTGGAACGACACCTTATGAACTTTTCTTTGGCACAAAGCCTAATGTAGCTAACTATAAAATATTTGGCTGTAATGCTTATATGCATATTCCCAAAGAAAACCGTAAAAAGTGGGATAATAAATCGATAAAACTTATGTTTTTAGGTTATGAGAATACAAGCAAAAATTTTAGATTATGGGATTGGAAAACTAGAAAAATAAGAATTTCTAAAGATGTCACATTCGATGAGAAAGCTACTCCACATTTAGATAGAGAATCTACCAAACCGAAAGAAATAATATTTCAGATTAACAGCGCTCCGGATGAATCGCCAGTTGCAACAACAAACATCCCAGTGCAGGAAATGCCGCCAGTATCCGATATCAGTTCGCATCCAATGATAACACGCTCTAAAGTTTCGAATAGCCAATGTAACTTTGCGCTCGCTGATGAACCCAGTAACTATTTAGATGCAATAACAAGTTCAGATTCAGAAAGATGGAAATTAGCCATGGATGAAGAGATTGATGCATTAAATAAAAATAAAACATGGAGTTTAGAACGTTTGGCAGATGGTCATAAACCTATCGGTTGTAAATGGGTTTATAAAATTAAAACGGAGTCCGATGGTACACTTCAACGGTTCAAAGCCAGATTAGTTGCAAAAGGCTATTCTCAAATCAAAAATGTTGACTATTTCGATACGTTTAGCCCAGTAGTCAGGTATGATTCGTTACGCATTCTTTTATCACACGCTGCTTCTGAAAGGATGTTTCTTAAGCAATTCGATGTAAAGACAGCTTTTCTCAATGGCGAATTAGAGGAACTTGTTTATCTTGAACAACCAGAAGGCTACAAGAGAGATGATAATAGCTGCTATAGATTACATAAAAGTCTGTATGGTCTTAAACAATCTTCTAGAAATTGGAATAAGAAATTTACCAATTTTTTGAATAGCCATAATTTCAAAACATCAGACGCCGACCCGTGCATTTTCATTGGAACACACAATGATTCAAATGTTATCTTAGCTCTCTATGTTGATGATGGAATTATTCTATCTAAAGATAAAGAGGCAATAGCTATTATAATGGATGAGTTAGAACACGCATTTGATATTACATCTGGAAGTGTTAACTTTTTTGTTGGGCTACAAATAGAGCAGACAGAAGATAGGGCAAGTATTTTCATTCACCAGTCATCATATATTGACAAAATTTTGAGTAAATTTAATATGGCTGACTGTATTCCTGCTTCGGTGCCTATGGATCCATCTGTCATCTTAACAAAGCAGGACTGTCCTACTCCAGAACAAAAAGAAAAGATGCCTAAATTCCCTTTTCGAGAAGCTGTTGGATCCCTTATGTTTGCATCATGTGTTTCACGTCCAGATATCACTTATGCAGTTTCACAAGTGAGTAAATTCCTAGAATATCCAGGACCTGCACATTGTACAACAGTGAAGAATATTTTCCGTTATCTGAAAGGCACTCCACACATGGGAATTCTCTTCACTGGACAAGACCAACTTGTTGGCTACTCTGATAGTGATTTTGCTCGTGATGTTGACTCCAGAAAAAGTACGACTGGTTATGCCTTCATGATGAACGGAGGAACTGTTTCTTGGGCAAGCCAACGACAACCAATTATCGCACTTTCAACCACCGAAAGTGAATACATCGCTGCCTGCAGTGCTGCTAAGGAATTGATTTGGATCAGAAGACTTCTACAGGGCATCGGCTGTGATATTACTAAAGAAACTGAACTTTATATCGACAACCAAGCAGCAATAAAACTTGTTGAAAATCCAGTATTCCACAAACGAACGAAACATATTGATGTTCGCTACCACTTCATTAGATCCAAACATGAAGAAGGTGAACTTAAAGTGCATCATGTTTGCAGCTCAGAACAGCTAGCTGATATAATGACTAAACCTCTTCCACGAAACAAATTCCACTACTTAAGAGGTCTACTGAACATTTTGGATCGAGAGGGAGTGTTGGAATACCGATCAAAATATTGGCATGGAGCATTGGAGGATCGACCAATCAACGGCCGCCGCGGCGCTGCGGTCGACGTCAAGATTTTTAGTCTTTGTCCCTCGCCTTCCTATATATACTTGCCTTTAAAATGTTGCTACTTTAACGTCTTGTTTTAAGTTACTTTGTTTAATAAATAATCCTTTTATTCCTTGATTCAATCTCAAACTTCAACAATTATCATGGCCTGTACCACGTGTACTAGGGATAAGCAAAAAAATAAATAAATGAGTTTTACTGTAGCTCTCTTTGTTCAAAAAGCACTCTATTATTACATCACATAATATTTCACAGCATTTTTCATTCGATATATTCAAATTTAATACTGTTTTATCCTAATTTTATTTATTTTTTTTAAATCGGATCTCATTAGAGACCAAAAAAAATCAGTTTTTAGTGGATGCTGGTTATTCTTAAAGATGTGGTTCATGGGAGACTCATTATACAGTAGAATCTCCCTGAGAGGACACTCACGCTATAGGACAACTCTTCACAAAGGACAGTTTTCTTTACCAAAATTACCATTTTTACTATTTAGCAACTCTCTGGTAAGAGGACACCTCTCCCTAAAGGACACTTTGGCTCTGTAATTAGGTGTTGTTCTTTACAGGGAGGTAGTTCTACTGTACAGTGGTACCTCGACATACGAGTTTAATTCGTTCCGCAACCTTGCTCGTATCTTGAATTACTCATATCTCGAAGCAAATTTCCCCATACAAAACAATTGAACTACCATTAATTCGTTCCAACCTCCAAAATGTCACCCCAGTTATTTTTGTTACGTGGTTTTAAATAATAAAAACGTATTTATAAATATCAAATATTTATTGCACAAAAACAAAAAAGAGAATGTAAAGAAATAAATTAGATATCCTCACTGGTCTTTGCCTTTTTCGCTACATTTTTCTCGCTTTCACCTGTAGGCCGTTTAGAAAAAAACATGTCCAAGGAGGTTTGTTTCTTCCTCCCTCTCAGAATGTTCCGGAAATGAGTTAGGCAAGTGTCATTAAAAAGGTCAGATGCACGACCTGTTGCAACTTTTTCTGGGTGTTTTTTTTCCACGAACTGTGAAACTCTCTCCCACATTCCTAAGATCTCCTTTGTCTCACTTGTAGAAATAAGCTCCTCCTCTGACTCCTCAAAACCAATGTAACCATCGTAAGGTCCTTAGCCGGCGTTACACTCTTTATCGACTCCTTCCGTTTAAGCACAGAACATATCATGGACGTACTACGGCCATACTGCCTCGACAAGTCAACAACTCGAACACCTTGCTCATGTTTTTCTATAATTTCCCGTTTTAATTCAATACTCATCATCTTTTTCTTAGCACTTGACTTTTTACAAACTTTCTTTCGATCCATGGTTATAAAAATAAATGAACTAAAACTGTAAATGTAAACGCAACACAAAACGCGAAAACAAAACACAACTTATCACAGCGGAAGCACGCTGCTAACTGATCATGATGGCGCGACTGCGTGTTACTACCGAACCGAACTCGTATCTCGAATTTCGCTCGTAACTCAAAGCAAAAAATCACTTGCTCGTCGGCTCGTATCTCGAAAAACTCGTATGTTGGGGCGCTCGTATGTCGAGGTACCACTGTATATATATTATAATCCAAAGTTATTACACTGCAATATTTGATGTATTACACTGTTGTAGAATCCTGTCGACTTTTAGGAATAGCTGTGGTATTCTACTATGTTGGGAAACCTTACTCTTGGTGTTGAAGGTTGTTGAAGTGGTGACGCAGTCGTGGTGAATGATGCAGTCGTGGTGGATGATGCAGTCGTGGTGGCTGAGTGAAAGGATTACACACAGGGGAAATAAGCCGGGACACTTGATGGTTGAAAATATAAGGCAACGGGTTGGAGGAAAGAAAGCTTTTGAGAAAGGCAGAGCGGTTTTTGATGATTAATTAGTTGATCACATGGCGGTGATTGGATTTAGATGAAATGAGCGGAGAGAGAGGTCTCTAGTGAGCAGACATTACCTTGGTGGGGTCGAGTCGATGACTGGGTCTGAACTCGGTGGGAGTGAATGAAGAACTGTAGATGTTGTTCAGATGGGAGCCAAAACACTACTAGATCCGAACTCGGCGAGAGCGAGTGAACAACTGACCATTCTTGCTTTTCGATTTAACACCACGAGTTGGCTTCCTTCCCATTGGTCGAAAATGGAACGTCCCCGTTTTCCTATTGGTTGACCTACTTAAGGGGAGACTTTCTAATTGGACCGCGGTTCTCTTTGGTGAAAGATATGGTCTGCCTGATAGGAAGTGTCGGGTGCTATTTCGACTTTATTTACTTCCGCGTTATCAGAATACGTCCTGTCTTTGCCGGAAATATTGGGTGTTAGCTTAACATTTATAACTTCTGCGGTCACTAGATACGTCCTGTTTTGCCAGGAAGTATTGGTTTAAACTTAGCTCGCAGGGTTCCCGGGGTCAGAAGGTTAACTGTGACGTTATTAATAATTATGTTCTCTTCTAGATCTACTTCCTATGTCTTTTTGTTACTTTCTTTCCTCCAGTTACCTTGTTCTTTATTAAATCTTTGAAAATCATACATTTGTACATGCATAGTGGGTCGGGGAGCATACAATTATATACAAATTATGACAGATGCGCCCCCTACATGTGAAGAATTCAAGAAGGGGTTAGCCTGAGAGAATTCTGTAAGGTGAAAAATAATTTTGTGGGAAAATTAGTTGTGGGTATTGAGAGGTTATATACAAGTATTGGTGGTGATATAAGAGGTAAAATAGAGTGGTGTTGATGATATAGGTTGAGTATAATTAATAGAAATCAAAAAATTTTAATTGTAAGAAATCAATGAATGCTATGGTACATAGTGGGCTAAAAAGAAAGGAAAATGCGCCTAAACGAATTCTACTCGAGATAGGAAATGAAATCGAGGGAGTTCTATTAAGGCTTTTGAAATCAAAATAAAAATAATATAAAAATAGTTGAATGAAATCAAAATTGAATGTGTTTGGTTGAAAAAGAAAAATATTTTGTTGCATGGTGACAAAGACAAATGCTTAGTTACTTTTTTGCTCGAATTTTGAGAAAAGAAATCGAGGAAATTTCATAAGGCGCTTTGAAATCAAAACAAAGTAAAATAAGAATAGTTGAATGAAATCAAAATTGAATGTGTTTGGTTGAAAAAGAAAATTGTTTTGTTGCATGGTGATAAGGGAAAATGCCTAGTTACTTTTTTGCTCGAATTTTGGAAAAGAATTCGAGGAAATTTCATAAGGTCTTTTGAGAAATCAAAGTAAAATAAAAAGTTGGAAGAAATCAAAGTGAATGCTTGGTGCATGGTGAGAAAAAAAAAGGAAAAATGCCTAACCATATTCTAGCTCGAAATTGGGAATGGAAACCGAGGGAATTTTATTAGGGCTTTTGAGAAATCAAAATAAAAAATAAAAATAAAATTTCATAAGGTATTTTGAAATCAAATAAAAATAAAAAGTGGTTGAGCGAAATCAAAGTTGAGTGCTTGGAAAAAAAAAGAAAAATGAAAAATAAAAAGGTTTCAACAACAACGGATGATTTAATGTTTTTAGTTTAACCGAAAATCAATGAGTTTTCGTTGATAATTGAGTTATGGCAATATAAGCTAAGTGGTAAATAGAATGATAATTGATAAATAAAAATGATAATATAAACTAATTGGAAAAAAAATGATAATTAATGATTAAAAGTGATAATAAGTTGAATAAATTGATAAATTGATTATATATTTAAATTTTAATTGAGAGAAAATAATGAAAATGATTAATATGAAAAATAAGGTGTATTGTTTTGAACCCTTTTGTATCTACATGCCCTATAAATTTTTTGTCTCATCTGTTATTTATTTATGCTTATGAGGTGATACAGCAACGTCTTTACAATAAGAGAGGAGACAAAATGAATCAAATCTAGAAAAAAGAAGTGAGGACTTCTCGGTCATTAAAGTCTGAGAGGCAAGGCTTTGACATATCATGGGTGCATAATGTAGCTGCTGTATTGTCCGTGAGGTCAAGAGACGTACGGACCTCTATGGTGTTGATCTCTTGGCGGAACGACTTGGAAGTCGGACTCGGGCCCCCCCACTACGGCAAAGTGGATCAACCTCGGGGAGGGTCTCATCTGTAGCGACACTTAGGTGAAAACGTGATTCTACCCCTCAAGTGCGTTTATGCTATGTGTACAGGAGACATGGAAATCTATATAACCTTTATGTGTAATTTTTTGTCTTTGTGTGTGTTGTGAAAAAATGTTAGAAGTCTGTTGTGTAAGAAATGTGTGAGCGAGTTCTATGTGTTGTCTTGTGGATGTGGAATTGTATGGTAAAAATCGATATGTAGACTCGAACTGGAATTCAAAATCGGTGGCATAGAGAGGTTCCCAGTTGACCTCAATAGGGGACCTTCTCATTGTAATTAGAGATACGGAAGTGGGGTGTGTCGGGCAAAAGAGAGGGAATGAAATTGGAGATCGGACGAGGCGCTCCGCTTTGTTTGCATAGGCCGAATTTATCGCCGCGGATTACACTTCCTGTCGCGGTGTCTCAAAATTCACTCTTCCTTCCGCTTATTTATTTTTTGGTGCGGCTCAGATCTTGTTTTTGGAGTGTGACTTCTCCGACATTGGTTGGTTATCTTTCAGTTACTTCTATCTCTTCGGAGTTTATTTAGATTCTCTGCGAAGATGGTTCCTAAAATTATGAGAAGTTTTATAAATGTTTGTCCACAATGAAAAACTGCTTGTCCAAAATTAAAAACTGCCTCTTGTAGTTCGAAAATTTTATGAGCGGACATGGTATAGATAAATAAATAATTAAGGAATAAAATTGGGATACATTTGTATGGTAGAACTAACAAACAAAGGATGAAAATCAGATGAAAAATAGGGTATTGCCCCATGTTCCTCCAGATTTTTGTAAATGGGGACTCTGAAATATTTGCCTGAACCTTATTAATTGTAGAATTTAGATGATTGGTAGGTTCGCAGTTCTCCTGTTTGATCGTTAATGGTTTTATTAGCGATATGTCGGTGGTAATTGATTTAGGTTGAGCTGTGTGATCGTTCTGACGTGGGTGGTGTAATTTTGGCATTGTTTGTGTTGTGTGTACGCTGTGCTTTATGTACGAATTCTGTTTTGCTTTGGGGCCTGTGTCGGTATTTTTACGTGAAGGTTGGTTGTATTCATCGATTCTTCTAGCGAATCGGCAGGTGGGGCAGGTTTTTACCTGTTTTGCGATGTCTTGTGTCATGTTCTGCCAATAATATTGTGACGAGATGAGTCTCGTCATCTTGGAGATGTTTGGGTGGTGGTGTTGTGTGTGTACGGACTTAAGAAGTCTGGTTGTAAGTGAACTTGGGACTATAGTTTTAAGTACTCCTTTTCGGGAGACGGTGCGCAGTTTATTGTGATCCATAGTCACGCGAGATTTTCCCGGTGGAGAAGACTGTTGGCTCTTTATGAGTGGCGCATCTAGAAAGCCACAAAATGGGATATGAGTTACAACGCCCGTTTCATATTGTTGTACTCCATTTATGCTACGGACCTCATATTCGTATCTTGACAGTCTTAATCTCCATCGAAACAATCTGCCTGACGGGGCTTTGATCTCTTTCAACCACTGCAATGCAGGATGGTCAGAAAGTATTGTAAACTTTCTGCCCATTAGACAGGCGCGGAAGTTATCCACACTTTCCACAATGGCTAAGCATTGTAGTTCCAAGTCTGAATAATTTCGCTCGTGACTACGCAGAGATCGGCTGAAATGTTGAACGGTGTATGTTTTCCCATCAAGGTAGACTTGTTTAAGAACGCCTGTAATGCTGAATGTTGAGGTGTTACAGTACACCTGGCATGGCAGACCTTCCTGGTAAAGGTGTAATGTGGGGTGTGTGGTAAGGCTTTCTTTCAGGTTAGTGAACGCTTTCTGGCATTCGTCATCCCAGACCCACATGACATCCTTTTTTAGAAGGTTGACAAGTGGCGTCCGCAAGCGGGCGTGGTCTGGAATGAACTCTTTATAGGCGTTCACAGCTTTTAGGAAAGATCGTAATGTTTTTCGATTGTGTGGTTGTTTGGTGGCGTGAATTTTTTCTATGTTTTGTGTAGACGGGATGATTGTATTATTCTTAACGGTTGTGCATGTGTTTACTGGTTGGTGTCGCCTTTTGGTGTGAGTGTCGCGCTTGTTGGGCTGGTTGTGTGTGTTACCGTTGTGTGACGACGTATGGGTGCGTGTGTTGTGAGTGTGAAAACCGTCCTGTGGTTTTATGTGTTGTGGGCATAAAGTATTGGCAATTGGATTGAGTGAAAAGTTGCGTGGTGTGAGATTAGAATGGTGGCATGTAAATATTTGGGGTTTGGGCAATGAATGCAGGCAAGGGTTTCCATGTGTGAAAGCTTTGGGTGCTGTGCGAGTCCTTTGAGACAGGTTTTGGCCTAGCCCGTGCTTGCATTCATTTGACACATGTTTAAAGTGGTAGATAGTATTAGACAATGGGACGCCAAGTTGGAAAATAGTGCCGCGATTATAATTTAGTTTTAATTTATACTGATAAAGGGTTTTTAAGGTAAGAACTCCAAATGGCAAGGATGCATTTACCACGTGGAAGTTCTCTCTACGGGTTATTTGGCCTATTGTCAGAGGGAAAGTTAAATGTCCTATTATTTTCGTAAAACTATTTAGGGTGGATAGATCAAGGGAAGGTTTTTTAATACTTAAGTTGGGAAGTTGTGCTTTTAATCTATTGTATAAATGATACGGCAATATGTTCGAACCTGCGTCTGGTTCAATTAGAAAGGTACATGGTAGGTCCTGGGTCAGATACAAGTCCAAAGTCAATTTGATGGTGTCATTGGGTGGATTGCCTACCTTAGTCTCGAAAGGTCTCCACTGTGGCGTCTTCGGCTTGGGGTGGCTGGCTTGGAATATCTGTTGGGCCGGATCGGGACCGTTTGCACTGTCCGCGCAATTGAAAGGGAAATCTAGCCATTTGTACTGCTTCCATTCGAGTGGACCGTTTTCGGACTATTTGCACTGTCCCGGTTCGCGTGGGTTGCTTCCGGGTGCACGGGTACGGCATGGCGGGTGGCGACTCCTCGGTGGGCGTCAGGTTGTTCGGACACGTACCGGCGGCGCGGGCGTCGGTTGCCCCGGGGGTGGCGCTCCGGAAGACCGTTTCCAGTTGCGTGGATCTTGCCCCTTGTAGCGCGGCGGTCAGTTCTAAAATTACCGTCGCCAGGGTATGTCTTGTCGCTTCGTTCGTTGTCAGTTTCTTTCCGCTCGGTTTGTCATTCCCTTTTGTTTTGCTGGCGCCTGGGCTAATTTCCATCTTTATCCTGTCGACTCTATGTACTATAACCGAAAGTTATTACACTGCAATATTTGATGTATTACACTGTTGTAGAATCCTGTCGACTTTTAGGAATAGCTGTGGTATTCTACTATGTTGGGAAACCTTACTCTTGGTGTTGAAGGTTGTTGAAGTGGTGACGCAGTCGTGGTGAATGATGCAGTCGTGGTGGATGATGCAGTCGTGGTGGCTGAGTGAAAGGATTACACACAGGGGAAATAAGCCGGGACACTTGATGGTTGAAAATATAAGGCAACGGGTTGGAGGAAAGAAAGCTTTTGAGAAAGGCAGAGCGGTTTTTGATGATTAATTAGTTGATCACATGGCGGTGATTGGATTTAGATGAAATGAGCGGAGAGAGAGGTCTCTAGTGAGCAGACATTACCTTGGTGGGGTCGAGTCGATGACTGGGTCTGAACTCGGTGGGAGTGAATGAAGAACTGTAGATGTTGTTCAGATGGGAGCCAAAACACTACTAGATCCGAACTCGGCGAGAGCGAGTGAACAACTGACCATTCTTGCTTTTCGATTTAACACCACGAGTTGGCTTCCTTCCCATTGGTCGAAAATGGAACGTCCCCGTTTTCCTATTGGTTGACCTACTTAAGGGGAGACTTTCTAATTGGACCGCGGTTCTCTTTGGTGAAAGATATGGTCTGCCTGATAGGAAGTGTCGGGTGCTATTTCGACTTTATTTACTTCCGCGTTATCAGAATACGTCCTGTCTTTGCCGGAAATATTGGGTGTTAGCTTAACATTTATAACTTCTGCGGTCACTAGATACGTCCTGTTTTGCCAGGAAGTATTGGTTTAAACTTAGCTCACAGGGTTCCCGGGGTCAGAAGGTTAACTGTGACGTTATTAATAATTATGTTCTCTTCTAGATCTACTTCCTATGTCTTTTTGTTACTTTCTTTCCTCCAGTTACCTTGTTCTTTATTAAATCTTTGAAAATCATACATTTGTACATGCATAGTGGGTCGGGGAGCATACAATTATATACAAATTATGACATATATATATACACCTAATGTGTAAATATTCATAGATTGAAAAAAAGGACTACTCTGTGAAGTAAGAAGATGGACCAATGACCAACGACAGAAAACATGAATTAAGAAAAAGGACATATCCTGATCGTGCAACTGAAAGTTGCTGATGGGGCTTGCGCCATCTATTAGAATAAAAATCAACTAATCATTGATTTTTAAATATTCCAGAATCAACGGATAGTTGATATTTATTCCTATAGATGATGCAAGCCATCAGCAACTTTAATTTACACGATCGGGAAATACCTTGTTTCTAAATTTATCTACCAGATCCAAGTACAAATTCACATTTGTTCTATTTTTCACAGAGAAGAGGAAGTTTATGTTCTCTTAGCATAATGAATCTTCTTCTTCATCTTTCTTATCTTCACACTGGGTGAAGTAGATTGCGTCTGCCTTTGTCATTAAGACTGGGAGCACTACTCAGTGGCAGGCCGACTTAGCTCCAAAAGAAATGGTCGCCTCTGACATGAGAAACAGACGCCATGTGCAGCCGCTCCTAACATGGAGTACAAACACTGCTCATCCTGTATTCCTGTATCCCTGGAGTACTTACAGGGTACTATCAGCCGGGCCAGCTGAGCCCAGGTTTTCTAGTGAGCTTGTTACTGCTCCCCCTCCTCCTTTTTATATATAGCATATTGAATGAAGTATTTGAAACATAAGTTGTTGTTATGGATCATTATAAAATATTGTCGCGGAGATAAATAAAGCAAGGGCAAATTTGGGAATAAATAATTTATTATAAGGGGTATTTATAGGGAGAGAGAGAGAGTACAACTTACCCCAAGTTAAAAGATAATCCTAATGAACAGCGTCAGCCACCGTCCCGTTTTCCTTATTTACAGATCAGCTTCCGAGAACCCCTCACACCTGTGGTCCCCCCCCCCCCCGGGGTCCAGGGATGATTGACAGGTGTCCCATCTGGATGGAGCTTTTTCACACTAAAACGTGGTGCTGCAGGCCGCCATGTATGGAACTGCCCAGAAGATCCCCGACAGGTCCCTAGTCACGGAGCTCACCTGGGCCTTCCTGGATGCTTGCTACAGCACCAAGCCAGTACCTCTAGCCACTAACCACGCCAGTTAAATCTCACCTACCATAGACATGGGCATTCCATCCATACAGGATATTTTAATAAAGCTTGTTATTTCTGCATCCTCCTGTGTACATCAATTGTGTTTATAATCCAAATTATGTCTTATCTGTTTGTTGTTGTTGTTGGTTCTTATCCCCTTGTGTAAGGATTACATGAATCCCATGAGTTTGTGGCGACCACACTTTGCTTCAGTGAGCGCGAACTGGGACAAAGCTTCAAAACACATACGGGCGGAAGAATGGCAGCCCCACTATGCTTCAGCAAGCACAAGCTTGGAGAACATGTCTCTACGCATGCGCGGGCATCATCCGGAACTTTCTAGCCACTGGCGCAGTAAACAAAATGGCCTGCTCCCAACGGCCGTTACTTCTTTTCTCTTTATATATTTCTGGCTTTAAATAAATTAATTTTAATTATAATTTTATCAGCGGCCTTTCCACAAGCCACACCAAAACACCACGCAACCACACCATTCCACAAGTTCATGCTCCTCGAGCTATTTGTAAGATAAGCAGCGGCCTCTCCCAAAGGTCCTGATTAGTGTATCTAATGCAAGCTGTGTTCTGTTGTTTTTTCTTATTCCCTTGTGTAAAGATGACACAAATTCCATGAGTTCATGCTCCACAAGCTGTTTTATGATAAGCAGCGGCCTCTCCCAAAGGTCCTGTTTAGTGCATCTAATACAAACCGTGTTCTGGAGCTGCAGATGCCAAGCTACATTTTGGGAATTGAAATGCTTAGGAAGGGCTATGTGTTGGAGAGATGGTAAATATAAATCCTAAATCAAATCATAGAAATAATAAATGAAATTCTCACAAGTTTTTACCATCAGACAGACCTCTAGCTCAAACTGTCAACTTCCCCATTAATCACTGGTTAAATCATTTTAAACAACAATCCAGGATTGAAATCCGAAATGGACACTTTTTTTTATCTAAAGAAAAAATGACCTCCGAGTCTATCAAAGGTCCAATAAACAAATGGGTTCTTGTAAGTACAAAAGTTGAACTGCTTTCTACATGCGGTGCTCTTATTGTAAGCTCCATCAATAACTACCCACCATGATTATCATGGCCTGTACCATGTGTGAACTTGCTACCACTAGTCATAATGAAGGATATTTGTCAAGAAAACTAAAAAGGATTTTAAAGTACAGTTAAACCTGTCTATAGCGCCCCTCTAAATAGCACCTTCCTCTATATAGCACCCGATTTTAAACATTAAAATGTAAACATTTTACATTAAAGTGACCAGTCTATAGCACCCTATTTTGGTGAGTCCCAAGAGGAGACTGTTGTTGTGTGTCAACAAGTAGCCGACCCATAGTACAAGTGAGCAGTAAAAATATATATATATATATTGCGGCATTTACTATTATATATATGTAAATATTTCTTCCTATATCTCATTTATTTTATTTTTATGTTATGCAAAGCAGGCTGGTTTGCATACTTGTTTTTTTTTTGTTCTGAAAAAATATTATTCGATCGCCTCGGCTCAGTCGATCGAGACTATTTTTTTTTACTAAGAATAAAACTTAATATTTGGCATCGACTTCTTCTTTAATTTAGTTTCTACGCGACATTTTTGGTGGAGATTCCGGGTAAATCCAAGACGGCACTTAGGAGGAGCTTCCGATTGCAAGGCCTACAACCCCAATACGGATTTGAGGATCTGCCAAGCAGCACAAGGATGGTGAAAACTGAAGCTTCTGGAACTCCCGAAGTTTTCGGAACAAATGCTGGATCACAATCATACGCCTGTCATATCCCAAGGAATCCTCCGACTTTCTCCGGCGAGAGTGCTCAAGATCCCCAGAGATGGATCAAAATGTTTGAAAGGGTCTCAAAATACAACAAATGGGATGAGACTCAAAGCCTTGCCAATGTTGTATTCTACCTCGAGGGAACAGCCGCCCAGTGGTTCGATAACAACGAGGACATTATTGATTCATGGACTCAATTCAAAACGAATCTTTGTGAAGTGTTTGGAAAAAAAGAAGAACTTACTCGACGAGCCGAAATGACACTAAAGACCAGAGCTCAAAAGCCTGGGGAGACAACTGAATCATACATCCAAGAAATCCTATCACTATGCTCACGAGTTAACCCCGAAATGGAGGAGGAAGAAAAAGTTGGACATTTGATGAAGGGGATTGCCGAAGATTTCTACCAGACTCTAATTGTCAAAGATCCCGCAACTGTTGACGAGCTGGTGAAATTTTGCCGACAGCTGGAGAACATGAAACAACGCCGCATTAAAAGAACATGTTATGAAAGATTACCAAACGTGACTCCGATCTCGTCGGACTTTGAAGAAGATTTGGCTCTAAGGATTCGACGGATTGTCCAGGAGGAGTTGCAAAAATTTATGCCTAAAATGACCGAGGTGGAACCCTTTGGGACAAGTGACGTGAATTCATTGGAGGCCATAGTTAAAGAGGAGGTGCAACAAGTACTCGCCCCAATTACAAGGCGAAATATTCAATCTCAAAGAAGGAGAACGTTTGTACCAAGATTTCGACGAGAAGATGACTACACTCCATATGCCCCCAGAACAACTGACCAATGGCGAACGGCTGATAACCAACCTATCTGTTTCCATTGCGGGAAGCCAGGACATGTCTTACGTTACTGTCGAGAAAGAAGACGTACTTTTGAGGAAGCCAGATCAAGAAGAACACTTCCATCAGCCGACAATGCAACCCCACAAAGACCCTACGATTTAATTGACGATTTTCCAACTCTCCCTAGACCCGGAGGTTTTGGCCGCAGCGCATCACCATATCCAGGCAGAGGAAGGATGCCAAGACGAAGAAGCCAATCGCCAGGGGAAGGTCGTTTGTCAAGCCGCTCACCCCGACGCCAAAATGAGGAAAACTAGGATGCGCGACCTATATGGGGGGTGAGGCCGCAGGTTTTGAAAATCCTCCATCATCGACGTCTGCTAAATTAAAACGGAATTGTATAAAAGGGAGCATTAATGGACTGGAAACTACAATATTGATAGACTCGGGCGCAGATTATTCCGTGGTTTCAGAAAAGTTTAGAAGACTTCTGAGAACTCCATTTTTTGTTGAATCTGGACCAGTCGTTAAAGTCGCCAATGGAAAGCTTGTTAAAACTTTGGGAAAATGTTCACTAAAGGTCCATATCAATGATCTCACCACAACCTTTGAATTCATCGTGATTCCTGATTGCAGCCACGACATCATTTTGGGGTGGGATTTCTTCAAAGCAACGAGAGCGGTTATTGATTGTGGTCATCAAGAATTGTATTTGGAAGAAACACTACCAATAAATGATGACCAAATTAATCTTGATGTATACTCTGCTGATAATTATGTAATTCCACCTAAGTCAAGTTGTAAGATATCAGTAGTGGGTACACCACTTCAGGAAAATAGAGATGTTTTAATCTGCCCAAATTGGGAACTATCAATAAGGAAGGAATTTATTATACCTTCTCTTCTTACAACATTTCAGCAAGGGAAAGCAGATTTGTGGATAGCAAACGGAACCTCGAAGCCGCTGATGATCCCTTCGCGTATGGCCCTTGGCACCATGAGCGATGTTGATGTTGGCTCCATATGCTCCTTGAAATGCGATGAATTAATTCAAGAAGAAGAGATGTGGACTACCAAATTGGACCAGAAGATAGAAGCAATGATCGACTCGAATCTTACTGAGGATCAGCAAAATAAGATGATGAATGTTCTTAAGAAATTTTCGAATGTCTTTGATTTTTCTGGGAAGTCCCAACCTGCCCGAAGTAAAATAAAGCATAAGATTGACACGGGTGATCACGCTCCAACAAAACAGAGGCCTTACCGAGTGTCTGGAATGGAGAGGAAAATCATACAGCAGGAAGTTGACAGAATGATGAAACAAGATATAATTCAATTTTCTGAAAGTCCTTGGTCTTCGCCTGTGGTACTTGTGAAGAAAAAGAATGGGTCTTGGAGGTTTTGTGTTGACTATCGACGACTTAATAAGATCACAAAGAAAGATGTTTATCCATTACCACGGGTTGATGATGCTTTGGATAATTTATCAGGGGCCAGGTATTACTCAAGTATGGATCTAAGAACCGGCTATTGGCAAATTGAAGTGGATGAGCATGATAGAGAGAAGACGGCATTCATTACACCTGATGGTCTCTACGAATTTAGGGTAATGCCATTTGGCCTCTGTAACGCCCCAGCTACTTTTGAGAGGATGATGGATACCGTTTTGAAAGGACTAAAATGGAACATCTGTCTTTGCTATTTAGATGATATAGTGGTTTATGGTCCTTCATTTGAAGAACATTTAAAAAGGTTAGAAGTTGTTCTAGAATGCCTTCAACAAGCTGGATTGAATGTGAACAATGAAAAATGTCTTTTTGGCTCAAGACAATTGAAGATATTAGGACACGTTGTCAATGAAAATGGAATACATCCAGACCCCGAAAAGGTTGAAGCCATTTTGAAGTTTCCATCTCCTAAAAGTATACCTGATGTCAGAAGTTTCTTAGGACTGTGCTCTTATTATAGACGATTTGTTGAAAACTTTTCCTGCAAAGCTAAACCCCTGAATGACCTGTTAAAAAACGATGCCAAATTCTGTTGGAATGAAGAACAAGAAAATGCCTTCGAGATTCTTAAAGAAGCTTTAACCTCTGAACCTGTTCTTGGGCACTTTATTGAAGACGCCGAGACCCATATACACACCGACGCCAGTGGATACGGCATTGGAGCAGTGTTGATCCAAATACAAGGAGGTGCTGAAAGACCAATAGCTTATGCATCCAGGACCCTTACAAAGGCTGAAAAGAATTACTCTACCACTGAGAAAGAACTGCTTGCGGTTGTTTGGGCCACATCCAAATTTAGACCCTATCTTTTTGGCCGAAATTTCACAGTTGTTACGGATCATCATTCATTGTGCTGGCTTGCAGGACTTAAAGATCCTTCCGGACGACTCGCTAGATGGGCGCTCAGACTGCAAGAGTCCGACATCACCGTAGTCTATAAGAGTGGGCGCAAACATAAAGACGCCGACTGTTTATCAAGGAACCCTGTACCAGAAGAGCAAGAAGACTTCCCCAATATAATATCGATCATTGATATTCGTGCAGAACAAAGTCGAGACCCCAATTTAGCAAAGATCATAGTCAAAATAGAACAAACTGGACCTTTTAAAGGCTTCGAAGTTGTGGACGGAGTACTTTATAAAAGAAACTACGAGCCATATGGAAGGCAACGTCTTCTTGTACTTCCAAAGCAAATGCGGCTTGAAATCCTCAAAAATCTTCACGATGCACCTACTGCTGGTCACTTGGGTTTTGCCAAAACTTATGATCGGGCACGTAAACGATTCTTTTGGGGAGGAATGTATAAGACCATTCGTCAGTATATAGCGCATTGCAGAGAATGCCAGCGCAGGAAGAGTGTTCCACAACGACCGCCTGGACAACTTATGCCTATCCCACCGGCAGATTTTCCTTTTCAAAAGATAGGAATGGATTTATTAGGGAGATTTCCTGTTACGAATCGGGGCAACAAATGGATTATTGTATGCACCGAATATATGACGCGATTTGCAACTACAAAGGCGATTCCAGACGCAGGAGCCATGGAAATTGCTAAGTTTATTGTCGAAGAAATTATTCTCCGACACGGAGCTCCTCAGCAGATCATCACCGACCGTGGTACGAACTTTATGTCCCAAATAATTAAACAAATAAATAATTTAAGTGGAATAAATCACCTCAAGACTACAGCCTATCATCCGCAGACTAATGGTCTAACTGAAAGATTAAACAAAACATTGACCGACATGTTGTCCATGTACGTTGACGTGGAACAGAAAAACTGGGACGAAGTTCTGCCATTTGTAACATTTGCTTATAACACCGCTAAGCAAGAAACTACAGGCTTCAGCCCCTTCTTCCTAGTGCATGGCCGCGAGGCCGAAACAACTTTAGATTCACTCCTTCCATATCACGACAATGATGATGTTGGTGATTATGTTCAACATCTCATTACCACAGCTGAAGAAGCCCGACACCTTGCACAACTACATCTCTATCGAGGTCAAGAGAAAGACAGAAAATACTATGACAGGAAACATCGACCTGTGGATTATAATGTGGGAGACCTCGTATGGCTCTTCATTCCAGTGAGACAGGTTGGACTCTCAGAAAAGCTAATCAAGAAATACTTCGGTCCTTACCGTATTACAAGAAAATTGTCCCCCGTCAATTACGAAATTGAGGCCATTTCTGACTCTCCAAAACGTCGTAAAACAAGGGACACAGTACATGTACTTAGAATGAAGCCATATTTGGATCCACTACTTCAAGAAGAAATATCTGGCTCAACTCCAAACAAGGAACCTGTTCTGAAACAAAGATTCTCCGACCCAGAACCGATATCAGGCCCTGTGACAAGATCAAGAGCTAGACGGATGCAAATTGGTCAATAACCTTCAATTGAACAGCGGGACGCTGTTTCTTTTCAAAGGTGGGAAAAGTGCGGCATTTACTATTATATATATGTAAATATTTCTTCCTATATCTCATTTATTTTATTTTTATGTTATGCAAAGCAGGCTGGTTTGCATACTTGTTTTTTTTTTGTTCTGAAAAAATATTATTCGATCGCCTCGGCTCAGTCGATCGAGACTATTTTTTTTTACTAAGAATAAAACTTAATATTTGGCATCGACTTCTTCTTTAATTTAGTTTCTACGCGACAATATATATATATATATATATATATATATATATATATAATTTAATTTTTGTTTATTTTTTAATTACTTACTTTTATCAGAGAAACTGCACCACAGAGATGACGGGTATTAATTGTATTTGACCATTGACCACCGTTTCATGGCAATGTGCCAATTTATAAATTAATTTTCGACCTGTTTGGATTTCAACCCGGAGATTTAGAAATGTTCAGCTACAGCTCCAACCCCTACTACAACCGGCTCGACGATACCCCGAACATCATGACCTTCCTGGACTGGACCATGAGCCCAGCACTGCACCAAATAAACCTTCTGAGTAATACATCCCTGCGTTTTCATTAGAAGTGTCTGCTTTCCTGTGTTAATTATTGGTATTAAATACCTTATTCATGATAAAATTGTGAAAAAAGTATTAAAATTACAAATATATTCTCACAATGAGTATCTTTTTTATTTTAAAAATGCTAACTTTCAAGCGTTAATGGCTCCTCAACGGGCGTACTATAATATCGACTTTATCCCACCAGAAATATTTACAAAAACAAACGCGTGCAGCGTGGATATTTATAATTAAATACCTTATCACCTTATTTATATGGCTTCAGATTGTTGATCTGCTTATAAAATGCTAATCAAATTCTGAAGAAATATCAATTCACCCTTTCTGTCATTCTTGGGACTAATAGCCTGCGCCCAATTTTCTCCAGGGTCAGAGCATTCCAAGATAGCAAAAAAATTATTTTTGTCAAAATCTTGTATTCTCCCTACACACATTATTTTAGGGATAATTTAAGCTGTTGGGCTAGAGTTTTAATCCAAAGCTGTTCCTTTTTATGATTTATCATAGCTAAAATATTAAAATCTTAGCCAAAAGACCGAGAAACGATATTTTACATAGAGAGATGACCTGGCTTCTTCTGTCTATTGCTCGAGTAAATGTTTCACTGTTAGAATCTTATTCCTGTATACTAAAAATGATGGTTGAGCTTCGCCTGTGGTCTGCTTTAGTGATTATTCCCCGAAAAAATTTAGTTTCTGACAATCAAACATGATACCTCAATATTGTCATCATCATTTCCTGGCTTAAAAAAAGTATTATTTTTGCCCTGTACTTGGTTAATTTGATTTTTTTTTATTAGCTAAAAATGCGACAATAAACGCTTCTATATTTAGCTCTATGTCCTGTTAGAATTTCAGCCAGATTGGGTACTTATTGAAGACGTGCATAGCCGACAAACATATACTGTTAAACCTGTCTATAGCGCCCCCTCTAAATAGCACCTTCCTCTCTATAGCGATTTGGCTCATCTTTCAATAGAGAATCAAAATACTTATAGACCACATTCTCCAAGTATAATTGGATCATTTTTAAGTACAAAAATAGATGAATTATTTCTAAAAACAAATGAAACATTCCAAAGATTTTTCCCATTTGTAATTCCAACATATTTCCGCTCCAATTTTTATAATACCCAGTTTATAACGAACCATGGAAATTTTATGGGATTTTTATCAAAAATTGGCGCGATTGAAGACTCTAGCTGTCATTGTGGCAATGAATTCCAGGACTCGAGACACCTACTGCTGGAATGCCCACTCTTCTTCACCGCTAGACAACAGACAATAAATAATGTTGTAGATCTATATCGATTTGTAAATAGCAGAGAGAATTATCATAAGTTTAACTATTTTTGTAAATATATTCATGATTTTCTTTCAAACCTGAAAGGTTCAGGTTCCTAGTATATATGGTATTTTAAACCAACAACCCCATATTGTATATAACTTATAACAAGATTTTAATGTTGTATAGTAGAAACACATCTGTAAATGGTTATATGCATGATTGACATGTGTCATTACATCATCATATGTAATGCAATTTGTACAAACTGAGGATAATAAATAAAACTCTGTAATAGATTAAGAGTTGAGCTAGAGAGATAGAAGTCAAACACGTCTAAATTCGAGATAGATGGAAGTCACAAAACAACAAGGTCTAAAGATAGATTGGAAGCTGTCAGGACGGCGCCAGTTTAGAATGTCACCAGACGCCCCTCTCACATCTGGGGCAAAACCCCCTTTCTCAGAAAAGGTACATAAAGCCCCGTCCTAGCTAAAAATACAGTTAGTCTACCATCTGCGTGAGCCCTCGTCGGTTGTACCTCAGGTCCATCTCATCCATCATGTAGACCAGTAAGAAACTTCCATCTCCCCATCTTTCGCTCCTAGCTCAACTTTTATCTGTTCACGGAACTTTCTTAGTGCAACTGTCTTCGTTTTTTGTGTGGACATTCCCAAGCTTTCCACTCTGCCTCGACCACGACTGCCTGTACTTTGTGAGAACTGTAAAAGGTCTTCCAAGGTGCAGAGAGGTACTGGAAAACTCCCCATCCTGACTGTTCCTCTCGGTCAACACAGTATAGCGAGAGTCAACACTTCATCATCACATATATATTTTTTTTTTCTCTTTTTATTTCGATTACTTTTTTTTTGTATAATATGTTTATAACTGTTTCTGTTTTAAAAAAATGTAAATCGACGCAATTATCCCTAGCCGGGATATCGCGTTTGTGTGTTGAAATAAATAAATAGCGCCCGATTATAAACATTAAAATGTAAACATTTTACATTAAAAGTGACCAGTCTATAGCACCCCTTCTCTATAGCACCCTATTTTGGTGAGTCCCAAGAGGGGGGCGCTATAGACAGGTTTAACTGTATATAGATATACATACATTGACATTTATATATATATTAGCGGATGAACCCAGCTTCACCTGGGTTTTACCAGAAGGAAAGTTTGCCAAACTAATATTTGCAAAAAAAAAGTATTTTTCGAGCAAACATCCACTCTCTCTACTTAATATATTCTCTTATGAAGATAAATTAAGGTTTGTGACTTTTCTCCACAAAAATACAAAATAAACCAATGTAACATTTTTTCAAGTTTATAGGTGAATATATGTGGGAATCGATTGATCCTGTCGACTCTCTGTCGGATCCTGTTGTTACCTGTGTAAGACCCTGTTGACTCTGTCAACTTACTGTGGGATTGGTGACTTGTGGTGAATCCTATGTCGGATTATGTTGAATTGATGATTGATGGCGCAGTCTTGGTCGAATGGTGGGTTTCCACAGAGGAAATAACGAGAGCACACCTGGATGGGATAGAACCTGGACTTCGCGAAAGGGAGAGAGTGATTGAGACTGGAGGAGGTATCTTGCCTTTCACATGATCGAAGTTGAGCACACCTTGCTTCTAGCCCGGTCACCTACCTTCTGCCTAACTTCTTGTCCGAGATAATCATCATTAACTATCTTGGCTTCTCATTGGTCGAGATCATTCTACGTGCCTGCTTCTGGTTCACTATTAGTTGGTTATGCTTAACTGTGATTGGCTTATTACCTCCATTGTCGCCATGATTGCAATCTTCCAGGAAGAAGGTCTTTGAACTCTAGTTTTATGGGTCCTGGGCAGTGACCTTTACTTCCTGGATGATGCAATCCTGTTAATGGTTATTCCCTCTTTCGCGAAGCCTAACTTTTATTAAATCTTTTGACGATACATTTCATAGGTTGTGGTGGGGTTACATATTGCAATAAACAAATTATCACAGATGCGACCCTACATGTGAAGAATTCAAAAAAGGGGTAGCCTGAAGTGAATTCTGTAAGAGAAAAGTAATTTTGTGGGGAAAAATTAATTAGGGACACTGTGAGGCTATATACAAGTATCGTAGGTAAGAAAAAAAAAAGGGTAAAAGCGAATTGTGCTGGTGAATTGTTGAGTAGAAGGAAGAAAAAAAAATATATAAAATGATGATGCCTATACAATTCAACTCGAGTTATGGGAAGCTAAATTGAGAGAATTTTCTGTTAGGGCTTTGGGAAATCAAAGTGAATGCGTTGGTGGAATTGTTGAGTGGGTTTTAAAAAAGGCGCCTATACAATTTTTCATACTTAATGCATGGATAACTACATTAAGAGAATTTTCTGTTAGGGCTTTGGGAAATCAAAAAAATTAATAATTAATAGAAATCAAAGTGAATGCGCGTTGGTGCATTGTTGAGTAAGAGAAAAAATAAAAAGATGCCTATACAATTCAACTCGAGGTATGGAAAACTAAATTGAGGGAATATTCTGTTAGGGCTTTGGGAAATCAAAATAAAATTAAAAGAAATCAAAGTGAATTTTCGTTGAAAAAAAATTGTTGAGTGGTTGAAAAGAAAAATTGGTTTATAACAAAAATAAAAAAGAAGTTGTTATATAAATGGTAAATATTTTGATTGAGCATTGATAAATTCAAAAATAAAAAAAAATGTAAATAAGTTGGGTGAGAGAGAAGAGGAAATGGTATGTTAGTTATTATATAAATGGTAAATATTTGATTAAGCATTTAGATTTCAAAAATAAAAAAATGTAAATAAATGGGGTGAGAAAAAAATGTATGTAGAGAGATACGCAAAAATATCTCTTAGTGATGAAAGTTGCACGCCTGTGTGTATCTAGGTCACGCGGAGACTTCCGAGTTTTGATGCCCTTGTAGATTTTTTGTCTCTTGTGCGACTTTTGTGGGTGGAAACATGATCCTTCCCAGAATCGCGTTTATATTATGTGTACAGGAGAAACGGGAATCTAGTTAACCTTAAGGTTGTATTTGTTGTAATGTTTTTGGGATTGTATTGTCTTTAAAGATCACAAGGCCGAGTGTTTTGTATTAATTTGTCCCGAGCCTTAATGCGTTCTAGGGGTTTTTATGCAGTCCCCTAGGGCACTTAAGTTATGCTTGCCCGATATCCACTTCGTTATCGGGAGGTCGTGACCGGAATCGAATCTTTTAATACAGGGTTCGAGGAGAGTCCTCGACCCTTTTAAGTGGTCGTTCCTTCCTTTCGGAAGAAACGTAAGCTCGAAGGCTTTACTTTTTTTTTTTCTCTTATCCTATCTTTTAAGTGGTAATGTGCGTGTTTTTTGTTCGTATTTGGCCTTTAGATCTGAGTTTTTCGTATTGGTCGTGAGTGTGGGATGCGTGTCTTATGTGGGTAACATGTAATAAGTTGTTTGGGAGTGTTGGGAAAAGAATCGATATTTTTGTAATTTATTTGGAGGGCGTTGTTTTGAGAATTAAATTTGTTTATTAATATACTATTAATATAATTATATATAAATCTAATTAAATATGTTTTTTGTAAGAATCGGGATGTGAACTCATTGTGGAACTTGGGATTTCCAAGCTGTGGGGATGGTATGGACGACATTTGGTGACAGCCAAGATGGCGAACGTTTTGTAATTTGGGAGGCCAAGAGGTGACCTCAATCGAACTGGAGTCGTTATTCAGACCGGAAGCGCGGGGGGGGGGCATGCAGGGGAGAACTTCTAATTTGGTCCCAACTCCCCTCCTCGGCTCAGGGGCGACCTAAATGCCGCTGGAAGTTTTCTCCCAGGATGTCCAGGACGAGAGTTACAAACGTATGGAAAGCACTACCTATCTGGAAGATGGCTTCCTGTAATTGGTAAAGCCTTTGGGGCTGTTGGGTATATAGTCCAAGGTAGATTACTATGGTAAATGGGGCGAGGGAGTATGGCATAGTCAGAAGACAGATAAAAAGTATTAAGAGAAATATGGGGAATCTGCACATGTTTTCCAATATTTTCTCCATGAGTGGATTTCTTTGTGGATCGTGTTACAATTCGATTTGTTGTGGCGGACTTGGTGGATGATTAGTTGTGATGGGATCTATCTGTGGGTGGGCGATGTCGTGTTTTTTGTTATGGGTGAAGGGTATAAATCTGGTTTTGGTGAAAATGGTGGGATCTAAATGAATGAGAGGGTTGCTGTCCGTCGGTTTGATTGTCAGTGGTTTTGTTGGAAAAATGTCAGCTGTAAGATGTTTGAATGGAAACGTGTAATCGTTCCTATGTCGTAGATGGTGTGTTTTTGCTATGGGTGGTGTTATGTAGTGGATGTTTTCTGTGTATAGTTTAAGTTTGTTTACATGGACTGTATCAGTATCTCTTTGGAGAGGTTGGTTGGGTCTATCGATACGCTTTGTCAATTGGCAGGTTGGACAGGTTTTGACTTTTTGTCTGATGTCTTGTGACATGTCCAGCCAATAATATTGAGTGGAGATGAGTCTCGTCATTTGTGAGATGCCTGGGTGGTTGAATTGGGTGTGTACTGATTGAAGTATTTCGTTAGTGAGTGTTTTTGGGATTATTATTTTGGTTACACCTTTGCGGGAAATGGTATGAAGTCCGTTGTGATCAATGGTCAGTTTAGAATCTCCAGATGGGAAAGGCTGATGGCTCTTAATGAGGCAGGCGTCTAAGAAGCTACAGAACGGGTTACGAGATATGAGATCCGCTTCATATTGTTGTGTTCCTTTTATGTAACGAACCTCATATTCGTAGTTCGATAGCCGTAATCTCCATCGAAATAATCTGCCTGACGGTTTTTTTTATCGTCTTCAGCCATTGCAATGCCTGATGGTCAGAAAATATGGTAAATTTTCTGTCCATCAAATAGACGCGGAATTTGTCCACACTCTCAACGATTGCTAGGCACTCTAATTCAGAGATGGAGTAATTCCGTTCGTGTGAACGTAGGGCGCGGCTGAAGTATTGGACTGGGTAGGTCTTCCCATCAGGGTGGACCTGTTTGAGGACGCCTGCTATGCCGAGTGTTGAGGCGTCACAGTACACCTGGCATGGTAGACCTTCCTGTTAAAGGTGTAAGATGGGGGTGTGTGGTGAGGCTTTCCTTCAGGCTAGTGAACGCTTTCTGGCATTTGTCATCCCAGACCCACGTGACATCCTTTTTGAGAAGGTTGTTAAGTGGCGTCCGCAAGCGGACGTAGTCCAGAATGAATTTGTTATAAACGTTCACAGCGCCTAAGAAGGATTGCAATGTTTTGCGATTGTGTGATGGTTGAATGGCGTGAATGGTTTCTATGTTTCGTGTTAGTGGTGTGGTGGTGCCAGCAGTGATTGTGCATGTGTCTGAGCGGTGTTTCTGTTGCTTTTTTTTGTGTGAGTGTCGCGCTTGTTGCGATGTTTACGCGTGTGACGGTTGTGTGATGATGTGTGGTCACGTGTGTACCTAATGTGAGGGTTGTCCTGTTGGATGGACACTGTTGGGGCATTTTTGTGGTGAGTTTGGGCCATTGTGGCCTTGTGTATTGAGGGCGTATAATAAGAGCAATTGGCCCTAGTGAGAAAATTGTGTGCGTGCGCGTGACATGATCTAGATTGGCATGGTGGCAAATGGTTTTTGACCAATGGATGCGCGCATTGGGTGCCGTGTGCGGAAGGCTTGTGTGCCATGTGAGCCCTTTGTGACTCCGCTTGGCATTCCCAATAGGCGCATTCATTTGGTATATGGGCAAAATGGTAGGTGGCAGGGGGTAATGGGGCGGCGAGTTGGAACATAGTGCCTTGATTAAAATCTATTGTTATTTTAAAGTATGCCAAGGGCGGGGAAGATGACTAGGAAAAGTTCTTCATAGCTAAGAAGTTTCAGAGCTGCTACCAAATAACTCCACAAGACCTAACACGACGTGGTAAATCCATGTATAGCAACTTTCTTTGCCTCCAATTTGCCCAGATTAATTTATTAGCTTGATTGTCTTTATTTAATTTTCTCTGTATATAAATTTTATGTTACCATTAAGTTCTATCATTGTTTTCCCTGCATGTATCCTATATTTCTGCTTGGAGAATCTGTATAAGACTAAAGGGTCTTAATAAAGCTTTTGTTGTTGTTGTATTTTAAAGTTGCGGAGGGTATTTATACCGAGAATTCCAAATGGTAGAGGTTATGGAAATTCTCGTTTTTGGTACAGGACCATTTATGGCCTGTAGGTCTATGGACTGTTTTTTAATTTTTAGTTGAGGGAGGTTATTTTTAAACTTTTATAGAGGTTATGAGACGCTATGTTCAGACTTGCGCCTGTGTCAATAAGAAAAGGGGGTGAGAGTTCATGGGTGATGGACAGTTTAATCGTCAGCTCGCTGACGAAAAGTCGGTGCCTTCCTACCTGGTTGGCGAAAGGCTGGGGCGTCTCGGACGGCTTGGGCTTGTGGTGGATGTTGGGTGTGTTGTGGACGTTGGACTGGTTGTGGATGTTAGGCTGGTTGCACTGCCCGCGCGCTCGCGTGTGGAGCTGGCTTGTTGCGGCATTCAAAATGCCAACGGTGGGCGCCGCAGAATTTGCAGTTCGACGGCGGTGCAGGTGCAGTCCACGCACCTGTTTTTCTTGGTGTGCTGGTGTATGGGCCCGACATGTTGGGCGGTTGTTCCTCGTGGTGACGCGAAGTTGGTGCGCTGGGTCCGTGAATCCGTTGCACCAGTTGAAACCACTCTCCCAGGCTCTCAGGAGGTACTAGGCGGACAAGGCGCTGGTCGGAGAGCGGCAATCCCTCCGTCAGCGTCTCGAGTATTACCTCCTGTGGGAGACCCAGTTGCATGCCCAGCGCTTCCCTCGGTAGTACTCCTCCAGGCTTGCCTGCCCAGCAAGCTTCATGGCGAAGTACTTGGCGAAGGACGCCTCGTTGGATTCCGGGTAGAGATCCAGGAGGGTTTGCCTCACCTAGAAGTAGTTCTGGGTGGCCATTCGGAGTTTCCTGAAGAGCTCCAGGGGTTGGCGCGTCACGTAGCACGAGGGCTTCGTCCATCTTTCGGTCGTAGACCTGAAAGAATTGGCGGGCGGCGAAGGTTCCATCGAAGGGGGGAATGTCCGCTTCCGCGCGTTTGGGTCGACCCCACTTGCGTTAGCGCGGCGGTCAACTGAAGGAGGATCTCCGCTACGGTGCGTGTCTGTTCTATTTCATGCACGGTAGTGGCCTGTCCCCTCTCCCTCGTCGCGTCTTTTGGTGGCTCGTTTTCCATTATATCCTGTCGACTCTCTGTGGGAATCGATTGATCCTGTCGACTCTATGTGAGAATCGATTGATCCTGTCGACTCACTATAATAATGGGATTGGATCCTGTCGACTCTCTGTCGGATCCTGTTGTTACCTGGGTAAGATCCTGTTGACTCCTGTCAACTTACTGTGGGATTGGTGACTTGTGGTGAATCCTATGTCGGATTATGTTGAATTGATGATTGAAGGCGCAGTCTTGGTCGAATGGTGGGTTTCCACAGAGGAAATAACGAGAGAGCACACCTGGATGGGATAGAACCTGGACTTCGCGAAAGGGAGAGAGTGATTGAGACTGGAGGAGGTATCTTGCCTTTCACATAACGAAGAGGATTTTACCTTGGTTGGAGCCTAAGTAGAGCACACCTTGCTTCTAGCCCGGTCACCTACCTTCTGCCTAACTTCTTGTCCGAGATAATCGTCATTAACTATCTCGGCTTCTCATTGGTCGAGATCATTCTACGTGCCTGCTTCTGGTTCGCTATTGGTTGTGGTTGTGCTTAACTGTGATTGGCTTAGTACCTCCATTGTCGCCATGATTGCAATCTTCCAGGAAGAAGAAAGTCTTTGAACTCTAGTTTTATGGGTCCTGG
>CP092863.1:90720739-90759761 GCA_030710605.1 Cordylochernes scorpioides | reverse complement strand
GCAGTGACCTTTACTTCCTGGATGATGCAATCCTGTTAATGGTTATTCCCTCTTTCGCGAAGCCTAACTTTTATTAAATCTTTTGACGATACATTGCATAGGTTGTGGTGGGGTTACATATTGCTATATACAAAATATTACTGTATTATAACAGTTATTATATTATTACTGTTACTGAAAAAGGAAGCCTTATGATGGCGCTTCAAAATAATGGTGTTGACAGATGAAACAATGGAATAATAAACTAGTAGCGCCATTTTTTTTTTCAAAACCGCATGAACTTATTTATATTCCCAATATATATCAACATATAAGTTATATATAAAAATGAATGAATGTATGTGTGTGTGTGTGTGTGTGTGACAATTGACAATTAAACATTATTTATTGTCTTCTAGACAATGTTACATATCAAAGAGAGAGAGAGAGAAGAAAATATATACAAAAAGAATTAAATATATACATATATAATATACAAATTTACAAGGGGGATAAAAGTAGGAGACCTCGGCGCTGGAGGGTCCTGGACCAGGCGATGAGCGGGTCCTCCACCGCTTCTCCGAGCCCAACCTGGACAAAGTAGCGATATACTCGCAACTTTGCCGACGCCAGGATGGAAAGGGCGTCGTCCTCAAGGCCGGACCCGCCGAAGATCCAAGCCTGCAGGTCAGGGGGCCGCCCTATGATGTTAAAGGCCTCTCTGATGAGAGGCCTGATGGAACGGCAGCACCAGTAACGGTGGCCGAGGGAGCGGTCGATGGACCCGCAGGCAGGACAGGAGTGGCCGACCGAGGCAGGATGGGCCGGATGGGGCAGGGCGTGGAGGGCCAACTTGAGGGCCGCGTCGGCCTCGTGGCCCGAGAAGGCGCAGCGCCGCAGCGAGGCCCAGTCGATCCTGGATGGTGGATTGATGGTGGGCGTCCATCTCGCCAGGAATCTGGAGATGGGCGTGGCGGCGAGGCGCGGACGATCCAGGGCCCGTCGGGCCGAGCGGGTCGTGAGACCGTTGAGGAACGGCGTAGCCGTCCCCCGCAGCACCACGGCCGCAGCTAAAGAGCTAGATGAGGGTGCAGACTCCGCCCCGAAGCCCACGGCGTTCTCGGAGGTCAGCCTCCGACAGAAGGCGCCCAGGGCCGCGGCGTCAGCCAGGGCCGAGCGCGTAGGTCGGGCGGTGAGGTGGTCCTCCATGGTGAGGTCCCGGACTCGGGCTCCGCGCCAGCGGGCGGGGGCCAGGAGGTCGGGAGGACGGAGGAACCGGCAGCCGCCGATGATGGGGAGGTCCAGCAGCTGAGCCGTGGGGACCGCCCGGTGGTTGAGGCCCAGGATGTTGGAGGCCTCCTCCCATAGCTTCAGCAGCCGGAGACGGCGGGGCTGGAGACGGGTGCCGTCCGGTGGAGGGTGGATCCAGGCTTCCCCGCTGTTGCCGCTGACCAGCCAGCTGAAGGCATTTCTGCCCCCGCGGAGCGCGACCTGTACCCCCTTGAGGCAGGCGAGCTGGAGTTGGGTCGCGAGGTCGAGAAGGCCGAGGCCTCCGATATCAACTGGCCTCGCCATGACGTTGGCGGGAAGCCACGCCGTGTGGTCTGGCCCCCAGACGAACCTCGCCAGTCGGGCCTGCAGCTTGGCGATGGTCGGGGGTGATGGGAGGTATCCATGCAGGTGGTGCTGGATCGTGGACCCCACCAGCGTGTTCGCCGCTCTTGCTCGTCCGACGAGGGAGAGGCCGCGGGTGAAGGGCGTCCATCTGCGGCACGCAGTCTCCAGGAGGGCCAGGAGATGCTGCTCCCGGTGGGCGACGGTGCTCCTGGGGGCGATGTCGAGCCCGAGGACCCTGATGGAGGTGGTCGACCAGGAGGCGCCGAGTGGGGAGTCGCTGCGGTTGCGCCAGGCGCCGCACCAGAGGCCAGCGTTCTTCCGGAGGTTCACGCCAACTCCGGAGGCCTGCTTGTATTCTTCGAAGACGGTCGCCACCCGTTCGAAGTCTCCGTCGCGATGAAATAGGAGGACGATGTCGTCGGCGTAAGCGATGACATTGCCCACGCCGAGGGTCAACTCCAGGCGACGTAGCAGCTGTTGGGAGAATCTTAATAATTATTTTCTATTATAAGTAAAAAAGCTTCTTTATTGAAGACACTAATTACAATGAAGTCAAATTACTATAAAAAGAGTTTTAGAAACTCATACGTCTCCACACAGATTCTCAACCACTCTCACTCAAAGAAAATACCTATATATATACACATAATCTACACCACAGAACAAAATAATCCACAGATTAATATAATCATAGAATGAAAAATGAACATTTTAAATAATAAATATCAACAAATCTCCCCTTCAAATTTTCAATTTTTATTCCTCAAAAAGTAACTCCACCACTTAGGCAGTTCTTAATCTTGACAGCATCCACACTCTTGGTGAGATGGTCCGCTTTCATTTCTTCGGATGGGACATGCAAAACTTCAATTTCTTCATCTTCCACAATTTGTCTTATGAAGTGACACTTTCTATTCAAGTACTTCGTACTTGCTTTCATATTTTTTGATTTAATCATTGAAATAGCATTCTGGCTGTCACAATAAACAGTAATTCTATCTTTCAAATCAATTTTTATTTCTCCAATGATGTTACGTGTCCAAATCAATTCTTTAATTCCTTCAGATAAGGCTTCTAATTCACTCTCTGCAGTTGACAAGGCAACATTTCTTTGTTTATTACTTTTCCAATTAAGTAAGTTGTTTCCCATTTCTATAACAAAACCAGAATACGATCTCGCATCAGCTGTTCTGTCCCAACTCGCATCAGTATAAGTCACAATACTTGAATCTCCCCTAGAATAAATCAATTCATAATTCATAGTTCCCTTCAAATATCTTAATATCCTCTTCAATCCATTCATGTGAACCTCTCTAGGATCTTTATTAAATCTACTCATATTGCTTATAGCATAACAAATGTCCGGTCTAGTTCTAGTTGCTAAGTAAATCAACTTTCCAACAATTTCTTGATAGTAATTTTGATCAATCGATTTACTATTTTCAAATAAATCATAATTTGTAGAAATGCATAACGGAGTTTTCGAAGGATTGCAATCACGTAAATTATAGGTTTCCAATATTTCTTCAATATATTTATTTTGATTTATAAAAATACTATCATCCCTATATTCAAATTCCATTCCAAGAAAGTTTTTTGCAGCTCCTAAATCCGTGATATCTATCTCTCTTTTTATCCTTTTCCAAATATTTTCTTCAAAATCGTCACCAGATCCTACACTTAGTATGTCATCCACATGAATTCCCAGATATAAGAAATGATTTCTAAAATTGCAATAATATAAACATGGATCATTCGCAGATTGTTTCATTCCTGCATTGGTTAATAATTCATCTAATTTCTTATTCCACATTCTACTCGCTTGTTTAAGGCCATAAATACTTTTCATTAGATAACAAATCTTATTGTTTCCCTTTTCATATCCAGGAGGTTGAAGCATAAATATTTCCTCCTCCAAATCACCATATAAAAAGGCTGTTTGAACGTCCTTTTGCTGAGGAATAACTTTTTTCATTGCAGCTATTTTTATTAGAATTCTTATGGTCTCAGGTCTTATTGTTGGAGAATAAATTTCGTGGTAATCACTACCCAATATTTGATCATATCCTGTAGCTACTAGACTCGCTTTGAAGTTTTTAATTGATCCATCACTATTTTTCTTAATTGAAAAAATCCACCTACTTTTGATCAATTTTTTATCTTTAGGCCTATCTATCAATCTCCAAACTTTTAACTTATTAATCCTTTGCATCTCATCTTCCATGGCTTTAATCCATTGTTTTCTATCATCAGAATTCAGTGCTTCTTGGTAATCCCTCGGACATTTAATCTCATAAGTTCTATCAGAAACATTTTCCTTATTCTTTATTAGTCTTAATCTTTCAGATCTCCTCACTCCCCTTTTTATAAGTTCTTCTTCCTCTGTTTCTCTCAAACGAAGATCTCGTTCTTCTCTCTTTTCTCTCGTCATTCCTGGTTCTGGTCCTCTTCTACGTGGAGTAATTATTTCATCAGGAGGTATTTCATCTATTTCACTCAAATCTATATCATTATCATCTTGAGGAATATGCTCATCATCAATGTTAAAGTTTTCTGCTTGGTCTTCTCTATTACCACCAGAGTCTTCATTCCTGTGAGAAATCAAATTTTGGTCTTCTCTACAAAAAAAGAAAAGTTCATTTTCATCAAGAGTTCTACCACTATTATTCATTAAATAATATCCCAACTTAGCTTCATTAAATTTAACATCTGATACTTCATGAATTTCATCCATTTCCGGTAAATATATTCTATAGCCTTTTCTTATCATACTGTATCCCATCATGATCCCTTTATGAGCTTTTGGTTCCATCTTCTTTCTCTTTTCTTTTCTAATATGAACATAAGCTTCGCTTCCGAACCTTTTTAAGTAAACAATGTTTGGTTTCCATCCTTTGTATATCTCGAAAGGAGTTGTATTCATTTCTTTGATTTTAATTCTATTATTTATATGAACAGCCACCTTAACACTTTCGCTCCAAAATTTTAAAGGTAATTAGAATCAATTAGCATGGTTCTAGCTGACTCAACTATGGTTCTATTGAATCTTTCGGCTTTTCCATTGCTTTCAGGAGTATAAGCTGTAGTAAATTCTTGTTTGATGCCCTTACTAGATAACCATCGCCTCAAATAGTTTGAAATATACTCTCCACCATTATCATTTCGAATTCTCTTTACTTTCTTTCCAGTCTGTCTTTCCTCTTGTATTATCAAGTTTATTATGGAATCTGCTGTTTGAGATTTATTAGTAATTGGTATAACGAACGTGAAATTACTATAGTCATCAACAATCGTAATGAAATATTTATATCCAAAAGAATCATTTAAAGGTCCAACTATGTCGGTATGCCATAGATCCAAAATATCTTCAGATTGATTATATTGAATACTTTTGTAAGATTTTCTATGAATTTTTCCTAATGTACAAGATTCGCAATTCGCTTTGTTATTATGTAAATTTTTCAATCCTAATACAGTTGAATTATCATACATTTCTTTTAATTTCTGAAAATTTACATGAGCAAGTCTTTGATGCCATAGCATATCATCTACTTCTGCTTTTCTAGCTATTTCCATATTTAGGGTTCCTTCCACTTCAAATTTATCACCATTTCTCCTTGCCTCATATAAAATCTCACCATCTTTACCTATTACCTCAGCTTTATATTTACTAAATAATACAATTAAATCATGATCTACTATTTTTGCAACCGATAATAAACCTTCTCTCAAATCAGGCACATGCAAAACATTTTCAAATTTAATGAATCCCTCATCTACATTCGACTTCATTCTTATATCTCCAATTCCCGATGATTTCATCACTGCACCCTTCTCAGCTGTTGCTATAATTCTCTCCTCCTCTTCATATTCTATAAATAATTCTTTCTTACTGACCATATGGCTAGAGGCTCCAGAATCCATTGTCCATCTTATTTTTTCATTCCCTTGATCCTCCTCTTCGTAATTGTCTTCACTTGTCTCCATCACATGATTTGTAGACTCTCTATAATTTCTCCTGTTTACTCCTCTCCTAGGCCCATTATATTTATGCTCTGCATTCTCTTCACTTTTATTCTTTCTACATATTTCCGATTTATGACCAAATCCTCCACATTTAAAACATTTGATCTTGCCTCTGCACTCTCTAGAAATGTGTCCCATCTTTCCACAGTTGAAACATTTGATAGCAAAATTTCGTCCTCCCGTTCGGCCCTCTCTAGCTTCAGATGCAATTTCTGTTTGCCTTCTTTCTTCTTTTCTAAGTTTTAATTTTTCTTCTGTCTCCTTCAGGATTTGTCTTATAGTGTTCATATTATTTTGCCTGTCTGATTTTATAATTTTTATGTCAAAATCAAATTCAACTCTCAACCCTTCCAAAACGAAGCAAATTACCTCTCTATCTTTAATTTCATCTCCTGCTTGAATGCTTTTGCTCTTTATAATCATTGCTCTATTTAAGTAGTCATCCACCGTTTCATCTTCGTTCATTTTCAATTTTGACAATTCCACTCTATTTTTCATCTGCAAGTCTTCATTTTTTGATGCCATTTCTTCTCCAATTATATTCCATAATCTCTTGGCATTTCTTTCACTTGAATATTTTAGCACTTGAGTGTCATTCATTGTTCTATTCATTAAATTTCTTGCAATGGCATTATCGTCATCCCAGTCTTCCCAGATTTTCATTTTTTCATCAAATTTCTTGTCTGTTTCTATTGGCTTTTCCACTTCTTCTCCTTCTATAATTCTTCTCCATAATTTTAATCCCCGTAATTCACTTTCAATTCGATTTGCCCAGATCAAGTAGTTTTTGTCTGAAAGTTTTCTATTGGAGATAAATTAAAATTTTGCATCTTTTCCTTTTTCTAAAAAATTTTTCAATTAATCTTGATTTGCATAAATTTAAATTCAACCGCGCTCTGCTACCAATTGTTGGGAGAATCTTAATAATTATTTTCTATTATAAGTAAAAAAGCTTCTTTATTGAAGACACTAATTACAATGAAGTCAAATTACTATAAAAAGAGTTTTAGAAACTCATACGTCTCCACACAGATTCTCAACCACTCTCACTCAAAGAAAATACCTATATATATACACATAATCTACACCACAGAACAAAATAATCCACAGATTAATATAATCATAGAATGAAAAATGAACATTTTAAATTATAAATATCAACAGCAGCGGCCCCGTGGCAATGCTGAAGAGTGCGGCACTCACGGCGCAACCCTGTCTTAGGCCGTTGAGGAGGGGGAAGGCGGTGGTGTAGAAGCCTCCGGCCCGGATGGTGGCGTCCGCCCCGGCGTAGAGGATGTTGATCCAGGCCCTGAAGGCTGGCGGGAGGCGGAGGGACGTTAGCAGGGACTCCAAGAAGCCGCGGTCTAGTGAGTCAAAGGCGGACTCCAGGTCTACGCCCATGACGGCCAGCGGCGAGCCCAGGGCGGTGGCCTCCTCGACGGCGTCCGTCACCATGGCGATGTTCCATGACGGGGACCTCCCGGGGACGGCGTAGGTCTGGCATTCCGGCACAAGGGTCCGCAGGTGGGGCTTGAGGCGCCGGTGAAGGATGGCGGCCAGGACCCTGTAGTCGGCCGAGGGCAGCGCGACAGGCCTGTAGCCATCAAGGCCGCGACCTCCGCGGGCCTTGGGCACGAGGCAGATGGAGCTGCGCCGCGTCGACGGAGGTAGTGCACCGCGGAGCCGTGAAGCCGCGAACACCCGGGCCAGAGCTTCCGCGAAGAAGTCCTCGTTGAAGGCGACGAGGAGCTCGCACGGCAAGCCGTCCCAGCCGGGGGCCTTTCCGCGAGGGAGGTGCTCGATGGCGTGGGCTATCTCGCTGGGGCTGATGTCTGGCCGGTGGAGCGGGTCCTCCTCACTCAGCTCGCGGGTGGTGGTGGTGGGCGCGCTGCTGGCGATGAAGGCAGCTCCCGCAGCCGGATCGCTGGTGGGACGGGCGAAGCGGGGCTGGAAGGTCGCGAACGCCCTCCGCCGAAGCTCTGGGCCCTCGATGACGTTGTCCTCCTCGTCCCTGATGACGCTGACCGGGCGACGGAGGCGGATGGCGCGTGCCAGGTCCGGCAGCGATGGGTAGTCTGCCTGGATGGAGGAGGCCTCGAGCTGCGCCGCGATGTAACGTCTCGCCCTGTAGACGTAGCTGTCGCTGGCAGCGTGGCGCGGGTCGTGCAGGGATCTGGCCTCCGCCAGCAGCCCCGCCTTGATGGAGGTCCACCTATCCCAGAAGGTCCCGTCGTCGTCATCGTGCGCTGTGTCTTCCTCCAACTCCCGGATGTAGCCAGCCAGATGTTCGAGCGCAAGGCCCGAGCGGAGCATCGCGGCCAAGCGAGGCTGGGTGGGGGAGGAGACGGCGGTGGTGGGCGGGCGCACCTGGAGCAGCACGAGGCGGTGGTCCGAGAGGTGGTAGTGGCTGGTCGCGTAGATGGACGCGCGATCCAGGACTCCAGCAGGGACGAGGATCCGGTCCAGGCGGTTCGATTCGACTTGGTCGCCGTGCATGGCGACTCTGGTGGGCAGGTGGGCGGCGTCGAACTGGGTGGCCACGTCGACCAGCGCGGCCAGGTCCAGAAGAGCGGCGAGGGCATCCGATGATGATGATGACGAGGGGCCCCGACCCCTGATGTTAAAATCGCCGATGATCCAGCAGGCTCCCTCCTCCTCCTGTGCCGCTGTCGCCGCCAGGAGCTCCAGTTGCCTCTCCCGGGGTTCATGCGCCAGATGAACGGCGATGGCCGTCATCTCCTCGCCGCGGACATCTATGGTTGCCAAGGCGATGTGGCCCGGCCACAGGATGCGTTGATGTAGCACGGCTACGCCTGGTCCGAAGACGCAGGCGAGTCCGGATCCCGAGATGGCTACGGGATGGGCCAACACAACAGCACTGTAGCCGAGGCAGAGGTCTTGGCCGCTGCCCAGATGAAATGCGTTTGTCTCCTGGACAAACGCGATGTCCACGTGATGTTGCCTGAGGAGATGACAAAGGGCAAGGCTCCTCCTCCGAGTGGCGAGCCCTCGCGCGTTGATGGTGGCGACGCGGTAACTCATTGGGACGGTCCTTCACGCAACACCTTCCTGGTCTTTTGGAGGGTCTTGCGGATTGTGGAGTTGGAGTCTGGGCACAAGGGCTTGATGGTATCGTGCAGCTTGTTGAGGGCTTTGACCTGTGCCGGGGTCAGCGTGGACGCTCGCCTCTTCATGGTGGTCTCTGAGGTGAGGAGCTTCTGAGCCTCCTCGCGGTTTAGGTCGGGCAACTTATCCCAGTCGATGGAGATGTTAGGGGACTTCTTGAGGTGCTCCAGCAGCTGTTCGAGTGCGGCCTTTCCCGGGCAGGCGTGGAGGGAGGTGAGGTCAGCTTCTCCACCGACATCTCGTGGTCGAGCGGAGAGATGCGAGGCTCGAGGGGCCTCGGGACAGCCAGGGGAGCAGGAAGCGCGGCATGGGCGGGCTGGGCGAGATCCATCGGTTCGGCAGGATGGGACGCCGAGGGGATCGCCGGAGACTCTGTTGATGTTTTCGCCGGTTGGACAGGGGACGCCGGTGTTGCGGGCGCCGGTGCCGGCTTCCTTGGCTGCTGAGGAGGAGGAGGAGGAGGGGGGGAGGCCTTGCGTCGATGGGAGACGCTGCTTGCCTGGGGCTGCTGTTCCCTTGCCTGGCGAGCGATGGGCAGCTAGCTCTGCGGTGGCCCTGCCTTCCGCATTTGGAACATTTAATTCCGAAGGAGAGGAAGGCAGATAGGGTGTCTCCCTTGGACTCGATGGTCAGTCGGGCGGGCAGGGTCTCCAGCCTTACGCCCTGGTGGAGCAGGATGAACGCCTCCCGGCGGCCGTCGCTGAAGGCGAACTCCCCCATTTTAATCATGATGGGGGCGATGGAGGTGATGTCTCCGTATTGACGCAGAGCCTGCACGATGGTGGCGTCCTCTACAAAGCCGGGGAGATTGGCCACGATGATCCTTTCGGCCCTCTTGCGGAAGGGGAAGACCTTGAGGAGTGTTCCCTCGATGTTCAGGCCCTCCTCCACCAAACGGCTCGCAAGGTTCTTGCTCGCGAGGCCCACGATGTAGTGGCCGTTCATCCTGCCAAAGTGGGCGATGTTTTTGGGCCCTCCGACCAGGTCGCCGATTGCCCGGAGGTAAGAGTAGTCCGGGATGTCAGGGCACAGCTCCACGAAGATGTAGTTTTCGTGGTTGGTTGTGGCCTGCCTCGCCCTGGCGTCGGCGATGTTGGCGCGCGTCGCCTTGATTTCCTTGGGCGGCACTGCTCTCGGCCCTGTTGGCCGCTTCTGCTGCTGGGAGCTGCGCTGGTTTCCAGGCTTGTTGGGCTGCCTTGCAGCGTGCTCAGGTGAAGTTGAGCCGAGGCGCCTCTTCTTGCCCTTCACGACGATGAAGCCCTCGTTGTCGTTCACCTCCGCCATCTCGCTGTCGGCCCAGTTGAGCGAGGCCGGGCTAGCTGGAGTTGCGCTGATCGCAGCAGCAGTCTTCGGCGCCGTGACGTCACCACGCGCGGCGGCCGGATTTGCATGCATATCGCCTGCCGGCGAATTTGCATTTTTTTTTTTATTTTCAGAGTTTTCTTTAGAATTTCTTCTCTGAATTTCGTTTTTCGGGGCTGATTCCTCGCCCGCTTGAGTTAGGATGCTGGGCCTTTCAGGCACATGTTCAGCAGAGCCTGGGCTACCTTTGGGTGCCAAATTCGCCATGTTCAGCGCCAATGGCACACACTCCAGAGGCGAAAACGGCGGAGCTCGCGAAAGCGTGGCCGCACGCTCGAGTGTGTGTGTGTGTGTGGTCTGTTTGTCCTTTATGCCTGACCAAACCACTCATTGGAACGCCATGAAACTTTGGGAAGTTATTTAGTATAGTACTGGGAAGGTTTCTAGCAAATAAAATTTGTGAAATAACTTTTCGCTTTAAAATAATCAAGATAAATATTCTAATCTATCTGTTATAATTCAACATTCTGCTCTAAATATTATCATGATGATACGATGATTTTGTAATGTAGAAAATTAGGAAAGACAAAATTCAGGATGACACGGCAATTTATTTGAGACAAGAATAATGATACAATTCCAAGGCAAGATACTATTCCTTTAACTTCCAATTACCGAGGGAACCAATTATTATTGATTTTATTCAACTTATCGAGTATTTTTCAAGGGACCGGGGGAAAATGTTCACTTTATCGAGAGATTCGTTAGAAAAACCTTTACTCGGGTAAAACCCGGGCGAAGCCGGGTACATCCATACAAGAATAATGATACAATTCCAAGGCAAGATACTATTCCTTTAACTTCCAATTACCGAAGGAACCAATTAATATTGATTTTATTCAACTTGTCGAGTATTTTTCAAGGGACCGGGAAAAAATGTTCACTTTATCGAGAGATTCGTTAGAAAAACCTTTACTCGGGTAAAACCCGGGCGAAGCCGGTACGTCCGCTAGTAAGTTATAAACAAAAAGTCTAAAATTATATAAATAAACAAAACATTTTACATATTTTGGAATTATATAATTATGAGATTATTATTAGAGGAAGAGAGATATATATACAGAGTATAACCTCGTTAATTAGACACACGCAAATTCGACACTCTACCTTAATTCGACAATATTCTGATGTCCCGACATCCGGCCTATCAAATAACAAACCGTTATTCGACAGTATCGATAATACGACAGTTCCGATAGTTCGACCATTTAAAAATTCGAATTTCGACAGTTGAATGTTTTTTTACATTCAACTTTACCGCTAAAATGATATTACGGGCGGCGACGATCGGCATCGGCGGGCGCCGATAGGATCGCGTCTGCGCACCTTTGGTTTCTGTTAGTTTAAGTTTTACTTTGCAGTGCCGTTGCGCAATTTCGCGAGTGTTATTGTTTTGTTTTTTGTTTTTTTTTTTACGCGGGAATTTAGGCTTCGTGCGCTAATTAAAAATATTATTTTCTTTTTAATTTTCAGCATTGAAATATTTTAGTGTTACAGTCGAACTTGGATAATTCGAACCCCAAGGGACCGTAAAAAAATTCGAATTATCCAAAAATTCGAATTAAAGATGTTTTGAATAAAGGCTTAAGGCTTCTAGGGACCAAGATAAATATTCGAATTAAAGAGGTTTTCGAATTAAAGAAGTTCGAATTATCCGAGTTCTACTGTATTTTAAAATTTACAAATAATTTATTTTTAAATAAATAAATCTTCATAAAATGTAGCCACAATTATTATGATAGCATTTTATTTCAATACTAGCGGATGTGCCCGGCTTCGCCCGGGTTTTACCCGAGTGAATGTTTGTCTAACGAACATTTGTTAAAACAATTCTCTTTAAGCTTATAAAACGTACTCGGCTTCGCCCGGGGTTTTACCCGAGTAAAGGTTTGTCTAGCGAACATTTGTTAAAACAATTCTCTAAAAACTTATTAAAAAATAAAAAAGATATATTTTGATAATTTGAAACTCGTAAATTTGAATCTCTCGATAAAGTGAACATTTTTTCCCGGTCCCTGTGTGCCTTGTCATCCTGAATTTTGTCTTTCCTAATTTTCTACATTAGAAAATCATAGTTTTATCTAGTGAACATTTTTCCCGGTCCCTTGAGAAATACTCGATAAGTTGAATAAAATCAATATTAATTGGTTCCCTCGGTAATTGGAAGTTAAAGGAATAGTATCTTCGCCTTGGAATTGTATCATTATTCTTGTCGCAAATAAATTGCCGTGTCATCCTGAGATAATCTTACTTTTGATAAATAATATTTAAGATAACAAACTTAGTGATAAGAAAACTTGTTATCATCGTCACAATGGGGGGATGCTTGCGAGTTAAATCTACAATTCTGCAAATAACTCTAAGGATATTCAAGATATTCATGAAATTATTTTCAAAAACCTTCCCGGTGATATACCTAATAATATCCCAAAATTTCACGGCTATTGGATGTATGGTTTTTGAATCTATAGAGTACAGACAGACAGACATTCAATTTTTTATATATAAGATAATATAAATGAGTTTTAAAATTGTAAAAAAAAAAATGCATCGGCCGGGAATCGAACCCGGGCCGCCCGCGTGGCAGGCGAGCATTCTACCACTGAACCACCGATGCTTAAAAAAATGGCCATATTTAGGTATTCATTCCATTCCGGATTAGTCCGCGTAAAAAAAAGTTCTTCAAATGAAAAAAAGAAATAGCCAAAAATTCAAATCAAAATGCAGCCGAAAATTTTCCTCAGGTTTATAAAAAGCGGCATGCAAAATTTGGTACCAATTGGTTCAGTAGTTTTTGAGTTTATCGCGAAACAGACAGACAGACAGAAATTGACTTTTATATATATATAATAGAGATTTACTCTTCATTGTTGGCTTTTTAACTTACATTAATTCTTCATTGTTGGCTTTTTATATTACATTCACTCTTCATTGTTGGCTTTTTATCTTACATTCACTCTGTTGGCTTTTTATATTACATTTACTCTTCATTGTTGGCTTTTTATCTTACATTCACTCTTCAATGTTGGCTTTTTATATTATATTTACTCTTCATTGTTGGCTTTTTATCTTACATTCATTCTTCATTGTTGGATTTTTATATTACATTTACTCTTCATTGTTGGCTTTTTATCTTACATTCACTCTTCATTGTTGGCTTTTTATCTTACATTCATTCTTCATTGTTGGCTTTTTATATTACATTCACTCTTCATTGTTGGCTTTTTATCTTACATTCATTCTTCATTGTTGGCTTTTTATATTACATTCACTCTTCATTGTTGGCTTTTTATCTTACATTCACTCTGTTGGCTTTTTATATTACATTTACTCTTCATTGTTGGCTTTTCATCTTACATTCACTCTTCATTGTTGGCTTTTTATATTATATTTACTCTTCTTTGTTGGCTTTTTATCTTACATTCATTCTTCATTGTTGGCTTTTTATATTACATTTACTCTTCATTGTTGGCTTTTTATCTTACATTCACTCTTCATTGTTGGCTTTTTATCTTACATTCATTCTTCATTGTTGGCTTTTTATATTACATTCACTCTTCATTGTTGGCTTTTTATCTTACATTCATTCTTCATTGTTGGCTTTTTATATTACATTTACTCTTCATTGTTGGCTTTTTATCTTACATTCACTCTTCATTTTTGGCTTTTTATATTATATATAGATATACTCTTCATTGTTGGCTTTTTATCTTACATTCATTCTTCATTGTTGGCTTTTTATATTACATTTACTATTCATTGTTGGCTTTTTATCTTACATTCATTCTTCATTGTTGGCTTTTTATCTTACATTCACTCTTCATTGTTGGCTTTTTATCTTACATTCATTCTTCATTGTTGGCTTTTTATATTACATTCACTCTTCATTGTTGGCTTTTTATATCATATAGAAAATCATCTTAGTTCTTATTATAAGAAAACTTGTTAACATCGTCACAATGGGGGCGCTGCTTGCGAGTTAAATCTACAAATCTGCAAATAACTCTAAGGATATTCAAGATATTCATGAAATTATTTTTCAAAAACCTTTCCGGTGATATACCTAATAATATCCCAAAATTTCACGGCGATTGGATGTATGGTTTTTGAATCTATAGAGTACAAACAAACAAACAAACAGACATTCAATTTTATATACACTGCGTGACATTGAAAATGGAACACCAAGAAATAGTGGCCAGAAAATCATGCAAATTTCAGGGTAGACGCGCCTAACCGAGTTATGCAAATGATGTAAAATGCGCAGCTCTCGTGCGCACATGGAGTAAGATATAAGGGAAGGAACTTGCAGAAAGGACAGTATTCGTGTCGTTATTTCTTCAAGGAAAATCATTGTAGAAATTTTGTTCTTGTGTCAAAAGCCACGTGTAATAACAGAGAATGCCAGGTCATCGTAAACGGAGGCAGTTCAAGCAGACAGACGCTTTTACGAGGGGCATGGTGATCGGACTGAAAAGGGCAGGTTGGTCCATACGTCAAATCGCAGCTGATACAAACCTTGATGCGTCCACGGTGCACCGACTGTGGAGAAGATTGTTGGAACAAGGAAATGTGGCAATTAATAGGAATGTCGGTGCAACCAGAGTGACGTCAGCACGTGTGGATCGGCGTATCCTTCGACAAGCAGTGGCGGCCCCACAAGCCACTTGTACCGCCATCCTGCAACATGCGCAAGACACCCTAGATCATTTCATCTCGACCAGAACCATTTCCCGTCGATTGGTTGCTAATGGCTTGCACTCATGCCGTCCGCTAAGAAGACTGCCATTGACCCCACCGAATAGGCGCCAACGTTTGGAATGGTGCCGGGCTAGATCGACTTGGATGACGGAATGGCACAGGGTCGTGTTCTCAGATGAGTCGCGTTTCTGCTTGTCCAGTGATAGTCGCCGTGTACGCGTGTGGCGTCGACGTGGAGAAAGGTCCAATCCGGCATCAATTGTGGAACGCCCCACCGTGCGACAACGTGGAATCATGGTTTGGGGCGCAATCGCGTATGATTCCAGGTCACCTTTACTTCGTATTCAGGGCACTATGACAGCCCAACGATACGTTGATGATGTGCTGCGACCGGTGACACTCCCCTACCTTCAGGGGGTACCCAATGCCCTTTATCAGCAGGATAACGCCCGACCGCACACTGCTCGCATTAGCCAACAAGCTCTGCAAGATGTACAGATGCTTCCCTGGCCACCGTACTCTCCTGATCTCTCACCAATCGAGCACGTCTGGGACATCATTGGATGCCGTTTGCATGCCTTGCCACAGCCGCGTTCAGAAGACGAACTGTGGCAAATGGTTGAGAGGGAATGGAGAGCCATCCCTCAGGACGCCATCCGTACTCTGATTGACTCTCTACCTAGACGTGTTGCTGCGTGCATCGCCGTCCGCGGTGGTCCTACTTGCTACTAAGCCGACGTCGTTCTCGCTCTGTATTATGACTATCATTTTGAAATAAAGATCACTTATTATTCGTCCCTGTCTCTCTCTGTCTGCCGAGTTTTATCACTTTCTGGCCACTATTTCTTGGTGTTCCATTTCAATGTCACGCAGTGTATATAGATTCCATTTCCATGTTATTATAAAAGATTTAAACACAAAATCAATAACACCTGCAGCATCAGTGGATGCCTTTAATACAATAAAAGATCTTTGTTATTTAAAACACATTCCAGAGGAAGAAAGACATGCATGTTTTTTTTTTTAATAGACCATCTGGAATACATTTTGAATAGGATTTCAGTGAAAAAGCAGACATCTATAAAGGAATTTTTAAAAAGCTATTCATGATTATTTTTTAATATTATTTTTAAATTTTCTTTTTATTTTCCATATTTATTTCCTTTCAACTGCTATATTCTTCAATTAGAATAAATTTTATTTGTAATTATTTATTTTTCAAAAATATGTATTATTGCCATTTTGTCCATGATACTAAAAGTTAATCATGAAAATAAAAAATAAATACAAAAAAGTACACATAATTCCAAAAATTCAACTATCATGGCTAGTGAGTATGTTGAAAAATTCTAAAAAACATTTTTATATATGTTGCTTTTATATAACTTAAATAAAAATGAGTATGAAAATTCTAAAATATTAAATACACTATGATAAGAAAGAAGAACCCTTATGCTCAAAACTGGGCAACTCTGTGCTTCACTTCCATCAATAATTGACAATATGACCCAGAATAAGTATATTGCTACGGCGTTTTATGGCTTCCACAAGTCCATATCTCAGAAGAAGGCCAAGTGATACTCATTCCTCACCTTCTTACTGCTACTCTTTTTGTGTTGATTTCTTGCTTCCCTTTTCTTTTTTTTTTTTTTCTTTTCTTGTTTTTTTTTCTTTTCTTGTTTTTTTTTCTTTTTCTTCTTACTCTGTATTTATCGTTATTTCCTTTGTCTCAATGCTTTGTTCTTATGCATACCTCTGGTGAATCCTGTATAGGGTCAGTGACCCTAAATAAAGGCTTTTTGACGTGACAACGTCTTAAATTAGGTTGCGGCTGGGAGTCACTTATGAAAAAGTGTAACGCCCGGTAACGTTACGATGAGTCATCGAACGAGAGTGCTGCGCGCGCAGCTGCGCGCGCAGCGCTAGAGAATTAGGCGCATTGAATCGGCGCATGCTTGTCTCTGCCTTTGTCTTTCTCGAACGTTCTTGGCGTTGGAAAAACAAGAAAGCGTCATAATACAAGTTCACACGTGTGGTTAAAGTATCGTCAGCTGTGTCTGTAGTGAAAATGTGGAGTGCTTAGATTCGTCATTTACAACAACTACAACAATAAAGGTAAATAATTGTACACTGATATTTCATTATCGTAAACTATGATTGATTGATTAATTGTTAGATTGACACAAAAGTTGAGAAACTGAGTTTATAGGTTATGTCATACTATTGATAAATGTTGATAGTGTTAAGTAAATTATTAGTTTAAAATTAATTAATTAATTAATTATTATTTTACAAATTTTAAATAGTTTCAAATTTATTTAGCAAAAATTTGAACCTTCGATCTGAATAAATGTTTTGATTTTCGAATTGATTCTTTAAAATTACAAATATTAAGAAAAAGTAGCAGATATAAGAAAACTTTATTTAAACTGTGTTGAGCAAGAATTTTAACATCTAATTTAAGTAAATGTTTTAATTTTCAACTTCATCATTTACAATTACAAATTTTATTTAATTTCAAATTTATTTAGCAAAAATTTGAACCTTCGATCTGAATAAGTGTTTTGATTTTCAAATACCAACGCGGCTGGTGGAGTGGCGATCTATCGTAAATTATCATCGACATCTACGGCGGAAGTGTTCCAAGTTGCGATTACAGACGTAACTCGTGTCATTAAAACCAAGGGTGACATGTGCATGACTGAAGTTACTTGCTTCGCCGCTAATACTAGCTTCAAGTTTATACTCGGTGCTGTATATATTCATCCAGGAGCTAGTATGCAGGATATTGGAATGTTACTATGGCAAGGACTCGGTCCGTACATTCACAACAGCCAGTACGTGCCACCGTTCGTGCAAGTTGATTCTAGTATACCGATTCTTCTGTGTGGTGATTTTAACAAAAACGTAAAGCCTGACAACTCGTTTCTTAAATTCATGAAAAATACGTATAATCTTGATTGCGTATCAAACGTTTCTAAGTCAACTACGTTAAAAGGAACAACTATCGACTTGACTTTCGCAAGACACATTACAGCAGAAACACTTCCTTTCATTTCATATTTCTCCTATCATCGTCCTATCCTCAACAAAATCACTCAAATAGGAATTAGTTAAGTTTAAGTTTACATGTACAATGTTTTAGTAAACAAAATATATTTCTATAGTTAAAATTTGTGCAATTCTTATTTTCATTCAATTCCTTGTTCCTATTGTGCAATTTAATTATATTCATATCAATAAATATTCTACCGTTGTCACGTAAAATCTTCGCCCGTAAAACCGACTTACAGGCAACCATTGTTTTTTGTTGTTGTAAATACACTATGATTCTTTTAAAAAATAAACAATTTCTACTGCCCTTACAGTGATGGAAAAATTAATGGCAGAGAGGACAATAGAAATTGTTTAATATTTAAAAGAACCATACTTGTATCTATTAGTTTCGAATTTTCATTACAGATGGTGCACTAATGCATCATAATAAAAATGAGTATATTGGAATGCATATGTAGTCATATATAAAGGGGTAATAGATAAAAGAAATATGTTAAACATTATATCGTGAAGACCAGTTTTCTTATTAATTTACATTTGGTAAATTAAAATCCATTTGTGAAATATATAGACATTTATAAATATAAAAAAGGTATATCCTGACCAGGCTCATATTTTATATATATATATATATATATATTTTTTACATGAAAAGCGTATTTACGCAAATTTGGCCTTAAATACCCATTTCTTGATTTCTCAGAAAGTCTCTAGGGCCAAATTTTGATCGTAGAGGTACAGTCTGCACCACACTGACGAGGGCCAACAGCCTGAAACACGTTCGTGGTTGACTTTTCTTGATTTATCAAGAAATTGGGCTGGCCAAATATCACGGAACAAGTTAAATAAACGTTTAGTTTATATTTGTTACACTAGATGGCGCTCTGGCATCTAGAAATAATCATGTGAGCCTGGTCAGGATATGCCCTTTTTATTTTTTTAATATCAATACCTGACCTTTTCATATTTTTTATTGTTTTTTCACATAGACATTTATATTACAATCTATAAAATAAAAGAAGACAAGTATCTTAAACGGTTTTTTATATACGCAAGCTTTCGGGTGAGAACCCTTCGACAGGCAGAAATAAACGATACAAACACGGCACCTATGGCAGGCAAGATTATATACACATATGATATTTACATTGCTATGGTAAAGAGAATTAGAAATAATATAAAAAGGCATATATTGGATCAAAAAAATATTTATTTTACCAATATTTCAGCTGGCTGAACGCCAACCTTTATCAAGGTGTTATAACATTTTAAAGTGTGTCAACAACAAACTCAGCGCCACATAACGTCAACAGCATTAAGTTTTTAAAATATTTTGTTATATTCAATGGGGAGAAAAATTTGAAAAAAATATTTATATTATGAACAAAATAATTTTTGTAATATTTTCCCATTTTCACTTATATTTTATTTCGAATTTCACAATTTTACATTTAAATTTTTTAAAAATTTTATTTCAACCAACTTTTCAAACATTTTTTACGCTTTGTGTTTTCAGAAAAAATTTTAGTTTAACCTTTCTTTTTTATATATTTTGTTATTTTTATTTATTTTTATACGAAAAATATTTTTACACATAATACAAATAATTTTAAAATATAAAATAGGCGTTATTGTTAATTTTCAAAATATTCACACCCATTTTTTACAAAAATTATTTTGTTCATAATATAAATATTTTTTTCAAATTTTTCTCCCCATTGAATATAACAAAATATTTTAAAAACTTAATGCTGTTGACGTTATGTGGCGCTGAGTTTGTTGTTGACACACTTTAAAATGTTATAACACCTTGATAAAGGTTGGCGTTCAGCCAGCTGAAATATGGTAAAATAAATATTTTTTTGATCCAATATATGCCTTTTTAATTAAAGATTTATCTATGGATTGCTCTATTTTCAATAGACATTTATGTACTTCATTTTTAGCCTTATTAAAGTTGAACTGGCTTTCATTCTACACCTGTTTGTTGAACAGGCTATTATTATAGTATTTTTATAATAATACATTATACAGTTAAACCTGTGTATAGCGCCCCCTCTTGGGACTTATCAAAATAGGGTGTTATAGAGAGGGAGTGCTATAGACAGGTCACTTTTAATGTAAATCGCATTTTTCGTGTTCGTTTAAAAAAAAAAAAAAAAAAAGGGTGATCGATTGAAAGGAAAAACAATGAGGGAAATAAATGCACACTTACACAGTATAATAAAAGGTTTTATTTAAAAATTAAAAAGGGCTAAAAACTATTATACTTATATATAAAGAATTATGGATAAAAAACAATAAAAAGGTTAAGCAAAATTATACTTATATATAAAGAATTATGCATAAAAAACAAGAAAAAAGGTTAAGCAAAATTATACTTATATATAAAGAATTATGCATAAAAAACAAGAAACAAGGTTAAGCAAAAAAATATAAAATTAACTAATCTTAGGGAAGGGAGATAAAAATAAGTGGCAGGGGGGTGTCGAGCTTTGTGTTCACACAGTACCTCGGGTGGCAGCACCGTCGCTCGCTTGGCTTGGCTTCCTCTTGTCGCGGCTCGTGCGATGTCCAAGGCGTCCTTTCCGTCCTCAAGTTGCCGCTTGAGGGATACTCCAAGGCGTCCTTTCCGTCCACGAGACTCTGCTTGTGGGAAACTCCACGGCGTCCTTTCCGTCCACAAGACGCTGCTTGTAGGATACTTCTCAGACGTCTTTCCGTCCACAAGACGCTGCTTGTAGGATATTTCTCAGGCGCGTCTGCTCCGCCTGGTCCGCTGCTTCTAACTAAGAAAAAAAAAAGATCACGCCACATGGCGCGCCGTCCCGGGCTCGCAGAACAACCAAACAAATTCCAGACGTCCACTTGACTCTGCCTCCCCGGGCATCGCCCGACCTTTGTCCTGATCGGTCCCAGCTGGGAGTTTCCCCTCGTCTCCCTTCACCTAAGTCTTTCATTCTATGTACAAAAGTAGGGATCGGTAAAATAGTTTTAACATTCTCCCACAAAATTTTGCTCTGAAAGAAGTCAAAATTAAGTATAAGACAAAAGAGCATATAAATACACAATACACACAAGAGTAGATATGCCTATTACATTACATAAAATACACATAAAAGAATACACATATTACACTTTTTTTTCCATACAGGTACTTTCACTAGTCCTTCGAGTCATACCTTGCAGGCTTTCTGATTACCCTACCATATCTATTTCTAGAGTCCCTGGATTCAATATTGGGCCTATTTCCTAAAAATGCATCAGATTGGGGTTCGGTATTTGAATTGTCCATTTGAATCGTCTTAACATTCGAGGATATTTCAAGAGGGTGTAAGCGTTGTAGAGCCCTGATCAAGGTTCCTGTGGATGTTTTAACATGGGCCACTCTCACTATTCCATCTTTACCTGGTATAAGATTTACTATTCGCCCTTTAGGCCAAAACATTCTTTTAAGATTTTCTTGCCCGATCAGTACAACGTCTCCTACTTTCAACTGTCTTCTATCAATATTTTCGGATTTCTGAATCAGCGCGCCTAAATATTCCTTTAAGAATCTCTGCTTCAATTCTCTCTTCAGTTGACCTAACTCTCTGTATCTAGTGTGAAAATTTCTGGCTTTAAATTTTCAAATTCAGGAAAGCTAGACTCTGGACCATTTTGTAAAAACTCATTAGGAGTTAACGGTTTTAGATCATTGTCGTCTTCAGAGACATAAGTGAGGGGTCGATTATTAATGATAGATTCGATTTCACAAAGGGCAGTCTGCAGTTGTACATATTTCAGCTTCCTGTGACCTAGCATCTTTATCAACATTTCCTTTATTGTCCTAACCATTCTTTCCCAAAATCCTCCCCACCAAGGAGCAGAAGGAGGGATAAAAATCCATTGTATCCTTTTAATTGAGGTTTCCCTTTCAATTCTAGTCCAATCCAATCTCTTGAATATTCTATTAAGTTTTGCGAAATTGGTGCCATTGTCGCTATATATTTTCTCGGGGCGCCCTCTCCGACAAATAAACCTATGGAGGGCCATCATGAAGACTCCTGTCTCTAAACTCTTCACCAACTCCAGATGAATAGCGCGATAGACGGCGCAAGTAAAGGCGGCTACCCACACTTTCCCACCTTCTTTCAAATGAAGAGGGCCTAATAAATCAACTCCTGTATTTGGAAGGGTTTGCCCAGTCCAATTCTGTTTTCTGGCAAAGCTGCCATTGGTCTTTGCAGAGACTTTTCTTTAAGTCTCTTGCAAGCAATGCACTTACTGATAATTTTCTTTATCGTTTTCCTTCCCCTGATTATCCAAAATTTCTCTCTCAGTTTTGATAAGATGAATTGCACCCCTACATGTCCATTCTTCAGGTGCACTTCCCATATAAGTTGCTCTACGAAGGGATGGTCGCCTGGTAGAATGATAGGAGTTTTAAATTCTTCTGGGACCTGTCCATGTAAAAGTTTGCTTTCTACACACCAAAGTCCGTCAGTGTTTTTTAATATTTTAAAACTCTTGGCTGCATTCGATTTCTCTATGGAGACTTTCTCCTGAATCATTCGGATAAGCTTTTTTCTGCCAAGTCTAATTCTGAAACTTTCAAAGGTCCTGTTTCAGTTGACTGTTTTTTAAGTTTCCCTAAAAATCTTAAAACATAGGACATTACCCTGATGTTGAGAGAGTAATTAGACCTCCTTGTCAGTATCCAGTCTTTATAATCGATGTTCAAATTAATGTTGGTTTTCATAATGTTTTCTTCAACCTTTATTTCTTTTGGATTTATCGAGAACTCTGAATTGGGCCAGAATTCTTTAGGTTTTTTCAACCATTCGGGGCCCTCCCACCATCTGCTTTGCACAAACTGGCTTGGAGGGCAACCTCGAGACAGAAGATCGGCCGGGTTCAACTGACTAGGAACGAACCTCCAATCGTTCAAATTGGTAGTGGCCTGTATTTCTCTGACTCGCTTTCTCACGAAAACTCTCCACTCAATTTCTTTCTTTATCCAACTTAGCGCGGTAGTAGAGTCAGACCAAAGAGTTGTTTCACATTTTCTCTTCAAGGCAGCTTGGATTGCATTGGCTAGTCTAGCTCCTAGTACCATGGCCATTAATTCCAAGCGAGGGATCGTAATACTCTTCATAGGAGCTAATCTGACTTTGCTCCAAATCAAAGTTAGAGTATTTTCTCGTCTCGTTTCGCTCCTTAAATAGGCTACAGCTCCATAGCCTATTTGACTAGCGTCACAAAAGATATGAACTTCTGTAGGGAAAATGAGATCATTCCACATATATCTCGGTATCTTTATTAACTCTATGAATTTTATTTGATCCAACCAGGTTCGAAATTCCTGGGCCATACTTTCGGGCAGAGGTGTATCCCAACCTAGTTTCAGCCCCCATGATCGCTGCAGTAACAACTTTGGTGGCAAGAATACTGGAGCGCAAAATCCAAGTGGATCAAATATCCGCTGAACCATGGACAGTACCAGCCTTTTCGTTAATTTGGGTTGAAGACTCAAATTGTCAGGGAGTTCGCATTTTAATGAATCTTCCATTTTATTCCAAACAACACCCAATATTTTTGTACAAGTCCCCTTTTCAGGGTTTTTCTCCAGAGAATATTCCCACTCTCGTAAGTCCATTTTAGCCCTGTCCATAATTTTAATTGCGGCCTTTTGAAATTCCTGCACTTCCTGCTTTGTTTCCAGCGAGGTAATACAATTGTCCATGTAGAAGGATTGAGCTAAAATCTTTGCCCATTGAACAAGTGGGCCTCTTATTGATTGAAGATAGTATTCTATTACGGCGTTCAGCACAAAAGGACTACAGTTTAAGCCAAATACAAGTCTCTTATGCCTGTAAGCTATTAGTTCTCTATCGCTCTCCTTTTCCCACCAAAGGAATCTGTGCTGAGAACATGTACGAGAACATCTACTTATGTTTTCCCACGTGACGCAGCGGAGCGTGACCTTGCCAGCACGGGTGAGTCAGTTGTTGTTTGGCTCTCTGTATAGATGGACATTAAAACATGGTGGCAGCGATAACTGGATAAAATACGAACCCGTTATTGCAAAATATCGATTTTTGCGTACCTTGGAAGATAATTCAACATGGCTCAGATTCAACCTCCAGAAACTTTCGACTTCTCGACTCCCAACGAATGGCCCAAATGGAGGAAAAGATTCGAACGATACCTCGTGGTCAGTGGAATGAAGAAGAAAGAGGAGGCGGACAAGATCGATTTGTTCATGTACTTGATGGGCGACCGCGCGGATGATATATTCAGGACCTTCAAGTTCGAAAAGGAGGAAGAGGCAACGAAAATTGATTCCGTCCTCAAGGCGTTCGACAGCCACTTCTGTGTCAGAAAGAATATTATCTACGAACGTGCGAAATTTAATTCAAGAATCCAAGAGGATCGGGAGCCAGTGGACGAATTCATCACTTCATTGTACAAATTGGCTGATATTAAAACAATAATAAACAATAAGAGGAGCTTCTTGTGTAGATTTCTTTATTACCGCAAGCTTTCGAACAGAACGTTCTTCATCGGGCGTGGATAGTAAAACGTGCCATTTCGCAGCGTTGATATAAACATACCCACAGTCTGAAGTTCGGAAAATTCAGCAGCTCTAAGGTTGATATCACTTTTCACTAGTCGTTGCTGTCCCATTATCTTCTTGAAGAGACACAGAGGAACACATGTAACATCCGCCTGGGAGTCGAGCTTGAACTTCACCTTTTTCCCGTTCACTTGGATTTCTGCTGTCCATCGCCTCCTGCACTCGCCTTCATCATCATCGAGATTAGATGCATCCTCCACAGCTGAGACCTCCAGGAGTACACCAATTTCTTCATCAAGTTCAGAAACAGCTTTGACTTCCGCAGTCTTCGCCTGCTTATCTGGGCAGCAATTTGCAAAATGGCCTGTTTTTGAACACAGGTTACATTTCTGTCCTTCAGCACTGCAAGCCTGTCCTTCCCTGTGGGTGAAACCTCCGCATTTTGGACATCGTGATCTTGTTATGGCTGACTTCTCCTTCTTCCTCGAAGGCTGCTATTGTTGTTTCGGTGATTGTTTCTTCGAGTTGAACTTCACCTGATTGACCTTTTGGCTTGTTAGCACGTTTTACTATCCACGCCCGATGAAGAACGTTCTGTTCGAAAGCTTGCGGTAATAAAGAAATCTACACAAGAAGCTCCTCTTATTGTTTATTATTGTTTTAATGATCGTTTTAAAGAGTTTAATTTCTACAAATTGGCTGATAGTTGCGAATTTGAGGGTCTTCATGAGCAGTTGATCCGTGACCGAATAGTGGTTGGAGTGAGGGACAAAGCTTTATCTGAAAGAATGCAGTTGGACAGCGAACTGACTTTGGAAAAGGCGGTGAAAATGGTTCGACAGCAGGAAGCCGTTCGACAGCAGCAAGTCGACCTGCAGCGTCCCTCAACAAGCCAAAAGGTCAATCAGGTGAAGTTCAACTCGAAGAAACAATCACCGAAACAACAACAGCAGCCTTCGAGGAAGAAGGAGAAGTCAGCCATAACAAGATCACGATGTCCAAAATGCGGAGGTTTCACCCACAGGGAAGGACAGGCTTGCAGTGCTGAAGGACAGAAATGTAACCTGTGTTCAAAAACAGGCCATTTTGCAAATTGCTGCCCAGATAAGCAGGCGAAGACTGCGGAAGTCAAAGCTGTTTCTGAACTTGATGAAGAAATTGGTGTACTCCTGGAGGTCTCAGCTGTGGAGGATGCATCTAATCTCGATGATGATGAAGGCGAGTGCAGGAGGCGATGGACAGCAGAAATCCAAGTGAACGGGAAAAAGGTGAAGTTCAAGCTCGACTCCCAGGCGGATGTTACATGTGTTCCTCTGTGTCTCTTCAAGAAGATAATGGGACAGCAACGACTAGTGAAAAGTGATATCAACCTTAGAGCTGCTGAATTTTCCGAACTTCAGACTGTGGGTATGTTTATATCAACGCTGCGAAATGGCAATTATGAAATCAAGGAGAAGATTTATGTCATTCGTCGTTTGAGTGAACCTCTTCTGAGTCGCCGGGCATGTGAGCTCTTGAACCTGGCGAGGCGGATTGAAGTGGTTGCGACGAGAATTAACCCAATCAAGGAATTCCCTGAAGTATTCGAAGGACTGGGACAGATCGGAAACCCTTACGAAATCAAATTGAAACCTGGAGCAAAACCATATGCTGTGCATACTCCTCGACGGGTACCAATACCTTTGATGGAAAAGCTCAAAACAAGATTGGAAGAGCTCGAGAGGGCGGGAATCATAGCACAAGTTAATGTTGCGACTGAATGGTGTGCACCGACTGTGATTGCTGGTAAACCGAATGGCGACATACGACTCTGTGTGGATCTCTCAAGGCTGAACGAACATGTACAGCGCGAAGTGCATCCCATGCCAGTGGTGGAGCACATGCTGGGGCAACTGGGGGAAGCAAGATTCTTTTCGAAACTGGACGCGAATAGTGGCTTTCACCAGATTCCGTTGAGCCCGGACTGCCAGCATTTAACGACCTTCATCACTCCTTTTGGGAGATATAAATACTGCAGAATGCCATTTGGAATCTCACTCGCCCCAGAGTATTTTCAGAGAGTTATGTCAATAATCTTGCAAGGCATGGACGGTGTAATGTGTTACCTGGACGATATCCTGATATTTGCCTCCGACTCCAAGACTCACGATCGAATTCTTCGTTTAGTTGCCCGAAAACTGAAAGAGGCGAAAGTTACACTAAACAAGGCCAAGTGTGTCTTCGGCGTGCCAAGAATTAATTTTCTTGGGCACATACTGGATGAAGACGGTATTCGACCAGATCCAGCGAAAATCGAAGCAGTGGCGAAGATGCCTGCTCCGACCGATGTTCATGGCGTAAGAAGATTTCTTGGTATGGTGAACCATCTGGGACGCTTTGTGGAAAATTTATCTGAAATTGTGGCTCCATTGAACCAGTTGTTGGTGAAAGGTCAAGACTTCGTTTGGGATTGCAGCCAGGAGCGAGCATTCCGAAAGTTGAAAGAATTGCTCACGACTCAACCCATCTTGGCAGCATACGACGTCAGGAAACCAACTATGGTGTCATCCGACGCATCTTCATACGGCTTGGGAGCGGTACTGAAGCAAGAAGGTAAGAATGGAATCTGGCGACCTGTTGCTTATTCTTCTAGAACTATGACACCTACCGAAAAACGATATGCTCAGACCCTGAAAAGAAAGGAGGGGAGAAGGAGAAAGGATATGAAATCCAGATATGATCGACGCTGCGGAGCTACGGACATGGAGGAGCTATCCGAAGGTGACACGGTTTGGATTACAGATATGCGAACCTGGGGGATTGTAAAGAAGAAAGCATCGACACCAAGGTCGTATATGGTTGATACTCCAGTTGGGACTTTACGTCGAAACAGGTTCCATCTACGAAAAGGAGTTACAGTGCAATATCCAGCCGACCCATCGACGCCGACCTTTTCGGGAGAGGAACTGGTTGAAAATGAAAAGACCCCAGTTGTGGATTATCCCTCTAACGACTCAGAAGACGGCCAGATAAGAACCCGGAGTGGACGAATTGTTAAACCTGTGGATCGCCTTCATTATTAATTATATTATGCATTTAAAGTTTGTAATGTATATATATATTTCAAGTCTTAAAAAGGGGGATGTGCTGAGAACATGTACGAGAACATCTACTTATGTTTTCCCACGTGACGCAGCGGAGCGTGACCTTGCCAGCACGGGTGAGTCAGTTGTTGTTTGGCTCTCTGTATAGATGGACATTAAAACAGAATCTAAGGTAGTTCCGTTCAGATTCTTCAATCGCCACCATCTGGAATGCTTTTCTTATATCTGCCGTGACTCCAAATTTATTTTCCCGAAATCTTATCATCATTTCAGGGATTCTTTCCAATAAATTCGGTCCCTTTTCTAAACATTGATTCAAAGATAGTCCATTATGACCTAGACAAGAAGCATCGAAAACCGGACGTATGGGCGTCGTTTTAGATTCCATCTTGTACACAGGGCGGTGAGGTAAATAGTAGCCTCTTCTCTCGAGAGGATTTTCCTCGACTCTTTCAATGAGTCCTTCAGTCAGCCAGTCTCTAAAGATCTGACTATATTCGGTCAACTTATTCTGTGAGGTCATTTTCTTAGTGCTTATATCTAACCTTTTTATCGCTATGTCAAGATTGCTGGGGATTGACTCCTTTTCTACCTTCCAAGGTAGACCTACAGAATATCTCTGATCACTTTGTCTTTGAATTTTTGTTATAAACTTTTCTTTTATTTCCTGGTATCTGGTCTCTTTGGAGCAAGTTTCAACAGGATCCCTAATGCCTAGTACTTCTAGATCCCACAAATCCTTTAAATCGCATCGCGTTGTTAGCAGATTCAAAGTCTGCTGCACATTGTCATTGCTATCAATAATTGGCGAATTGCCCATTAGTGTCCAACCTAATTTCGTTTCCACCGCAGTTAAATCTGCTTCAACTTGAACTATTTTTCCTGTCAAAATCATACCTAGATAGTTAGCACCAATCAATATGTCAATCTCTTGTCCTTTAAAATTGTCCTGAGACAATATTATGCCCTTAATCTTCATTTTTTCTAACCAGTCTCCTTTTGGCAAAGGTGGTATGGCGTCGCAAATTTTACGTTGATCCAGCGCCTCAATATGGATCACATCTCTTTTATTACCTAAATTCTCTAATTCTAACATAAATTTACCGTGCTTTTCTTCACCAATCTTATTACCTCCAAAAAGACTTTTAGCTATGGTTATTTCGCCTTTTCTTTCTATTCCTATACTCCAGACTAACGACTGTTTGATATACGAAAACTGACTTCCACTGTCAAGGAGAATTCTAACCCTTCTAGAGGCATTTGGGCCTCTTAACAGTGCTACCGTGGTCATCAGCAAGACCTGACCGGTGCAGGCTTGACTAGAAAGCGATGCAATGGGTTCAGATACATTTTCCTTTAGATTTTCTCTTCCTGGTTTCGTTAACCGGTTAGAAGAATTTCCTTCACATAAAACTTCCAAGTGGTTTCTCCCACAGTTTTTGCACTCCAATTGTTCTCGGCACTGACTCTGTATGTGTCCCTTTCTTAAGCATTTGAAACATAGATGGGCACTACGTATTTTATCATTTCTCTCTCCCGGAGACATTTTCATTATGGAACGGCATTGATGACTCGCATGATTTGTTCTTTCACAAAAGAAGCATTTTATATTAGTTCGCCCTCCGAACAGACTAGACACAGTGGCGGGTCTGAAATTGCTCCTTGCTCTGGTCCCATCATTGTAAGACCTTTTATAGGGTTCCTCCTGCTTAAAGCCTTTTTCCACAAATTTCAGCCGTTGAGCACTCCTTACTTCGGCTTTTAGAAAGTCCAATAATAACCTTAGCCTTTCTTGAGCTCCTCCAACCCCTTTATCTGACTCTTCCCGTTTTGCTAACTCCAGACCATAACCCGAAGAAGGATGCCTGTGCCATATTTTCAAAATATCCGAAGGTAATGAAGACTCGACATGAGGGTATAAAAAAATACCCGACAACTGGAGATCAATGCCCAATGTCTCTAACGACCGGAGGTGACTGCTCAGTTCGTCGTACAGACTGCTTAAATTTCTATTTTCTTTCTTTACATTAGATATAACCGAATTCAATAGACGTCTGACATATAGTTCTGTCAGTATACTCGGGTCACCGAATCGCTCCTGTAGGGCTTGTACTGCCAAAGCATAGTTGGCGCCTGTAACGGGATAGCTTGCTACAACACGATAGGCTTCTGAATTTGGTACAATTGCTTGACGCAAATATAAAAACCGGTCGCTATCGGATAAATTCTTATTTTCGTGAATTTTCGAAAACTGCGCCCACCAAGGCAACCAACCTTCCAGAGAGCCATCATAGGTTTTTAGGGCTAACTCTGGTAATTTCACATTTATTACAGTGTCCTCGCTAGCAATCGGGATTGTTTCTTCTTTATCGGGATTCCGTAATACACTGACTTTCTGTTGAATATCAAACTTTTCCTCTTCATATTTATCGCATTCTTGCCATTCCCTATCAATACTTTCCTCTGTAATCCCTTCTTTCACTACCAATAAAGCCTGATATTTTTCGTTTAGATCTACAAGTTTCGTGTAATAAGACTCTAGTCTATTAAACTTAGAATAAATATCATTCCTATCAATTTGAGACTTTTCAAATTCCCCATTTATTTCATTAATAATTCTAGTGAAAGTACCTCTTATGGCTTTTCTGCGCTTTTTAATTGCATCCATTTCCTCCATATTTCCTTTAAATCGATCACGTCCGCTCACCAAAATGTTCGTGTTCGTTTAAAAAAAAAAAAAGGGTGATCGATTGAAAGGAAAAACAATGGGGGAAATAAATGCACACTTACACAGTATAATAAAAGGTTTTATTTAAAAATTAAAAAGGGCTAAAAACTATTATACTTATATATAAAGAATTATGGATAAAAAACAAGAAACAAGGTTAAGCAAAAAAATATATAAAATTAACTAATCTTAGGGAAGGGAGATAAAAATAAGTGGCAGGGGGGTGTCGAGCTTTGTGTTCACACAGTACCTCGGGTGGCAGCACCGTCGCTCGCTTGGCTTGGCTTCCTCTTGTCGCGGCTCGTGCGATGTCCAAGGCGTTCTTTCCGTCCTCAAGTTGCCGCTTGAGGGATACTCCAAGGCGTCCTTTCCGTCCACGAGACTCTGCTTGTGGGAAACTCCACGGCGTCCTTTCCGTCCACAAGACGCTGCTTGTAGGATACTTCTCAGACGTCTTTCCGTCCACAAGACGCTACTTGTAGGATATTTCTCAGGCGCGTCTGCTCCGCCTGGTCCGCTGCTTCTAACTAAGAAAAAAAAAAGATCACGCCACATGGCGCGCCGTCCCGGGCTCGCAGAACAACCAAACAAATTCCAGACGTCCACTTGACTCTGCCTCCCCAGGCATCGACCGACCTTTGTCCTGATCGGTCCCAGCTGGGAGTTTCCCCTCGTCTCCCTTTACCTAAGTCTTTCATTCTATGTACAAAAGTAGGGATCGGTAAAATAGTTTTAACACGCATCGTACTATGTATTTAAAATTGGGCGCTATAGAGAGGGAGCGCTATAGACAGGTTTAACTGTATTAACAAACATAATTCAGCAATACATATTAGCATCACATTTTATAAACCCAAAATAAGCAATTTAATCTGTTATTTGGCTATTATCTATCTATGTCAAATTACCTTAAGTTTCTGAATATCCTTTTTTATCTCAAAAGTATGAATTAGTTATTAGTTGAATTTTGTGTTTGAATCGGCTTTTAATAGTTTATATTTTAAACACCGCATTTTACCTATAAACCTACTCGATGAATTTATATTTTTTATTAGGAGTTTTGATTGAAAAGAGTTAAATTGAAAAAAAGTCGGTGGACGAGTGGGTAACACCCTCGATTCCCGACAGTCATCAACCGGGATTTAATCCCGCGTTAACATTTTGTTTAATATGTGAATAACTCACATATAATTCATTGTTTCAATTATCATAAACTAGGTTGCTTTTGTTGAGCGGTACCTAATATAGTGATTTTGGAACGGAGTTAAATTGGACTTTGAACTTTCCTTTTATGGATATATAACCTGGCTTCTCCCATATTCTATTGAGTGAATGTTTCACTGAAAGAATATTGTTTCTAGATTAATCTAATATAAATCTCCGAGGATAAGTGTCTTTTTAACACTATTAAACGAGTTTACAAGCTTTCGGGTTTAACCCTTAATTACTGGGGTTCGGCTTGAAAAGCCGTGTGAAAATTAAAAATGTTTGCGAAAATTTCAAAATGCATCATATTTCATCAAATTTTTAGGTAGCTTAATAAAATGCATTTATTTGAAGAACTTTGCATTTTAAGAGAAATCTATTTGTATATCCCGAGATATTAAATCAAACGGCCTTTAAAGCCGAGCGCCAGTAATTACACACACACACACACACACAAAAGCCTTTATTAAGACACACAGGTCTTACAGAGGATTCTCCTTGGGGTTACAAAACGGAGAAAGTGGGAAATAAAAATGGTGAAAGAATATATACATATGGTAAATATATACAGATTATAAGAAATAATAAAGAAATAAGAAGAATTTTTAAAAATAAATAAATAAAATAAAATTTTTTTGGAAATATGGATGGTATATACAGGAAACATTATATAAAACAATCAAGCTAATAGATTAGTCTGAGTAAATTGGAGGAAAAGAAATTTATTATACAACAACAACAACAACAAAAACCCTATTAAGACCTTTCAGTCTTATACAGATTCTCCAAGCAGAAATGTAGGATACATACAGGAAAAAAAATAATAATAATAGTACCTTAATGGTACATTATAGTGGAAACATTTTATAAAACAATCAAGCTAATAGATTAGTCTGGGTAAATTGGAGGAAAAGAAATTTATTATACATGGATTTGCCACGGATTCACCGCAAATGAAGATAAAAAAGCAAAAGCTAATCACAATCAATATTGAGATAATGAAATTTATACATTATAATTAAGACAATTGAGCTCATTAACATATTTAAAAGGGTAAATCCGAGAGGAAAAAAAAAAGATACAAAATAAAAAAATGAAAAAAAAAAAAAAAACACTGGAATTTACATATGATACATACACCAAGATTTTTCGTCTCAATAAAATAATTTCTCAGCTGATGAATGAAGGTTATAAAAATTTGAAGCGTAGATTTTTTAAACAATATTTTCATTCATAGAAAGCGAAATATATAAGAAATTAAAGCAAGGAAGGAATAAACATTATATCATGTCAGGTCTTGTTGAATTATTCGGTAGCAGCTCTGAGACAATCGAACAATCTTTTTGCACCAGGGGGTTCGCTCTTATCTCGCCGATAACGACTAATGTCAGATAACAGTTGTAAGATTTTCCAAGAGAATTTTCCTTTTCCCCTGTAAAAGATTGACAGTCGAGATAATGACAACTCCCTTAGGGCGGTTGTTTATACACAGATAACATTCCTGACCTTTTTTACTGAAAGACAAATAAAAGTCCTGGGAAGATTCGTGTTGAACCACCTAGAGAAGAGAAATTTAATTAAAGAAAACGTATCAAAGAGACGTAGAAAGTGAGAAAAGCAAAAGGAGAAGGTAATAAACAACAACAACAACAAAAACCTTTATTAAGACACTATTATTTGTAGGGTAATTTGAGTGGCGATGATTAACTGAGCATGTATTTCGGGTTTTCCTATTTGGCGGAAAGATTGGATGATCTATTGATAGTCTCTGCCAGCAGGTCAGTGAAAAGGTATCGTTGGATTGACTATTTACAAGTGATTGTTTCCTAACTGCTTGCTACAATGAATGTCCATTGGCATCTACAATTTGTCCATCCCAGACCTTATATGCTATGCCATTAATTAATAATTTATTGTCCCTTAGCTTAGCTAGAGTACCTTTTTCGACGAGTTCTCTTCTTTTGACATTCAAAACGCGCCGTTGTTCTCTCATCTTCATGCTATAGTCTTTCGATAGTGATATCTTAGTTCCTCTTAAATTGAGAGCAGCTTTGAATAGAGTTAATCTATCGTTTTGTTCTGGGACTTCAATCAGGATCGGTGCACCAGGTTTTCTGGATAATCGGTGGCATCGCGTGATGTTTATCTTCTCCGTTGTTTGCATATTTTCTTCGATAACCTTCCGTATCCGTTCTCGGCAGTCCTCGTTATTATCTTGTTCTATTCCGTAAAAAATGAGGTTCCTTTCTCTGCTCTTTGCATCCAAGTGTTCAAGCTGGTCTTCTAAGTCTTTTATTTTTTTGGAGTTTTGAGAGAGTGCTGCCTTTGTAACGGCAGAAGATTCCTCTAGTTGTTGCAGTCTTTGGTTTATATTTTCTACTCTATCGTCGATTGCCGAAAGACGGGATTCCAGCCTCTCACCCCAGCTATCCAGCCTTTTGGTGAGTGCATTTATCAGATCTTTGATATCTTTATCCCTATCTAAGCTTGCTTCCAACGTCGTTTGTTTGGACATCTTAGGGCCTGGGTTTTGTTCAATGCCAGCTAATATTAAGAGCATTAAAACTACACATATAAGGTGAAAGTTTCGGAAATATTTTGAGAGTGAAAGATTCACACGTGATAAGCAAATCTTTTTGCCGCCATATGTATCCGGCTTGAAAGTATGTAAATTTGGCTCAGAATTCTTGTCTAATAGACATAAAATTATGATGGTAAGATATATTGGATATGTAGGTTTCATTTCAGATAGATTGAATTTGCACTTTAGTAAAAATAGAGAAAATATTTTAGTCAGACAGTTCACTTACCGAGAGCGACGTTTGCGTGCTGCCTATACGTGCCGCCTCCTAGCGGAGATCTCGTGTCAACTCAAGCGCCAGTAATTACGTCACTGGGAATTTTAACGCCCCTATTATTGGCCGTTTCACTTTTGGTTTTATAGACGTTCAAACGTACCAAATAAGTTGAGCATTCGTACTGGTAAAAAATCTAAAAAAATGTTCACCTGTAGAAGGGTCGTTTAAAACCCGAAAGCTTGTAAACTCGTTAAAATGTAATAAAGAAACCTCGGAGATTTATATTTGATTGATCTAATTGATACAGAGGATTATATTTCTAATAATCTTGTTCCTACCTATTAAAAATGATGGTCTTTATTTCCATATTTCCTATTATTTTATTTTCAAAGCGCTATATCCCGCAAGGGATACTTGCGCCAAACAAGGAGAAAAGTTTATTTACATAAGTTATTTACATTATTCAACGCATGAAAACACTAGTGTGCTGAGAACATGTACGAGAATATGTACTTATGTTTTCCCACGTTACGCAGCGGAGCATGACCTTGCCTGCACGGGTGAGTCAGTTGTTGTTTTGTACTCTGTATGGATGGACATTAAAACATGGTGGCAGCGATAACTGGATAAAATACGAACCCGTATATTGCAAAATATCGATTTTTGTGTACCTTGGAAGATAATTCAACATGGCTCAGATTCAACCTCCAGAAACTTTCGACTTCTCGACTCCCAACGAATGGCCCAAATGGAGGAAGAGATTCGAACGATACCTCGTGGTCAGTGGAATGAAGAAGAAAGAGGAGGCGGACAAGATCGATTTGTTCATGTACTTGATGGGTGACCGCGCGGATGATATATTCAGGACATTCAAGTTCGAAAAGGAGGAAGAGGCAACGAAAATTGATTCCGTCCTCAAGGCGTTCGACAGCCACTTCTGTGTCAGAAAGAATATTATCTACGAACGTGCGAAATTTAATTCAAGAATACAAGAGGATCGGGAGCCAGTGGACGAATTCATCACTTCATTGTACAAATTGGCTGATAGTTGCGAATTTGAGGGTCTTCATGAGCAGTTGATCCGTGACCGAATAGTGGTTGGAGTGAGGGACGAAGCTTTATCTGAAAGAATGCAGTTGGACAGCGAACTGACTTTGGAAAAGGCGGTGAAAATGATTCGACAGCAGGAAGCCGTTCGACAGCAGCAAGTCGACCTGCAGCGTCCCTCAACAAGCCAAAAGGTCAATCAAGTGAAGTTCAACTCGAAGAAACAATCACCGAAACAACAACAGCAGCCTTCGAGGAAGAAGGAGAAGTCAGCCAAAATAAGATCACGATGTCCAAAGTGCGGAGGTTTCACCCACAGGGAAGGACAGGCTTGCCGTGCTGAAGGACAAAAATGTAACCTGTGTTCAAAAACTGGCCATTTTGCAAATTGCTGCCCAGATAAGCAGGCGAAGACTGCGGAAGTCAAAGCTGTTTCTGAACTTGATGAAGAAATTGGTGTACTCTTGGAGGTCTCAGCTGTGGAGGATTCATCTAATCTCGATGATGATGAAGGCGAGTGCAGGAGGCGATGGACAGCAGAAATCCAAGTGAACGGGAAACAGGTGAAGTTTAAGCTCGACTCCCAGGCGGATGTTACATGTGTTCCTCTGTGTCTCTTCAAGAAGATAATGGGACAGCAACGACTAGTGAAAAGTGATATCAACATTAGAGCTGCTGAATTCTCCGAACTTCAGACTGTGGGTATGTTTATATCAACGCTGCGAAATGGCAATTATGAAATCAAGGAGAAGATTTATGTCATTCGTCGTTTGAGTGAACCTCTTCTGAGTCGCCGGGCATGTGAGCTCTTGAACCTGGCGAGGCGGATTGAAGTGGTTGCGACGAGAATTAACCCAATCAAGGAATTCCCTGAAGTATTTGAAGGACTGGGACAGATCGGATACTCTTACGAAATCAAATTGAAACCTGGAGCAAAACCATATGCTGTGCATACTCCTCGACAGGTACCAATACCTTTGATGGAAAAGCTCAAAACAAGATTGGAAGAGCTCGACAAAGACGATATCTTGACGAAGATTTTTGAAGCTCAACAAGAAGATACGACCCTGAAAGCAGTAGTCAACTACCTTGAGCAAGGCTGGCCAGATAAGAAGAAGATGTCACAGGCTCTGCTCTCTTATTGGCATGTCAAGGATGAACTCGGCGTTAAAAATGGACTACTGATGCGTAGCTGTCGTTTTGTTATTCCAGCAAGTATGAAACTGGAGATCCTAGATAAGTTGCACGCTGGGCACTTCGGGATTACAAAAACAAGACTTCGCGCACGTGAGACGGTATGGTGGCCTGGAATTTCGGAAGAGATCACGGAAACGGTCAGAAAGTGCAGTGTCTGTATCCAGGAAGCCGTCTCAAAACATGAACCTTTGATACCAACCAACTTTCCTACACGACCGTGGCAAAAGATTGGAATGGATTTGTTCAAGTTCGAGAATAAGTGGTATCTAGTCGTCATTGACTATTATTCTCGCTTTCCTGAAATGATTCAGCTGGATCGACTCACAGCCAATGTTGTGGTGCGTAGTTGCAAATCCATATTTGCCCGACATGGAATACCAGAAACTGTTGTAAGCGATAATGGGACGCAATTTGGAGCTGCTCGTGATTTTGCAAATTTCGCAAGGCAGTACGGATTCACACATGTCACTTCAAGTCCTCGATTCCCGCAGAGCAATGGGATGGCAGAAGCAGGTGTGAAAATTGCTAAGTTGATCCTCAAGAAAAATCAAGACCCATCGCTTGGACTCCTGGAGTATCGATCGACCCCTTTGGAGAACGGTTACAGCCCTGCTGAGCTTCTCATGGGACGTAAACTCCGAACGACCTTGCCAATTGCACCAGGGAATCTTAATCCAAAGTTGGTGGACTCTCAGACCCTGAAAAGAAAGGAGGGGAGAAGGAGAAAGGATATGAAATCCAGATATGATCGACGCTGCGGAGCTACGGACATGGAGGAGCTATCCGAAGGTGACACGGTTTGGATTACAGATATGCGAACCTGGGGGATTGTAAAGCAGAAGGCATCGACACCAAGGTCATATATGGTTGATACTCCAGTTGGGACTTTACGTCGAAACAGGTTCCATCTACGAAAAGGAGTTACAGTGCAATATCCAGCCGACCCATCGACGCCGACCTTTTCGGGGGAGGAACTGGTTGAAAATGGAAAGACCCCAGTTGTGGATTATCCTCTAACGACTCAGAAGACGGCCAGATAAGAACCCGGAGTGGACGAATTGTTAAACCTGTGGATCGCCTTCATTATTAATTATATTATGCATTTAAAGTTTGTAATGTATATATATATTTCAAATCTTAAAAAGGGGGATGTGCTGAGAACATGTACGAGAATATGTACTTATGTTTTTCCCACGTGACGCAGCGGAGCGTGACCTTGCCTGCACGGGTGAGTCAGTTGTTGTTTTGTACTCTGTATGGATGGACATTAAAACAACTAGAGATCCAGATTTTGTAGATTTCCCTATGTTCTGCTCGAGTAAATGATCCTCGAAAGAATTTTGTTATTGTCTATCAAACATGTTACAGCAATATTTCATCATCATTTAATACCTAAAATAGATAAACTAGTCTCCAAAATCACTTTATTAGGTACCGCTCAACAAGAACAACCTAGTTTATGATAATTGAAACAATGAATAATATGTGAGTTATTCACATATTAAACAAAGGTTAACGCGGGATTAGATCCCGGTTCATGACTGTTGGAATCGAGGGTGTTACCCACTCGTCCACCGACTTATTTTGTTTATAAATTAGTCTGATACTTGGGTAATTTTAATTTTCCTAGTATGAAATATCCCTGTGATAAAAATTTCCTATGATGTATTATTAGCAAACATAAACAATAATATTAGTCTGCTCAGTGTAAACATGATTTTTTGGACATCGCAATTTTTACTTTCAGAAATGATTTCGAAGAGGATGTAGCCAGCAGTGCATTTGCCTTTCACTGTTTGCTAGCATTCTATGATAACCTACATTTGTATAAAATAAATGTGCTGCATTGCAGTTTGAAATTTGACAGACTACAGCAATAAGCAACATTGTTTCAAGGTGTGGCAAACTTCAAACCTGAATTAGGCCCGCTATTGGAATTCAAAGAGGTTTATCCAGGATTTCTGCAATTTTTTTTATCGTTCACCTCCTCTAAGATTGTAGCCTCAACATGAACATTGATCCCAGAAAAGTTGAACACCTTGACAGACCATGACAGGCTTGGAGTCGTTGTTGGAAGAAAGTCTGACACATGTCTCCTCATCAAAGAAAGGCTTGCCCAAAAGCCTCCTCTGATCAGGTCAATAAAAATATTTTCAAGGCGTTTTATGATTTTTTTTTAATTGTCTACTCTCTCTCTCTCTCTCTCGGCCGTGCGGCCACGCGGCGCGCGAGCTCCGCGTTTTCGAGAGATTGAGATGGAGGCGATGGAGATTTCCAATATGTTTTCTAGACTGGCGGAGAGCCAGGATGATGTCAAGGATAATGGTGGTACTCCCACCCAGAAAAAACCTACCAATGCCGAGAAATCGGCGGAAGAAGTTTCTAAGCTATATTTGAAAAATACATTTTTAATCAAGCAAACAAACGGCGACTATGTAAATCAGGCCGCGGAAAAAAAAAAACAAGCCTATGCAAATTGGGCGGAAAGAGTGGAAGCTTCGGAGAAGCAATCTGCTTTGGAATCGGATTGGAAATT
>CP092863.1:90628598-90720639 GCA_030710605.1 Cordylochernes scorpioides | reverse complement strand
ACCAAAACAAAAGGTTATAGAGTCTGGTTGCTGGCAGATAGAAAAGTAATGGAAACCATTCATGTATTTATTGATGAAGCTAAGAAAGGTGTAGATACTTTATTTGGTACTGCTTCTAGAGTACAATATGTTTTTTACCCACAGGATAATAACTACCCTTATGAAAATAATGATAGTGATAACCATAATTTACATACACTTACACCAATAGACATAGCTAAATGGAAAAGACTAGAAATACCTAGAAAGACAGGACCACGAGTAGACGTATACTATTACCCCCCTTCTGGTGATCAAAAATTGAGATCATTAAATGATGTACAAAAATATTGTGAAACACAAAAGCTTGAATTCAATTCTGAAATGTTTTCATTTAGACCACAAAAACCAAATATAAGTGAGGAAAATGAAGTTAAAATAGAAACAAATTGTTTAGAAGATGATTTGTACGAAAGTATTTTTCATGAGGAAATCTATAATGTAGAACTTCCTAAAAACTTTAATGATGTACAACAATCACAGGAAAAAAGGAATTGGATTAAGGCAATGGAAGATGAACTTAAAGTGATGAAAGATAGGAAAGTATGGAAATTAGTAGATCCTCCACCTCAAGGTGTGAAAATATTACGAGGGTGAGTAGAAAAGTAAGGTCTTTTACGAGATAATTTCCGAACGCGCGTTGCTAGGTGAAATCCGACAACACCGCTGCCTTCCTTGGTTCCCCCTCTACCGTCTAGAACAGTGATTCTCAACCAATGTGCCGCGGTAATTTTGTGTGCCGCGAAATTCTAAAAATGTGCCGCCGAATTTTAGTCATATGATTATGTTCACGTTTGTATTGGTTTTTCTTTTTTTCTTTTTCATTTTTTTACTTTTTAAAATAATGAAATTAGCAAATTGAATGTTAGAGATGTATATTACTTATATTTTGCATAGAAATATTGATACATAATTTGAATTTTCTTGCATTCAAGTTAGCAAAAGTGTGCCGCGAAATTCTAAAATTGTGCCGCCAAATTTTCAAATCTTTAAAATAATGCCGCAACAAAAAAAAGGTTGAGAATCACTGGTCTAGAACCTTCCCGGTGATCTTGGGATGCTCAGTCGCTGTCTGGCAGCCGTTCGCGATGGAGCTTCCCCTTAGCTCTCCCGCCAAGTGCGAGTTGCGCTCAGTTATAGGCTTTTTAAATGCGAAAAATAATTCTCCGGTCGAAATTCACCATCAGTTAGTGGAAGTGTATGGTGAGAAGTGCATGGACATCAAAAATGTGCAGAAATGGTGCCCGGAGGTTAACGAGGGTCAGATAAACGTCCATGATGAACAGCGGTCTGGGTGGCGAAATGGTGCACGCAAACCGGCGGATAACCCTTGAAGAGATCGAGGATGGCCTGAATGAAGATTGCAGCCACTTCTCCGTGCACAAGATTGTGTCTGAGACCCTCGGCTACAGAAAGGTGTCCGCCAGGTGGGTCGAAAATTGGCTCAAAGAGGCGGCGGGAGAGTGGCACAACACCGGAATTACAAAGTTGGTTGACAGGATGAAAAAAGTTATTCAGCATCAAGGCGACTATGTAGAAAAATAGCAAAGTGTCCAACCTTTCCAATGATGTATAAAAAGTTGTGATTAAATGTGTTTTTCTATGAAAAAAAAATAGGCGACCTTACTTTTCTGCTCACCCTCGTAGGTAATAAATGGGTATATAGCGTAAAAAGGGATGATAAAAATAATATAAAAAGATATAAAGCTAGGCTTGTAGCACAAGGTTATAGACAGAAATATGGAATAGATTACACTGACATTTTTTCACCAGTTGTAAATTTTTCAATAATTAGATTCCTATTTATAATATTAGTATCTTTGCTAAAATGGAAGCATGTCCAGTTAGATGTTAAATCAGCCTATCTTTATGGAAATTTGAAGGAAAAAATTTACATGCAACAACCTGATGGATTCAAAATAAAAGGTAGTGAAGATAAAGTTTGTCTTTTAGAAAAGACTATTTATGGGTTACATCAGAGTGGAAGAGAATGGAATAAAGAATTGGATTCAATTTTGAATTCAATAGGATTTGAGACCATTAAATGGTGCAATATAAAATGTGTAAAATGTGTATATAAAATGAATAATAGTGTTATCTTGATAGTATATGTTGATGATATCTTGTTATTTGGAATAGAAATATCTGTAATTGGAAAAACTATTCAAATTATTAAAGAAAAGTTAGATATAGAGGAATTAGGAAAGGTCAAATATCTGTTAGGAGTTAACTTTGAAACTACAGACAAGGGCATATACTTACATCAAGAAACATATATAAACAGACTTATAACTAGTTTTACAGATCTACCTAAGACATTGGTAAATTTACCTTTTAAAACAGGGTGCTGGTTACCACCAAAAATTAAGGAATATGAAATTATTGAGACTGAACTCATGAGAAAATACCCATATAGATCAATAATAGGTTGTTTATCTTTCCTTGCAGACAGAAGCCGACCAGATATTTCTTTTTCAGTAAACACAATGGCTCAATTCTGTAATGGATACACATATCAACATTGGAAAATCGTTGTAGATCTAATGAATTATGTCTTTAGGACAAAACATTATAAAATAAACATCAAAAGTTAATAGAGGCATCTTAAATGCATATTCTGGTGCAAACTGGGGAAGTCATTTGACCAATAGACACTCTACAAGTGGATACATACTATATCTAGATGATACCCCATTTACATGGAAATCAAGAAAACAAAAGTGTATTGCATTAAGTTCTATGGAATCCGAATTTATAGCCTTAACTGAAAGTGTAAAAGAAACAATATGGTATTTTAATATATTAAAAGAAATAGATGTACTACCTAATGTGGGAAAACCTATTCAATTTTGTGACAATCAGTCAGCTATATATTTCTGTAAGAATAGTGTAGAAAATATAAAAACCAAGCATATTGATATCAGACTACAATTCATTCGAAAACTTGTTGAGGAGGAAGAATTCACTTTAAAATTTGTTAATAGTAATTTAAACTTAGCTGACTTCTCCCCTAACTAAACCTTTATCCAAAGAGAAACTAAGTCGTTTCATAGAGAAATTGTTTTGGAGATGAACTATCTACAAATTAATTTAAGATTCATCTTCAGACAAGATTGGACCCGAAGCAGGAGGGAGTGTGAAGTCCACTACTTGTACAAGTCGACAAGGGACTCTGCATCATCTGTAAATTCCTTCACTGTGTTGTCCTATCTATCTCATTCTATCGCTTTATAATTTTGTGTAAATATAGCTATCATGTTGTTAATTATGGGAAATGATGGTCATGGGGCCGATTGTTACACCTGATCATCATTTCATTAAATATAAAATGCTATGTTGTTTATAAATTTAATTATTTAAATAGTTTGTATTTTTTAGAATTTAATTGTAAAGACAAATTTTTGTATATATATATATATATATGTAAATTCTTGTGTAAAAATTAATTAATAATAGAGAATTTGCATATGTCTTGTTAGTTAGAAATAATAGTTTGTTCTTTTGGGCAGAGAAGCTAGATGCTCTCAGGTTAGTTTTTCTCTTGTAAATATGTTTATATAATTTCTTAAAAGTCTCTAATTTAACTTTATTGTAAAAATAAATATAATTTCTTCAGAGGGGTACATATGTTTTTGTTAATTAAAAAGAAAGAAAATCTTTGAAAGAGGTGTGTGTGCCATCTGTCCTTCCTTACACCCAACAGCGCGTGATTTTTGAAAATTGACAGGTCTCCAAGCCGAGGGCGACGCTTGCGTTTGCCACAAACTGGGAGAAAATATATTGAGTTTTCAGGATTTTATGAGCAAAGTGTCGAAACTTTTTGATCAGAGTAGTATATACTTACTATATATATATACTCATGTAAACCATTTGGTTTTCGACCACTAGGACCCGGGTTCGATTCCCGCATTGGGCACTTTTTTCTGTTTAAAAAAAAAATGCTCCAATGGCCCCCGATTCTTGCAAAAGTCCAACCCCACCAGCGAGTGCAAGTAACCAAACGGGGCTCTGGCACATTTGTAAGTGCAAAGTCGAACTGCTTTCACATGTGTAGACATGTGGTGCACTTACAGTAAAAAGCAGTCGCTAACTACCCACCATGATTATCATGGCCTGTACCACGTGTACTAGGGATAAGCAAAAAAAAAAAAAACTCATGTATTGATGATAAATCACAATTTGGATTATAGATTATAGCTACAAGAAAATTAGACCTAATCCAAGTAATTTAATAGTGTGTGAGGTTTAGGTAACAGCATTGTTATCATTTATCTGATGATGGCAACAATGTTGTTACAGAAATGTCACACACTATTAATTTATTTGGTTTAGGTCTTATTTTCTTGTATCTATGCTCATGTATCTTTAAACAACCTAAGCCAATTCTATATCAAAAAAATTTATGAAAATTCCAAACTATTATAGACGCGCAAGATTATTTTTGAAATTAAACAATTTCTACTGTCCTTACTGTAATGGAAAATTTTTGAAATTAAACAATTTCTACTGTCCTTACTGTAATGGAAAATTTTTGAAATTAAACAATTTCTACTGCCCTTACTGCAATGGAAAAGTTTTGAAATTAAACAATTTCTACTGTCCTTACTGTAATGGAAAATTTTTGAAATTAAACAATTTCTACTGCCCTTACTGTAATGGAAAAGTTTTGAAATTAAACAATTTCTACTGTCCTTACTGCAATGGAAAAGTTTTGAAATTAAACAATTTCTACTGCCCTTACTGCAATGGAAAAGTTTTGAAATTAAACAATTTCTACTGTCCTTACTGTAATGGAAATTTTTTGAAATTAAACAATTTCTACTGCCCTTACTGTAATGGAAAATTTTTGAAATTAAACAATTTCTACTGCCCTTACTGCAATGGAAAATTTTTGAAATTAAACAATTTCTACTGCCCTTACTGCAATGGAAAAGTTTTGAAATTAAACAATTTCTACTGTCCTTACTGCAATGGAAAATTTTTGAAATTAAACAATTTCTACTATCCTTACTGTAATGGAAAATTTTTGAAATTAAACAATTTCTACTGCCCTTACTGTAATGGAAAATTTTTGAAATTAAACAATTTCTACTGCCCTTACTGCAATGGAAAATTTTTGAAATTAAACAATTTCTACTGCCCTTACTGCAATGGAAAAGTTTTGAAATTAAACAATTTCTACTGTCCTTACTGCAATGGAAAATTTTTGAAATTAAACAATTTCTACTGCCCTTACTGCAATGGAAAAGTATCTATTTCGGGTTACAGCCTACTCCACACTGACGAGCGCCAACAGCGTGAAACCCGTTCGTGGATGGCTTTGCTTGATTTATCAAGAAATTTAGCCTAAGGTCATACCACATTGAAAACACTGGTTCTCGTCTGATCACCGAAGTTAAGCAATGTCGGTCAGTACTTGGGAGGGTGACCACCTGGGAACACCAGGTATAACTGTAGGCTATTACCTTTGAGATAAGAAAGAAGAAGAAGGTCTATTTCAAAAAGAATCTTGGGCGTCTAAAATAATTTTGAATTTCCATAACAGATGGCGCACTAGTACATCATAAACAAATTTATCATAATATATATATTTACCAGGTTCCTGCTGTGGCGCCACTTTATTCTTAAAATGTTTGTGCGGCGTATCCTTCCCTGCGGATATAGCTGCACATCGGTGTGGTGAACACCAAGCTCTGGCTATGGAAGACACACACCTACCTCTTCCATTGGTCAAAGGCCGGAGGATAAGTTCAGTATCACCTGCTGCGGCCTCTCTGTAGCTGGCAATAGGTTTAAACGGATCCCCATCCATTACGTCTTCTGTGTCCTCAGCTGCTTCTTTCCTACAACACCAGCAAAGTTCTCCTTTCAGAGAATAGACACAAAAACTTATACATTATCTATAACTCTCTCCACCTTTGCTGATCCCAAGCCCGGATGAAAAAGGAGGAGAGGGAGCAGTAACAAGCTCACTAAACAACCTGGGCTCAGCTGGCCTGGCTGATAGTACCCTGTAAGGTCTCCTAATCCAGGGATACACACACACATAGTTTTTAAGACCACCAGTCTTATACAGATTCACCACAGGAAAGAAGCATAGATGGAGTTCTTATACTCCAGGCAGCACAGAACCAAACAGCCTCCAGGTCCGATACAAGTCCAGTGGCCACAGTATCCATCCAGCATAAGTTAGCGTATAACTGAAAAGGCGAGTGTGGAATCAGCTGCGTTTTAGTCTTTGATTTCCTCATCCAGGGATACAGGATGAGTCTGTACTCCATTTTAGGAGTGGCTGCACATGACGTCTGTTCCTTAGGTCAGAGGTGATAATTTCATTTTGAGCTAAGTCAGTGGCCTGGCATTGAGTAGTGCTCCCAGTCTTAATGACAAAGGCATTCTACTTCACCCAGCTCTACAAGCTTGATACCCTGATATGATGGAGTGGAGATAAGAAAGAAGAAGACACATCTTTCCTCTCTATATATTTCTGGCTTTAAATAAATTAATTATAATTTTATCAGCGGCCTTTCTACAAGCCACACCAACACGCATGCAACCATCCCACATATATATAAAAATAAATTGTCATCTTCTAATGTTCTTCAAACATATTCTGTTCTTGTTGTTGTTTCTTATCTCCTTGTGTAAAGATTACACGAATTCCATGAGTTCACGATCTCGTGGAATGGGGTATAGAGGAGCAGCTTTGGTTGATCATGGCACCATGATCCAGGCACACTTTGGTGAAAATCTGACTTTACCTGTAATTTGAGGCTGTTCCTAACATGGAAGCCTTTGCTGCCGACTAACATGAGTACAGACACAGCTCCTCCGCATCCCTGGAGTGGGACCCTTGCTGAGGTCTATCAACTGGGTCAGTTAAGTCAGGATTTTTAAAGAGGTCTTTCTCCTCTTTCTAACAATGCTGCTGTTGGTCCACGAGTGGTTATTGGTCAGAGTTATTCTGCTTGTTTCGCAGCTGGCCTTCATATCTGAAGGTTATTCTCCTATCTGCCACCTGGGGACTGTAGCAGTCAGCCTTGCCGAGAGTCTGTTGTTGTTTCTTATCCCCTTGTGTAAAGATTACATGAATTCAATGAGTTCACGATCTCATGGAATGGGGTATAGGGATTCAGCTTTCGTTGATCATGGTACCATGATCCAGGCACACTTTGGTGAAAGTCTGCCTGTAGTTTGAGGCTGTTCCTAACATGGAAGCCTTTGCTGCCAACTCTAACATGAGTACAAACACAGTATCCCTGGAGTGGGAACTTTGCTGAGGTCTATCAACAGTTGAACTCAGGATTTTAAAGGTATTCTTGCTTAAACATATTCTACTTTAGACAAATACAGGAAACTAACCTTTGTTCCCGCAACCTTTGGATGTTTTCCATTTTAGCTTGAAGTATGCTTCGCTCCATCTCCCTCTGGTGTTGGGAGTCCTGGGCCACGCGGGCGTGTAGAGCTTCGTAGCCTGCCAGGATATGGCCGAGCAGCCAATGGTAGCCTTGCTGCAGCCCTAGGTCAAGAGGACCCCCGGCTACCACCGTTGTCTCCTGCACCACACCAGCTCTGGGTCCATTTGCTTCTTAGCACAGCAGTTTTTTTTTTTTGCTTATCCCTAGTACATGTGGTACAGGCCATTATAATCATAGTGGGTAGAAGTAGGTGACTGCTTTTACTGTAAGTACACCACATATCTACACATGTGAAAAGCAGTTCGACTTTTGTACTTACAAATATGTCAGAGTCCCGTTTGGTTACTTGCACTCGCTGGTGGGGTTGGACTTTTGCAAGAATCGGGGGCCATTGGAGCAATTTTTTTTTTTATCAGAAAAAAAGTGGCCAAGGCGGGAATCGAACTCGGGTCGTAGCGGCCGAAAACTAATGGTTTAGACCATTCTCCCACCGACCCCCAGCGCAGCAGTGAGAATGGGAAGCTTGGATTACTGATAAAATTAAAAAGGCATATCCTGACTGTGTTCACATGAACATTTCTAGATGGCAGAGCGCCATCTATATAGTTGAACAAAAATAAACCAAACATTTAAACACAAGGTAATAAGACCAAATCCAAATAAATAAATAGTGTGTGACTTTCAGTAACAGCATTGTTACCATCTTCAGACAAAAGTACTGTATTCAGTAGTGGATTTGTACAAAGCATTCAGTACTTTTGTCTGAAGATGGTAACAACACTGAAACGTCACACACTATTTATTTGGATTTGGTCTTATTACCTTGTGTTTATAATCTATAATCCAAATTTTGCCTCTTATCAAACCAAACATTTATTTAACATTTTATTTCTTTATTTCATTGTGTAAGCTACTTCAAGCACACAAATTTTATTAAAAAAAAAAAAAATAGCCATATCCTGCCCACTAACAGCATTTTTTTTTTTTTTAGATTACAGAGTGTCATCTAGTGGAACAAAAATAAACTAAACATTTATTTAACTTGTTCAGTGATATTTGTTCAACCCAATTTCTTGATAAATCAAGAAAAGCCAACCACGCATTTTGGGCTATTGGCCCTGGTCAACATGGTTGCAGACTGTACCTCTACGGCCGAATGTTTGGTCCCAGAGACTTCCTGTGAAATCAAGAAATGGGTATTTAAGGCCAAGTTTGCGTAAATACATTTTCCATGTGAAAAAAAAATAAAAAAAAAATAGAAAAAAGGTCAGGTGTTGATATTAAAAATAAAGAAGGCATATCCTGACCATGTTCACATGATAAAATTTAATACAGTAGAACTACCTCCTTGTAATTACAGACTCAAAGTGTCCTTTATAGAGAGGTGTCCCCTAGTGCGGGTGTCCTCTCATGGAGGTTCTACTGTATTGGTCATGAAAACTGTCCTTTGTAGAGAGGTGTCCTCTAGCATGAGTGTCCTCTCATGGAGGTTCTACTGTATTGGTCATGAAAACTGTCCTTTTAGAAAGGTGTCCTCTAGTGTGAGTGTCCTCTCATGGAGTTTCTACTGTATTGGTCATGAAAACTGTCCTTTGTAGAAAGGTGTCCTCTAGTGTGGGTGTCCTCTCATGGAGGTTGTTATACTGTATTGGTCATGAAAACTGTCCTTTGTAGAAAGGTGTCCTCTAGTGTGGGTGTCCTCTCATGGAGGTTGTTATACTGTATTTCTAGTGTGAGTGTCCTCTCATGGAGTTTCTACTGTATTGGTCATGAAAACTGTCCTTTATAGAGAAGTGTCCTCTAGCATGGATGTCCTCTAATGGAGGTTCTACTGTATTGGTCATGAAAACTGTCCTTTTAGAAAGGTGTCCTCTAGCATGGATGTCCTCTCATGGAGTATTTTCTACTGTATTTGAAATATTGATGCAAATAATATTATAATTGAGAGTTAAATAAATTTAAAATATTTGCAGAGTTTCTTTATTAAGGTAATTTTTAAAAATGTATTTCTCTGAATCTCTATTGTATCTGTTGTACGCCTTTGCGGAGCCAGTGGCCTGATGAAGTGCGACCGTGCGAAAGCTTGCCTCCCGATACCTTAATGAAGAAACTCTGCAAATATTTTAAATTTATTTAACTTAATAATTTTCTACTGTAAGTAACCAAATACTGGAGCACAACTCACCACCCTGGTGGGACACTGGTGTTGATTCACCAATTTCTCCAAGTCCAGCTGTTTGCAAACTTCCACCTCGTCCATGGCACCGGGGAGGTCCTGCTTGTTCACCAGCCTGAAGTACACCAGGTCTCAACACAGGAGTGCAGCAATACAATCACAGCATGCACAAGGTGGTATTAAGACTAAATCCTTATAAAACTTCTTCTTCTTCTTTCTTATCTCCACTCAATCATATCAGGGTATCAAGTTTGTAAAGCTTGTTGATGGTGTCTGCCGGTGAAGAATAGAGCTCATCAATGGATGAGTTAATACAGTCAATAATGTGGTTTGAGGTTGCAGGTTGACAGTTAGTACATAGAGGGAAAACCTTGCAACCATTCTGGAAAGTTATTGTCTGTAGATGATGGTTGTCAAACAAGCTTGATATCCTGATATGATTGAGTGGAGATAAGAAAGAAGAAGAAGGAAGATTGTCCTTAGATGACCAGACTTAAGTCTGGTCCATATAAATAAATAGATTAGGTCTCATGACCTTGTGTTTATAATCTATGATCCAAATTGTGTGCTCTATCAATAATGACAGCATGCATAAAAGTATAAATTGGAAGACTTCAACAACTTGTGGGCAGTCCATATCTGTAAATATTAAAGGGGAGGTCAGTTGAAGAATGGTCTAAACCATTGGTTTTTGACCACTACAACCCAGGATCGAATCCCGGATTGGGCACTTTTTTCTAATAAAAAAAAAATAGCTCCAATGGCCCCCGATTCTTGCAAAAGTCCAACCCCAACAGCGAGAGCAAGTAAACAAACTGGTCTCTGGCATATTTGTAAGTGAAAAAAGTCAAACTGCTTTTCACATGTGTAGACATGTGGTGTACTTACAGTAAAGGCATTCACAACTTCTACTCACCATGATTATCATGGTCTGTACCATGTGTAATAGGGATAATAATAATGATATTGATTTCTCCTTCAGAATTTGGCAAATTCCCATGTGGTCTTATATATCTCTATATAACCTTGTGTATATTTTCAACCAATTGAAGTAAAATATGAACCACCTCCACATTTTTAAGATAAAACTCTTTTTGGAAGTTGGGTTAAGTTAGTTTTGATTGTGTTGTTGTTGTTCTTTTATCCCCTTGTGTAAAGATTACATGAATTCCATTAGTCCATGCTTCTCGAGCTGATCTCATGGAATGGGGTGTAGGGGTGCAGCTTTGGTTGATCATGGCACCATGGCACACTTTGGTGAAAGTCTGACTTTGCCTATAATACAAGAAAATAAGACCTAATCCAAATAATTTATTAGTGTGTGACGTTTCGGCAACAACATTGTCACCATCATCAGACAAAAAGAATAAATTGTTGCCGAAACTTTACACACTAATAAATTATTTGGATTAGGTCTTATTTTCTTGTATTATAATCTATAATTCAAATTGTGCTTTATCATTTCTGACTTTGCCTGTAATTTGAGGCCGTGCCTAACATGGAAGCCTTTGCTACCGACTCTAACATAAGTACAGACCTCCTTATCCCTGGAGAGGGACCCTTGCTGAGGTCTATCAACCAGGTCAGTTGAACTCAGGATTTTTAAAGAAATCTTTCTCCTCTTTCTAACAATACTGCTGTTGTGTGGTCTGTGACTGCTTATTGGTCAGAGTTATTCTGCTTGTTTCACAGCTGGCCTTCATATCTGAAGGTCGTTCCCCTATCTGCCACCTAGGGACTGTAGCAGTCAGCTCTGCCGAGGGTTTAATATAGTGGCTGATATATACAACCTAACCTCTTTAATAACTCCGCCTTTGTCGGTCCCAAGCCCGGATGAAAAAGGAGGAGGGGGAGCAGTAACAAGCTCACTAAAAAACCTGGGTTCAGCTGGCCCGGCTGATAGTACCCTGTAAGGGCTCCAGGGATACATGATGAGCACCGTTTGTACTCCATGTTAGGAGCGGCTGCACATGGCGTCTGTTCCTCATGTCAGAGGCGGCCATTTCTTTTGGAGCTAAGTCAGTGGCCTGCCACTGAGTAGTGCTCCCAGTCTTAATGACAAAGGCATTCTACTTCACCCAATCATGATGGTTGTCAAACAGACACTATCAAGGATCACAACTTGATACCCTAATATGATTGAGTGGAGATAAGAATAAGGAGAAGATATGAGAAATATAAATAGGTTCTTCATAGAAAACAGTGTCCAATGCAGGATTCTATCCTGGTTCATGGCTGTCAGGAATCGAGGGTTTCAACCATTCATCCACTGATTTTCTTGCTTGATTAGATATTATAAAAAGTACAACAACAACAAAAAGCCTTTATTTAGGGTCACTGACCCTATACAGGATTCACCAGAGGTATGCATAAGAACAAAGCAGTGAGACAAAGGAAACAACGAAATAGACAGAAAAAAAAAGAAACAAGAAAGAGAAAGAGGGAAGCAAGAAAAATAACACAAAAAGAGTAGCAGTAAGAAAGTGAGGAGTGAGTGTCACTTGGCCTTCTTCTGAGATATGGACTTGTGGAAACCATAAAACGCCGTAGCAATATACTTATTCTGGGTCATATTGTCAATTATTGATGGAAGTGAAACACAGAGTTGCCCAGTTTTGAGCATAAGGGTTCTTCTTTCAGAGCAGAGCAATCAAAAATATAGTGAGTGATTTCATTTTTTAGTTTTGAATTACAGAAGGTACAAATCGGGTCCTCACCGCAGAGCATCTTGGTGTGGTTTTCTCTAAACTTCTAACTTGTGCGAGTAGTCTTATAACCGGGAAAGGAAAATCCCCTAAAAGGTATCCCTCCGTCATGAAAGATATGTGAATGTCTTTGTGATATTATAAAAAGTACCTATATATAAATCTGTTAACACAAAGCAATAACGCGCCATCTATACATATAAAATAAAAGGATTTAAAAGCACGAATGTTTCTTTTATACATAAAACAAACTTCTACTGTCCTTACTGCGATGAAAAAATATATTGGGAGGGCTTGGCTCATCAGTGGTGAACCCTCCCAGCGGTTTCGCCAATTTAATCCACCAGACCGCTTCTCAGAGCTCTAATACTGTATTGGTTCATTCTGCTTTTATATGCTACACTGAAGGATGGAATCTTAAAATGGTTTTCAAGTAAACTATGGACATAAGCTTATAGGACAGTAGAATTACATTCAAATATTTGCTTCGAGCAATGCTCTTCAGCAAACTATAAAGACAAGGCCAGTTAGGAATAAATTAACACAAAGCAATAACGCGCCATCTATACATATAATATAAAAGGATTTAAAAGCACGAATGTTTCTTTTATACATAAAACGTTATATGTATAGATGGCGCGTTATTGCTTTGTGTTAATTTATTCCTAACTGGCCTTGTCTTTATAGTTTGCTGAAGAGCATTGCTCGAAGCAAATATTTGAATGTAATTCTACTGTCCTATAAGCTTATGTCCATAGTTTACTTAAAAACCATTTCTAAGATTCCATCCTTCAGTGTAGCATATAAAAAGCAGAATGAACCAATACAGTATTAGAGCTCTGAGAAGCGGTCTGGTGAATTAAATTGGCGAAACCGCTGGGAGGGTTCACCACTGATGAGCCAAGCCCACCCAATATATTTTTTCATCGCAGTAAGGACAGTAGAAGTTCGTTTTATGTATAAAAGAAACATTCGCGCTTTTAAATCCTTTTATTTTATATATAAATCTGTATATTAAATAAATGTTACTTACAGTAAGATAGGCTTGCCTTGAATACGAGGATCTTGGATCACATCAGCGAACACATTCTTACATTCGTCCATTCGCTGTGAATCAGATGAATCCACCACAAATATTAATCCATAGGCATATGAATAATAATTATTCCAAATTCCACGGATTTTACTTCCTCCACCAAGGTCATACAGCGTGACTGCATGGTATTGATCTTTAAGAGTATAATTTGAAAATCCAATAGTTGGGACAACATCCTCTGTGTTTTCTAAACAGAAATCAACAACAATAGTAATGATGATTTTAAATATCAAAAGTAGAATAGCATTACCTTTATTTAGTAGTTTTGCTGCACAAGTTTTTCCAGAATTATCTAGTCCAATTAGAAGCAAAGTAATTTCCCTAAAAACAAACAAAAAAATTATTAAAATTGTAAGCAACTAAAATCGGGTTACTATTTTCAAATTTATCCTAAATATACTAACCTTTTGATTTCATAACGGCAACAGGAAAATGCCGTTCCCATAATTTAAAGAAACTACATTATATTAATTTATGTTTTGTTCATAATTTGGTATTTTTCGGTTAATTGTTTACTTGTGTTCCTGCATTACTCATTTACTGCAATATAAACACAAAATTTACAACTTAATGTCAGTCTTTATTTTTGTTTACAGTTTGAAATTCATAGAAGTCCCGCATGCGTACCAAGTTCCAAACTAATTAGCTGGAATTTTTAAATAAAAATATAAAACAATTCTTTAAACTAATAAAACGGTATTTCTGATACAATTGTCTTAAATTAAGTTTGAGAAAAATATTTTCTAATTTCGAAAATATTTAATTTTAATACTCTGTGTAAATATATAATGAACTCTACGATTAAACAATCTTATTCCTTCCAGCAGATATTTGTTTATATTTCTCGGCGAATTAAGGCGTGCGGTTGAAATAACAAATCTTTTTTTAAAAATGGATATAACATCAGATTATATTAAAGAGAAGCTTGAAAAAGAGCTAGATGCTAAAGCTGAAATTGAAGACTTATCTGATGGTTGTGGATTAAAATACAAAGCGTTAATCGTCAGTTCCAAATTTGAAGGTAAATCCTTACTAGAAAGACAAAGATTGGTTAATAAGATTCTGGGCGAGGAGTTAAAGATCATCCATGCCTTTACCCAGAGAACCCTTACTCCTGCTGAAGCACAAAAACGAGCATAAAACTTTCCAATCATATTTAACAATGTTTTGAAATATCATCAAATGTTCCAATAAAATGTTTGACTTTTTTGTGTGTTTTTTTAAATTCTCAATTATATTTAATATGGTACTAAAAATATATTTGAACACAATATTATTAGTAATGGCTAATTTTGCCATGTTTTATTAACCCCAAAGGTAAAAAACGCATTGCAATTGGCTATTAAAAGCTTATTAGAATGATATCAAGACAATATTCTATCCTTCTCAATAGAAAGAATAAGAGTATGTTGAACTTTTTACTGTTTAAAAAAAAAATTAGGTTTTACAATCTATTATCCAACCTTTGTATGTATGAAAAATAATTTTTGGTATCAAAAGATATTTTGTTTGAGTCAAAAGTCAAATTGAGTTCAACTGACCATACATCTTTCATATTTGTTCTTTAAAAGAAGGTTAGAAGTTTGCATTTATTGAAAGCTCTGCTCATTACACTGGTGAAAAAAATTCAATTGACAGATTTTGTTTCTCCAATATATATAAAAGTATAATTTTAAAAATGTTAATATTACCAAATAATAAAACTAGATTCAACAAATATAAATGTTACACACTTTATTTCTCTTTTAAAATTAGGAAAACAAATTACATATGGCTACATTTAAGGTTCATGAATTATTCTTCTTTCTTATCTCCACTCAATCATATCAGGGTATCAAGCTTGTAGAGCTTGTTGATGGTGTCTGCTGGGGAAGAGTAGAGCAGTGACAACCATCATGACTGGGTGAAGTAGAATGCGTCTACCTTTGTCATTAAGACTGGGAGCACTACTCAGTGGCAAAGGCCGACTTAGCTCCAAAAGAAATGGCCGCCTCTGACATGAGGAACAGACGCCATGTGCAGCCACTCCTAACATGGAGTACAAACACTGCTCATTCGGGAACCCTGGAGCCCTTACAGGGTACTATCAGCCAGGCCAGCTGAACCCAGGTTTTTTAGTGAGCTTGTTATTGCTCCCCCCTCCTCCTTTTTCATCCGGGCTTGGGACCGGCAAAGGTGGAGTTAAAAAACATTCATGGCCAAGGTGAAGAATGAGGTTGAAGAGAAAAGCAGCCTGTTTATAGGTAGATGTTATTGTGTAAGTATTTCTTATGGAGAGTCACATGATTGAGATAGGGGAAGATTGTCTAAGAAGATGATATGGTGCAATTAGGATCTATTGATTAGAAACACAAGGTTATTATTATTATCTTTAGTACATGTGGTACAGGCCATGATAATCATGGTGGGGAGTTAGTGACTACTTTTACTATAAGTGTACCACATGTCTACACATGTGAAAAGCAGTTGTACTTTTGTATTTACAAATGTGCCAGAACCCTGTTTGGTTACTTGCACTCACTGGTGGGGTTGGACTTTTGCAAGAATCGGTGGCTAATGGAGCATTTTTTTTTTTTTTTTAATTAGAAAAAAAGTGCCCAATGCTGGATTTGAACCCGGGTCGTAGCGGTCGAAAACCAACGGTTTAGACCACCCTTCCACCCATTTCCATCCCTATAAACACAAGATAATTAGACCAAATCTCCAAATAAATTGATGGTGTGTGATGTTTCAGTAACATAATTGTTACTTTTGCACCTGCAACACCAAAACACATTATTGACTGTATTGACTCAACTATTGATGAGCTCTACTCAGCATCCCCAGCAGACACCATCAAAAAGCTTTACAAACTTGATACTCTGATATGATTGAGTGGAGATAAGAAAGAAGAAGAGAGAGTTTTTTTTTTGTCTTGTCCCAGGTCTGGAGTCTAGACCAGATCCTGAAGGCCTCTTTATCACCTTGATGACCACAGCTGGTGTAGGTGTCTGTTGCCCGATCTGATGTGTTCTGGGCTCGCTGGAGAATCCTGACATTTGGTGAAATTCAGTTTTGGATCCACTTGTGAAAATCATTGGACGTAGATGGCCTGTTCTAAGACAGCATGGTGAAGTCTGATCTGTTAAGTTGCGAGTTCAGGAGGGGAGTTTTCCCATCGAACCAGCGGATGTTATTTTGCCAATCTTGATTAAATTTGATTTTCAGTCTGTTAGAGTGATCATTTGCTGTTGGAAGGGTTGAGGATATTTTTGGGTTATTTTCTTTAGATTCTCCTGCGTTGTTACTGAAGCCTCATACTATTTATTTGAGGGGGTCGATGGAAGGATGGTCTAAGCCGTTGGTTTTCGACCTATACGACCCGGGGTCGATTCTCGCATTGGGCACTTTTTCCTGTTTAAAAAAAAAAATGCTCCAATGGCCCCCGATTCTTGCAAAAGTCCAACCCCACCAGCGAGTGCAAGTAACCAAAAGGGGCTCTGGCACATTTGTAAGTGCAAAGTCGAACTACTTTTCACATGTGGTGCACCTTCAGTAAAAAGCAATTGCCTACTTCTACCCACCATGATTATCATGGCCAGTACCACGTGTACTAGGGATAAGTAAAAAAACTATTTATTTGGATTTGGTCTTGTTACCTTGTGTCCGTAAGAAGAATTTGCATTTCCAGCTTCTTGGGTGACATCTCAAATTTATTTTATTAGTATCCCATTGTATGATAAAGCACAATTTGGATTATAGAGGATGGCTACAAGGGAATAAGACCTAATCCAAATAAATAAATAGTGTGTGACGTTTCAGTAACAGCGTTGTTACCATCTTCAGATAAAAGTACTGAATAAGAAAAAAATATCACAGAATGACACTACTTGATGACAGTAACTATTTAAGAACATCCTCTGTGATTATTTTTTCTCATTTATTCTTTTGTCTGATGATGGTAAAAGCGCTGTTATCGAAACATCACAAAGTTCTGACTGTTTGTCCTACATAGTATTGGTCACATTTCGCTTCATAAGTTTAACCTACACTTTTTGGTGTTCTTGTGTTTATTGATATATTGAAAAATATGGTTTCCATGCAATTTTTTTTTTTTCCATATTTTTTTAATATACAGTTAAACCTGTCTATAGCGCCCCCTCTTGGGACTCACCAAAATAGGGTGCTATAGACAGGTCACTTTTAATGTAAATCGCATCATACTACGTATTTAAAATCGGGCGCTATAGAGAGGTTTAACTGTATTAGTAAAATTTCTTGCAAAATTTTGGTTTATAAATGGTAATGTGAATTATTTGATTTCATGTTTCTTGCACTTTAGATTTTGAATTAAAGTATTATTCTCATGATAAAGCACAATTTGGATAATATATTATAATAAAAGAAAAATAAGACCTAATCCAAATAATTTATTAGTGTGTGACGTTTCGGCAACAACATTGTCACCATCATCAGACAAAAGAATAAATGAGAAAACATGTTAGCACAACAATTAAAAATCTATCAATATTTTAATGAAAATGAAATTGTTAACTCTTATGAATTCAAAGAAGATATTATTGACATGAAGCTAAATGGAAATCAAAGAATTATATCTTTAGATGTTGAATCCATGTTTACACATCAATCCCTATACCCACAATTATGGATGCATTAAACCATGTGATTAAAGAATCAAAAATAAATAATTTGCCAAAATCTGAATTTTTAATTGGAATAGAATTTTGTTTGAAAACAACATACTTTATTTATGATGACCAAATATATCTCCAAATGAAAGGTGCAACAATGGGTAGTCCAATATCACCAAACGCAGCTTGTATTACTATAGGCCAATTAGAAATAAAAGCTCTAAATTCACTTAAAAATGATGTTTATTATTTTAAAAGATATGTGGATGACTCCATTTTATTTATTAATCAAGGAAGTGAACAAAAAATTTTGGATACTTTCAACAATTTATTACCTGATATCAATTACTCTATGGAAGTAGATAACAACAAATCAATTAATTTCCTGGACATGAACTTATCATACAGTAATAACAATATTACAACCTCTATATACAAAAAACCAACACATACAGGAACTTATTGGAACTTGAGCTCACAGCACCACTTCAGCCAAAAAGTAGGATTAGTAAAAGCTCTTATATATAGAGCTTTTACACTCATTAATGATACATCTAAAAGAAATATAGAAATTAACAACATCAAAAAAGAACTAATCAATGAAGATTTTCCCATCAAATTGATAAATAGAATAATAGAAGACATGAACCAAAAATATGAGAATAATACTTTAATTCAAAATCTAAAGTGCAAAAACAAAGAAGCCAAATTTATCTCATTGCCATTTATAAACCAAAAGTTTGCAAGAAATTTTACTAATATATTCAAAAAGTATGGAAAAATAAACATTGCATGGAAACCATGTAACCCTATCTCACAATACCTAAACCAGCACAAGAACACCCAATTAACAGAAAGAGCAGGTTTGATCTATGAAGTTAAGTGTGAGAAGTGTGATCAAAGATATGTGGGACAGACATCCAGAACATTAAAAGAAAGGATGGAAAACCATAAATATGCTCTGAAGTGGGATAGAATTCAAAATTCTGCTCTTGTAGAACACAGAAGGGACACAGGACACAATAAATTCAATTTAGAAAACCCAAGAACACTGGACTATGAAAAAAATTATTACAAAAGACAGTTCAAAGAAGCCTTTTTCATCCAAAAGACATGTGCTTCAATTAATAGAATGGAAGAAAGGGGAAATATAAATGATATTTACAGATATGCCTTTAATTATATTTAAAAAAAAAAAATCCACTTTTAATTCTAAGAAGAATATTTCAAGTTGACTTAAAAACTATTTTCCTTATCTGTTATCTTGTTTAAAACACTTGATAACAGGACTATATAAGAACTTGCTGTAACATGTTTTCGTATTTATTATTCTCATATTTTTGGTTCATGTCTTCTATTATTCTATTTATCAATTTGATGGGAAAAAATCTTTATTGATTAGTTCTTTTTTGATGTTGTTAATTTCTATATTTCTTTTAACTCAAAGGTAGTACAACCAAATTCAAATAAATAAATAGTGTGTGACGTTTCGGTAACAGAGTTGTTACCATCTACAGACAAAAGTATTGAATGATGGTAACAATGCTGTTACTGAAACATCACACACTATTTATTTATTTGGATTTGGTCTTATTACCTTTGTGTTTATAATCTACTAGACGAATGGCCCGGGCAACGCCCGGGTTTTACCCGAGTGCGTATATATTTTAAAAACGTTTTAATTCAAATACTATTCGTTACAATTATAAATTGGCGCCATGGATGTCATTCTTGTGAAACGCCCGTTCCAAACTGTGTGTTTTTAAAATGTTTTAATTAAAATACTATTCGTTACAATTATAAATTGGCGCCGTGGATGTCTCTCTTGTGAAACTTCCCGCCCCAAACTGTGTGGGTCTTGAAAATATAAAAATAAAAATGTGAAAAAATTTTATGTAAAAAAGATTAAATAATTGTGCAAAACGGTATAATATATATATAACGAATGACCCGGGCAACGCCCGTGTTTTACCCGATTGAATGTTTTTATTCAAATACTATTTGTTACAATTATAAATTGGAGCAGTGGATGTCACTCTTGTGAAACGTCCCGCTCCAAACTTTACATGTACATTAGGTCACCTGGTATTACCCCTCATTTTCACCGCTAGAGGCGCGAGCGAATTGACTTTTTGTAAATACAGTCGAACCTCTTTAATTCAACACCCCAAGGGATCAGAGCTTTCGGTTGAATTAAAGGAAGTGTTGATTTAAAGTTAGATGATTAGCTTATCATCTAACTCGCTAAAATAATATTTTTTTAAACTAGCTTTGTAATATAAATTGAGCATATTAATTAAAACCATTTTTGTGTGTACTTTTTTGTATTATTTTTTTATTTTCATGATTAACTTTAGTATCAGGGACAAAATGGCAATAATATTTTAATACATATTTTTGAAACATAAATAATTACAAATAATATTTTATTCTAATTGATGAATATAGCAGTTGAAAGGAAATAAATATGAAAAATAAAAAGAAAATTTAGAAATAATATTTTAAAATAATCATGAAGATCTTTTTAAAAATTCCTTTATAGATGTCTGTTTTTGCACTGAAATCCTATTCAGGAAGTATTCCAGATGGTCTATTAAAAAAAAAACATGCATGTCTTTCTTCCTCTGTAATGTGTTTTAAATAACAAAGAGTTTTTATTTTATTAAAGACATCCACTGCTGCTGCAGGTGTTATTGATTTTGTGTTTAAATCTTTTATAATAACATGGGGGGGGGGGGGGGGGGGGGGGTCGGTGGAAGGCTGGTTAAACTGTTTGGTTTTCGACCACTAGGACCCGGGTTCGATTCCCGCATTGGACACTTTTTTCTGTTTAAAGAAAAAAAAATGCTCCAATGGCCCCCAATTCTTGCAAAAGTCCAACCCCACCAGCGAGTGCAAGTAACCAAAAGGGGCTCTGGCATTAGTAAGTGCAAAGTCGAACTGCTTTTCACATGTGTAGACATGTGGTGCACTTACAGTAAAAGCAGTCGCTAACTACCCACCATGATTATCATGGCCTGTACCACGTGTACTAGGGATAAGCAAAAAAAAAAAAAATAATAATAATAATAATAACATGGAAATGGAATATTGAAATAAAATGTTACCATAATCATTGTGGCTACATTTTATGAAGATTTATTTATTTGAAAGGAAATTATTTGTAAATTTTAAAATAACTAAAATATTTCAATGCTGAAAATTAAAAAGAAAATAATATTATTAATTGGTGCATGATTCCTAAATTCCAGGGTAAAAAAATAAACAACACTCGCGACATTGCGCAACGGCACTGCAGTGTGAAACTTAAACTAACAGAAACCAAAAGTGCGCAGGCGTGATCCTATCGTCGCCCGCCGATCGTCGTTTAGCGGTAAAGTTGTATGTAAAAAGCCATTCAACTGTCGAAATTTGAATTTTAAAATGGTGGAATTGTTGTATTATCGATACTGTCGAATTAAGGTTTGTTATTTGATAGGCCGGAGGTCGGGACATCTGAATATGGTCGAATTAAGGTAGAATGTCGAATTTGCGTGTGTCGAATTAATGAGGTTATACTGTATTTTGCTATACTCTGTACACTTCCCTCTTTTGTTTATCACTCATAGTTTGTTCTTGCCTGAAATAAATTGTTGTCTCATCCCGAAGTTGGTCTTCCCTAATTTTCTACGTGCTAATGTTATTTTTTGGTTTGATATTTTAGAGTTAAGAATGCCTCATTGTTCTTTTCAGAGAAGAGTTTTTCATTAATAAAATTATTATTTTTTTGTATTGGCACAATTGTGAAGAAAAGGTTGGTAAATGTTTCACAAAACAATGATGAAGTGTTTGGTATGAAAAATTTCACAGTGATGATTCGTTTGTGGGCTGTTGCAAGGATTTTAGTCAGATCACTAATATCAGAAAGGAGAGGGTAGAAGTCTCCTTCAAACTAACTTTATTTAAAACATGTTAAGAGGACAGAGGAAAATACCAAACTGGTCAGTAGACCAGGCTGCGCACTAATTCCTTATCGCCAGGTGGCGCTGCTGGCAGGGGAGGGCCTTTGATTGCTGTCCCCTGGTCCGTCGTCTGGCCGACGTCCCGAAATGAATCTCAATTATTCAACATTCCCTCTCACCTGTTTTCCTCTAGACACACAATAGGAAAACAATAATAAGCAAGGTTGGGCATACAAACTGTTCTTCCCAATCTAGTCTGAATATTTGCAGTTTTCTCTTTATCGTTCAGCAAACGTGAAGAAGCTGCTGTTGATGATATTTCCAAGGGATATATTTTCTGAATAGGTCTTAGGAAGGTTCCTACTGAGGTTCTCACCTTCACTAATCTATTCACTCCATCTCTTCCAAATAATATCTCCTCGATCACTGCTAATGGCCAGAAGTTACGCTTTTTATTGTCCATACCAACAAGGACAACATCCCCAGCCTGGAGTTTTGGATTGTAAATGCGTCTGTTTCTCTGGACCAGGAGGGACGAATATTCCTTCCTGAATCGTGATTTCAACTCGACCCTCAGCTTATTCAATTAGCGAAATTTCGGTGTCGTTCGATTAGGTCCCATTTTCTGGCACATCTTCAACATGGAAGGTGATATTGTCACAAGATCATTCGGATCGTCGCTGACATAAGTCATGACATTCATCACTGCCTCTGCATGACACAGCAGGGTCATCAATTGTTGATATGACAATTTTGATGTTCCGAGCATTCTTTTTAGTATATCTTTGAGGAAACGAATCAATCTCTCCCACCATCCACCCTACCAGGCAGCAGTAGGTGGGATGAATTTCCATTCAATACACTTCACTTTCCCGTCGTTAGAAACGCGTTCCCAGTCAATTTGTTTAAAAGAAGTTATTGGCTCCTACAAAATTCGTTCTGTTATCGCTGAAGATGGTGGATGGACGTCCTCGTCTCTTGATGAATCTCTCCAGGGCCATTAGGAAATCTTCTGTGCTGATATATATTACCAGTTCCAAATATACACAGCGGTACACAGCACAGGTGAAGAGAACAACCCAGGTCTTGGTCCGATCTTTCAGATAGAGCAGGCCTGCCAGATCAATCCCTACCACCTCGAATACCTTGACAAATACTTAGTGACATATTTTCAACACATGGCAAAATGCACAGTCCGCACTAATTAACTGACAACCATGATGATATTAAAAATAATTAGATTATGCTATGAACAGTGAATATGTACATGGTGGCGTCTCTATCACCATTACAGAGTTTCGGGTCTTCAGCAACACCACGCATTTCGCAATCTACAAAGAAAACGTAGATCACATGCTTCGCTGCTGAGGAGATGGTGATGGCGTGGTTCTCGAGACCCACCGCGACGATCCAGGACTGCAGTTCCGGCGGCCGCCTGATGATGGAGAACACCTCTCGGATGAGAGGGCGAACGGCGCTAAAGGACCAGTAGCGGTGGGCCAGCGACAGGCCACTGAAGCTGCAGGCGAATATAGACAGACTGGCTTGATGCCGGGTGCCCCGGATGAGGCAGGCCCAGCCACAGAGCGATGTCCACTCATGGCCCCCGAAGGAGCAGCGACGGCGGTATGAGAAAGGCACGCTGGTGGATGGCACGTCGACGACAGGCGTCCAGCGCTGTAGATACCATGAGTTGGAAATGGCGGCCAGACGGGGACGCTCCAGCATGCGACGCACAGTGCATGTGCATATAAGCAGGAACTGCGTGTCTGTCCCGCATAGCTTCCTCCAAAGTCTCTCCTTGTATACACTGCGCTCGTTGTACGCCACCATATGTTGGCAAAATGCTCCAAAAGCAGCTGCATCGTCACAGGTGCTTCTTGTAAGCCTGGTGATGATCGGCGGAGCAAGTCCCGCCAGGTCGCATACGCGCACTCCTCTCCACATTGAGGATGCTCGAAACTATGGCGTCTCCAGAAACCTGCAGGCACCGACGAGAGGCAGGTTCAGTAGGATGGTAGTGGGCACCACCCGGTAGTTCAGGCCCAGGATGGAGGAGGCCTGCTTTCACATATCCATCAGCCAACGGCGAATGGCCAGGAACTCGAGAACAAGGGAGCCATCCAGACTTCGGACCCTGTGTGCCATGAGTAGGCGTTGTTTCCTCCAGCTCTGCGTGCAGTTTGAGCACCCTTAGAGCAAGCGAGCTCGAGTTGGATTCTGATGTCCCAGGGCGCCACCGACGGACACAGAACGTGCTAGTAGACCTCCAGCCAGGCGGCGCGATGGCAGGATCCATAGACGAATCGTGTCAGCCTGGCCTGTAATTTGGCGATAGTGGCATCGTCAGGCAGGTAGCCGTGCAGATGGTGGAGCACCATCGCCAGTACCAGCTAGTTAGCCGCTCTCGCTCATCCGACCAAGGAGAAGCCATGGACATATGGTGACCATCTGAAGATAGCCCTTTCCAGGATGCACATCAGGTGAATTTAATGGACCGATGTTACATGATTTGAAGATATTTCGCAGTCCATGATGGAAATGCCTATAACAAGATTTCCAGCCCAGAGTCGGAACGGTCCCTCCAGGCGCCGCACCACAATCCCTTACTCTTGGTGAAGTTCACGCATCTTCCTGACGCACGCCGGAATTCGTCCAAGATGATCTTGACTTTCTCAAACTGCCATTACTCGCGGATCAGCAGGAGAATATCATCGGCGTACGCCAGGACGTTCCCTCTTCCAAGAACTCTCTCCAGGTGGCGCAGGAGGGGACCGGTGAAGATGAAGAAAAGGGCTGAACTGCAGGCACAATCCTGCCGAAGCCCTTTGCGCATTCTGAATGGACGGGTGAAGTTTCCATCGACCTTGATAGTAGCATCGGCCTCCGCGTAGAGCAGGTGGAGCCATTCCAGGAAGGGCGGAGGCAGGCCGATGGAGCGCAGCTGGGCGGCCAGGAACTCTCGGTCCACATTGTCAAAGGCAGACTGCAGGTCGGTGGGGATGACTGCCAGCGGTGACTTGTTCTTGACGGCCAGGGCCACCTCGTCAAACAAGCAAACGACATTCCAGGAAGGATATCTCCCCATAACGGCGTACGTTATCATTTAATGGACATAATCTAACAACTGAACGATGAAACTATCCTTAGGCCCCTATATAACCGAGGGACGACCATTAATGATGTCGCGTTCCTGTACCCCCATCTTAGGAAGAATTTCCTCGCGGATACCTTACCTAAACACAAGATTATTCTTGTCAAGTTCCTCAACACAGTCATCGCTGGGGACTCGGATTCCATAACTCGCAAGTCTGAACTCAAGACGATTCTAAGCTCCTGATAGGATCCAGATGTACCTTCGGAGAAGACCTCGTCTGTGTATATATTTTCTCTACTATTTTAAACTCTGTAAACTATCTCTTGACCGTTGACTAGATGTCAATAAACTGTTGTCAATTGTCATAACGGCGTACGTCTGGCATTCTGGCACAACGCAAACGAACCTGAAGAATACGCTGACGATTCTGTAATCAGCCATAAGTAGAGATATGGGCTGATAACCGCTATGATTTACAACAACAACAACAAAAGCCTTTATTGAGGACCTCTCGTCCTATAAAGGATTCGCCAGTTTACAGAGTAATTGAAGAGAAGAGAACTAAGAATACAGGGAGAAACCTAGGTATAGTATAGTATTTTCTACACTGTGACTATATACAACAGCAGCAACAAGCCTTTTACTGGAATCAAAGTCCCATACAGGATTCGTCATTCTAATCCTGACAAAGATTATTTACATATAATTATTTACATCAATTAGATTATGTATATAGCTTCCTCTTCTCTTCAGCCGTCTAACCGCTATGATTTATAAAACCGCAAAGTTGTTTAGCATGATTCAACACTAACATATAAAGATTCCAAAATAATAAATTCAACATCATTGTTTGTTTACATCAAGGTTTGGAATCACCGTTGTAAATGAAGAGTAATCGTTGTGAATAATATGTTATCTGAATGAACTCTTTTTTGTATTGATTGTGTGTACTTTTATATCTATAAAACAAAAGGATTTAAAAGCGCGAATGTTTCTTTTATACATAAAACGAACTTCTACTGTCCTTACTGCGATGAAAAAAAATATATTGGGAGGGCTTGGCTCATCAGTGGTGAACCCTCCCAGCGGTTTCGCCAATTTAATCCACCAGACCGCTTCTCAGAGCTCTAATACTGCATTGGATCATTCTGCTTTTATATGCTACACTGAAGGATGGAATCTTAGAAATGGTTTTCAAGTAAACTATGGACATAAGCTTATAGGACAGTAGAATTACATTCAAATATTTGCTACGAGCAATGCTCTTCAGCAAACTATAAATACAAGGCCATTAGGAATAAATTAACACATAGCAATAACGCGCCATCTATACATATAAAACAAAAGGATTTAAAAGCGCGAATGTTTCTTTTATACATAAAACGAACTTCTACTGTCCTTACTGCGATGAAAAAATATATTGGGAGGGCTTGGCTCATCAGTGGTGAACCCTCCCAGCGGTTTCGCCATTTTAATCCACCAGACCGCTTCTCAGAGCTCTAATACTGCATTGGATCATTCTGCTTTTATATGCTACACTGAAGGATGGAATCTTAGAAATGGTTTTCAAGTAAACTATGGACATAAGCTTATAGGACAGTAGAATTACATTCAAATATTTGCTACGAGCAATGCTCTTCAGCAAACTATAAATACAAGGCCATTAGGAATAAATTAACACATAGCAATAACGCGCCATCTATACATATAAAACAAAAGGATTTAAAAGCGCGAATGTTTCTTTTATACATAAAACGAACTTCTACTGTCCTTACTGCGATGAAAAAATATATTGGGAGGGCTTGGCTCATCAGTGGTGAACCCTCCCAGCGGTTTCGCCAATTTAATCCACCAGACCGCTTCTCAGAGCTCTAATACTGCATTGGATCATTCTGCTTTTATATGCTACACTGAAGGATGGAATCTTAGAAATGGTTTTCAAGTAAACTATGGACATAAGCTTATAGGACAGTAGAATTCACACACACACACACAAAAGCCTTTATTAAGACACACAGGTCTTACAGAGGATTCTCCTTGGGGTTACAAAACGGAGAAACCTATGAAAGTGGGAAATAAAAAATGGAGAAAGATTATATACATTTGGTAAATATATGCAGATTATAAGAAAGAATAAAAAATAAGAAGAATAAAAAAATCAAAAAAAAAAATTTTTGGAAATATGGATGGGAGAAGTGGAGAGCGAAAAGAGGAAAGAAAACAGGTATTTACATATGGAACAAGACAATTTAAGCTCTTCTGCTCACACAGCACAGGTGGGCCATGTGGACAGTAGAATTACATTCAAATATTTGCTACGAGCAATGCTCTTCAGCAAACTATAAATACAAGGCCATTAGGAATAAATTAACACATAGCAATAACGCGCCATCTATACATATAAAACAAAAGGATTTAAAAGCGCGAATGTTTCTTTTATACATAAAACGAACTTCTACTGTCCTTACTGCGATGAAAAAATATATTGGGAGGGCTTGGCTCATCAGTGGTGAACCCTCCCAGCGGTTTCGCCAATTTAATCCACCAGACCGCTTCTCAGAGCTCTAATACTGCATTGGATCATTCTGCTTTTATATGCTACACTGAAGGATGGAATCTTAGAAATGGTTTTCAAGTAAACTATGGACATAAGCTTATATATCAGTGTAGCATATAAAAGCAGAATGATCCAATGCAGTATTAGAGCTCTGAGAAGCGGTCTGGTGGATTAAATTGGCGAAACCGCTGGGAGGGTTCACCACTGATGAGCCAAGCTCTCCCAATATATTTTTTCATCGCAGTAAGGACAGTAGAAGTTCGTTTTATGTATAAAAGAAACATTCGCGCTTTTAAATCCTTTTGTTTTATATGTATAGATGGCGCGTTATTGCTATGTGTTACTTTTATATCTGTTATTTGATTTTATATGATCAATTTTGGTTTGTAAAATGATGTAATTTTTTTTATATACAAAGCTTTTATCAATATTTGGTATGTCTTCCTTTGGCACGTATACAAGCAGCCATACATTCTGGATTCTTGTGGAATGTTAGATCTAGCCATGTCAATGTTTACTGAAAGTGTAGAGATTGCCAAATTTTCCTCTCCATCATGTATCATACATGCTCAATCGGGAAATATTTGGGGGAACGTGCGAAGTTTCTCGTAGAAACTTCTGTATTGACAATTACCTAGAAAATAGGGGGAGTAAAATAGAAAATAAAATGTTTATAAAAATATTCGAAAAAACCTAACGCAATACAAAAAACAGAACAAAAGTAAATTTGTACTTGGATCAGGTAGATAAATTAAGAAAAAAAAGACATTTCCTGATTGTGTAAATTAAAGTTGCTGATGGCTTGCGCCATCTATCGGAATAAATATCAATTAATCGTTGATTTTTAATTATTTCAGATTTGGCCAAATACCGTTTCTTGATTAATCAAGAAAAGCCTACCACGTACGATGAAATTTATGAATAATTAAAAATCAACGGTTAGTTGATATTTATTCCGATAGATGGTGCAAGCCATCAGCAACTTTCAGTTGCACAATAAGTAGATGCCTTTTTCATAATGTATGCACCTTATCCCAGTACAATATCACATTTGTACTATTTTTTCATATTGTGTAAGGTTTTCTGAATATTTTTATAAAGTAAATCGTAAATTTTCTTATATCTAAAATAAAAATGTTCATTAAAAAATTGAGGGGTTTGTTAACCGACACATGGATGCCACTGAAATACCGCTACTCAGTGGATCGAATAGCCCATCAAATATGTATCCCACCCGTGCTGACAGACATCGCGTGCCTCCACACACTCCGCGCTGGGATCTACAAATGGCGACGTTCATATATCCTACCAGGTAGGTACCCCCTCTGGTATAAGCGACTTTACTACAACCTTTGGGGGGGGGGGAGAAGTCCGACTACACCTCCCTGCGGTCCCCCCTGGACCCTTGGAATATTCGACCAAATACTGGTTCGTTTACAAGGTGACTAACGTGGCAACGGCACCCATTTTCCAATGAAGAGCAATGGCCGCAGCCTTGCAGAAATTTGAAAAAGACTCAGAGCAGCAGCTTTACACACCCAAGATAGTGGACATTGCTGTGATAGAGATGTATGGAGACATCTGAGGCTCTTCATTGGACACGATAACAACAACTAGAACCTTTTGGTGTTCGCCGTGTAAATGTTCTGAAGCTTCTATTCATTTTATCCATAAATTGACCTTGGGCTCATTTTCTATATCCTGTTCATAAATAACTTTATTAGGTAGCGCTCAAAAAGAGCGCAACTTAGCTTTTGTTATTTACAATTAAAAATATTGCCATGTGAAGAAATTAGGAAAGACAAACTTCGCGTCGTCTTTGGGTTCCGGGCTAATTGGCCTATCAAGTAAGGTCTTCTAGCCCCAACATGGCTGCAGAACGCGGACTGGTGGCAAGGGATCCTAAGATCTGGCAATGGAGGTGTCATCGCAGGGGAGAAGGAAGCTGGAAAAGACAAACTTCAGGATGAGACAGCAATTTATTTAAGACAAGAACAAACTAAGAATGATAAACAAAAGATAAGGAATGAGGGAAGTTTACAGAGTAGTAAAATATAAACATAAAAAATGATACTCTTTTAATACTAGTGTAAAATAATAAATATTTCGCTATAATATATTATGATACATTAGCGCGCCATCTGTAATGAGAATTCGTAACTATTATAAACGTGTATGATTACACCTATCCCCCGATTTACACGGTGCTTTTTTACACGTTTTCGCTTTTACAAGGTTTTCCAAATAAGTTTTTTTTTTTTTGTTGTTTTTATCGCACTATATTATCATTTATTTAAGTAACCCAGGTTCCTGGAGCGTACAGAAGTCGCCAACTACCCGGGATGTCCTTCTGACCTAAGTCTTCTTGGATTTATATACAATGCCAGTGGAAGTCCAATTAATGAGGTGTCGCCAGGCAGATTTCTTTCTTGGGAGATTTTCTAGGGATGCTGGACATATGTTGGTGATACCTAGGAGAGTGGCTGTCTGGAATCTTTGGTATTGGAAGGTTGGGCAAGTGAAGAGGAGGTGGTCTACGGTTTGGTCTTCATCTTGGCAGTGGGGGCAAGTTGGGTCTTCTTTCGATACCGTTGCAAGGTCTGCCTGAATGTAACCATGGCCGGTCAAGGCGCCTTAGAGAAACTACTACATTGCGGAGTTTTGCTAAGTCTTTATTCCACCAGGATTTTGATGGTCTGTTGTCTATCGCACTATACTAAATGCTACTGTGATTGAACACATGCGCTGTGTACACATCTCACGAGGAATCCCGAGCTTATGTGCTGACTTGCTGCACACTGTGTCTGTATTTCTTCGCATAAAAATTTCGCGAAAATGTTTAATTTTCGATTGACACGTTTTTCTCAGGAACGTATCTACCGTGTAAATCGGGGGATAGGTGTATTATTTTTTAAATAAACAATGTTCTACTGTCCTTACTGTAATAAAAAATTAATGGAAGGACCTGGTTCATCTGTGGTGAACCCTCCCAGCGATTTCGTCAGTTTAATCTACCATTATGGTAGATAAGAAAGGCCCTCCTATTAATTTTTCATTGTAGTAAGGGCAGTAGAAAAATGTTTAATTAAAAAAAAACTGGTTCAAATCACATTAATAGGTACCGCTCAACAAGAACAACCTAGTTTATGATAATTGAAACAGTGAATAATATGTGAAGGTTATTCATATATTAAACAAAATGTTAACGCGGGATTCAATCCCGGTTCATGACTGTCGGGAATCGAGGGTGTTACCCTCTCACACATCCACCGACTATATATTAAAAAAAGAATCATACACTTCTATAATAATTTATATAAAAGGACGTACCTGGATCTATAAAGAAAAAAAATTCTCAAAATATTTCGAAAGTTTGTTCCCTCTTTATCAACTTACTATGAAATAAATTGATAAAGAGGGAAAAATTTCTCGAAATATTTTGAGAAAAAAATTGTTTTTTCTTTCTTTACAGATCCAGGTACGTCCTTTATACAAACTTGTTTGATGGATTGTCTTTTGACTCAAAAGTCTATAATAGTTCGATTTAAAAATATGAAAAGGTTCTTCACAGAAAAAAAAAAGTGTCCAATGCGGGATCCGATCCAGGTTCATGGCTGTTGGAAATGGAGGGTTTTACCCACTCGTTCACTGACCTTCACTTTCATTTGGACTAGAAGACCATACTTTAATGGCAATTAGTCGAGCAATAAGCAATTAAGTTAGACGAAAAACATGGTGTAGGAAGACGAGTTTCTTTTATTGATGCATAGGTGTAAGCTTTCGGGTAAAAACCCATCAATGAAGCGCGACTTATAAGAACTATGATACAAATGGTAGGAAAGAATAAATTGTTACATCAATTTTAATGCGCCTTACATTTATTCAAAATATTCTATGATACAGTAGAACTCCTCAAATTCGGAAAGCTTGGGGCGCAAGGTATTCCGAATTTGAGGATTTTCCGAATTTGAGAGAGTTAGATTTGTGAATATTTATGTGGCATAAATAGGCATTTAGATGACTGAGACAAAGATTTTGAAGCATATGAACAATTTTAGGTTGAATATTATATGTACATTACATAATTTTAATTACGATTTTTAATCAAATGTTCCTTGACTTTTATGAGTTTTGAGCATGAAACCGATGAAAAATAGTAAAATAGTTTATTATGTATGTAATGCAATTGATGGCCAAGTAAGTTATGGCTTGGCAAAGAAGTTGCTGATTGTTGTCTGTTTCTTTGGCTTGTTTAACAAAGCTTCTTCTTCTCTCATAAGCATAGTTCGAAGACTATTGATGGTGTTGTAGCTTGCAAGCATTTCTGGTTCAGTGCGCTTTTCCAAATATTTTAATGCAACATCCAAACTTTTCAACGCTTCGCATCTGGGAACATCCGGCTCCAAACTGTCTTCAGAAGTTGAGGAACTATCATCAGAACTGCTGATTTCCATTTTTTCACTCAAAACAGCTTCAACTATATCATCATTGCTAAGAACATTGTGACCTGGATCATCAAGGTCTATATCGATCCATTCATTAATGCTTTCTTGATTTACTTCAATTCTAGCTCTTTGAAATAATTGCTCCAGCCGTCTAATTTCTTGTTCATCTTCATCAGATTCATCCTCGGATAATTGTAATGCATCACCTGCTGTTTCCAAATCTGAATTATTTTTGTGTTCAAGCAAAATCTTCCATCCATTTCTTATTGTAGAAGATTTTAATTCATCCCAAGAATTTCCAAAATTGAATATCGCTTTCTTGATGTCGTACTTTTTTAAATTAGAAAAAGTTTGTTCACCCACAGAGTTATTTGGCTGATCTGCATCACTTGAAAATACTAAACAACTTTCTAACTGTCTTCGTTTATACAACCTTTTAAAGGCAACAATAACTCCCTGGTCCATAGGTTGCAATACAGATGTTGTATTAGGTGATAAAAACTTGCATTTAATGTTGCCGTCATTACTGATCAGCTCTGTTGGATGAGCAGGAGAATTGTCAACTAGTAGTAACGCTTTTACTTGATCTGGAGCAACTCTTAACTTATTTTCTTGAAAATTGCGAACTTCGTTTATGAACCGTTTAAAAAACCATTCACTAAAAATGCTTTGATTAAACCAAGCCTTGTGTGAAGAATAGTAATGGACAGGCAATCGATCAATGATGTTTTTGATTGCTCTTGGACGTTTTGATTTTCCAACAACAGCAAAAACATTTTTATGTGAAGCGTCTGCATTTGCATGAAACTGTTGATTTATTTAAGCTTTTAAAAAAGGGGATAAACCCCTAATTAGCGATTATAAATAATCGGTAAAAGTAAATTAATTAAACACTTAAATTAAAAATAAATTACTAATAAAAATAAAATAAAATAAAATAAAATCAAAGCAAAAGTAAAAGTAAATAAAATAAAATAAAATAATGTTGAAATATCAACAAAATAAAAGCATGTGAAAATTGATTTTTTTGTATGTAAAAAAAAACATTACAATACTTTCCGAATTTGGGAGTTTCCGAATTTCAGAATTTCCGAATTTTTGAGGAGTTCTACTGTATTTAATATTTATTTAAAACAGAATATTTAGATTATCATCATTCCTTTTAATAGTTTCACTCCTTTTGTAATATTTATTGTACATATATCTTTATTGCTTATTGGAGGGGGAGAGGACCTAGACGAAGACTGCGGATCGCAACCAACGAGGAAGACAAGAATAAATAAACACAATAACTTTAAAAGGTAATTTATTTTTATTTAATTTTATTTATTTACTTTTAATATGGAAACCCGCTCGGGAAACGTGTATAACACCAAGAAGGAAGAAACCAAGGTCGACGACCCTGCAAAGCTTCAACTTGGTGCAACAATATATATATATATATATATATATATAAATGGAAAGTTTTTAAACTATTTATATAAGTTAATATTAACAGAAGACCGATTTTTTGAGAAGCAATTAAGTGGTATTCATAAAGACGTTTTTATGAAGAATAATAGAAAAACATTTGGTTTTTTTCTTTAATTTGGTCAATAGTCAATGTTTGCTTCTAGTTTGGATAATAAAATAATACTTTCAGGGCAGACTTCTATTGTGAACATACTGAAATATTATGAAAAAGGCATCTCTTTATCGTGAAACTGAAAGTTGCTGATGGCTTGCGCCATCTATCGGAATAAATATCAACTATTCTCGTAGATTTTATAATATCAATTATATATCAACGAGAATAGTTAATATTTATTCCGATAGATGGCGCAAGCCATCAGCAACTTTCAGTTGCACGATAAGGAGATGCCTTTTTCATAATTTATGTATCTTATCCCAGTACAATATCACATTTGTACTCTTTTTTCATACTGAAATATATATCTGGAAATACAAAGAAATAACGCGCCATTAAGATATTTAAAAAAATGAAAGGATTTAAGCACGAATGTTTCTTTTGTACATAATACAAACTTCTACTGTTTTTATATATATTTTTGTCTAGAGGTGCATAAAGTTTGTTTCATTCATTAAGTCAGGGAGACATCCTCAACAACGACGAAGAATCCACCTCCAGGTTATCAGGTCGTTGTTAATATCGTCTATTAGGTACAGGCGAGCCTCTATGTTGAAGTCACCGATTGTTGCTTAGAGAGAGTTTGGGGGAATAACATTTCAAGTAATAACTGGCTTTGTACTTATTGTTTGTGGAAGAGGATTGCTCGATACAAATATTTAAATATAATTCTACTGTCCTATAAGCTTATGTCCATAGTTTGCTTGAAAACCATTTCTGAGATTCCACTCTTCAGTGTAGCATATATAAGCAGAATGATCCAATACAGTATTAGAGTTCTGAGAAACGGTCTGGTAGATTGAATTGTCGAAAACGCTGGGAGGGTTCACCACTTATGAGCCAAGCCATTGCCACATGTGCCATAGCAAGTGTGTCAGGCATGGACGTCAACGCCCACTCCCCTACCTGGGGTCTCGGTGCAATCCTATATGTTCGGGGCGCTAGTCTGGAGGCATCTTCTATTCTCGCCAACTTACACTTTCTGGAAGCTCCTGTGCTTGGAGCAACAGTCTTCCTACATCGATGTAACCTTGGCTTCCAGTTCCGCACGGGCAACTAGAACATGACTCCCTAAAATGGCATTCACAGACTATCTACCGATCCTTACTACAATCCAAGATATAATATTCCCAGAGCAAGATACATCCTGGGCTGAATCAACGTGCGTGGAGAGCGCCTTCACTGCATTCCTTTGCTCCTCTCTGCAACACGCAGTCTCCATGCCGCATCAACACACAAGAGTATAGATGTGATGCATGTCCTTACTAAGATCCTTCAAGAGGCCTGCAACATATCTATGAGAAAAGGAAAAAGAAAGACAACAGATCATCAAAACCCTTGTCGCGGAGATATACCCCGAGAAGTCTGTACCACTGAGAAACTCGGCTTGAAAAGCTTAAAGGAACTGAACACTCCAGAAAATTAGACTTTGAGTTTTAAATGACTTGCAAAAAGATATGTTTATTCTATCAGCAAGTGGCGCGCTCTCCTCAAGCCACGAGTTCTTCTACCGGCGGCACAGGCAGCATCCACGTTCCCCTTCAAGTCGTTTAAAAAAAAATAAAAGAGAAAAATGCAAAGTATTTATTTATATAAAGGAGAAATATTTCTAACAACCCTGGTGGAACACAAACTTAGCAAAACTCCGCAATCTAGCAGTTTCCTTAGTGAGCCTATCCCAGTGCACGTCAACGCCCATTATAAACTTCTTCAAACGGCTCTACAGAGCATGTCACAACAGGTTGAAAACCGAGACAAGACGATAAATACATATATAATGGATAAACCTTTGTCAAGAAGTCTCCTCAGCAGCTTGGAGCTCTGTACACAGATATATTTACAAAGGACGAAGCACCCAAAGAAGACCTCTATTGATTAAACAATCTGATTGAACCCTCTATACACCAGAGGAAACCTGTGAAAATTCCTGCAGCACCTTTGTCTGCCTGACATACCAATATCTCAGCCTCAGCCCTTAATGTAGTTTTCTAGCTTCCTTGAGCCAGATTTCATCGAAGCTGAAGTACTCCGGGCCATCAAATGTTGCGGACTCAAGAAATCTCCAGGCCCTGATCGACTTGGAGCTAAATGCTTTCATTTAGAAGGTCCTCATCTATATAAATTACTTACAGAAACTTTTACCAAGTGTTTAAGATCGTAAAGATAGAGGCTACCTGGCCGGCATTCATATTTATTCAATTAAAAGACACTTCGGCCAGTAAATCTTTTTATTATCTCAACGTTTCAACAAAAAGCTTTTGTCCTCGTCAGTAGCGAATAAAATTAAAACATTTGGCAAAGCGTTAGAAATTATTTTTTAAGAATAATTTTTAACGCTTTGCCTAATGTTTTAATTTTTATTCGCTCCTGACGAGGACAAAAGTTTTTTGTCGAAACGTTGAGACAATAAGAAAGATTTACTGGCCGAAGTATCTTTGAGTGTTTAAGAGTTGACCATTTTCCTTCACTCTGGAAAATTGGTCTTTTAGTTCTCATACCAAAACTGGATAGTACAGCAGAGAACCCACTGTAAAGATTCCGCCCAATTGCTATTCTCAACCCCCTAACCAAGGTATTTGAACGTTGCATTCTGATTCGACTACAATGGCTAGCAGACAGGCAAAACTGGTCTTCCCTTCTTCAATTTGGATTCGTTCCTTGCCGATCAACTGAAAAAGCTCTAGCTTCCAACAATGAACATATTGACAAAGACATGGAACTCCGCCTTTGCCGGTCTCAAGCCCGGATGAAAAAGGAGGAGGGGGAGCAGTAACAAGCTCACTAAAATACCTGGGCTCAGCTGGCCCGGCTGGTAGTACCCTGTAAAGGCTCCAGGGATAGAGGATGAGCAGCGTTTGTACTCCTTGTTAGGAGCGGCTGCACATGGCGTCTGTTCCTCATGTCAGAGGCGGCCATTTCTTTTGGAGCTAAGTCCGCCTGTCACTGAGTAGTGCTCCCAGTCTTAATGACAAAGGCAGACACATTATACTTCACCCAGTCAAATTTCAAACTTTACAAGCTTGATACCCTAATATGATTGAGTGGAGATAAGAAAGAAGAAGACAAAGACATGGAAGAGGGGAACACTAGTTATCAGCCTAGATATCAGAAGAGACACTGTACACAGGCAATCCATCATTGAAGCCCTACGAGAGGTTAGCTGCCCTGAAGAATTAATCCAACTCATTACCAGATTTTTAATAAAAACAACAACAAAAAGCTTTTTTTAAGACCTTTCAGTCTTATACAGATTCTCCAAGCACAGAAATATAAGATACATGCAGGAATAACAGCAATAGTACCAGTAATCAGCAATGTACAATAACAACAAGCTTTATTAAGACATTTTAGTCTTATACAGATTCTCCAAGCAGAAATGTAGGATAAATGCAAAGTAATAGTACCTTAATGGTAATATGATATTAATATACAGGAAAAATTATATAAAGACAATCAAGCTAATAGATTAGTGTATTTAATAAATAGAAAAATGGATTATAGCGTATAGGGACACATGGCTTACATTCTCTCACTTCGTGGAGTCCCACAAGGAGCAGCTTAAGCCTTTTCCCTCTTTAATCTCATTGTAAGAAAAACATTTACATTACAAAAACCTAGAAATATATTATATAAAAGGGCGTACCTGGATCTGTAAAAGAAAAAAAAAATTTTTTTTTCTTAAAATATTTCGAGAGATTGCTCCCTCTTTATCAATTTATTGCACAGTGAATTTAATTTACAATTTATTGTACATCATATGGAATATACATCATAAAGAGGGAGCAATCTCTCGAAATATTTTAAGAAAAAATTTGTTTTTTTTTCTCTTACAGATCCAGGTACGCCCTTTTATATAATCTTAATTAATGGATCGCCTTTTGACTCAAACTAGAAATATATATTTCTTCAAATAAAAGACACTTCGGTCAGTAAATCTTTTTATTGTCAATATTAGTTCGTCAATCCAAGAATCTCACAGAATGGTAGATATTGTTGCATCATGATTAATGCGCGTATTTTAAAAATTATTTATAACTAGCGGACGTACCCGGCTTCGCCCGGGTTTTACCCGAGTAAAAGTTTGTCTAACGAATCTCTCGATAAAGTGAACATTTTTTTCCCGGTCCCTTGAAAAAATACTCGATAAGTTGAATAAAATCAATATTAATTGGTTCCCTCGGTAATTGGAAGTTAAAGGAATAGTATATTGCCTTGGAATTGTATCATTATTCTTGTATGGATGTACCCGGCTTCGCCCGGGTTTTATTCTTGTCTCAAATAAATTGCCGTGTCATCCTGAATTTTGTCTTTCCTAATTTTCTACATTACAAAATCATCGTATCATCATGATAATATTTAGAGCAGATTGTTGAATTATAACAGATAAATTAGAATATTTATCTTGATTATTTCTAGGCGAAAAGTTATTTCAAAAATTTTATTAGCTAGAAACCTTCCCAGTACTATACTAAATAACTTCCCAAAGTTTCATGGCGATCCAATGAGTGGTTTGGTCATGCATAAAGGACAAACAAACAAACAGACACACAAATTACTGATTGATATTTAATTCCTAAAACAATAAGCGAGCTCCGCCGTTTTCGCCTCTGGCGAGCGGGAAAATGTCGCGAATAGCGACGAATTCGGTACGGGCTGAGAGCCCTTCAAAAGCTGCACAAAAGCCTGTAAGGCACAGCACACAAGCTCTAACTTGCGCTGAATTATCTGCGAATGAAGATCTGCAGAGGAATATTTCAAATAATCTAAGCGCAAAGCAAAGCTATGCAAATCTGGCCGCCGTGCGCGGTGACGTCACGACCGGCTCGGCAGCAGCCACGTCATCTAATGGCGCTGCCCGTGTCCTGGGAAACTGGGCGGACTACACCGAGGACCAAGACCCTGGAGAGGACGACGACTTCACCGTCGTCAAGAGTAAGAAAAGGCGCCGCGACTCACGGGTTCTCCTGCAGCGGCTGCACCTTCCTCTGGCACCAGAGGCGCAGGGGCCACTCGCCGGCCACGATCGTCCACTGGATGGGCACCGCGGGCGGAGGAGGTCAGGACCACTAGGGCGCATATCGCGGAGGCCAGGGCGCGGCAGGCGTCTTCAACCGAAGACCACTGCGTCTTCGTTGAGCGCAGCCCTGAATTGGAGCCCTACCATTACCTGAGGGCCATTGATCGAATGTTCGGGAGCACCAGGGAGGTCTTTCAGGTGACCAAAATGAACGGCCACCTCCTGGTGGGACTGGCAAACAGAGGCATGGCCGAGCGCCTCGTCAACGAGGGCCTCGAGGTGGAGGGAACCCTCCACAGGGCCTTCCCTTTCCGCAAGAGGGCGGAGCGAATTACAGTGGGCAACCTCCCCTTCTTCGTGGGGGATGCAGCCGTCATCAGCGCCCTTTCATCTTTTGGGCGGGTCACATCTATCGCCCCCAAGCTGATGAAGGCTGGCCCATACTCTACAACGACGGCCGCCGAGAGGCGTTCATCATCCTCCGCGAGGGAATGACCATCGAGAGGCTGCCCACCCGCCTCGACATCTCAATCAAGGGCGAGGCCTGGCCCGCATACCTGTCCTCCGGGATTAGGTGTTCCAGGTGCCGTGGCCAAGGACATCGCAGGGCCAACTGCCACCGCTCCTGGACCGACCACACCAACCTCTCCCACTAGCGTCCCACCAGTGGCCGTTCCTGGGCTGCCTCAGCAGCCATCTGCCCATCCTCCACCTCCGGCGTCACCCAGTCCAACCATGGAGACCCCCAGCGCTTCTCCTGCGGCCCGAGCTCTGACCCCACATGCAGCACCTCGGCCATCTACACCAGTGGCCCCAGCCGTACCTACGGAGATGGCGCCTCCTGCCCCTCCACCTGTGACCCCTGTTCCGTCCCTGCGGGCACCTGGGAGTCACGAGCCTGCAGTCCCTACACTGGACATTGAGATGTCTGTCATCGAGGAGACATCAACATCCTCCACATCCTCGTCAAAAACATCAACGAGAGAAAGCCTCGTGACGTTCATAGAGAGGAACCCAGGCGTCTCCTTTGCCCAGACGGACGCCCTCGGCCTCGGGCGGGAGGAGGTCTTGGACCTCTTCTCCTCAAAGACCAAGGCACATAAGCGTGGTCGCCATCTGACCCCTCCGCAGAGCAATGCTCTTGCCGGCCTAATAAACCAAATCCTCGACCTAAGGCCCGGAGGAAGTAGCAACATTTATAAGGTCCTGCGACAGGTCATTTCAGAGCTGAGGACCGGTCCAGCCGCAGTCACTTCCAACAAGACAAAACTGACACCTGCTATGATAACACCCCCGCCGCCCGCCCCGACGGAGATGGAGGAGGACGTTCCGATGACGGAGGAAGAGCGATGTGCACCCCCACTGCCTGCGCCTCGGCGCGCTGAGCCAACACCGCCCACTTCCCAGGGGCAAAAGACGACACCGGCCATGGCTACACCTCCGCCTCCACCCTCTGTCCTTATGGAGGACGACTCGGAGCCGGACTGTTGGACGGACTTGGTGGATTTAATAGATGAACTGATCCATGGTCCCGGCTTGGAGCCCATTCTCCGAGCGTTCGACGCGGACGAATTCGTGGACGTGGTCCGAGACCCTGAGATGTGGGAGTGCGTGGTCGCAGAGCTCTCAGGGCAGCAGAATAAGATGGTCGCCCAATTCCTAGATGGGCTCATCGAGCGCACTCGGGACTCGGCTCCCTTGATCCGTAGGAGACTTTCGGAGTTCAGGGCTGCTTTGCCATCCTATGATCCAGACCCTCCCTGAGGACACCCTATTGAAAAAAATTCCATCAGGAATTGTCCGTGCTCAGGCCTGGGCTCCTGACAGAGTCAGGATATTTGTAATTAATTAATTGTAAATATTTTCCCATTGACTCTTTGAGTGTAGCCATTGACTGAACGGTCAATAAAGTCTGTTTCATTGTCATTGTCATACATTCATTTTTATATATATATATATTATTTTCCATATATTTCAAATTTAAATTTATTTATTTTTATAAAACAGATTATTACTATAAAATATTATGTATTATAAAACATTTGTATTTTGATACACTAAATATACAACCTGCTTTAAACTTTGATGTGATAAATAAAGGGATATTCTAGGTGTTACCTAAAAATATAGTTGTCTTATTATTGACTGGTTTAACCTTGTAGATGGTTGAGACACGTTCTGGAAAGATGTAAGACGTGTCTGAGTAGAGAATCAAGACTGAAGAATCTGCCAAACCGCAGCCTGGTGCAACAATATACAGAAGCAATATTTGGCTAGTCAGCGAAGTGCTATTTCAGAATTATTAGATGAAAATTCCTTGGAAATTCTTGAAGAGAGTATACAGAGAGGGATAAAGAAAATAGAAGAACAGCTAATGTTCACAATGAGGAACAAATTGGACAGATGGGCTCCTAGAATCAAGAAGGTCGGTCCTAGAAGAGTATGCAACATCTCAGGGAAGGATCTAACAGAAGATCAGTTGAGGCTTCTTGATAAGGGGTCAAACTATAGACCTACGTCTCTCAAAACTGATTACATTGTTGTATCATGATTAATGCGCGTATTTTTAAAATTATTTATAATATTATTTTTAATATAATTAAAATTTAAATTATATATTTATTTATTTTTATTTAAAACAGATTATTTAGATTATCATCATTCATTTTTATAGTTTCATTCCTTTTGTAATATTGTTATCTATATATATAAAAATGAATGTATGTGTGTGTCAAAAAAGGGGGCAAAAAATAATATGCCACCGATTGTAATTAAATCGACGATCGGACCAACCGGCGAGAAACTATGCATAATCGAAGCCTCCTTAATAACGAAGATCCTAGACTGTGGAATCGAGTATAAACTTGAGGAAACGGTTCAATCAAAGAAGAGAATTCGCGGCTCCCAATCGGATGACTCAAGATCGCCAACTAGGAGCGAGCGTAATCTGAAGACGCCTAGAATGGACATCGACGAACAAAGTCCCGCCACTTGAGTTTCTCAACAAATGAACGCAGCTCACCCACCGCAAGACGATGAAGAAAATAGCGACAACGATGGCCCATGGACCACAGTCACTAACGTGAAAAAACCGAGAATTCCTCCTGTTATTGCAGAAAATGTAGCAGATTGGAAGCTTCTTTGCCAAGAGCTAAAAGACTTGTGCATGGAACCATTCCAAGTCACGATTTCTGGCAAAAAGCACATAATTAAATCGAAAAACATCGGCGACTTCAAAAAAATCAGGGAGTATGTACAGAAAAATAATGGAGGATATTCTTACAGACTACAGGAGGAAAAACCACTGAAAGTGGTATTGAAGGGGGTATCAACAGCCTTCAAAGAAGAAGACGTCGTAATTGAACTGGTCTCAATGGGCTTCACTGAGGTCATTGTCAAAAGACTCCATAGACAATCGACCAAAATACCGATGAATATAGTCCTAGTAGAGCTACCGAAAAATGAACAAAATAAACGAATCTATGGAAAATAACCGAAATACTTTACCAAAAAATAGTCGTGGAATCATTCAGGACTACAAAACGAGTGACCCAATGCTTTAACTGCCAGGGTTTTGGGCATGGCCAGCTAAACTGCTTTTTGAAGCCCAAATGCGTCAAGTGTGCTGAAGAACACCATTCGAAGGATTGTCCAAGAAAGTCGAAACAGCTCCCACCAAAGTGCGCTAACTGCGGAGAGGCGCACACAGCCAATTACCGCGGATGCCCAAATTTTCCGAAGCCACAACAACAGCAGCTAAAGCCTCCCAGACAAAACTCCCCTAACACCATACCTCAAGCAAGCTCCACTAAAACAGAAGAAGCTATTGTTGAAAAACAAAAGGCAAGTTACGCTGAAACTGCAAAAAAGAAAACTACTCATTCTGACACCAGGGAACTGTGCGAAAAGTTATTAGAAATTATCAAAACTTTCTTACAATGAAAGGCAAATTACCTTTAAAAATCGTTTTCTGGAATTGCAACGGAATCAAACTCAAAAAAGAAGAATTCCTACAGTTGGTGACCTCAGCCACCGAATCCGACGACCTGGACCCAATGGCTAGCTGACAGCCAAACACCCAACAACTGCCCTCCTGTAAGGTTCGGGGGGCCACTCCAGCATTACAACTCGCCATGGTAAATAATCTGGACAAGGTGACTCGTGAGCTGTGCTCGAATGTAACACCTGGAAATTGAGATGAAATAAATAAATAAATGTGTCAAAAAAAAAAACAGTATATAGGAGCTAAAAAAGATGCAGCCTATTGTAATCAAATCAACGATCGGCCCAGCTGGCGAAAAGGTCAGTATAATCGACACCAACATACTTTTGAAAATTCTTGAAAGATGTGGCATCGAGTACAAAGTAGAAGAAACTCCTTCAACAAAGAAACGAACTCGCGAATCCCCATCAGATTCAACACCACGTAGCCATAAGACACCGAGAATGGAAGTTGTCTCGCAGCATAATGAAAACGATGTCTCCATGAACGAGGTAACTGAAGTCCCTCAAGAAACGTCCGCAGCTACCCCTTCTCAGGTTAACGAAGAAAACATTGATGAAGATGGTCCTTGGACAAAAGTCACACATGCAAAAAAGCAAAGAATACCACCTGTAATAGCAGAAAATGTAACAGACTGGAAGTTGCTCTGCCAAGAGCTGAAAGACCTGTGCACAGATAAATTCCAATGCACGATCTCAGGAAATAAGCACATTATCAAGGCCAAAAATATTTCAGATTTCAAAAAAATCAGGGAATATGTTCAAAAAAACAATGGCGGCTACTTTTATAGACTCCAAGAAGAAAAACCGCTCAAAGTCGTATTAAAGGGCGTGACAACATCCTACAAGACTGAAGATATAACAATAGAACTTGCAACAATGGGCTTTACTGAGACCTCTGTGAAGAGACTTCATAGACAATCAACTAAAAGGCCAATGAATTTAGTACTGGCAAAATTACCGAAAAATGAACAAAACAAGAAAATTTACGGAATAACTGAACTTCTCTATCAGAAAATTGCAGTAGAATCTTTCAGAACAACAAACCGTGTGACTCAATGCTTCAACTGCCAGGGTTTCGGGCACGGTCAACTTAACTGCTTCCTGAAACCAAAATGCGTCAAGTGTGCCGAGGAGCACCATTCGAAGGACTGCCCAAGAAAGTCAAGACAACTTCCCCCAAAGTGTGCAAACTGCGAAGAAGCGCACACAGCCAATTACCGCGGATGCCCTAAGTTTCCAAGAGTACATCAGCAACAGCCAAGATACCCTGGTCAGTACAAACCTAACAACCCACTTCCGAATCCAAAAAGATCTGAAACACTGCCGAAAATTGTAGAACAACAAAACCAAAGCAATGCTGAGGTTGTGACAAGAAAAACTTCTCGTTCTGAAACTAAGGACCTGTGTGAAAAATTGATGCAAGTAATCAAAACATACCTACAATGAATTGCAAATTACCTTTTAAAATTATTGCTTGGAATTGTAACGGAATCAGATCAAAGAAAGAAGAATTATTGCACTTTTTAGAAGATAACTCAATTGACATTGCTCTGCTCAGTGAAACTCACCTTAAACCCTCAATTGATATAAAGTTCAGGAACTATCAAACCATTAGAACTGATCGAATTACAGGAAAGGGTGGGGGAACAGCCATCATTATAAAATCCTTTTTTAAATATAAAAATATGCTGATTCATACTTTAAACTTGGAAAATAGTTCAATTTTGATAAAACCAGATGGAAAAACCCTCTTGCAAATCACAACAATTTATAAGAAGCCTGATGCACCATTATTGGAAGAAGATTTGAACCAACTGATAAAACACAACCACTCAATAATCGTTGCAGGAGACTGGAACTCCAAACACCCTCTTTGGGGATCAAGAACTTCAAATAACAGTGGAATCGTGCTGCACAATTTCTCTGAAAGAGAAAGCCTCGACATTGTCGCACCTTCGTCACCCACGCATTACAGTCCACTCGGCAATCCCGAGTAATCTTTGAATTGAATTGCCCAAAGGATGAATTCACAACCCAGCTCAGCCGAGTAACTAATTGGGTTCATTTTCAACAAGATCTAATCTCCACCACGCCCCCCAGACTCCCCTTGAAAACTGAAGTAGACATTGATTCAGCAGTTGGAATTTTAAACGAGAAAATAAATAATAGCTACTCGAAAAACACCATAGTCTCATCTTCCAAATTAATAAAGAACCCAAAAACCAAAGCCTCAATAAGGGATAAAAATAAAGCTAGGAAAAGATGGCAATCAACCTGGGATCCAGCTCATAGAGCTACTTACCTCAATCTTCAAGGAAAGGTAAATCAAGCCCTTGAAGCAGAGAAATCTGAAAATTGGAATAGTTTTTTAAGCAAACTTGAATCGAGCCCAACAGACTTCTGGAAAAAAACAAAACCCATTAGGAAAAAAACTGACAAAATCACTAGTTTAAATGCAAATGGAAAAACCTTGCTGACCGACAAAGAAATTGGAAATGATCTTTCAGAGCATTTTTCCAAACACTTTTCCAAGGCGGAGGATGAGGTTCCGTCTTACCTAACAGATAACACTTGCCATCATCCCCAAGAGAATATACTATCAATGACAACGCCAAATGAAGTCAAGGAAGTGATTAAAAACCTAGGTAATCACAAAGCTCCAGGCCACGACAATATTACGCCGCAAATGACTAAAAACCTCCCCATCAAATGGATAGTTTTCCTCGCTGGGATCTTCAATGCTGCATTACACCTGTGCTACTTCCCGAAAAGACATGGAAACATGCCATTATCATAACCATTCCAAAAAAATCACCTGTCAAATCACCTGAAGATCTCAGACCAATCAGCCTTCTCTCTACCATCGGTAAGGTATACGAGAGAATCGTTCTTCGCAGATTGCAGTCATACATGGATTCTATTAACTTTATCATTCCTCAACAATTTGGATTCAGAAAAGGACACTCCACAACCCACCAGCTAATTACAGTAATAGACTACATCCAAATAAGAAAGTCCCACAAGGAGGCAGTAGGTGCTGTTTTTCTAGACTTTACCAAAGCCTTTGATAGAGTATGGCATGATGGCTTGATAGCAAAAATAACAAAAAATCAATTTCCAAGGGATTTCATCAAATTCTTGAAAAACTATCTCCAGGACAGAACCTTTTCAATTAAGCAAGGGAATTATATAACCACGGCAAAACCAACCCAGATTGGAGTCCCTCAAGGCTCTATCCTTGGGGACCCTACCTATTCAACATCTACATCAACGATTTCCCTCCACATCCAAAATGTCAAATAAAACTTTTCGCAGATGACGCAGCAATTTAATCAAACTCCAAATCAATAGGCATATAGACTACACAACTCCAAAATTACATAAACAGTATAACCAAATGGTGCAATGATTGGAAATTAGACATCAACCCAAAAAAGTCTCAGGCAATAATTTTTCCTCCACTAGACAATAAAAAATTCAAGCCACAATCCATTCTGAAGGTAAACCAGAGCCCTATTAACTGGACTGACAGCGTTAAATATCTTGGAGTTACCTTAGACTCCAAGTTGAAATTCAACATGCATGTCAAAAATGTCATTAAAAAAGCAAAAATCGCAAAAATAGCATTATCAAGCCTGTTCAACTATAGAAGCAAATTGACTACAAAACAAAAGTTTACTCTATACAGAAGTTGTATCCTCCCGATAGTAACATACGCACTCCCAATTTGGTGTAAATATATATTACAACCACAAACAAAAATAGGATAAACACATTTATGAGAATCTGCCTTCGGACAAGTATAGGAGCTCCATTCAACCTATCAAACAAGATACTGAAGGAGGACTTGAACCAACCCGATCTAGAAGATATGTACCAAACTTCCGTTAAGAAATTATACCTTCAAATGCAAAATTCAAATAATCCAACCATACAAGATATTCTACAAAATAAAGGAGATATCAATCCCCGATTCCGACGACCCGGCCCTGACACTTAGTCAAGAGCTCATCGCCCAACAACTGCCCTCCTGCAAGGCCTAGGGGGACCACTTCTACTCCACCAACTCCCCATGTGTAAATAGCCAGACAAGGTGACTCGCGAGCTGTGCTCGAATGTAACACCTGTAAATTGAGACGAAATAAATAAATAAATGTGTGTGTCCTTTATGCCTGACCAAACCACTCATTGGAACGCCATGAAACTTTGGGAAGTTATTTAGTATAGTACTGGGAAGGTTTCTGAAAAATAATTTCTTGAATATCCTTAGAGTTATTTGCAGATTTGTAGATTTAACTCACAAGCAGCGCCCCCATTGCGACGATGATAACAATTTTTTTATCTATAAGTTTTATTATCACTACGTTTATTATCTTAAAGATTATTTATCAAAAGTAAGATTTTCTACCTATTAATTGTGCACAAGTCAAAGTTAGTTATCGAGTATTTTTCAAGGGACCGGGAAAAAATGTTCACTAGATAAAACGATGATTTTGTAATGTAGAAAATTAGGAAAGACAAAATTCAGGATGACACGGCAATTTATTTGAGACAAGATGAGACACAAGGGACCGGGAAAAAATGTTCACTTTATCGAGAGATTCAAATTTACGAGTTTAAAATTATCAAAATATATCTTTTTTTTTATAAGTTTATAGAGAATTGTTTTAACAAATGTTCGTTAGACAAACCTTTACTCGGGTAAAACCCGGGCGAAGCCGGGTACGTCCGCTAGTTGTACATTTATCTTGATTGGTTATTGGAGCGAGAGAGGACCAAGACTGCGGATCACAACCTACGAGGAAGACAACGAATAAATAAACGCAATAACTTTAAAATGTAATTTATTTTTATTTAATTTTATTTATTTACTTTTATTTATTTGCTTTGACTATGGAAACCCGCTCGGGAAACGTGTATAACACCAAGAAGGAGGAAACCAAGGTCGACGATCCTGAGAAGCTGTAACTTGGTGCAACAATATTAATTTCTAACATTGAATGAGACAATAAAAAGATTTACTGGCCGAAGTGTCTTTTATCTGAAGAAATATGAATGCCGGCCAGTCAGCCTCTATCTTTACGATAGAAAAAGATAGTCTATAAAATAAAAGGACCTAAAAGCGCGAATGTTTCTTTTATACATAAAACAAACTTCCACTGTCCTTACTGCGATGAAAAAATATATTGGGAGGGCTTGGCTCATCAGTGGTGAACCCTCCCAGCGGTTTCGCCAATTTAATCTACCAGACCGCTTCTCAGAGCTCTAATACTGTATTGGATCATTCTGCTTTTATATGCTACACTGAAGGATGGATTCTTAGAAATGGTTTACAAGTAAACTATGGACATAAGCTTATAGGACAGTAGAATTACATTCAAATATTTGCTTCGAGCAACGCTCTTCAGCAAACTATAAAGACAAGACCAACTAGTAATAAATTAACACAAAGCAACAACGCGCCATCTATACATATAAAATAAAAGGACCTAATTCTACTGTCCTATAAGCTTATGTCCATAGTTTACTTGTAAACCATTTCTAAGAATCCATCCTTCAGTGTAGCATATAAAAGCAGAATGATCCAATACAGTATTAGAGCTCTGAGAAGCGGTCTGGTAGATTAAATTGGCGAAACCGCTGGGAGGGTTCACCACTGATGAGCCAAGCCCTCCCAATATATTTTTTCATCGCAGTAAGGACAGTGGAAGTTTGTTTTATGTATAAAAGAAACATTCGCGCTTTTAGGTCCTTTTATTTTATATGTATAGATGGCGCGTTGTTGCTTTGTGTTAAAAGATAGTCTGTTTTGCAGATGTTTCATAATAATGGTACAGGTAGCACTAATACTTGCTAAACACCATATTAACGATGCCTAGAGCATATAGAGCGGTACCTAGAGCATCGCCCTCCTGCTGGAACATGGAGGAGCGTGTGACCTCCTTGGAGTCTTGGGAGTCTAACGACTGGAGCCGTCGTCCGGATGGAGCCTCTTTAGGGCGGGTGTGTGGCCCAGGCACAAAAGAAGAAGAAGATACCATTTTCTTGACAAATTCTAACAATGATGCAGCAGGCCTGGAATAATAGTAAATCCTAATAAGACTCAAGCATGCATGTTCCACATATTGAGGGGAGTTACTCTATCTTCCCAATATAGATGCTGTCACCTAGTGTCCAGCTACTTGACCAGCTCGATAACTCCAAGGAAGAGGCTCTAAGGACGACTATCAACTATCCAAAACTCCTTTTTTATTGAACAGCACGATCAATTTATACATTCAAAGAAATTTACATACTTTTTTTCTTTTTATTTTTAAATTACAAAAATATTTACATAAAGTTGACTATTCTAGTAGCTGTAACACCACACACTTCCAATTACCAAATAGATTATCCATAATAAACTTACAATACATGTCTGGTAATATAAACTACCAATATTTCTATCACCAATGAGGTAGTTTCTTTCAAAAGCTTTCTTTTTTCGTTTGAGTAACTGTCAAAATTTGCTACTTATAAATAAAAATAAGGTGAGCTTGTTCATTGTGATTACAAGAGGTGGTTGTGACTTCTGTTAGAGACTTCACTTACTGCGACAAGTCACATAGTTACAAGTCAGATAGGACTGCCTCCTGGACTCCACACACCAGGAATGGGGGTCGGTGGAAGGATAGTCTAAACCATTAGTTTTCAACCACTACAACTCGGGTTCGATTCCCGCATTAGGCACTTTTTTTTTCTAATAAAAAAAATGCTCCAATGACCCCCGATTCTTGTAAAAGTCCAACCCCACCAGCGAGTGCAAGTAACCGAACAGAGCTCTGGCACATTTGTAAGTGCAAAGTCGAACTGCACATGTGTAGACATGTGGTGCATTTACAGTAAAAGCAATCGCCTACTTCTACCCATCATGATTATCATGGCCTGTACCACGTGTACTAGGGATGAGAAAAAATAAAACACACCAGGAAACATGTTGGAATATTGGTGATGAACACGTAGCCTACACTGTCCACCCATCGCTAAGAGAAACATGGGATTGTTTGCCCGCTTTGTTTATCATTATTTAAATACGCTCACGCAAGTTTTACTTTTGTTTTCAATTTTGTTCTTCTTATATATTGCCACGTGGAAAATTAGGAAAGACAAACTTCAGGATGACACAGCAATTTATTTAAGTCAAGAACAAACTATGGATGATAAAATACAAGATACGCAATGAGGGAAGTTTACAGAGTAGCAAAATATAAACATAAAAAATGATACTCTGTTAATGAAATAATAAATATCTTGCTACAAGATTCTAATAAGTCTTCTTCTTCTTTCTTATCTCCACTCAATCATATTTGATTCTAATAAGTTAAATTTAAAAATTCAATTGTCATCTATTGATAAAATGTGTAACAAATAAATTCACTGGCAATGTGTTTCTTTTCAATAATATCATCAAATATTATCTCTACAGACCTTACTTCAATGATATAAGTTATTTAATCAGAGGACCTGACTCATCAGTAGTGAACCCTCTCAGTGGGTTTCGTCAAATTTTGCCAAAACCCGATGAGAGGGTTCACTACTGATGAGTCAGGTCCTCTGATTAAATAACTTATATTATTGCAGTAAACAATGTTTATTACTGGTACTATTACTGTTATTCCTGTATGTATCCTACATTTCTACGCGGAGAATCTGTATAAGACTGAAAGGTCTTAATAAAGCTTTTTGTTGTTGTTGTTTATCATTACAGTAAGGTCTGTAGAGATAATATTTGATGATATTATTGAAAAGTAACACAATTGCCAGTAAATTTATTTGTTACAAGTTAAAGTTTACATATATAAAAGGTTTTTTTTAGATAATTGGAGTAACACAACTATGATGAGGCGAATGAAGGTGACGCTGTAGGGCCAGGATGTCCCAGAACGAGGTTCCTTCCAGCTGTTCTCGGATAATATCGTCTTTGATCCTCAATGATCAAACTAATCCCAAAAAAACTTACAAGATATGAGCGTCTGACGTTTATATTCTAACCATTTTAATTATAGATAAATAATTCTTCCTGATTTGAAATTAAACGAAAAAACATGGTGAAGGAAGACGAGGTATTCAATAGCCCTAATCATGCGCCGTCTCGTGGTTTCAGACTGCAGATTTAATATTTACTTTTCTCAAAATCGGTCTTCAGTTAATATATTAACATATATAAATAGTTTAAAAACTTTCTTTTATATATATATATATATATATTCCTTCCTACCAATTTGTACCATAGTTCATATAAGTCGCGCTCGCCTGTTGAAGGGTTTTTACCCGAAAGCTTGCACCTATGCATCAATAAAAGAAACTCGTCTTTTTTCACCATGTTTTTTCGTTTAATTTCTAACCATTTTATTAGAATTATCAATATTGTAGCGTAGAAATCAAGTCTTGGAATATCTTAAGATGTAAAAGTATTTTTTGATGACGTCAGTACGACTAGTGGACAAACAAGCCCCAGAACAACTATCTACAGCTAAAGAATATTGGACCATGTATGATGATTTCACAAATTCATAGTAATAATCTGTGTTAAATTTTTTCATTGAATAATTAAATTAAATAATAAAATATAAGTTATTTCTTCGCCACAATATATTTCTACATTTTCTTCTTCGTAAGCATATTATTACTATAGTTATTGTAAATTTCTCAATTTTTGCTCTTTTAAGCCAAAAATAAGTTCAGAATTGGCTTCAAATTCAATTTGTCAATCACTGATAAGATTTTGATCGACTGAGGAAATTTAATTCTCTCACTCGAGTCGTTCGATGATGTTCTAATCTGTAAGATAAGAGGGAATTGGGATACAAATTGAACTATCGGCCAATATTGATACTGTAGATTGAAGACCTGCCAGGTAGGTATTGTTGGGTTGATGCTGTGTGGGTTCGTTCTATTTACTTATACTGTAGAACAACCTCCATGAGAGGATACTCATGCTAGAGGACATCTCTCTATAAAGGACAGTTTCCATCGCCAAAATTACCATTTTTTACTATTTAGCAATTCTCCAGTAAGAGGACATCTCTCCCTAAAAGACGCTTTGGCACTGAAATTAGGTGTTGTCCTTTACAAGGAGGTAGTTCTACTGTATATATATTTAAAGATATTTTTTTTGCTTATCCCTAGTACACGTGGTACAGGCCATGATAATCATGGTGGGTAGAAGTAGGCGACTGCTTTTACTGTAAGTGCACCACATGTTTACACATGTGAAAAGCAGTTCGACTTTGCACTTATAAATGTGCCAGAGCCCCGTTTGGTTACTTGCACTCGCTGGTGGGGTTGGACTTTTGCAAGAATCGGGGGCCAATGAAGCATTTTTTTTAAACATAAAAAGTGCCCAATGCGGGAATCGAACACGGGTCGTAGCGGTCGAAAACCAACGGTTTAGACCATCCTTCCACCGACCCCCATTTAGAGATATGGGATTCGAGATCCCCTCTTACCTCTTCTCGGGAAAGTCTGACGAGTTGGAATGTAGAAAACTTAGCTTTATCTCACCCTGTCTCAATTGGATTTATATTTACCCTGTCGTGAGTAGAATCTGTCTTAAATGGACTTTGTCTTGAATGACCACGTCTTTAATGTATCTTGTCTAAAGTGAGCCATGTCTTGAATGGAAACTGTCTAAAGTGAGCTTTGTCGTAAGTGAGCTTTGTCTTAAATGATCATGGCTTAAATAGACCTTTAAAAGATAAAATTGGTATAAAGTATAAAATACACTGGGGAGAAATATATAAATATACATGCTGTACTGTGTGGAGCCGACATTGTCGCAGCAGGCTCCACATCCAACATGCAGTCAGGGGCCAGAGGAGGCCTTCTAAAGACTTATTATTAAGAAAGGAAGTTCTTATATCAAACACGGCCGAGGTAGCATTTGGGTGGCGAATGGAGCGTCTTGACCGCAACTGATTCCATCAGGAATGAATATGTGTACCATGGAAAGTTATGAGAATGGGAATATCTGCAGTCTTATTGAATCCAGCGATAAGTTACAAGAAACGCAGCTAAAGTCACGTGAATGGTCACAGAAGATAAACCTTACTCTAGATCCAGGGCTGTCTGAAATTCAAAGGTTACAGCTTGTTTCATGCCTTGACGAGTTTATTGACATATTTGGGGGAACTCCTATTAAGCCCACCAGTACTGTGAAGCACAAGATAAACACAGGAGACCACTCTCCTATCAAACAGCGGCCCTATAGAGTAGCACCAAGTGAACGACGACTAATTCAAGATGAAGTGAACAAGATGATTGAAAATCACATCGTGAAGCCCTCTGAAAGTCCTTGGTCATCTCCAGTTATTCTAGTTCGAAAGAAAGATGGGACCTGGAGATTCTGCGTAGATAATCGTCGATTAAAAAATATAACAAAAAAGGATGCTAACCTGCTGCCACGCATTGGCGATACCTTGGACAGTTTAGCTGGCTCTAGTTACTTCTCCACGATGGATCTTCGGTCCGGGTATTGGCAGATTGAAGTGGACGAAAAAGACGGGGAGAAAACTGCCTTCATCACTCCAGATGGGCTGTATGAATTCCGAGTAATGCCTTTCGGTCTTTGCAACGCTCCAGCAACGTTTGAAAGGATGATAGATAGTGTTCTGGGCAGTCTTAAATGGAACATGTGCCTTTGCTACCTGGAAGACATCGTAGTTTACGCACCTACCTTTGAGGAACATCTACGTCGTCTACAACTTGTATTAAGGTGCATCCAGAAAGCTGGACTAAGCTTGAACCACAAAAAGTGTCTTTTTGGATCAAGAAGGATAAAGATTTTAGGACACCTTGTTGACGCCAATGGAATTCATCCAGATCCAGATAAAGTTGAGGCCGTCTCTAAATTTCCGAGGCCAAGGAATATCTCTGAACTGAGGAGCTTTCTTGGATTACGTTCCTATTACCGAAGATTTATTGAAAACTTTGCCGACAAAGCTATATCTTTGCATGACCTACTGAAGACTGAAAAACAATTCTATTGGGATGCAGCTCAAGAGAAAGCGTTTGAAGTCCTTAAAACAGCTCTAATTTCAGAGCCTGTCTTGGGTCACTTTGATGAATCCGCTGATACCCATCTACACACGGATGCAAGCGGACATGGTATTGGAGCTGTTTTTCTACAAATACAAGGTGGAAAGGAGCGGCCTATAGCTTATGCATCTAGAAGCTTGACGAAAGCTGAACATAACTATTATACAACAGAAAAAGAATGCCTTGCTGTAGTCTGGTCTATTAGCAAATTCCGTCCATATTTGTTTGGTCGACCATTCACGGTTGTCACTGACCATCATTCTCTATGTTGGTTGGTAGGGCAGAAAGATCCTTCTGGCCGTTTGGCAAGATGGGCGCTGAAATTGCAAGAATTTGACGTGACCGTTATCGACAAGAGCGTACGCAAACATAAGGATGCCGATTGTCTGTCAAGGAGCCCGCTTGAGAACGATCAACCAAGTGCTGTGATGTCACTAACCAACGTCGATATAGAGCAGAATAAAGACCCAGATTTAGCTAAAATAATCGATAATTTAAAATCGGGCTACACCAGAAAGGAATTCAGCATTATCGACGGCATCTTATACAAGAAAAACTATAGCACAACTGGAAGACCCTGGCTTATGATGATTCCTAAGCACTTAAGATCGGAAGTTATGGCAGATCTACATGATGCTCCTACAGCTATGCATTTGGGTTTCGCCCGAACGTATGACAAAGTGAAGAAACGATTCTATTGGCCTGGCCTTTATAGAACTGTTCGCCAATATGTAAGCCATTGTCGGGAGTGTCAACGAAGGAAGAAATTACCTCGACGTCCGGCTGGACAACTTGTATCCATACCGCCCGTAGAAAAGCCATTCTATAAGGTCGGGGTTGATCTCCTTGGAAGATATCCAGTTTCTAAAGATGGAAACCGTTGGATCATTGTGTGCACCGATTATATGACAAGGTATGCCATAATGAAAGCGATCCCAGACGGAGGAGCAATCGAAACAGCTAAGTTCCTGGTTGAAGATGTTATCTTGAAGCATTGAGCTCCTAGAGAAATGTTAACAGATCGCGGCAGGAATTTCATTTCTCAAGTAATAAAAGAGATCAATGCTCTGTGCGGAATTGTGCACAGATTTATAACGGCCTACCATCCCCGGACCAACGGCCTGACTGAAAGGTTCAACAAAACTCTGGGAGACATGCTGTCCATGTACACAGGTGTTGAGCAGAAGGACTGGGACCAAGTGTTACCCTATGTACTTTTGTTTACAACACTTCTAAACAGGAGGCGACCGGCTACACCCCGTTCTTTCTTGTCCACGCCCGCGAGGCCGAGACCTACATCGATGCCATACTACCTTACCTACCAGATGAGATCTCTTGTGACTACGTTGGAGAACTTGTGACCAGAGCTGAGGAAGCGCGTCAACTCTCCCGATCACGCCTTCTACAATCACAGGCGAAAGACCGTAGACTTTACGACCAGAAACATAATCCAGTCTATTACCAGAAGGATGATCTTGTGTGGGTTTTTACTCCCATCCGAAAAGTAGGACTCTCAGAACAGCTACTGAAGAGATACTTCGGTCCCTACAAGGTGACCAAGAAGCTTTCAGAAGTTACGTATGAAGTAGAGCCCGTGGACCCGTCTCCCCGATTACGGAAAGCCAAGGATATCGTCCATGTCATTCGGATGAAGCCCTACCTGGACCCTGAAGATCAACATTCCATTCTGCTAGGGAACACTAGCCGTGATAGATTTCCTTCCAGAACAAAGGCTGAGACAAGCTAATCAGCGGGTCGCTGTTTTATCTAAAGAGGGAGTAATGTCAAGGAGCTCCATCCAGATGGGACACCTGTCAATCATCCCTGGACTCCGGGGGGGACAGGTGTGAGGGGTTCTCGGAATGTTATCTGTAAATAAGGAAAACGGGACGGTGGCTGACGCCGCTCATGATTATTATCTTTACCTTGGGATAAGTTGTTATCTCTCTCCCTATAAATACCTCTTGTAAATAATTTTATTGGAGAACTAAAAGGTAAATACCCACCTTTATAATAAATTAATTATTCCCAAATTTGGGGAAAATTAATTTATTATAAAGGTGGGTATTTACCTTTTAGTTCTCCAATAAAATTATATACAAGAGGTATTTATAGGGAGAACAACTTATCCCAAGGTAAAGATAATAATAATGAGAGTGGTCAGCCACCGAGACGTCCCGTTTTCCTTATTTGTCGATAAGATTCCGAGAACCCCTCACACCTGTCCCCCCGGAGTCCAGGGATGATTGACAGGTGTCCCATGGAGCTTCTTGTGACTGGAGTTGTAGAGCTACTTGACAATCTATATATATATATAATTGAATGTATGTCTGTCTGTGTGTAATCTATAGATTCAAAAACCATACATCCAATCGCCGTGAAAATTTGGGAAGGTTTTTGAAAAATAATTTCTTGAATATCTTGAATATCCTTAGAGTTATTTGCAGATTTGTAGATTTAACTCGCAAGCAGCGCCACCATTGCGACGATGATAACAAGTTTTTTTATCTATAAGTTTTATTATCACTAAGTTTATTATCTTAAAGATTATTTATCAAAAGTAAGATTATCTCAGGATGACATGGCAATTTATTTGAGACAAGAATAATGATACAATTCAAGGCGAAGATACTATTCCTTTAACTTCCAATTACCGAGGGAACCAATTAATATTGATTTTATTCAACTTATCGAGTATTTTTCAAGGGACCGGGAAAAAATGTTCACTAGATAAAACGATGATTTTGTAATGTAGAAAATTAGGAAAGACAAAATTCCGGATGACACGGCACACAGGGACCGGGAAAAAATGTTCACTTTATCGAGAGATTCAAATTTACGAGTTTCAAATTATCAAAATATATCTTTTTTTTTAATAAGTTTATAGAGAATTGTTTTCGTAAGATAGAATCCTCTGGTATACAAGTTGCAGCAACACATAAAACTCCGAGGATAAGTTTCTTTTATTATAGAATTCTTTTATTATAATAAAAGAAACTTATCCTCGGAGTTTTATGTGTTGCTGCAAAGAGAATTGTTTTAACAAATGTTCGTTAGACAAACCTTTACTCGGGTAAAACCTCGGGCGAAGCCGGGTACATCCGCTATTATCTCTATAAATATAAAGGTCAGTGTATGTATGTATGTATGTTTGTCGGCTATACACGTCTACAATACGTAACTAATCTGGCTGAAATGTTAACAGTATATAGAGTTGAATCTGGAAAAACTTATAGGCACATTTTCAGGCTTCTATCTCGAATATCCTTGGAGTTATTAACAAATTATCAACAAAATTTTCCTATTTCAATCGCAACCAGCGCCACACTGCGGTAACTTCGAGAAGTAAACAACCATGTGGAGCCGTCACACGGCGCGACCGGATTGGATAGTGACCTTGAGTGACGTAATGACAGCGTAGGGGCAAGAAATCTCTTGCTATCATTTTATGTATATATCAAATGTATATTTCAAAAATTGTTTATAACACACAAAGAAGGTAATATATATTTTCTCCCCCTTTCAATATCAATAATATTTAAAATATGTGAAAATTAATTTGTATATAAAAATAGTATATATCGTATATTTTAAAACTGTATAATAATGACACTTTTAGTATATGTCACATATCTCCCAATTAGTTAGAGCCGATGCCTTAAAATATCCTACCTTCTATTAAAATATACACTGTTTCTATTTGCTACCACCCTCATATTTTGTATATATGCTATATCATCACATATAATAAAGCGTTTGTTCGTTGAAGCCGAATAGGATTGGTCCATTCTGTGTCACGTGTTCAAGTTACGGATGTTATGGATGTTTGTTTGTTCCCTAACTCCTCTCTTAATATTTTTATTTTATACGACAATATTTCGTATACATATTACATTTAGTCCCGGAATTATTCAGGTAACTTCAAAATTATATTTAAACTTTCAAAAATAACGCAGTTAGCAAAAATACGCATTTAGCTCGACGTTAGCGACACGCTCGGCCATTGATTGAAATAAAACGAAATAATTTGATATATAAATATTCGTAATTTACACTAGCCACATCAGCCACATATTTGATAATATTCATTATTTACACTTTAAATACTTTTCATACTTGCCTTCTCTTTTCTAATTTTTATAGTCTAAATATTTAAATGCGTACTTTTAACGACGACATTTTTCATTTTAGTAAATCTTAGTAATCTTTAGTAAATTTTACACTTTAATAACATTTTTCATTTTTCATTTTTCATTTTAGCACCGTTTTTATTTTGTTAAGGTCATTTTTAATAAAATGTCTGTTTGTCTGTATGTATGTTTGTTCCCTAACTACTCTCTTAATATATTCTATTTTATACGCCAATATTTAATTACGCCAGAAATTGGCTATTTTAATATTGCTTATATTAAATATGCCTATGCGTATTTTTTATTTTATTAAATATTTATATTCTTTATTCGATATTCAGTTAATATTCATTTCGATATTTAGTGAATATTCAAAATAGATGCTCAAAATAAAATAGAATAAAATTTCAATATATATCGAAAATTGATCTATGTCACATTGTTATATTATATAGTGTTATATTATAGTGTAACGTTTTTTTTTTTTGCATTTTTACACTATACATTTTTACACTATACTATAAAATGTTGATATTATGCCGTGAGAGTACAACTGAGAGTACACACTAAATAAAATAGTAAGAATAATGTTATTTTCAATTAAGGTTTTTCAATAACGAAAACATATTGATGTTAGAGTTTCAAAGAAAATCTAAAAATGAAAATGTTGTTAAAGTAAAAAATAAAATTGTGCTGTCTTATATTATTGTTTTTTATTGTTGTCTCTTATAAATGTCTTAAAGTTGCAAAACCTATATATAAAGAAAAAAGAATGACCGTTTCTCTTTATTATATCTACCTTTACCAACAGGGACATGTTTCGAGGAAGATCAAATTCCCCTGCACCTTTGTGGCCAACTTGATCAAGTTTGCCCAAAATGTAGAGCAAAGTATTTCGAATTGGAACAAACGACATACAGTAAAACTTTTCATAAATGCTGTTCCAAAGGAAAAGTCGAACTTCAACCGATTCAAACCTCTGAACTACTTGAAAGTTTAATGACTGGAAAGCATCAACTTTCAAAGAACTTCATGGAAAACATCCGTTCCGTCAACAGTGCCCTAGCATTCGCTTCAATGGGAGCAAACCTTGCACCTCCTCCTGGATATGGGCCCTATTGTTTCCGAATCAACGGACAGATTTATCACCGCTCAGGTGCCTTGCATCCTGAAAATGATGATCATCTATTTACCTGAACCAGTTTTTAGCCATGGTCAGTTATATGTTGCTTTTTCTAGGGTGAAAAGCTCTAAGTGTGTTAAAATAAAAATAATCCACGGAAGCAAGCAAGGAAGGCTTCTTGAAAATAGTTCAGCTTGCTTCACCAAAAATGTTGTTTACAAAGAAATTTATTCATTGTAAGTTCACCTCTTTTAAAGTAAAAATGTTAATTTAAAAAATATCAATAAAATGACCCGAAAGGTAAAATGTTGCAACGCTCGGAAGGGGATCGATCCCTGACGGACCATGAACGTTATTTTACCTCGAACGCTTCCGATTACATATTATTAAGTATCAAAAAGGAATGTGAGAAATAAAATTAGGAATCCACCTGCTCTAGCCGATTCCGTCCTTGGACGGGCTTTTCTACTAGTTATTAATAATACCTGTAAACCCCTATTTGTATGTAAAACTAAAAATGTTGACATCAAAATAAATATCCAAAGAGAGAGCGGTCAGCTGGTGGCAGGGACAGAGGGGAGGATAAAGCCAACGCCCAGCCCATGTGGGGCCCCCAGGGACTCTTTATAGACGACCCCTGAAAACAAGACAGGTTTTGGCAGGGGGTCAGCAGATGTTCTGGAGGGTGGCCATCGACAGACGGCGTCTGTCTTGCACGCACGCTCTCCCTCCATGTCTCGGGGATAAGCATCCAAGTTTGTGTCATGGCCTCTACCTCTGTCCCGTGGGCTGTCTCCGCTCACTCTCGGTGCTAACATCCAGCCCTGCCTCTGCTTTTTGTTGTCCGCGTGTGGGAAGAACATCAACACTCGCCTCACGTACACGGCTGCCAGTTCATCCATACATCGACATTTGCAACAATATTACATATATATGTGGCAATATGATAATAATGTGGGGAGAGAGAAATAAGGAAACCACAAGTTTGGAAAAGGAATTCCAGGCAACCAGCGAGAGGGAGAGAGGGCGCGAGGTTATATCACCGCTGAACGACCGTTTTGTGTCGCCACCACCCCCCGACTGTCCAAAAATAGTCCTGAGGTTCTACGAAAATGGGCCCCTTGGAATGTGACTGATATATCAAGTGACCGGCCTTTACATCCTCCTCTCTACGTCTCTCTCTGGTCGACTTTAGATTTACTTTATTATTCCTGGAAGGGTAATATTATGACATATGTATATATATATATATATATCATCAATTTATTATCGTGATACTCCTGTAGAAGGACTGACAAGTCCGAAAGCTTGAAAATAAAAATTTGAACAAGAACTTAACCCTGGAAGCTTTATTTACTTTATAATATCAAATTTATAAATATATGTCGAATCGTGTCGACTCACTGTGGAATTGGTGTGGACTCACTGTAGAATCCTGGTGAATAGTGTGGTTGGGTGGATTTGATTGGATTGGTGATTGGTGGCGCAGTCTTGGTCGAATGGTGGTTTTCCACTGGGGAAGAACGAGCATGGATGGGGTAGAAATAAGACCTTGCGAAAGGGAGAATGATGAGACTGACTGGAGGTATTTGGCCTTTCACATGATGGAGCAGACACTACCTTGGTTGGAGCCTATGTTGAGCACACCTAGCTCGTAGCAGGGTCACCTACCTTCTTTCTAACTTCTTGTCCGAGATCATCGTCATTAACTCTCTCGGCTTCTCATTGGTGGAAATCCTTCCATGTGCTCTCTGATGATTCGCTATCAATTGGTCATGCTTAAAGGTGATTGGTTGTTGATTTGTCATGCTTAAATGTGATTGGCTTAGTACCTCCATTGTCGCCATGATTGCAATCCTCCAGGAAGAAGAAGGCCTTTCAACTTAAGTTTTATGGGTCCTGGGCAGTGACCTTTAATTCCTGGATGATGCAATCCTGTTAATTGTTCTTTTTCCCTTGTCGCGAGGCTTAACCTTTATTGAACCTTTTGACGATACATTTTGCATAGATTGTGGTGGGGTTACATATTGCTATATACAAATTATCACATATATACATATAAAATCAAAATAATACAATTTTCAAATATCGTTGTGAAAATTTACATTTTTAATTTTATATTTTTATATATATAAAACACAAAGTTTGGAGCGGGACATTTCACAAGAGTGACATCCACGGCGCCAATTTATAATTATAACAAATAGTATTTGAATAAAAACATTTAATCTGGTAAAACCCGGGCGTTGACCGGGTCATTCAGCTAGTAAAGTATATTTCTTGATTTCTCTGCTCTAGTCGCTGGCGAACTTCTCCATTTTGTTCAGCTAGTAGCACTTGTGTTAATTAGCAAAGTTAACGACAATCCGTGAACAAAGTATTTATTTGGAATAAACTTTCTTCCCTGATTTATAATTTTATAAAATAAATAAAGCTTCCAGGGTTAAGTTTCTTGTACAAACTTTTTATTTTCAAGTTTTCGGACTTGTCAGTCCTTCAACAGGAGTATTCATTTATATAAAAATTGTATTTATCATTAACGTGATACTCCTGTTGAAGGACTGACAAGTCCTAAAAATTGAAAATAAAAATTTTGCACAAGAAACTTAACCCTGGAAGCTTTATTTATTTTATAATATTATTTATATTTGGAATTACTGGCCTCTATCTATCTCAATGCCTGTGTGTTATATTGATTTGTCAAATTGTGTAACTGAATGTTTGTTTAAGATATGGATTCAGATCTTCCTACCTTCGTAAAAGTGGCGTGGGCGGAGGTAAGTTTTACTTCTAAAATAAAAGGATTTAAAAGCGCGTATGTTTCTTTTATACATAAAACGAACTTCTACTGTCCTTACTGCGATGAAAAAATATATTGGGAGGGCTTGGCTCATCAGTGGTGAACCCTCCCAGCGGTTTCGCCAATTTAATCCACCAGACCGCTTCTCAGAGCTCTAATACTGTATTGGATCATTCTGCTTTTATATGCTACACTGAAGGATGGAATCTTAGAAAAGGTTTTCAAGTAAACTATGGACATAAGCTTATAGGACAGTAGATTTACATTCAAATATTTGCTTCGAGCAATGCTCTTCAGCAAACTACAAAGACAAGGCCAACTAGGAATAAATTAACACAAAGCAATAACGCGCCATCTATACATATAAAATAAAAGGATTTAAAAAGCGCGTATGTTTCTTTTATACATAAAACGAACTTCTACTGTCCTTACTGCGATGAAAAAATATATTGGGAGGGCTTGGCTCATCAGTGGTGAACCCTCCCAGCGGTTTCGCCAATTTAATCCACCAGACCGCTTCTCAGAGCTCTAATACTGCATTGGATCATTCTGCTTTTATATGCTACACTGAAGGATGGAATCTTAGAAAAGGTTTTCAAGTAAACTATGGACATAAGCTTATAGGACAGTAGATTTACATTCAAATATTTGCTTCGAGCAATGCTCTTCAGCAAACTACAAAGACAAGGCCAACTAGGAATAAATTAACACAAAGCAATAACGCGCCATCTATACATATAAAATAAAAGGATTTAAAAGCGCGTATGTTTCTTTTATACATAAAACGAACTTCTACTGTCCTTACTGCGATGAAAAAATATATTGGGAGGGCTTGGCTCATCAGTGGTGAACCCTCCCAGCGGTTTCGCCAATTTAATCCACCAGACCGCTTCTCAGAGCTCTAATACTGTATTGGATCATTCTGCTGATGAGCCAAGCCCTCCCAATATATTTTTTCATCGCAGTAAGGACAGTAGAAGTTCGTTTTATGTATAAAAGAAACATACGCGCTTTTAAATCCTTTTATTTTATATGTATAGATGGCGCGTTATTGCTTTGTGTTAATTTATTCCTAGTTGGCCTTGTCTTTGTAGTTTGCTGAAGAGCATTGCTCGAATCAAATATTTGAATGTAAATCTACTGTCCTATAAGCTTATGTCCATAGTTTACTTGAAAACCTTTTCTAAGATTCCATCCTTCAGTGTAGCATATAAAAGCAGAATGATCCAATACAGTATTAGAGCTCTGAGAAGCGGTCTGGTGGATTAAATTGGCGAAACCGCTGGGAGGGTTCACCACTGATGAGCCAAGCCCTCCCAATATATTTTTTCATCGCAGTAAGGACAGTAGAAGTTCGTTTTATGTATAAAAGAAACATACGCGCTTTTAAATCCTTTTATTTTATATGTATAGATGGCGCGTTATTGCTTTGTGTTAAGTTTTACTTCTCTCAATATGATTGTTGTTGTTGAGTACTGGTAAATGTATAGTAGAGATATTTTTGGATTACAAAGTGGGCGTGGCTTACTGAATAGGTGTTCTATTGAGAAGGCGTGGCTTACTGACTAGGTGTAGCTTACAGAGCGACCCTGGCTTACTGACTAGGTGTGGCCTCAGTGCGACCCTGGCTTACTGAGTAGGCGTGGCCTACACATAGTGGGCTTGTATTACTGGGTGGGTGTGGATTGCTGAGTAGGTGTGGCCCAGTCTTACTGAGAAGGTGGAGCATAGACATGGGGTCTTGGTCTACTGAGTGCCTGTAGCCTACAGAGATACCCTGGCTTACTGAGTATATATGGCCTGCACAGAGTGGCCTTGGCGTATTGGGTGGGTGTGGTTTATTGAGTAGGTCTGGCCTACGGAGTGGTGCCCTGTTTTTTTTTTTTTTGAGTAGGTGTAGCCTACACATGATGGCTTTGTCTTACTGCTGTGGGTGTGGTTTACTGAGTAGGTGCGGCCTATGGAGTGGCCTGGAATTACTGAGTAGGCGTATACTACGGTGTGGTTTACTTTGTGTACATGGCTTAATGAATGGTCAAGGCTAATTGATTATTCGCGAATTACTGGGTGGATGTGATTTTCTGAGAGTGATCTACTGAATAGGCATGACCTAATTAATAGGCGTGGCTTAATGGATAGTCGTGGCTTACTGAGTTGACGTGACTTTATAAGTTGAGGATTACTTAGTGGGCGTGGTTTAATAAATTGGCGTGACCTAATGAGTGGACGTGGCTTACTGAGTTGGCGTAGCTTTGAAAGTTGAGGATTACTGAGTGGGCGTGGTTTAATAAGTAGGCGTGATCTAATGAGTGGGCGTGACCTAATGAGTGGGCGTGGCTTAATGGATAGCCGTGGCTTATTGAGTTGGCGTGGCTTTATAAGTAGAGGATTACTGAGTGGACGTGGTTTAATAAGTAGGCGTGACCTAATGAGTGGGCGTGGCTTAATGGATAGTCGTGGCTTACTGAATTGGCGTAACTTTAAAAGTCGAGGATTACTGAGTGGGCGTGGGTTAATAAATAGGCGTGATCTAATGAGTGGGCGTGACCTAATGAGTGGGCTAGGCTTAATGGTAGTCATGGCTTACTGAGTTGGCGTAGCTTTATAAGCTGAGGATTAGTGAGTGGGCGTGGTTTAATAAATAGGCGTCAACTAATGAGTGGGCGTGGCATATTGGCGGAACATAGATCAATGCTACTAGTTATTTATTGAACATAGATAAAAAGTGGGTTTTTTTTTTTTTTGATTGATGAATGAGCATGACTTACAATAATAGCCTCGATAAATTAATCTAGAAACATCATAGTATTTAATCCCTCTCCACCAATCAAATTAGTACAGATGTATTTATATTGAGAGTGTAGCTAGATAGTTATGGTAACGTGTTAAGCCTAATGCTCCAAAGCTTACGTTCTATGTGAAGAAAATGTTCTATATGTGTTTGAATCAAAAAGTTATCCATTGAATATATTTATATAAAAAGGGCGTACCTAGATCAGTAAAAGAAAAAAAAAACAATTTTTTCTCAAAGTATCTCGAGATTTAACAACAAATTGATAAAAAGAAGCCATTCCACGAAATATTTTAAGAAAAAATTTTTTTTTCCTTAGAAGATCTAGGTACGCTCTTTTTTTATTGAAAAAAATGCTGTGTGTGTTTTTGTATGTTGATATATGTCTCACTCTGAGTGTGGTATTGTTTAAAGAATGGATGTGGCTTACAGCTGGAGCCGTGGGTGGTAGTTCAAGAAATGGGTGATCCTCCCTTATTGACGGGGGTGGTCCCAGACTTCTTGAACACCCTCTTTACTCAATATAATATCAGGTAGGTATGGCCAGGGAAAAAAGAAGGAGGAGCTTTGTCAAATTACATTGACAAATATTTTCACTTTTATCTTGTCTCAGGTTTTAGTGGGAAGAATGTTGTTTTTGTTTGTTAGTAAACCAATCTCTCCCGCCTTCTCATTAGACGAATGTGGCCATGTTTGTATATATAAGGGGCTATGGTATTGAGAGAGAGGAGTTTGTAGGGATATTTGTGTGGAGACACTTAAAGTGTTCTCTGCGTGATTTATCCGTGTCTGGTGATCTCACATACCTGTGTGACCCCGGTCCGATCCCTACCAACGCTACAATAAAGATAACACACACACACAAAGCCTTTATTAGGGACTTGCCCCATACAGATTCTCCCAATTAGGTAAGGTAATAATCATCTTGTGTTATTCACATAGAAATTGAACTGGCTTTACTCTTCGTCTCAAAGTCATTCACTTGTTGACTGGTCCTTACATAATGATGATCTAAAAAAATTATAATAAGCTATTTCCTTAGATTTTTTGCTGATATTTTTGAAAGCAATTCGTAGGGTGAAATGTTGGTACATTTAATTTGTTGATATAGGGCCTTCCTTTCTTCATCAAGGACTGTACAATTAAGCAGGTAATGGAGGAGTTCTTCGGTAATTTCCTTGTCACACAGTGTACATATTAGGTTTTTGGCCTCAAACGTCAGAACGTGGTACAATAAAGATAAGTACTGTTTTGTTTTTATATAACAAATCGTGAGTTTTTACTTCCTTTTATTGTTGTTGTTGTTGTGCTCTTGAGTGCACGTTTTTCTCTGTGTTAAGTTACTCTTACTTTAGGCCCTAGTAAATTGTACTTTGTGTGTTAACCCGTACAAATTAACTTTTGTCAGCTTATCTTGTGGGCGGTGCAGCTATAAGTTGGTGACTCCTGCAGATGGCCAATGGGGTGTTGAACGTCCAGATGGCTCTTTTACAGGGATGATCGGTCTTCTTCAGAGAAACGTAAGTAGATTGCCATGTGTTAGCTGTTCGTTTACTCTTTTTTCACATAATCAACAAGCAATCCAGGACCAACATACCTGTATGAAAAAGTTAAAGTTTTTTTTTTGCTTATCCCTATTACACGTGGTACAGTCCATGATAATCATGGTGGGTAGAAGTAGGCGACTGCTTTTTACTGTAAGTACACCACATGTCTACGCATGTGATATGCAGTTCGACTTTGCACTTACAAATGTTCCAGAGCCCTGTTTGGTTACTTGCACTCGCTGGTGGGGTTGGACTTTTGAAAGAATCGGGGGCCATTGGAGCCTTTTTTTTTTTTTTTAATCAGAAAAAGGTGCCCAATGCGGGAATCAAACCCGGGTCGTAGCGGTCGAAAACCAACGGTTTAGACCATCCTTCCACCAACCCCCTAAAAGTGAAAGTTGTATATAAGCTTATGATTTTGCTTTGTTTTAAAAAAAGAATCGATGTTGGTTCCATATGCTTGAATTGAACCTTAGTTCTATATATTTTATTGCTTAAAAAGGAACACAACAAAAAAGAAACTACAATCGCATAATGATTTGATAACTAAGTAAGAAAAAAAAACAATATTAAAAATGATGATGAGGATTAAAAATTGAATATGTCTGCCAGAAAAATGCTTCTATGAATTAAAAAATAAGAATAATTACAAACTTAACATATAAATTTCAAACAATACCATTCAACGGTAGAACTAGAAATATGACTTCCAGCTAACTATATACACCAAAACCTCGCTTTGCGTCATTTCGTTTTGCGTTTTTTTTTTTTTTTTTTCGAAGTTGTGTCGCTGCTTAATTTTTACTGATTTCCACTGTGCGTTATTAGATTTTCGAAGTTGCGTTGTTTTGGATTCGAGTCTTTAATTTTTTTTTTTCTAAAATATGGCAACACCTTTGTTTTTGATTGCGCCTTCACATATTTTCACTTTGCGTCGTTTCAATTTGCGTCGTGTTTTTTTGGAACGTAACCCCGACGCAAAGCGAGGTATGGGTTTATACCGAAATTTTTTGTACTATTAATGACAATGAGTTAATATTTTTTATATTCCTACCATGTTCAATTATCCTTTTATATCCTTCTTTCACTAGAAATATGTCAGTATTTGACGCTGACGCTTTTTTTTTTTTGGCAAAATACAAGATAATCAAACAAAAAATAAGAAAAGATCAAATATGTGAAATAAACTCTGAGAGAAAACTGACAAAAACTATAACAAGACTTAGAACAAAACACTATAAAGGAATGACAATCATCCAGATGGCACAAGAACCTATAGAGCATGCAACAACTGTCCTGGTGTGGAACTAACACCTACTCACATATTCTCATGCCCAGCAATGGCCGCAGCCTTGCAAAAAATTGACATAGACCCAGAGCAGCAGCTTTACACACCCAAGATAGTGGACATTGCTGCTGCTGTGATGGAGATGCATGGATACATCTGAGACTCTTCTTTGGACACGACAACAACAACAACTAGAAATATAATATTTTTAGGCTGTTGATTACTTCTACCTCTCTTTAATCTTTATAATTCCTTTAAAGACATTTGTAACTTATATTGTCTGAATACTTAGATTGGTCTCCTATGTATTTTGTTGTAAGAGATTGAATAAAGCCGTATCTCATTATTCCTCGTTAATTGATTTAAATTTGCTGGATATTAATTAAATAATTTTAAAAATGTTTCTGGAGATGTGTTTCTTTTTATTTTATTATTAACAAATTTCAAGCTTTCAGGTATCTCTGTCCTTCTACCGGAGAACAGGTATAATCAATAAAACACCTTCTGATGCCGCCAAACTACTGTAGTAGTACTGTAGTTTAGCATCACAGGCGGCGTTTTATTCATTAACTATTGTAACATGGATGACAAGGCCAAGATCCCAGAGTGAAGTTGTGGAAAGATGGATGGACACCACCAGCTACGGGAGGATGGCCCACATGTGTGTGGGGAGAACAGGCGTCACGACGGCATTCCAATGTGGGGGGAGCAGGACAGTTTTAGAAAGATCTACGGTGATAGAAGACGTGGCAAGTTGGCTACGGGAAGTGGGCTCCGGGCGTGTGGCCGTATGGACTGACCGGGGAGACGGTGACGAGGACTCTGGTGGCGGACAATGGAGACATCTACTGTATATAGTTACTGATCTACTCTTTAAACCTCTTATAATAAACTAGACGGGTGACCCGGGATTGACCCGTGTGCATATCTACCCGAGTGATATATATTTAGATAAGATTTTTTTTATAATTGTTTGTTATTAGCATTATCTATTTGTTTGCATCAGCATAATTTAATCTAATCTTTGATAGAGGGCGCTGTTCGTGAGCTAAGTAGAATAATTTGAATATATAGTTTTAATAATTGATTTATATATTTTTTTAAATAGCCTATCGTCTTCCCCGTATTTTTTTACATATGTATGGAAATTTTGGTTTGAATTAGTTAGTGAACTACTGCGAATTTGTATACCGGACATACAAACAAACAAACAAACAAACATACAAACATTCATTTTTATATATATAGATATAGTGTACTAAGCTGTATCCACACCACATTGTTCTCTTAGAAACCTTGAACGCAAACATCGACGGCTGAGAAGCGTCGTAACAACAAGTTCTCCTGTAGAAGGACAGAGATACCTGAAAGCGTGAGACGGTTTTTGAAATAAAAAGAAACTTATCTCCGGAAACTTTTTTAATTGTTGAAGTATCACACATTATCAAAATTCGAAACTATTTTAAAGGCGTAAGATTCTTTTTGATATTAAACAATTTCTACTGCCCTTACTGCAATGGAAAAATTAATGAGAGGGCCTAGAGATGGCGCGCTAGTGCATCATATTATAAATGTTCTAATAAAAGAAACAATTTGATATTTGCGGAAGAGCGATTGCTCGAAGCATATTATATATTTATAAATGTATGTAATTCTACTGTCCTCAAAGCTTATGTCCATAGTTCTTCTAAAATACCCATTCAAAGAGTCTATCAACAGTATCACTATAAAAGGAAGTTCCAAAAATGCAATATAACAGCGGTATGGTAGATTAAACTGGCGAAACCGCTTAGAGGGTTCACCACTGATGAGCCAGGCCCTCTCATTAATTTTTCCATTGCAGTAAGGGCAGTAGAAATTGTTTAATATCAAAAAGAATCTTACGCCTTTAAAATAGTTTCGAATTTTGATAACAGATGGCGCGCTAGTGCATCATATCACACATTATGTTTGAGCTGTGGTGTGTCCATAGGAAGCTGACCTCGCCATGGGACCATTCACCCCAACCCCTGAAAGAATGAAAGCTTCCATCTTCAGCAACTGTGTCTTCATGGACTCAGAAGGAATTTTGAGCGGTCAAACTGAGGACAAGGATATTTTCCTTTTCCTTAATGTTTTTACACCAGGGGTATGTATTTAACTAATTGAAAAAGAGACTGAAAGTTGCCTTTGAATTTTTGTTTCATATACAATAATCTTTATTAAGACCTTGTAGTCTTATACAAGATTCTCCTAGCAGAAATGTAGGATACATGCAGGAATAACAGTAATAATACCAGTAATAAAAAAAATTGTTAATACAGTAGAACTACCGTCCTGTAAAGAACAACACCTAATTACAGAGCCAAAGTGTCCTTTAGGGAGAGGTGTCCTCTTACCGGAGAATTGCTAAATAGTAAAAAAGGTAATTTTGCAAATGAAAATTGTCCTTTGTGGATAGTTGTCCGCTAAAGGGAGGTTCTACTATACTTGGTTAATTTAAATTTTGCTTTATTGAAAATGTGACAAAAATCGGACAGGAGAGAGAGTGAAGCCTGGGCAGTTAACCCTAGCCTTATTAACCTCAGAGGTAATACTTCTAGGTGTCCGTGTTGAAGGACATTTTAGCCTGAAAGATTGAGAAATAAACAAAAATTGTAAAAAGAAACCAAACCCTAGATTTCTTATTGATTTTGTCAGAGATTAAAAAGGTTTTTGAAAAATTCTTTTCCCTGGAGACCTAATATTTTTAGTCAACATATATTTATTTAACAAATGTAGACATTAAGACGCGAATGTTTCTTTTCACAAATAAACAAACTTCTACTGTCCTTACTGCAATGTAAAAATGTTGGGAGAAGTTTGTTTATTTGTTTATATATAGATGGCGCGTTATTGCTTTGTATCTATATATTTATTTGAAATGAAACCCAGACATGACTAGATCCTAGAGAAACTGTAATAACTGTTACAACACCCAACTCACTCCAGACCATATACGAGTATACTCGTATACCCGGCCATCCTTGCAGCCCTCTATATGGCAGACATCAATCCAGAAGAGGACATCCATACGGCACCTCAGTTGGCCGGTATTGTGATCAGGGTGCATGGACCGATCTGATCTGCTCCATGGACAAGACATCACCACCACCAATGAAAGATTTGTGGTTGCAGGTGTGGTTTGGTATGGTGGGTGCCTTGCTGGTTCTGGCGGTTTTCGGCCTCCCCATCTACGCAGCCTACCGTCGCTGGCGTAGCCCGGCTCTGCTGTGGTTCCATTTCCTATGGGCCAACTTCAGGATACTCATTGGACAGGGTCAGTAGAACTACGCTCGGATACAAGTCATGGAATTTCTAAGGAACGTAAATAGGAGGAATTAAACAATTAAAAAGGTTTCTGGAGATTTTTATTTCAGACTAGCCGAATGACCCGGGCAACTCCCCGCTCCAAACTTTACATGTACATTACGTCAGCTGATATTACCTCCCATCTTTACAGCTAAAGGCGCTGCTTGCGAGCGAAAGGGAAAAGTTGCAACGCAAATTTGAAAATAACTCGACGAATATTCGGGATAGAGACCTGAAATTTTCAATATAAGTTTTTCCAGATTCTCCTCTATATAATGTTAAAATTTCAGTCAGATTAGTTAGGTATTATGGACGTGTATAGCCGACAAACATACATACATACATACATACATACACTGACTTTTTTATATATATAGGTATACCATCTTGAGCTTTCAGGAATCTCTGTCCTTCTACAGGAGTGTATGTGTGTTTGTATATATATATGTTATATGTATTAGATATGGCCATTATAAAACATAAATACAAAATAATATATAGAAATATCAACCCATATGATAATTCACATAATAAATCAGATAATAGTAAATATACAAATACACTAATTAAATAAGACGGCGTTTTATTCATTATATATGTTCTCCTGTAGACAAATGACAATTTAAACAATATTATTGATTATTCTATTCAATTGTTACAAAGGTGGAAAACATATATAATAAAATAGTAAATAAAGGGTAGATAAAATGTAGGGGAATATATATAGTTATATAAAGTGACAAAGGTCACCTCTCCTGTCAAAATAGACGTCAAAATTAGACGCCATCTATTGACCGTCGCCGTAACTAGCGGCCTCGGGTCTGTGACAAAGCCACAACACCAGCTTTGGCAAACTGAAAAGCATCCACCTAGAGACCATATTTTCGAGCTAATGGCCCTCGTCAGCCTAGGGCGAACTTTATTCCATGAGATCCACACGGGATCTAATGGAATCTTGACAATCTGCCAAAGAGGTGTTTAGCTGGCAAAGTGGCTGGGCCAAATCTATGGCTAAAATATAGATGGAAATTTTGCCGGGAGGATATTAATCTAAAGAGACAAAGGTCGCCTCTCCCGTCGTTTTGATGCCTATTTTGACGGGAGAGGCGACCTTTGTCTCTTTAGATCAATATCCTCCCGGCAAAATTTCCATCTACATATAGTTATGTATTTTGAAGAGAGAGATTGAGCAATCCATATTTAAAATTATATTCAACAAAGATACATATATTGGATTTATAATTATTTTATTGTTCCAATATTTCAAGGGGCAACTCGCCTCTCTTTATCGGGATTCTTTCATTGGCCTTGTAGAACGAGAGTGGTGTACACGTGCTAAGCATGTTTTAGTGAAAAACACAAACATCCTCGATAAAGAGAGGCGAGTTTCTCCTCGAAATATTGAAACAATAAAATACACCTATCCCCCGATTTACACGGTAGATACGTTCCTGAGAAAAACGTGTAAATCGGGGGATAGGTGTACACAGAAAAAAAAATGCATTGACAGGTTGAAATATGTAGTCAGCACATAAGCTCGGGATTCCTCGTGAGATGTGTACACAGCGCATGTGTTCAATCACAGTAGCATTTAGTATAGTGCGATAAAAAAAAAACTATTTGGAAAACCGTGTAAAAGCGAAAACGTGTAAAAACAAGTACCGTGTAAATCGGGGGATAGGTGTATTTATAAATCCAATATATGCATCTTTGTTGAATATGGTTGTGTATATGTACAAATGTCTTCAGCAAGGAAGGTTTCCCCACCTTGAGAGAGTTTTCCTCCAGACAAGGTCTTCACTCCTCAGTTCCATGTCGTGGAAGTACTTATAGATGTGTGTCTTGGTAGACGTCAGGATGGTGTCATCATACAGGCCTCGTCCGAAGACCTGCAAGGCAGGGGTGATGAGGGTAAATGCCTCACCTGTAGAAGGGGAGAGAGATGTCCGAAAGCTTGATATGTTATTTGAAATAAAAAGAAACTCATCTCCAGAAACCTTTTTTAATTGTTTAATTAATGTCCAAGATATTTAAATTAATTGAGGTGAAATAGGAGGAATACAGAAATCCGCTTCTGCGGGAAACTTCTATTCAACTACAACATTTGTAAAATAAAAAGAACATGTCATGAGATATAAAATATTCTGTTAAATGCCTACCACTAGAAAGGATCAGAAGTATTCATGTATATCGTGGGTTTTTTTTTATTGTGTCGATTGTATATTCTTTAGAACTTCAAGTCAGTGATTCATCTAATCAGCGACATTTCTCATACAGTATTCAACTGACCGTATCAATGATTTTCTACAATTCCACCTTTGCCGGTCTCAAACCCGGATGAAAAAGGAGGAGGGGGAGCAGTAACAAGCTCACTAAAAAACCTGGGCTCAGCTAGCCCGGCTGATAGTACCCTGTAAGGGCTCCAGGGATACAGGATGAGCAGCGTTTGTACTCCATGTTAGGAGCGGTTGCACATGGCGTCTGTTCCTCATGTCAGAGGCGGCCATTACTTTTGGAGCTAAGTCGGCCTGCCACTGAGTAGTGCTCCTAGTCTTAATGACAAAGGCTGACGCATTCTACTTCACCCAGTCATGATGGTTGTCAAGCTTTACAAGCTTGATACCTTAATATGATTAAATGGAGATAAGAAAAAAAAGATGATTTTCGACTATATAGGTTAGGTGTATTGACGATTTTTCTGTATAGGTTAGGTGTATTGACGATTTTTCTGTATAGGTTAGGTGTTAGCACGAGTGTCTACTGTGCATTGCTAAGAGAACAATCAAGCTAACTCCCCGTGCTACAGGCGAGGGCACCCATTGGTCAGTCTCCCAGCTCCAGGACCGAGGACCGTTCCGTCTATTGGTGGCAGTATGGAGTCTGATGGGCGCCGTGGTGTTCGCCAACAGCCTGCGTGGACTGCTCATGTCCTTCTTGATCCTCTCTGTCAGCGAGCCTCTGCTGGACTCCCCCGCCGACCTGCTGCTCAAGTCCCACATCATCCCCATTGTCCCGGGGGGCACCTCCATCGAGGACGAGTTCAAGGTACAGTATTGATTGACTTTTCTATCGGAGTTAAAACACCGAACAGAAATCAAATAAACTCTCATAGATGGGAGATTCTAATAGAAATGTCGTTTAGCTTTGACAAGCCAGTAGAAGAACGAGTTTGCTCGAAAGAGCACATTTTTCACATTTAAAAAGTTACTTGGGGGTCGGTGGAAGGATGGTCTAAACCGTTGGTTTTCGAACGCTACGACCCGGGTTCGATTCCCGCATTGGACACTTTTTTTCTGATTAAAAAAAAATGCTCCAATGGCCCCTGATGCTTGCAAAAGTCTAACCCCACCAGCGAGTGCAAGTAACCAAACAGGGCTCTGCACATTTGTAAGTGCAAAGTCGAACTGATTTTCACATGTGTAGACAGGTGGTGCACTTATAGTAAAAGCAGTCGCCAACTTCTACCCACCATGATTATCATGGCCTGTATCACGTGTACTAGGGATAAGCAAAAAAAAAAAGTTACCTTTTTTGTTAATTTTTATTATAAGTTTCTCTGGTACTGGTGGTGTCTTGTCCATGGAACAGATTAGTTGCTCGATGGAAAGGTAGGGTGCCATTGCCCCGTTAGTCAGCCACATTTCACAGTTCCCTGTTCACAGTTACCGTAGCGGCTCACGACACCGTACTACAGGGCAGTCCCTTACTTGTGCTGATTCTCCCGCCCGCCACGTAGAGGAAGAATTCTGGGCGGGATAGGTTTCTCAATAAAGCTATTAACAATTTTTACCTAATACACTGAATGGGTCAACTTCAATTATAGCAGCCAATTCCGGGTTATTTACCACGCTAACTCTCAAATAAACACCTTCCAGAACCGGGTCAAGCAATACAATGAAAGTTTCTCAAAGAGCTTCATGATCGTAGCAGGTTTCTGCTACAATGGGAATTTTCCAATAAAAAAGGTGGACCCTCAAATCTTAAGATAAGTTCGAAATTCTACCAAAGACTGGTCTTAAACCCGTTATTCAACAGTGAGGTTCCGTTTTTGTATCCAAGTGACTCAAGATCCATGTACAGGATAAAGCTCCAAGTGATAACTCCCATTCAACACGTCAATACCTGGACGAGAAGAGGGTTGAAGCCAGTATTTTGTTTATCCCTTTTTTCCCAGACATGGCCCATATGGATTTTGTGTTTTTAGCTTGCTGAAAGAACAATAAAACCGGAGAACTTAATGGTCTCTGGGAATAAGTTAAGGACTGTTAGAATGGTCTTTTTTTAATATATATTATCCCTAGTACACGTGGTACAGGCCATGATAATCATGGTGGGTAGTTAGCGACTGCTTTTACTGTAACACATGTCTACACATGTGAAAGCAGTTCGACTTTTCCACTTACAAATGTACCAGAGCCCCGTTTGGTTACTTTCACTCGCTGGTAAGGTTGGACTTTTTCAAAAATCATGAGCCATTGGAGCATTTTTTTTTTTAATTAGAAAAAAGTGCACAATGCAGGATTCGATCCCGGGTCGTTGCGGTCGAAACCAAAGGTTTAGACCATCCTTCCACCGACCCCCGGATGGTCTTGACCAAACTATTGAACGACCAAGTTTTTTCCCGGTAACATCGATGCAGGGCTGTTGCCAAACGTTAAGCTTATACAAGGTAAACGATAAGTTGTACAAACATTCCTAAATACATTTTATTAATACACCTTTTTTTTTTATTGGAGCACCTTCTGTGGAATAATGGAGATCCACTTCGGGACGTCGGCCAGACGGATTGGGTGACAGTAAACAAACATACCCGCCGTCAGCCGGCAAAAAAGAAAGAGAACACGGCCTGGTCTACTGACCAGTTTGGTGTTTTCCTCTGTCCTCTTAACATGTTTTAAATAAAGTTAGTTTGAAGGGGACTTTTACCCTCTCCTTTCTGCTATTTAGTGATCTGATTTAAATCCTTGCAACAGCCCACAAAAGAATAATCACTGCGAATTCTTCTACCGAATTTCGCATCAGTGTTTTGTGAAACGATTACCAGACTTTTATTCACACCTTCTGTATATTGGTATTTGTTCGTTATTGCTTCTATTTTAATATTTCATTTATTTTCAATAAAAGTATTAACAAGAAAAATGCAATAATTATAGAAACTCCTAGCGATGCAGAGGAACATGTATTGCTGAAAGAATTGGGAAATAAAAGAATTGAGTAGCATCAACAAACTCTATTCTACAACCTAGAGACACAACAATGGTCGTTAAAAATGTTAAACAAACTAACGGAGGTGATAATTTTTGTACAAACTCTTTGTAGTACGCATTGGTAATTATAGTAAAAAATAGTATCTTGATATTTTAGACACACCTTATATTATGGAAATAATATTGCTACGTGGAAAATTAGTGAAGACCAACTTCGGAAATATCTTTATTTACGGGGCTGCTAACCAAAATGAATGATTTTTGAGCCCCGATGGACGCATAAAGGGGAATATATATAAAGCACTGTTGGAGGGGGATGGGTGGCCAGGGGATCATCGCCAGGTGAGGCCAGGAGAGCCGGGATGTATCAGTGGGACAGGTTGGTGTTCCGCGGAGATCAGGGGAAGACCAACTTCGTGATAAGACAACAATATATTTCAGGCAAGAACAAACTATGAATGATAAACAAAAGATAAGCAATGAGGGAATTTTACAGAGTAGTAAAATATAAACATAAAAAAATAATACTCTGCTAATATAAAAATAAATGTTAGAATATATTTAATTTCCAGGAGGATTGAACTCGGGCTCTTGTACTTTCCGAAGTCAGCGCAGGCTGAAGGAAATAACGATTGAGTCCACGGTATTATCGATCTCCAATCAATCAGATCGATTCTGTACGTCAGGTACTACCGATCTTTATCCAACCACTTCACACCCTGTAAGTGTGAGAATATTCGACCTGCCTCTAGGAGGCTGCGTTCAGCGTCCTTAAACAATGCCAGCATTGACCTGCCCACTCTATGGGAGAGAACTCTCGTGGTCCATCGTTGGTGAAGTCTTTCCCGCGGTGGAAGACAACAATGAAAAATTTGTATATATTTATATATATGTATATCTATCAATTATTTTTATATTTTAGGCATTTATAAATTTATATAATCTTATTTATTCATATCTATATATGGTAATTTAAACAAACAACCCCATATTGTATATAACTTATAACAAGATTTTCATGTTGTATGATTGAAACACATCTGTAAAGTATTATACGCATGATTGACATGTGTCATTACATCACCATATGTAATGTACTTTGTACAAACTGAGGATAAATAGCTGTGGTATTATGCTATGCTGGGAACCTTACTCTTGGGGTTGCAGATTGTTGAAGTGGTGGCGCAGTCGTGATGGCTGAGTAAGAAAGGATTACACACAAGGGAAATAAGCCAGGACACTTGATGGGTTGAAATAAAAGGGCAACTGGTTTGGAGGAAAGAAAGCTTGAGAAAACGGAGCGAATTTTGACTTATTACTATCGGATCACATGGTGATGACCGACATGACTATGGGATGAGTTGAGAGAGATCTCTAGAGCAGACGTTACCTTGGTGAGAGCAAAGTCGAAGACTCGATCCGAACTCGGTGGGAGCGAAGTGGCGACTCTAGGTGTTGTTCCGATGGGAGCGAAAGCACTACTAACAATTCTTGCTTCTCGATTTAACACCAAGACTTATCTTCTTTCCCATTGGTCGAAAGATGTCACATGACCGTTTCTATTGGTTGACCTATTTAGGTATTGTTCCCTAATTGGTGGGACCATGTCACGTGGCCGTTGGCTATTGGTTGTCCTATTTAGGTATTGTCTTCTAATTGGCCCTTGCCAATCTCTTTGGCGGAAGATATATCCGGCCTTGCCCAGGAAATACTGATCGTTAAACTTAGCTTTTAGGATTTCCGGGGTCAGAAGGTTAACTGTGACTTTATTAATAGTTGGGCTCTCTTCTAGGCCTACTTCCTAGGTTTTCTCTACGTTCTATCCTCCAGTTACCTTTGTTCCTTTATTAAATTCTTTTAAAACATACATTGTACATACATAGTAGGTCGGAGGTGCATACAGTTATATACAAATTATGACAGATGCGCCCCCTACATGTGAAGAATTCAAGAAGGGGTTAGCCTGAGAGAATTCTGTAAAGGAAAAATAATTTTGTGGGGAAATTAGTTGTGGGTATTGAGAGGCTATATACAAGCATTGGTGGTGATATAAGAGGTAAAAATCGAATGGTGTTGATGATATAGGTTGAGTATAATTAATAGAAATCAAAAATTTTTTAATTGTAAGAAATCAAAATGAATGCTATGGTACATAGTGGGTTAAAAAGAAAAGAAAATGCGCCTAAACGATATTCTACTCGAGATTTGAAATAAAATCGAGGGAGTTCTATTAGGTCTTTTGAGAAATCAATATAAAATAAAAGTTGGAAGAAATCAAAGTAAATGCTTGGTTGCATGGTGAAGAAAAAAATGCTTTGTTGCATGGTGAGAAAAAAAAGGAAAAGTGCTTGTTGCATGGTAAAAAGAAATGCCTAACTATTTCTACTCGAAATTGGGAATGGAAATCGAGGGATTTTTATTAGGGCTTTTGAGAAATCAAAAATAATATAAAAGTTGGAAGAAATCAAAGTGAATGCTTGATGCATGGTGAGAAAAAAAAAGGAAAAATGCCTAACCATATTCTATTCGAGATTGGGAATGAAATCGAAGGAATTCTATTAGGGCTTTTGAGAAATCAAAAATAAAATAAAAATAAAAAGTTGGAAGAAATCAAAGTAAATGCTTGATGCATGGTGAGAAAAAAAAAGGAAAAATGCCTAACCATATTCTACTCGAAATTGGGAATGGAAATCGAGGGATTTTTATTAGGGCTTTTGAGAAATCAAAAATAATATAAAAGTTGGAAGAAATCAAAGTGAATGCTTGATGCATGGTGAGAAAAAAGGAAAAGGCTTTTTGTAAATCAAAATAAAATATAATATCTAATTTTAAAAGAAAACCAGTGAGTTTTCGTTGATTTGAAGCTATGATAATATAAACTAAGTGGTAAATATAATGATAATTAATGATTAAAAGTGATAATAAATTGAATAAATTGCTAAATTGATTAAATATTTAAATTTTAATTGAGAGAAATTAATGAAAATGATTAATATATAAACAATAAGGTGTATTGGTTTGAACCCGTTGTGTATCTACATGCCCTGATCTAGATGTATTAATTGCTCAATTATGCCCTATAAATTTTTTGTCTCATCTGTAGCGACACTTAGGTGGAAAACGTGATCCTAGCCCTCAAGTGCGCGTTTATGCTATGTGTACAGGAGACATGGAAATCTATATAACCTTTATGTATAATATTTTGTCTTTGTGTGTGTTGTGAAAAATGTTAGAAGTTTGTAAAGTAATTATGATTAGTTATAATAGGAATATGAACTCATTTAAATGTGTGTGCGTGTACCTTGTTTGATTTTCGAATGACAGTCGATTTGATTACATTTTGTAAAAGTCGATGCGCAGGCTTGAACTGGAATCCAAAATCGGTGGCATGAAAAAGTGGGATGATATGGAGAAATCTGAGACTGGGGAAAAGCGGTGACTTATTTTATGTGTTGGCCAGAAATGAGGAGTGGTAATTGGATCCGGACTGGGGCGTGCCGAGGAAGTACGCTCCCTTTATTTGCATTAGCTGTCTTACTCAAATTTTATGACCTCGCGGAACTACGTCCTGTTTTCTATTTGACTTTGTGGGTGTGGCTCGGATCTTGTTACTTTCAGTTACTTCTATTTCCTTGGATTTTATTTAGATTTTCTGCAAAAATGGTTCCTAAATTATGAGAAGTTTTATAAATGCTTGTCCACAATGAAAAACTGCCTCTTGTAGTTCGAAAATTCTATGAGAGGGCATGGTATAGATAAACAAATAACTAAGAAATAAAACTGGGATATATTTGTATGGTAGAACTAACAAACAAAGGATAAAAATCAGATGAAAGATAGGGTATTGCCCCATGTTCTTCCATATTATTGTAAATGGGGACTCTGAAATATTTGTTCGAACCTTATTAATTGTTGGCCGTTCAATTTCGCACTGTTTGATATCTTTGGGGGGTGGTGTGATATGATTGAAATGGTTGTCAGGTTTGCAGTTTTTAACATCGGGGAGGAGTGGTGCAAATCGCCTTGTTGCAAAAATGGCAGGGTCTAAATGTCTGAAAGGCTCGCTGCTGGTGGGTTTGAACCTTAATGACTCTGCTGGGAATAATTCGGGTGTTAAATGTTTGAAAGGGAACGTGTAATTGGGGTTGTGCTTTATATGACATATTCTAACGGCGGGCGGTGATATATAACGGACTGTTTCTGTATACAGCTTAAGCTTGTTGACGTGGATTGTGTCATTGTCTCTTTGAAGAGGTTGATTTGGTCGATCTATACGGACCACATTTGGTGAAATAATTTCTAATATTGTGTGGGGTCCTGTGAAATATGGCGCAAGTTTCCCTGTATTTGGGTGGTGATATAATTTTACTAACACTAGATCACCTACTTCAAAATGTGGTTGTTTGTGTCGTTGATCATAGATGTTTTTGTCTTGTAAATGCTTGTTTTGTGTGCGTGTGTGTGCAATTTTTCTAGCTTTGTCGATATCTGGGTAAGGTGTGCTATGGTCAGAGAGTTCGGGGGGTAGTATACCAAACATTAAGTAGATGGGTGGAAAACCTGTGGTAGAGTGTGGGGTTTTGTTATATATAATTGTAACTCTTTTGACCAATTTGGTCCATGCGATCTTAGGATTTTCTAGATGTAATAGCCTAAGTTTTCCCGTGAGGGTGGCGTTCAGGCGTTCACATAGACCGTTGGCCTGTGGATTGTTGCTGGTTGTAAGTAATGGGTGAATATTTCTATTAAGTAGGAAACTACGAATTTTGGCGAAGTGAAAGCAGGGGCTCTATCCGTAAGAAGGCGTTTTGGAGAGCCATCCTGTAATACTCGCTTAAGTACCTGTTGGTAGGTGATGATGCTGGTGGATTTAGATGGAAAGGTCCACGCGTAGCGCGAAAAATGATCGACTACCACATGGAGGTATATTTTGGTGTTGCCATATTTGGCAAATCCTGCTATGGTGCCAAGGGATAATAGGTCAAAGGGTTCTTTGGCTTCCGGAGGTTGACTTAATTCCCCGTAAATGGGTCCCAATGGCCGTTTTGTTAACTGGCAAGTGGGACAGGTCTTAACCTTTTGTTTAATATCTTTGGACATTCCTTGCCAGTAATATTGTGTGGAGATGAGTCGTGACATTTGTGAAATACCGGGGTGATTGTATTGTGTGTGTACTGTTTGTAAGAGTTGTTGTATGAGTGGTTTTGGAATTATAATCTTGGTTACACCTTTTCGGGAAACTGTATGTAATCCATTATGATCAATGGTCAGGTTAGATTTCCTCGATGGAAACGTTTGGTGGGTCTTGATGAGGGTGGCGTCCAAGAATCCACAAAACGGGTTACGGGACAAGAGATCTGCCTCATACTGTAGTTTTCCCTTTATGTAGCGGACCTCATATTCGTAACTCGATAGTCGTAAACTCCATCGAAACAGTCTGCCGGACGGGTTTTTGATGGTTTTCAGCCACTGCAAGGCGTGATGGTCAGAAAATATAGTAAATTTTCTGCCCATAAGGTAGATGCGAAACTTCTCCACACTCTCAACGATTGCTAAGCACTCAAGTTCAGAGATGGAGTAGTTTTTCTCGTGTGGGCGCAAGGTTCGGCTGAAATACTGAACTGGATATACGTTCCCGTCAGGGTGAACTTGTTTTAGAATGCCTGCTATACCGAGGGTGGATGCATCGCAATACACTTGGCATGGCAGACCTTCTTTGTAAAGGTGTAAAATGGGGTGTTGTGTGAGGTTTCCTTTCAGGTCAATGAACGCCTCTTGACAAACTTCATTCCAGTTCCACACGACATCCTTTTTGAGGAGGTTATTGAGTGGTGCTCGCAAGCGAGCGTATTCCGGAATGAATTTGTTATAGACTTTCACAGCGCCTAAAAAGGATTGTAGCGTTTTTCGGTTGTGTGGCTGTTTGATGGCGTGGATAATGTCGGTGTTGCGTGTGAGCGGTGTAATTGTACCAGCTGTAATGGTGTAACCTAGGAAATCTATGGACTGCTTAAAAAATTCGCATTTCACGAAGTTAAGTTGTAGTTTCTCCGCTTCGCAAAAGGCGAAAAATTGTCGCAGGTGGTTTTGATGCTCCTCCAATGTGTTGGAGTAAATGATGAAATCATCAAAGTAATGTGCCACACAGTCAAGTCCGTGTCTCTGTAGGACCTGACTTATGGCTCGTTCGTAAATCTGAGGGCTGGTTTTTAATCCGAAAGGTAGTCGAGTGGGTTGGTATAACCCTTCGAGGGTGGCAAATGCTAACAGTGGTCGAGAATCGGGGTGTATTGGGACTTGCCAATACGCAGAGGATATGTCTGCCGTGGAGAAATATTTGGCCTGTGCGAGGCGGTCTAGGATATCCTCGATTCTCGGGAGGGGATGGACATCAGAGCTGATTAGCTCGTTCACCTTCCTGTAATCGATACAAAACCGTTTGGTCTTGTCGCGCTTAGTGACGAGGGTGACAGGGCTCGAGAAAGGTGAAAAAGATTGCTCTATGATGCCGTTCTCCAGCATTTGTTGGACTTGATTACGGATTTCTTGTTGGTCACATATCGGAACACGATATGGACGTATGGTAATTATTTTATCGGAATTCGTGGGTATTTTTACTGGTGGAATCCGTAAGCATGGTACGTTGAATTTGTTCTGTGTGAAAATGTGAGTGTATCTTTGTAGAAGTGTTGTGAACTGCGGTGTATAGTGAGTGTTAAATGTTGTGTTGTAGTATGCATGTGGCAAAGGATTTTGTTGTGTATCAATGGGAGTGTCGAGTTCGTTGTGTGGTTTTGTCATGTGATAGTTGTGCGACGGTGTGTGATCACCTATGTGCTTGGTGTGCGAGTTGTCCCGCTGTGTGGGTGCGTTTTGGGCATGTTTACAAGTTGAAGTCGTTGTGACTTGGTTATTTGAGGGCATGTAAAAAAGGCAATTGGCCTTAGTGAAAAAAGGGCATGTAGGTAAGGGGGTGTTTTTCAATGAATGCACGCAATGGTTGTCATAGGCGGAAGATTTGGCTGTATGGTAAGATCTTTGTGACATCGCCTGACACTGCCAGTACGTGCATACATTTGGTACATTGTTAAAATGGTAGGATGGGATAGACAATGGGGCGCCCAGCTGGAATATAGTGCATTTATTAAAATCTATGGTTAATCTGAATTTATGGAGGCTATTGATACTAAGAATTCCAAATGGTAACGGTGCATTCACTACATGGAAATTCTCTCTTCGGGATATTTGTCCTATTGTCAGTGGGATAGACAGTTTACCCATGGTTTTTGCAAAACCGTTTAGGGTTTGGAGGTTCAGTGAATGTCCCTCAAGGGTTAAATTAGGCAGATGGGTTTTTAACATATGATAAAGATTATATGGCACTATATTCAGGCTGGCGCCTGTATCAATTAAAAAGGGGCATGGTATATTAGGGGCTAGAAAAAGTTTTACAGTCAGTTGGGTTAGGGATCCTACCTCAGTCTCGAAAAGTCTGCTCGGCTGGGGTGTCTCTGGCTTGACTTGGTTGTTGTGGACTCGGGACTGGCTGTTTTGGGACTGTTTGCACTGTCCGCACTTTTTCGTGGGTCGTCGGGGACTGGTCGATGTCGGCATTCGCTGTGCCAGTGCCTCGCGCCGCAGAACTTGCAGTTGGACGGCGGAAGAGGTGCATTCCATGCACCTGGGCGTCGGGGTGTGCTGTGATACGGACCCGACATTGTGGGTGGTTGATCTTCTCTGGGTCGCGTTGTCGGTACACTGGGCCCGTGGATCCGCTGTACCAGTCGGAACCACTCTCCTAGGTTCTCGGGAGGCACTACGCGGACTAGGCGCTGGTCGTTGAATGACAGCCCTTCTGTCAGCGTCTCGAGGATCACCTCCTGCGGAAGTCCTAGTTGCAATCCCATGGCGGTTTCTCTCCCGGTAGTAGGTCTCTAAGTTGGCTTGTCCAGTGAGCTTCATGGCGAAATATTTCGCAAAGGACGCTTCGCTTGATTCAGGATAGAGATCTAGGAGGATTTGCCTCACCTGGAAATAGCTCCGGTCGGCCAGCCGAAGTTTCCTGAAGAGCTCCAGGGGTTGTCGCACCAGATAGTTTGGCAGGCGGAGTAATTTTTCTTGTTCTCCCCATGGAGGTGTCTTCCATTTTTCGATCGAACGCCTGGAAAAACTGGTCGCGCTGTATGTGCCATCGAAAGGCGGGATTGTCGCCTCGGCTCCATCAGAAACCTTTGCTCGGGTCAAGAGCGTCGACAGCTGGGTGACGACGTCCGCTAGGGGCGCAGTTGTCTCGCCCGTCTCTCTTACTTCTTGCCTTTCTTCCGTTGTTTCCGTCGGGCCGTCCGACTTTACCCCTATGGGATCCTGATTAAGCTCCATAATATCTTTATCCTGTCGACTTTCAGTATAGCTGTGGTATTATGCTATGCTGGGAACCTTACTCTTGGGGTTGCAGATTGTTGAAGTGGTGGCGCAGTCGTGATGGCTGAGTAAGAAAGGATTACACACAAGGGAAATAAGCCAGGACACTTGATGGGTTGAAATAAAAGGGCAACTGGTTTGGAGGAAAGAAAGCTTGAGAAAACGGAGCGAATTTTGACTTATTACTATCGGATCACATGGTGATGACCGACATGACTATGGGATGAGTTGAGAGAGATCTCTAGAGCAGACGTTACCTTGGTGAGAGCAAAGTCGAAGACTCGATCCGAACTCGGTGGGAGCGAAGTGGCGACTCTAGGTGTTGTTCCGATGGGAGCGAAAGCACTACTAACAATTCTTGCTTCTCGATTTAACACCAAGACTTATCTTCTTTCCCATTGGTCGAAAGATGTCACATGACCGTTTTCTATTGGTTGACCTATTTAGGTATTGTTCCCTAATTGGTGGGACCATGTCACGTGGCCGTTGGCTATTGGTTGTCCTATTTAGGTATTGTCTTCTAATTGGCCCTTGCCAATCTCTTTGGCGGAAGATATATCCGGCCTTGCCCAGGAAATACTGATCGTTAAACTTAGCTTTTAGGATTTCCGGGGTCAGAAGGTTAACTGTGACTTTATTAATAGTTGGGCTCTCTTCTAGGCCTACTTCCTAGGTTTTCTCTACGTTCTATCCTCCAGTTACCTTTGTTCTTTTATTAAATTCTTTTAAAACATACATTGTACATACATAGTAGGTCGGAGGTGCATACAGTTATATACAAATTATGACATAAATAAAACTCTGTAATAGAATAAGAGTTGAGCTGAAGCAAGAGATAGAAGTCAAAAACGTCTAAAATCGAGATAGATTTAGAAATCCCAAAACAACATCTTAAGATAGATAGGAAACTGTCAGGGCGGTGCCAGTGTAGAATTTCGCCAGCCGATCTACTCTCTTGTCGCATCTGCTGAAATGCAATACTTCCTTTCTCGGAAAAGATATATAAGGCCTCCGTCCTAGATAAAAATATAGTCACTTCACCATCAGCGGAAGCCCTCGTCGGTTGTCACCAAGGTCCTCCTCATCCACCATGTAGACCAGTAAGAACTCTTCTATCTCCATCTTTCGCTCCTAGCTCAACTTATATCTTTTCATGGAACTTTCCTAGTGCAAATGTGTCTTCGTTTTTTGTGTGGACATTCCAAGCTTTCCACTCTGCCTCGACCACGACTGCCTGTACTCTGTGAGAACTGTTAAAGGTCTTCCAAGGTGCAGAGAGGTACTGGAAAACTCTCCACGCCCTGACTGTCCCTCTCGGTTACTACAGGTTTGCCTCTTTCGGTTACCATACCACAGCGAGAGACCCTCGGTTACCACAGTATAGCAAGAGTCGACAAGATCTCACACCATAGATTGAGTCGACTGGATACCTCACCACACTTTTAGTGGACAGGATTCTACAAGAGTCAACAGGACCTCATCACATATATGTGATATCCTGACTGTCTCTCGCTGTGGTGTGAAATCCGAGGGGATCTCTCGCTTTACTGTGCAACTGAGAGGGTCAAACCTGTAGTAACCGAGAGGGACAGTCAGGGTGTGGAGAGTTTTCCAGTACCTCTCTGCACCTTGGAAGACCTTTAACAGTTCTCACAGAGTACAGGCAGTCGTGGTCGAGGCAGAGTGGAAGACTTGGGAATGTCCATACACAAAACGAAGGGACACAGTTGTACTAGGAAAGTTCCGTGAACAGATAGAGTTGAGCTAAGGAGCAAGATGGAGATTTGAGAAAAGTTCCTACTGGTCTACATGGTCGATGGTGCGGACCTTGGGGACATCTGACGAGGGCTCCCGCATTGTGTGAAGTGACTGTAATTTTCGGCTAGGACGGAGGTCTTTATATCTTTGCCGAGAGGAAGTATTGGGTTTCAGCGGATGCTATAAGGGCGTGGATCGGAAGACATTGTACACTTCTGACAAAGCCTATCTTCTAGGCCTCGTTCTTAAAGTTGTGGGGCTTCTACATTTCGATTTTTGCTTAAGCAAACTCTTAATCTATTGCAGAGTTTTATTCATTTATCCTCAGTTTGTACAAAGTACATTACATATGATGATGTAATGACACATGTCAATCATGCGTATAATTATTTACAGAAGTGTTTGTTATACAACATGAAAATCTTGTTATTTTATATACAATAGGAGGTTGTTGGTTTAACCTTTTATAATCGTAAATGTGAAAAAAATAAATTTGAAAAATAATTTTTAAAAAAGGTCAGGTGTTGGTACTAAAATTAAAGAAGGCATATCCTGACCACGAGCAACATGAGCTTTTTAGATGGCAGAGCGCCATCTAGTGGAACATAAGTTAACTAAACGTTGATTTAGCCTGTTTCCTGATATTTAGCCACCCCATTTTCGAACCCAAAATTGACATTTAGTTTGTTTTTATATACCAATAGATGGTGTCAACCATTAGCAATATTCGTTTGCATGCTCAGGAGATGTTTTGTACATCATGTTTCATCCTGTTCTTTGTCGTCTGAACATCCAACTCAGCCGGGTGTGCGCAGCAAGGGGAACTGGAAGCTCAACAAAACTCTGGAAGCGCATGAAGGACGCTGTAATCCCTCTGGGAGATATGTTTAAAGACTCAACCTTGGACCAAGTGGAATCTGGATCTCATGCCATGATCTTGGACAAAGCTCTTCTATGGGTTATGATCCTCAACAGGTACTCAGTCACACACAAAAACCTTTATTAGGGATCAACAGGGTAGCCTAGTGGACATGACATCTGCCCGGTAAGCGGAACATTGTGGGTTCGATTCCCATCCCTGGACACTTTTATTTTTCCGTTCGTCATTACTCTTCATAATTCACCCTTTCATACCTCATCCAAAAAAAGATAGAAATAGTCGATATTTCACCTTGAAATAGAAATTTTGATTTTTTGTTTAAAAGAAACTCATGCGGTTTTAACTTCTAGTGTCGTTTTACAAAAATCTTTATTAAGGATCAAGCCCCATACAGGATTATTCCAGAAATGGTTTTATTTGAACATAAACCAAGCACTATATACAATTCAGTATTAACATGAGCCCAAAAAAGAGGAAAACTATTTATAAAACAGGTACTCTGTCACACACAAAAACAAAAACCTTTATTAGGGATCAAGCCCTATACAGGATTCTCCCAGCAATGGTTTTAATTGAACATAAATCAAGTACTATGTACAATTCAGTATTAATATGAGCCCAACAAAAAAGGAAACTATTTACACAAAAGGTAACTCAGTCTATTCAGATGATTAAATTTTCCAAAACAGCATGCTTATCTAACACCGAAATTCATTTTCATATCACTAAGACTATACGACTTCGATATATAGGTGTTGTCCTCTTGATTCATTCCATCGAGGGCAGCCAATCAGCGTGCGTTCAGTTCTCTTTGTTGTCCGTATTGCATACCTACAAACCCATGGTCCCACAAACTTTTAATAAGTTTCTTTTATCTTGAAGATAGAAGTTGCCTCTGGCCGGCATTCATATTTCTTATAAATTAGACACTTCGACCAGTTAAAAGTTATATTTTCTCAACGTGTCAACAAAATTATTTTGTCTTTGTCAGGAGAAATAAAAATAAAGCATTAGGCAAGGTGTTAAAAATTATTTTAAGGTTGCAAGAGCGTTCTCGCGCGATTTTTCAAATTTAGTACAACTTTTTTTTTTTTTAAATCGCGTGAGAACGCCTTTGCAACCCCAGAAATTTTTTTAACGCCTTGCCAAATGCTTTATTTTATTTCTCCTGACGAAGACAAAAGATTTTTGTTGAAATGTTGAGAAAATAAAACTTTGACTTGCCGAAGTGTCTATTATTTAAGAAATAAGTTTCTTTTCAACAAATATTTTTATTTTTTCAACAAGTTAAACGAAGAGTTTAAGTAAATATAGCATTTTTAGATATTGCCAAAATTAGGAAAGACAAATTTCGAGGATAATACAGCAATTTATTTAAGGCAAGAACAAATTATGATTGATAAACAAAAGATAAGCAATGAGGGAAGTTTACAGAATAGCAAAATATAAACATAAAAAATTATATTCTATTAATAAAATAATACTTTGCTACAATATTGATTTCCTCTAAAATTTTCCGTCCATTTGGGAAGCAGGAGTGATCGAATGAAGGAAACAACGAATTCATATACTATGGAGAGATTGTAAGACGATCTAAGAGACATGTTCTTTGTTTAGATGCAAGCAGTCCGACACCTGTGGATTTCACATCGCCAAGCAAGGCTTCAGCCCCTTTCCTCAAGTACTGGCATTCAGCAAGTCCCTCGACCCTGCTTTGATCCGTCTTATTAACACCAGGTTGGTACGTCATTGCCATTTTAATCCACCTGCAACTCTCTCTGGTGCAGGTTGACAAGATACCAGGAAACAGACCTACTCGCTAGGTTCGTGGGACCTGTCCTCTCCAACCTCACCAAGTACACCAAGCTACATGAGTCAGATGACTCTCCGCAACCTCTTGATCTAACAGACACTGCAGGAGTGTTTGTTCTGTGGGCCCTCGGCATCGCTGCAGCGTGCGGTGCTCTTGTAGGGGAGACCCTGTTTGGCCGTACTGTAAAACCCTGGCTCTAAGATTTGTAACATAGATAATAGATTGTTAAAGTAGGCTTTATTGCTTTCGTTTAGGTCAGTATATCTCGATATAAGTTGCTAAAATATACTAGACCATGGGTCGGCAAACTTTTGAGTGGGAAAAGTAAAAAATTACAATTTCAAAGTTTTTAAAGAGCCACAATTTTTTTCTTGCCAACAATAAATAGTACTCACATAAATAATATTTACGTATGGAACTATATAAAGAGCCGCAGCTTCACATCCAAAGAGCCGCAGTTTGCTGACCCTTGTACTAGGCTACCTTAGACAGCACTGTGTCTAAATCATAAATATTCTAAAATAGTCTATACTATATAGGGCCCTGGCTCTGGGTGACCTCAATGCTACCTCCATTCGATTCGGTCCTTAAAGATTTCAATCACATGTAATTAGGGATTAGTTTGAGGAGAAAGCCTACTGTCCATAAAAAGTATATAAAATGACACATTTAGCAATTTCTTTTAAATTTAATAAAGAAGCAAGTATTAATAAGGCGATTTTATGTGTTTAGAATATTTATCAGCTGAACATATCGAAATTAAATTTATTTTTGGTATTGATAATTTGTACTTCAGATTGCCTATAAATGATATGGATTTCAAGCGATAGATTGGTGTAATTTCATGAAAGGATGCATTAATATGTAGTAATTATGACACTTTATCTTTTAATGCACACACATGGCAGATGGTAACAAAATTTAGATGAATAAAATAAAGCAAATAAAATATATTTTCCTTTTTGTTCTACCTCCTATCTCACGTTTCTTGAATTTGTGCGGCACGAGCGTATTTTTATCTTTTCTTTCTCTTTTGCTTTAAAATATGCCGTGCCCTGCTATAGGAACACTCAACTCATTTATCATAGTATTATCATCAGTAAAATTACTTACATGTTTGAACTAAAGAACCATACATTCCCACATATAAAATATTGCACATCCTAGTCTCTGTATCTTATATAACCTTATATAGACGTTGTAATAAAGAGTAGTTTCAATTTCAATCTCTTTTTTCTCTCTCATTCTACACACAATACTAAAAAAAATGTGAAAAATATCTCTCTTGAATATATATCAACTAGCCGAATGACCCCGTGTTTTACCCGATTGAATGTTTTTATTCAAATACTATTTGTTACAATTATAAATTGGCGCCTTAAATAAATTGCATATATTAGTTAATAACTATAGCCTATGTGCTTTATCTGTCTATGTACTGTTGGCTTCCGTAGGCGTCTCTTACTGGGAAAAAGAAAGAGAGGATTCCATTTAGTTATTAACTAATATATGCATTTATTTAAGGAGCGACCCGCTCCAACACATAGTTACAAAAACCAAAAAGCGAGTGGGGGGGGGGGGGGGCAAAGTCAAAAACAAAGTGTCTCGCGTAGTGGCGGCGCCATCGTAGCCACGTGATCATAGCCAACCAATAGGAGAGCGCCATTCCAAAAAAAAATCAAACGGTGACAGAGATGATGACGCTCGTAACTGTATATAGAATATTAAAAATAAAAAAGACATTACTGACCAGGAGCACATGTGCTTTTTTTTTATTATCAACACCTGACTTTTTATTTATTTTTTTCTATTGTTTTTTCATATATCAATATATAATTTTTTTTTAAATCAATTTTTAAAAATCTTATTATATTTATTTCAATCATAGTATTAATAATAATAAATAGTTACACTTTAGATCTAAAATTAAAGAGTATACATATTTCTGAATCTCCATTTCACCATCAAATTTGCATAGTTGTTTATGTAAAAAGTAGAGTTTATCACTTCAGTGATAAATGGCGCCAAGTTCACTAATACCTTGAGAGACAGACCTTAGAGGGAATTTTTTATTTTAATATTTGAACTTAACAGTTTGAAATCTTGTATGACAATTAATACAGGGAGTTTTTAAGATAATTTTTGGTTGGAAGTTTGTTTGGAAAAATATATTCCACTGAAGAAAATAACGGTGGTCGCTTAAAATATGGTAATATTTTTATTAAAGTGCAAAATGTCATTAAAGTGAAAAAATGCAGTCTTCTTCTTCTTTCTTATCTCCACTCAATCATATTAGGGTATCAAGTTGTGACCCTTGATGGTGTCTGTTTGACAACCATAATGACTGGGTGAAGTAGAATACTTCTGCCTTTGTCATTAAGATTGGGAGCACTACTCAGTGGCAGGCCCACTTAGCTCCAAAAGAAATGGCCGCCTCTGACATGAGGAACAGACGCCATGTGCAGCTGCTCCTAACATGGAGCACAAACGCTGCTCATCCTGTATCCCTGGATTAGGAGCCCTTACAGAACACTATCAGCTGGGCTAGCTGAACCCAGGTTTTTTAGCAAGCTTGTTACTGCTTACCTCCCCTCCTCCTTTTCATCTGGGCTTGCGACCGGTAAAGGCGGAGTTAATGTAGTCTTAAATGTGCAAAACCTATACATAAATTAGTCTATTTCTGGGAATCTAGAAGTCTAAAATTTTGTTAGCTGAATTAAGCGAGTCTTCAAAATATCAAATTTATATATTGTCTGGAAATATATTTAAAATTGATCACAAAATTGAAAAGAAATATAGAATTAGCATTTCATGTCACTGACTGCATTTTTTTTTAATGGCTAACCGCTAATTACTCTGCGCTTATTTTCGTTTGAAGATAAACATTTCAAATTATTTTCTCCAGTCTATTTCTGATCACCACGGTCACCATGAATTCTGAAATTTTCTACACCAGCAATGTTAGTAAGGTATGAACTAGTGCCTAAAAATACCTAGACTTCCCTCTAGATCTATAAGTATAGAAAAAATATAGAAATTGATTAATTCCCCGACCTCACCCCTTCCATCACCCAAATGTCTATAAATTTGTAAACTTGCATTGTCATCTAGATTGAGCTTGAG
>CP092863.1:90596046-90628498 GCA_030710605.1 Cordylochernes scorpioides | reverse complement strand
CTTCCATCACCCAAATGTCTATAAATTTGTAAACTTGCATTGTCATCTAGATTGAGCTTGAGTGCAAAATCACGCAATATGGAAGTATAACATTTGAAGGGAAATAAGTAATTAGTTCATAACCTACACCAAAAGTCAGAAATTATGTCAATTTACATTTCCATGTCGTTGATTGAGTGCACCAAATTTCAGACTTTTATCTGATCTTTAAATATGTTAAAATTTGAATACAAGATTTGTGAAGTTTTTTAAAAGATGGCTGAAGATTTCAATATAGATTTCAATTTTAACAAATATAACAGAACTAAACTAAACTAAAAGTTTTGTATTGAAATTCTAGTTTTTAAATTTCAAAATGGTGTATTGAACGTTTAAAAACATATACAAACTCGAAATATTTTGAGAAAAAATTTACATAATCTTATATACAAAAGTCACACAGTTATATAAATATTTCTAGAAATTAATAAATATCTTTTTTTTTAATTATAATGTAAAATTAGAGCAAATTTTTCATTGAAATGGAATATAAATTACTTTTATATTTATTATCTCTGCTCTATTTATAAATTTGAGTATATAGGAAATGAACTTTTTTTTCAATAGTTAGTTGCTAAGGCAACTATTTTATTAGAATGAACAAATATTTTAATCAAATGATTTTCTTAATATAGGCGTTTGAATATTGATTTTTACTATAATTTTTTTTCAAAAATGTTGATCGCAGATAAATTCCTTTCTCAACAACTCTGTTTATGCGCTTTTTTTAACAGTTTAAACTACCGATTTGACATTTTTAAAGTGCTGACGTTTTAAAGTCTTTTAATATTTAATTTAAAAATTTGGATTCTGAGTTGTAATTATTTTGTTGCATTTATAATATATATAAATAAAAAACTAGAAATGCCTTCGAGCAAATCGCCCAAAAAAAAGGGGAAATCTTCGCAAAAGAAAGATATGATTTACGCAAGCGAGTTTTGATTAGCAACTTATCCAAAAATGGTGATTCAGATAAAAACAAACCTTTATCAAGAAGAAGCTCAATTATCGATCTTTCAAATAATAACGCTAAGCGTGATAGTGCAACACAAACTTATGATTACATTTATAAAAAGAGAAGATTTTCATCAATTATACAATCTCTCTCCAATCGTATATCAAAATTAAGAAAGAGAAAAAGTTCTCCTTTAAAAAAGAAACGTGAAAGTCTTCCAGATAGAAAATCAATTGGTAGAGTTGAAATTTCCACTCAATCAGATTATCCTCAAGATCATGAATATAATTCAGAAAAACCAACAGCATCAATTTTTAAAACAAGATCAAAATCTCACTCAACATTAGAAATGGATAAAAAAGCAAGACCATGCACAAGATCACAAAGTGTAAAAATTCCATGCATACCAAGTGTAAAAATTCCATGTATACCAAATTTTCATAATAATATGCCACAAGCAATTCTTGAGCAGCCGCTAAGAATTTGTTGCCAACCAGAACTATCAGAGAAAATTCTTTGCAACTCACAGAAAATAAATGTAAGTTTTTCTAATCGTGATCCAATATTCCAATCACCATCAAGTTTAAATGATCAATCAAAACATTTAAAAGTTCTCAAAGTACCAACACTATCACCAGAAATACTTGCACTATCAGAAGATATATATGAAACAGACGACACTAATTATTACCATTATCCTCAATCAAATTCCCATTTGTATCAAAATGATGATATAGGATCAATATTTAACTCAACACCAAAGAGACACGTACATTTTTCAGATGAAAACAATCAACATTTAAAATCTCAAAGTACAGATAGAATAAACTTTCTATATGACGACCATGATTCAAGATATGTTAATGTACCCAAAAGATCACATAGTATCAATATACCAAAACGACCACGTAGGATACCAAGAACATCTGAACAAACTCCAATAGAGTTTCAAAACGATGAATCATTTCATCCATATCTCTCATCAGTTATGGTGAAAAGGTCACAGAGCCTAAAGAAAAGAGAAGAAAATAAACCAATGCCACCATCAATACTAAAAAACCAGCCAGTTACACGAAGCAAAAGTATGAAAGCTACTCCAGTATATGCTAACGATATCAATTATTCTCTCTATCCACCAAGACTATTAGACTGGCAATCCTATCCGTGTAAATCACCTAAGTTACCAATGGACCATTTTATGAAGAGTCCGTCAGCTAGAGAAATGAATCGGCTCCATGTTGATCAACTACTTGGTGAGATGGACCTACTGGCAACGGGATCGTCCACTCCTATGCCCCAGAAGAGAAGAAGATCCTCAACTTCTCAGCCATATCCACCACAGGCACGTAAAATCAGGAAAAGAGAAAGTCTGGTCTGAACAACAATCCTCTGGGTAAGTTGACCTCAACACTTCCACTCCTGTAAACACAAGATTGTCAACACAAGGTAATAAGACCATATAAATAGTGTGTGACATTGTTACCATCTTCAGACAAAATACTGAATGAGGATGGTAACAACAATGTTACCGAAACATCACACTATTTATATATTTGTATTTGGTCTTATTACCTTGTGTTTATAATCCAAATTGTACCTTATCACAACAGATTGTCTTTTAACCCATCTTTCTATAACTTTGTTTTGTTTTAAACACAAGATAATAAGACCAAATAAATATAATGTGACATTTCAGTGTTGTTACCATCTTCAGACAAAAGTACTGAATAAGAAATTTCGTTTGATTCCGGCTAATTGTCAAAGGGATGGACTTCTAGCCCTAGAATAAGAAATTTTACCACAACATGTTTTAAATAGTTACTGTTATCAAGTGTGTAAACAAGATAGCAGATAAGAAGAAGATAGTGTGTGTTTTCTAAGAACCTTAAATTATACACTTTATTTATTTGGACTTAGTCTTATTACCTTATGTTTATAATATATAATCCAAATTGTGTGCTTTATCACAACAGATTGTCTTTTATCTCATCTTTCTATAACTTATTTTATTCTCTATTTACCCTGACAGTCATTAGACCTAACTACATTCTACTTGCTTTGCTGCAAGTTGAGACATACATTCTGTCAGAGCTCTGGAACCTCCTTTGTTTGAGGTCAGGTACAACCCATCTTCTCTGGGACTTGCACAAACTGAACATAAATAAGACCCACATACCCCAATAATTGGTCCAAATATGGCCTCTACCCCAGAAAGTACAGTAGAACCTCCATGAGAGGATACTCCTGCTAGAGGAAACCTCTCTACAAAGGACAGTTTTCATTAACAAAATTACCATTTTTACTATTTAGCAACTCTCTGGTAAAAGAACACCTCTTCCTAAAGGATACTTTGGCTCTGTAATTAGGTGTTGTCCTTTACAGGGAGGTAGTTCTACTGTACTTGTTGACTGTATTTTAAACATTTGAATTATTAATTGCCTTCTCGCTTGTTATTTTTGCAAAATTTCTTTTTTGTTTTTAATGCTTATATTTTTAAGAATGGAATATTTGTAAATTTTTAAAGCTATTTTACAAAATGAAATAATTGTTCCATGTTATTATTTAAAATTTATGTTTGTTTGTTTGTTTGGGTTTTATATATTTACCTTCAGCTTGTTGTTTGTTATCCCCTTGTGTAAAGTTTACACCAATTCCATGAGTCCATGCTCCTCTAGCTGTTTATAGACAGTGTTGTTGTTGTTGTTTGTTATCCCCTTGTGTAAATATTACACCAATTCCATGAGTACATGCTCCTCCGGCACCAATAGATATAGTTTGTTGTATTATTTCCCCCCCCCCCCCCCCCCCCCCCCTCTATTATTTGCTGTTTTAACAAAGCTTTATTAAATTCTATAAAATAATCCCTTGCATAAATATTAAGTAAAATCAATCATTCCTCCAGGGACAAGTATCTTTTCAAAACATTTTTTATTGTTCTCTAGGTTTCAGGCACGTACGTCCTTCTACAGGAGAAAACATGGTATAATGATACGCCAATGGAACACGAGTTAAATATAATCGGATGCTATTTTACATTTTTTTTTTTGAAGTTCTATAGATATGAAATATTATTTTTTACAAATTAATTATTATACAAATTGAGACAAAATATTTTAAAAATATATATCTTTAATGAGAGGACAAACAAATGAATAAATAATTTTAGGCTACTAGAAAAAACCAAGGAAGCAAGGAATACATAGTTAGGCTGTAGTTATCATTATTTGGAGATGTCTACCTGGTTCCCACTGCTGCTATTCTGAGACGATTTCTGTATTTGGATGATTTGATGTGATCTCAGGGAATAGTATATTAGTAGAAGGGTGTCCGTGCCTGAAAGCTAGAGAACAATAAAATGTTTTTGAAAAGACACTTTTCCCTGGAGGAATGGTTAATTTTACTCAAAGCTTTATTAAAATTGAAACAAATTCTTACCCTCAACTTTTATCTCTATACAGTAGAGTGTTACTACTCAAGTATAAATAACCCCAACAAGACTTAAGTGCCATAATTGATAAAATACCATCTGGCTTTCAAGCTTAGATTAGCCAACATGATTGAGTATAAGCTTGTTTGACCTAGCTTCATCTGAATAACAAGGCAAATGACCTAGTTTAAAAAAATGGATATTTAGTAAAAATTTAGCCACTACTGAAATATACAGTAGAATAACCTACATGATAGGACACCTCTCTACAAAGGACAGTTTTCATTGTCAAAAATACCATTTTTATCATTTAACAACTCTCCGGTAAGAGGACACCTCTCACTAAAGAACACTTTGGCTCTGTAACTAGGTGTTGTCCTTTACAGGGAGGTAGTTCTACTGTAATTGCATTTAGTTTGTTGATTGTAAAGTAAATTTGAGAAATTGTTTCAGTATTAAAAAGTTTTGTGGTTTAATACTTGATATATGAAGAAGTGCCTGACTGCTGATAGTGAGTGAAAGCGTCAGTTGCCATTACACACCAGAATGGAAAAGGTAGCTCTTCCTCAATTGGAACATCAATCAGTGTGCGATAATGAACGTCAAAGTCAGGTCATGTTCCCATGCGACCCGTCAACACGCCATATGCGCTGCACCTGGATGGGATAATTGGGAGCGGTTGGGATTGGAGAGGCAGGTAAAGGGACAAAGCGCTCCTCACCTGGAGCTCCGCTTTGGTCGCGTGGCGCGCGACAATAGCGCCGCGCGTGGCGCCTCAAGCTCATAAACCTCACTTCCCTCACATCTTTTCCTGTATAATATATGTTATGTGGGTAGATTATGCCTTCACATTTTTTTATAGGATATTATTTATCACAGAAAAATGATTTTGTCTTCTTATCTCCACCCAATCATATCAGCATATCAAGCTTGTAGAGCTTGTTGATGGTGTCTGCTGGGGATGTGTCTTCTTTCTTATCTCCACTCAATCATATCAAGGTATCAAGCTTGTAGAGCTTGTTGATGGTGTCTGCTGGGGATGGGTCTTCTTCTTTCTTATCTCCACTTAATCATATTAGGGTATCAAGCTTGTAGAGGTTGTTGATGGTGTGGGTGAAGTAGAATGCCTTTGTCATTAAGACTGGGAGCACTACTTGGTAGCAGGCCAACTTAGCTCCAAAAGAAATGGCCGCCTCTGACATGAGGAACAGATGCCATGTGCAGCTGCTCCTAACATGGAGTACAGACTCATCCTGTATCCCTGGATTAGTAGCCTTTACAAGGTACTATCAACCAGGCCAGCTGAGCCCAGGTTTTTTAGTGAGCTTGTTACTGCTCCCTCCTTCTTTTTCATCCGGGCTTGGGACCGGCAAAGGCGGAGTTGAAAAAAAGTTATTTTGAAACCTGAATAACTATTTCCATTTGGTAAGAATTGTTTACATGAATTTGGCTAACACAGAATCATTATTTCAAGCTTTAGCTCACAATCCAGAGTTGTGTGGTCTTAGTTCTATAGAAGACTGTCATCCCAATTGGCCAAAGTGCTACCGACTCTTCTATATGGAAGCATGGAAAAGTATTTGAGGATCTATGTGACAAAGGATTTTTAAGATTGCATGTAAAAAGAGGCATTAAACAATTTTTGGAATATACCATGAGAAAGTTGAAAAGTTTTTTAATTGTAAATGGTTTCACAAGCTATCAAACCTTTCAGTCCTTCAACTGGTGTAAAATTACAAGGAACGTTGATACAATGATGACCAAATATACAGGCCGCTGCAATGATTTTTTGTATAGATTATATAAACAGAGAATATGTGAATATATACATGCAAGAATTTGTATAACAAAAAGGTTAATGTATGTTTGTCAGCAAGGGAGCAATAATTAAAATAGGATGTGTGGTACTAAATAAAGAAAAACTATAATCTAGACGAGAAAGGGTTCAGGCTGGATATTGCAGTCTTCTTCTTTCTTATCTCCACTCAATCATATTAGGGTATCAAGCTTGTTGGACAACCATCATGACTGTGTGAAGTAGAATGCCTCTGCCTTTGTCATTAAGACTGGGAGCACTACTCAGTGGCAGGCCGACTTAGCTCTAAAATAAATGGCCGCCTCTGACATGAGGAACAGACACCATATGCAGCCGCTCCTAACATGGAGTACAGACACTGCTCATCCTGTATCCCTGGATTAGGAGCACTTACAGGGTACTATCAGCCGGGCCAGCTGAGCCCAGGTTTTTTAGTGAGCTTGTTACTGCTCCCTCTCCTCCTTTTTCATCCGGGCTTGGGACCGGCAAAGGTGGATATTGCAGCAATGTCAGGAAGTTCTATTGTCCGATTTAGACTTGAGTTTTTGGGAAACAAAGGGTTCCAATACCAGTCTTTGTTCTGTATGTCACTGTATAGCATGATTTAGACTGAAAGTGTGATGTGGTTGTGCTGATTGAGTAATGATTCTTTATCACAGTTTTTACAACACATCAGCGATGCTGAGTGAGGCGTATCCCTACTGTTCCACCTGTCTCACCCACATCCAGTGCATGAGACAGCAATGGGGCAGAGAAGGGGGGTCTAATTGTTGTGTTTGTGGTGATGTCTATGACCAAGGTGTAACAACAGCTGGTATACCTACAGGAGGTATAGTAAATTATCATGAGAACATTAGCACTGATGGTACTCTTGGAGTTTGTAATATATATCCACATGTAACTTATGTCTGATGTTAGCCTAAAATAAATAAAGACTTTCTTTTAAAACTTCCAGATACTTCTTGCTGATAGCGACAATAAACAAACACAAGGACGTTACACAAGGTGCTGAAATATGTGCCGATTCCAAGTTTACGTGAGATGGGGGTAGTATTGGTATGGGATATGGGGAGCTACAAAAGTTGCAGCTCACTAAATAGTGCAACCACATGCAGTTCAACCTCCACTGGGAAAATTTAGACCTCAGATCCCTTCCCTCAGCATCAACAATCCTGGGGATAACTCCTTCTCATCCAGTTATTTTTAATACCAAAACTCCACGTAAACTTGGAATCAACACATATTTCAGCACCTAGGTCATAGACATCCCATGAACACAACAACAGACTTTCTTTCTCCGCCCAAATGCAGTCTCAAGCAGTAGATGATGTGAGTGAGACAGGTAGGGATATACCTCACTGAGATGTGTAAAAATAACTGCGATAAAGAATCATTATCAGCACAACCACACTTTCAACCTAAATCTGCTATAGTACAAACACCAAAGAATGGTATAGACATCCTAGGTTTCCAAAAAACTCAAGTCTAAACCAGAAAATAGAATTTCCTGACCATTACTGCAATATCCCAGCTTGAACCCTTGCCTTGATTATAGTTTTTCTTTATTTAGTACCATCCCCCATTTTAATTATTGCTCCCAAGCCTACATTAACCTTTTTGTATATAATTCTTGCATGTATATATTTAAAATTGTCAACATATTCTGTAGTTCATTGTCATGACCTGAATATATTGTCATCAGCATTCCTTGTAATTTTACACCAGACTGAAAGATTTGATAACTTGCGAAACAATTTACAATTGAAGAAACCTTCATTTTTATTCTTGTGCTATATCTCCTTGGCGATTATCTTTTACAATTTTTGAATGCTTCATTCAAAATAAGCCTCTCTGGCTTCAAAATACTTGTTACAGTGCATCTCTACTAATGAGATTCCAAAGTTCTCATTGAAGTTTTCTGAATTTCTTAGTTTAGGGAATAAAGTTGCAGGGAGCTAAATCAGGTGAATATGATGGATTTTTCAAGACAGCATTTGCCAAAAATCAGTAAGTAATGAGGGGAATTGTGATTGGGTGTTTTCTCATGCAACAAACATTATTTGTCACCAATATATTCTGGTTGAGTTCTGGCCAATTAACACTTTCAAAATGTATGAAGAATAGTACAAAAGTCAAATTTTTCTCTTCAAGTACCGCCCACCAGTCTTCTTCTTCTTTCTTATCTCCACTCAATCATATCAGAGTATCAAGCTTGTAGAGCTTGTTGATGGTGTCTCCTTGGGATGTGTCTTCTTCTTTCTTATCTCCACTCAATCATATCAGAGTATCAAGCTTGTAGAGCTTGTTGATGGTATCTCCTTGGGATGTGTCTTCTTCTTTCTTATCTCCACTCAATCATATTAGGGTATCAAGCTTGTAGAGCTTGTTGATGGTGTCTGCTGGGATGTGTCTTCTTCTTTCTTATCTCCACTCAATCATATTAGAGTATCAAGCTTGTAGAGCTTGTTAATGGTCTCTGCTGGGGATGTGTCTTCTTTCTTATCTCCACTCAATCATATCAGGGTATCAAGCTTGTAGAGCTTGTTGATGGTGTCTGCTGGGGATGTGTCTTCTTCTTTCTTATCTCCACTCAATCATATCAGGGTATCAAGTCTGTAGAGCTTGTTGATGGTGTCTGCTGGGGATATGTCTTCTTCTTTCTTATCTCCACTCAATCATATCAGGGTATCAAGCTAGTAGAGCTTGTTGATGGTGTCTGCCGGGGATGTGTCTTCTTCTTTCTTATCTCCACTCAATCATATCAGGGTATCAAGTCTGTAGAGCTTGTTGATGGTGTCTGCTGGGGATATGTCTTCTTCTTTCTTATCTCCACTCAATCATATCAGGGTATCAAGCTAGTAGAGCTTGTTGATGGTGTCTGCTGGGGATGTGTCTTCTTCTTTCTTATCTCCACTCAATCATATTAGGGTATCAAGCTTGTAGAGCTTGTTGATGGTGTCTGCTAGGGATATGTCTTCTTCTTTCTTATCTCCACTCAATCATATCAGGGTATCAAACTTGTAGAGCTTGTTGATGGTGTCTGCTGGGGATGTGTCTTCTTCTTTCTTATCTCCACTCAATCATATCAGGGTATCAAGCTTGTGGAGCTTGTTGATGGTGTCTGCTGGGGATGTGTCTTCTTCTTTCTTATCTCCACTCAACAATCATATCAGGGTATCAAGCTTGTAGAGCTTGTTGATGGTGTCTGCTGGGGATGAGTAGAGCTCATCAATAGATGAGTCAATAATGTAGTTTGGGGTTGCAGGTTGACACTTAGTCGGATAACCTAGTGGGAAAACCTTGTAACCATTCTGGAAAGTCATTGTCCATAGATGACCAGACTTAAGTCTGGAAATCAAAGACTGTTGTTTTCTTGGGAGGACAGAACCGGTGCTTGTCTCTCCTGATCTGTACCAGTCATGTGCAGCATTAGTTATCCATTCCTGCAGGCATTGGATTTTGATGGTACGGAAAGCCAATTGAGGACCAGGAACAGATTGCAGGATAGCATTGTAACTGTGTGTAAATTTTGGTATTATAGTTATTGTATTATAGTATGGATGTTGTAAACCGTTTTTAAAACTGTGGCTTGTTAAGGTAATTTATATATTTTGTGCCAACTTTGTTATGAATATCTTGTTTGTAAATAACCTATATTAACTTTTGTTATGTGAGCTTTTGCTTCCCCTTGTGTTATAAATCTGCCATATTAATTGTGTCCAAGAGTAGCTCTAAGTTGATATCATTCAATTCTCAGTTTCAGATGTATATTTAAAATGCTCTGATAATTTTTCATCATTACAGTAAGCTCTTTTTTTTTTTTTTTTTTTATTTATAAAATGCATTTTTAAATTGATGGTGATATAGATGGGCATACTTTTAAAATCTCAATCTGATAAACTAGCAATACCGGTGACTAACTAGTGCCAATTGTATATACAGTAGAACATACTCCATAAGAGGACATCTCTCTATAAAAGACATTTTTTATTTGCAAAATTATAAACACAAGGTAATAAGACCAAATAAATAAATAGTGTGTGATGTTTCAGCGTTTTTACCATCTTCAGACAAAAGTACTGAATGAGAAATTTTGACTTGGGTTCCGGCTAATTGTCCAAATGAGATGGACTTCTAGCCCTTCTAATAATGAGAAATTTTACCACAGCATGTTTTTAAATAGTTACTGTTATCAAGTGTGTAAACAAGATAACAGATAAGAAGAAGATATTTATCTAAGAAACACAGAATATTATTCTTAGAATTAAAAGTGGAAAGAATAATATTCTGTTTCTCAGATAAATATTTTCTTCTTATCTGTTATCTTGTTTACACACTTGATAACAGTAACTAGAAAATAAAAGAAAATAAGACCTAATCCAAATAATTTATTAGTGTGTGACGTTTCGGCAACAACATTGTCACCATCATCAGTCTGATGATGGTGACAATGTTGTTGCCGAAAAGTCACACACTAATAAATTATTTGGATTAGGTCTTATTTTCTTTTATTATAATCTATAATCCAAATTGTGCTTTATCAGTAACTAGAGAGAAAAATAGAGGTAACCCGGGCTCCTGGAGCTTAAATCGCAACAGTAACTATTTAAAAACATGCTGTGTTAAAATTTCTCATTCTGCACTTTTGTCTGAAGATGGTAACAACGCTGAAACGTCACGCACTATTTATTTATTTATTTGGATTTGGTCTTATTTACCTTGTGTTTATACTCTATTTTCCAAATTGTGCCTATCTATTTGCAAAATTATTATTTTTACTATTTAGCAACTCTCCGGTAAGAGGATACCTCTCCCTAAAGGACACTTTAACTCTGTAATTAGGTGTTGTCAGACAGGTAGTTCTACTTGCCATATAACACCACCCATTAGAGCAACAGCTTGCTTTGTTGTAACATAGATATGTTTGTTCTGTGTCATATTTGTAAATAGGACTATATGTTTTGCTATAATATGCCAGCTGTGTGTTAAATAACATATTGTATAGTGACTTATATGCAACAGTATTGTCTGCAGAGTAATGTTGTTTAGAGATGTTATGAGAACTGTTGTTGTCAGGCTTTGAAACATTCCTTCTTGACAAATGAAATAAAGTAATTTGTTAAAACTATCTTTTATATCCCTGTTGTCTCTTGTTAAACACACACTCCATTATTGATTCAAAAGTGCTAAATAAATATGTAACTTGAAAATATTAGAATATATACACTTACAAGGTGTGTCCAATAAATAATAAGACTGGTCAAAAACAAAGAAAAAATGAAAAGATAATTTTTTTTTTAAAGTCTATTAAAAAATAGAAAGCTTCAGCTACACTGCGGTATATCACATCACGTGATTGCGTGCGCAGTCGATAAATTGTAAGCTTGTAAAAAGAACGCCTTGCATAACAACTTCTAATGGAATTTGTATTAAATTTTGCTACAAAATTGGGAAATCGGCTTCAGAAACTTTAGATTTGATGAAATTGGCATTTGGAAATGAAAATGTAAATAAGCCCACCACATTTAGATGGTTTTCACGATTTAAAAATGGAATGGAATCGGTGAAAGATGAGAAGCGTGTTGGACGTCCAATTCTGCACAGGAACCCTGAAAAGGTGAGCCAAATTTCAAATTTGAAAAAAGAAAATCCACGAATAGGGTTACGGGACATTGAGGAAGAAACAGGAATATCAAAATCATTAGTTGGATCGATAATTAAAGAAGACTTGCAGTTAAAGAAGACACCTTCAAAATTTGTCCCTAAAATGCTCACAATCCAACAAAAGGAGAATCGCGTTGAAGTTGCCAAAAAAATGCTTGAAATGGTGGAAGAAAACCCTAATTGGAAGGAAAAAGTAATAACTGGGTATGACCCGGAAACAAAACGCCAATCCATGAAGTGGAAAGGAAAAGATGAACCAAGAACGAAGAAATCCCGACTTTGCAAGTCAAAAAACAAAGTCTTATTGGTCACGTTCTTTGACATAAAGGGAATTGTGCATTATGAATATCTAGAAGAAGGTCAAACAAAAATGAATAAGGAGTCTTATTTAAACATTATGAGACGTGTACGTGAATCAATCAGTCTGAAAAGAAGTAAAATGTGGAGTTCCAAAAATTGGATTATCCATCATGATAATGCACCACCACACACCGCTACATATGTACTGACTTATTTGGCTAAACACGGCATCCAAATACTTCAACAACCTCCCTATTCCCCAGATCTAGCTCCAAATGATTTTTTTTCTCTTTCCAAATCTCAAAATGGCTCTAAAAGGAAGGAGATTTGACACTAGAGAGTCCATCATAGCGTATTCGAAAAAGGTCTTGAAGAACATCCCGAAAGATGCCTTTTCTAAATGTTTTAAATCATGGGAGAAGAGATGGAAATTATGTATAGATGCGGGAGGGGACTCTTTTGAAAAATACTAATGAAATTTTTTTTTAATCATTCTATTTTTTTTTTCATTTTTGACCAGTCTCATTATTTATTGGACACACCTTGTATAACAAATGAAGACATTAAGACACAAATGTTTCTTTTTCACAAATAAATCAAACTTCTACTGTCCTTACTGCGATGAAAGTCCTCCGAATATATTTTTCATCACAATAAGGACAGTAAAAGTTTGATTTATTTGTGAAAAGAAACATTTGCTAAGACGCAGTATTGTTATATACATGGCACGTTATTGCTTTGTATTAATATATATACTGGCCTCAAAAAAATTGCATCACCTAGAAATACTCCTGTAATTAAAAAAAAAATTGGTGAGCTATATAATGGTAATGTGTAAATAATGGAGATTTAAAAAAATGATAAAGGATATAAATTTATTGAGATACAGCGTTTTATCAATATTTGGTGTGTCCTCCTTTGACATGTATACAAGCAGCTACACAGTGATACATACTGTCATTCAGGTTTTTTTAATAATTTCTTGTGGGTGCTAGACCGAACCGTTTCAATTTTTTTTGCCAAAACTGTTGAAGATTACTTGGCTGTGGAGATTGCCAAATTTTCCTCCCCATCATGTCCCATACTTGCCTAATTGGGGGAAGATCTGGGGAACATGCGGGCCAGGCAAGGATATTGGCTGTATGTGGTTGGGTAATATCTTGTTGGAAAATGGCATTATTAGTCTGCTCAAGAAATGGTAATGTAAAATTATTTGACAAACATAGCAGTTTTAATCTTCTCAGTTTATTTGTTAAGTGATCTCCCACGTCATTGGACCAATGTGGCCATGTTTGTACATAAAAGAGGGTTGAAACGGAATGTGAGGAGTCGTGTAGTGGTGTTCGAGTGGAGACGTCGTTCTCTGTGTGCTTGTCTGGTGATCTCCTCGCATACCTGTGTGTCCGCTCCTTATCAACGCTGCAAATAAAAGATAAGTACTGTTTTTATTTTATTTAAACAATAGTGAGTTTTCTTTATCTCCTTTTTGTTGTTGGTGTTGTACTGTTGAGTGTACCTTTTTCGGTGTATTAAGTTACTCTTACTGTAGGCCCTAATTTATTGCTTTTTGTGTGATTAACCCGTTAAGTAACTTTTGTCAGTAACACAACAGGTTGCAACACATCTGCAATGTATAGCTGAGCAGTTATTGGGCGGTGAATAAAGACTAAAGTGGTCCTACTTTCATAGCTGATGCCACCCCACACCATGAAGCCAGTTCAGGGGGTCGGTGGAAGGCTGGTTAAACCTTTTGGTTTTCGACCACTACGACCTGGGTTCGATTCCCGCATTGGACACTTTTTTCTGTTTAAAAAAAAATGCTCCAATGGCCCCCGATTCTTTCAAAAATCCAACCCCACCAGCGAGTGCAAGTAACCAAACGGGGCTCTGGCACATTTGTATGTGCAAAGTCAAACTGCTTTTCACATGTGTAGACATGTGGTGCGCTTACAGTAAAAGCAGTTGCTAACTACCCACCATGATTATCATCCAGCGCCTGCATCCATGTTAGGAACGGCTGCTGAAGCGTCTGTCCCCCATGTTAGGAGCGGCTTCTTCCGAGGAAGGTGATGGCCGGCATGCGCCCTCGGGCTAGATCTTTTGATCACAGATATCACCAACTGATCACCAAATATCCTTTAGGATATCCTGGTCTTTACAGCACTAATACTTGCCAACATTGTTGTATTGTGCTGTAAAAAACAATATCATACGCAATAAATAAATAAATGTGTACTAGGGATAAGATAAGATGAAGCCAATTCTTGCTATATGTCTTAACACAATTACAGTCCTGATATTTCTTGGGGCCTACGTCTAAACATGTATCATGCCGTCATGAACTCCCAAACTAAATCAGGATTCATCAGAAAAAATGACAGAAGTAAGGACAGTAGAAAATTGATTTATGTTAAAAAGAATCAGACATGTCAAAAATAGTTCAAATTTCTTGACCATTAATTTAATTAGGGTAAAAAATTATAAAAATATTTGTATAAAAATAGTATTTCAAGCCTTGTTTATTAAACACAAGGTAATAAGACCAAATCCAAATAAATAAATAGTGTGTGACGTTTCGGTAACAGCGTTGTTGCCGAAACATCACACACTATTTATTTATCTGGATTAGGTCTTATTACCTTGTGTTTATAATCTATAATCCAAATTGTGCCTTATCTTTTATTAAATAAATTCTAAGGGGTCGGTGGAAGGATGGTCTAAACCGTTGGTTGTTACGACCTGGGTTCGATTCCCGCCTTGGGCACTTTTTTTCTGATTAAAAAAAAAATGCTCCAATGGCCCCCGATTCTTGCAAAAATCCAACCCCACCAGCGAGTGCAAGTAACCAAACGGGGCTCTGGCACACTTTGTTTCATTCTCTATACCAACATTGGTAGCATTAATTAAGAAATTAATTCTCTCAATGACCCCATTTACAGCTGGCCAATAGCAAGATCCTGTTGGATCTCTACGGAGGGAGAGATTCCTGGAGAGCCTTCTGCACTGACCAACTTGCAACCCTGGGCCAATTACATTTTCTCTCCTCAACCAAAGGCTTGAAATAAAACCTAGTCAACACAAGGTAATAATCCGAATAAATAGTGTATGACTTTTCAGCGTTGTTACCGAAACATCACACACTATTTATTTGGTCTTATTATCTTGTGTTTATAATCCAAATTGTGCCTTGGTATAAGATAATGAAACCAAATCCAAATAAATAAATAGTGTGTGACATTTAAGTGTTACCATCTTCAGACAAAAGTATTTCTTGTATCTTCAACAGTACTTTTTTATTTTTGCTTATCCCTAGTACACGTGGTACAGGCCATGATAATCATGGTGGGTAGAAGAAGGCGACTGCTTTTACTGTAAGTACACCACATATCTACACATGTGAAAAGCAGTTCGACTTTGCACTTACAAATGTGCCAGAGCCCCGTTTGGTTACTTGCACTCGCTGGTGGGGTTGGACTTTTGCAAGAATTGGGAAATATTGGAGCATTTTTTTTTTTTTTATCAGAAAAAAATTGCCCAGTGCGGGAATCCAACCCGGGTCGTAAAAACCAACGGTTTATACCATCCTTCCACCGACCCCCCTCCAACAGTACTTTTATCTGAAACATCACACACTATTTATTTATTTGGTCTTATTAGCTTGTATTTATAATCCAAATTGTGTGTCTTATAACTTGAAACCTAGGCAGTATAACAACATCCGCTATGTTGTTTACACAATGAAGACAGGCAAAAATATCAATTTTATAAACAACTTTATTGAGTCCAGAAACTAATGATCACAGTCCTTTAGTAGGCTAACTCGGCTTGTAGGATGAGGGCAGGATATATACACAGTAGCCAATCAGGAGGAGGGACAACGGGTCATGTGACTTAGCGAAGCAGATGCTTCAGTGACACTTTTGCCTCCAGAGAAACAGTGGATACAAACAATGCTGGAGGAATTGGAGAAACTAAGATTTTACTTTGTATCATATTGTGTAAAGAAAAGCAAGTTTAAAAAATAAAAGTGTTTATAACAGATCTGAGCAAAAAATAAATCTAAATATTACAAAACAGCGATTTAAAAAAAACACCATACAAATTGGCAATACAATCGGTAACTTAGTTGTCAAAAATAAATTGAGTTTTTTTACAATTTATTTACTTAGTGTTTATAGTGTTCTTTGTATTATAAGATGGGTTTTACCATAGCAAAAAAATAATAATATTTATATATGCGCTTTCGAAAAAAAAAATTTGTACTATTTGATACTAAAATGGCCAATTATGGAATAATTAAAAAAAAAGGAGGTTGGGAGACAATGAAACAAAACATTGGAATGCTAAAGGAAATTAATACAAAAAACTGGGTAAAATAATTCCAACTTGGGATCAAAAACAGCGCTGCGGGAGTAAAAGGCTAATCCATGGTCAAAAACTATAAAAACAAATGCAAGGAATAGATTGTTACAAAAAAAATGATAATACAGAGGAATGTATGGAATCAGGTAAGAAGAAGAAGAAGTCATCAGTCAAAAACATTTTTTTAAATTTAAACCACACGCTAAAAAAATATTTTTAAGGTTTTTTTCATCACACCAACACATCCACAAAGAGTTCAGACATTGTGAATCAGCTAACTCAAGGCGAGAGATCTGAAAAAAAAAAGGGGGAAAATTACTAGATAATCCGAACGGCGAAAAATAACAAGAGAGTATACACAAATAATAAAAAGTACCAAAAAAAAAAAGAAATAATCCATAAACATATATACAAGGCAAATAATATATATAAATAATCAATAAAACAAGATGTATAGGCGCTTTCTCTTCCATAGCGGATTAAATTATTGGCTTGGGATGATATAGATATTAGATTAAAAAAGCATATTTTTGTTTTGTTTTAGCGATAAACCCTCATGACTTTCTGGGACAAACGTAATACTTGTATAAAATAAATAATGGCGGCAGAGGGTCATTCAACTGCGAATCCGCAGGTTTCTTCAATGGCCTGTGTGAGCTTCTCAAAGAGTTTCTCGTAGGATTCGTAGGGAGGGATGTCGATTCTGTTGAAACTGTAACCACAACAATCTGTTTAGGACCTAGGGCAATACACATGGGAAGTGTGAAAACAGCACATCTTGGCTACAAAGGCTTATTGTATTGTTGTGAAGGGGTCGGTGGAAGGATGGTCTAAACCGTTGGTTTCCGACTACTACAACCCGGGATTGAATCCCGCATTGAGAACTTTTTCCCTGATTAAAAAAAAATGCTCCAATGGTCCATGATTCTTGCAAAAGTCCAACCCCACCAGCGAGTGCAAGTAACCAAACGGGGCTCTGACATATTTGTAAGTACAAAAGTTGAGCTGCTTTTCACATGTGTAGACATGTGGTGCACTTACAGTAAAAGCAGGTCGCCTACTTCTACCCACCATGATTATCATGGCCTGTACCACGGGTACTAGGGATAAGCAAAAAAAAAATTATGTTGTTTTTTTCTTATCCCCTTATGTAAAGATTACATGGATTCCACGAGTTCATGCTCCTCAAGCATTTCATGGAATGGGGTGTAGGGCTGCAGCTTTCGTTGATCATGGCACCATGATCCAGGCACACTTTGGTGAAAGTCTGGCTTTGCCTGTAGTTTGAGGCTGTTCCTAACATGGAAGCCTTTGCTGCCAACAAGAGTACAGACACAGCTCCTCTGTATTCCTAAAGAGGGACCCTTGCTGAGGTCTATCAACCAGGTCAGTTCAACTCAGGATTTTTAAAGAAGTCTTTCTCCTCTTCTAACAATGCTGTTGTTGTGTGTGTGTGTGTTTGGTCTGTGACTGCTTATTTGTCAGAGTTATTCTGCTTGTTTCACAGCTGGCCTTCATATCTGAAGGTGACTCCTCTATCTGCCACCTGGGGACTGTAGCAGTCAGCTCTGCTGAGGGATAAAAGTTAAACTATTTTTGATATGTAAGCTTCTTTTAGAATTAAATAATTTTCTACTGTCCTCTTATACCGTGCGATGGTAAAATAATGGATATTTACCATAGCAGTATGGGCAGAAGAAAATTATTGTTCGTGCATATAAAAAATAGCTTAACTTCTAACAGATTTCGGGCTTTGGGGTGTTGAATTAAAGAGGTTTGACTGGATATGAACCTTTTTATCCCAGTCAAAGCACCCACTTTCCTATTAAACTAAAATTTCATTTATAAAAAAAAAATATAATTTTATTTATTCAGAAATGTTTTTCTTCTTTTAATAAGACTCCTAGTACAGTAGAACCTCCCTTTAGAGAACACCTCTCTACAAAGGACAGTTTTCATTTGTAAAATTGCCATTTTTTACTATTTAGTAACTCTGTGGTAAAGGACACTTTGGCTCTGCAATTAGGTGTTGTCCTTTACAGGGAAGTTCTATTGTATAAGAGATGGGTAGCCCCTATAAGGCTAAAACTATCTAGACCAAGGTAGGCAGAAAGAACAAATGTGGACTCACCAAGTGTGGGCTTTGGGAGATTGTCTGTGCAGGCATCAATCAGGTGGATGGTGAAGAGACGCGGCCCAGCTGCGCCAGTGGAGCCTGTACAACACCAGTGTTAGATAGTAATTGATGTCTTGAGACCAGTGTTAGAAGTCCCTATATGTTGTTTCTTATCTCCTTGTGTAGAGATTACATGAATTTCATGAGTTCATGCTCCTCAAGCTGATCTCATGGAATAGGGTGTGGAGGTGCAGATTTCATTGATCATGGCACCATGATCCAGGCACACTTTGGTGAAAGTCTGACTTTGCCTGTAATTTGAGGCTGTTCCTAACATGGAAGCCTTTGCTGCCGACTCTAACATGAGTACAGACACAGCTCCTCCGTATCCCTGGAGTGGGACCCTTGCTGAGGTCTATCAACCAGGTCAGTTGAAGTCAGGATTTTTAAAGAGGTCTTTCTCCTCTTTCTAACAATGTTGCTGTTGGTCCGTGACTTCATAAGAGTTAATCTGCTTGTTTCACGGCTGGCCTTCATATCTGAAGGTTGTTCCCCTATCCGCCACCTGGGGACTGTAGCAGTCAGCCTTGCCGAGAGCCTGTTGTTGTTGTTTCTTATCCCCTTGTGTAAATATTACACAAATTCCATGAGTCCATGCTCCTCAAGCTCTTTTATGATAAGCAGCAGCCTCTCCCAAAGGTCCTGTTTAGTGTATCTAATACAAGCCAAAATGTGTTCTGGAGCTGCAGGTGCCAAGCTACATTTTGGACAAGTGGGATAGATTTTGTTGTTATTTTCTATCTTCAATGGCTTTAGATGGCCTGTTCTAAATCTTGTTAGTGTTGTTGTATGTTGTCTGAGGTACAGAGCTCATCCTGGGTTCACTCCACCGTACCATCTGTGCTTAGGTGGGATCCTCCAGTTCTTATTTATTTTTGAGATGGCTACTGTCTCTATTTCTTTAAAAGTATGTTTTATTATTCTATGCAAGGGTTCTCTAGTGCTTTTTTTTGCTAGTGCATCAGCATCTTCAATGCTGATGTATGAGGGTATCCATTGAAGAGTTTTGCGTATTGTTTGTTTTGGCGGAGAGCCAGGATATATGTAGTGTAGCATGGGCAGACTTACCCTGCAGTGCCTTGAAGCCCTGGAGAGGAACCCTGGAACTGCCGGTGACAAACTGCAGTAGCCGGGCCCTCCGTTCCTCTGAGTAGTTCTCCACGGCCCTCCAGAACCACTGCACCACCGAGTGCTCCGGCCCACAGTGCTTGAGCCGTGTGTTCTGTCTCCAGTCTGCTATGTCAATGCGGCCCAGACCTCCAATCACAAGCTGCCAACACAACACTATTGTAGAGAAGTATACTTATGGGGTCTTGACCTTTCAAATCTCCATCCATATATCTACCCCACATCAAGTCAATCTATATTGTACCTACCTCTAATTCTTTCTCATCAAAAGGTTTCAGCAAATGCTGAGGGATAAGTTCATTGAAGCCTTTCTGTAGAGCCAGGAACTGCTGTTCAATGCCCCGCATGAACCTGTAGTTGACGTAGAGCCTGGACAAATTGGGTTGTTGTGCATGCTGTGGAGCCACAGTATATGTAATGTACAAATTCTGGATAATTTTAACTATAACATCGAGTTTGACTCACTTTTAGAGGCTCACTAGCCGAATGACCCGGGCAACGCCCGTGTTTTACCCGATTGAATGTTTTTATTCAAATGCTATTTGTTACAATTATAAATTGGCACCTTAAATAAATGCATATATTAGTTAATAACTATAGCCTATGTGCTTTATCTGTCTATGTACTGGTGGCTTCCGTAGGCGTCTCTTACTGGGAAAAAGAAAGAGAGGATTCCATTTGGTTATTAACTAATATATGCATTTATTTAAGGAGCGACCCGCTCCAACACAATAGTTACAAAAACAAAAAAGCGAGTGGGGAGGGGCAAAGGTGGCGTGGTCGTAGCCAACCAATAGGAGAGCGCCATTCCAAAAAAAAGCAAACGGTGACAGAGATGAAGAATTAAGAACGCATGACGCTCGTAACTGTATATAGAATAATCCAAATTGTGCCTTATCATAATTTTCAAAAGAATCATACGCATCTATATATATTTTTTTTACTCATCCTTTTATTAGTCTAAATTAGACAAGATCTTGGAGGGCGTGCTCATAAAGAAGTTCAAAAACTCTTCTTGGTATTTATATGTGTCTATAATAGTTTAGAATTTTCATAGAATGCTATGTAGTTAATGTCTGAATAAACACAGATGGAAGCACAGACAGACACCTACCTGACATATTCCTTCTTGTTCTCCTCAGTCACCTGGATATCCTTGCCACCCGGCTTCAGCTCATGGACCTGGAGCTGGCCAAAGGCATTGTGCTCCACACAGAAAGCCGTGTCCAGGACATTGGTGATGTCTTTCTCTCTGTAACACACCTGCTGACTTAGAATCCATCCAATAAACCAGGCTGGGACGAGCAGGCAAACTCTGGCAAAGTCTGGAGCTCTTGGCCTACCTGAAGCCAGAGAATCTACCACCCAACTAGACGAAAGAGATCTTCTCATACCATCAAAACCCAATGCCTGCAGGAATGGAAATCTAATGCTGCACATGACTGGTACAGAGCAGGAGGGACAAGTTCTGTCCTCCCAAGAGAACAACAGTCTTTGATTTCCAGACTTAAGTCAGGTCATCTACGCACAATGACTTTCCAGAATGGTTGCAAGGTTTTCCCACTATGTACTAAGTGCAATTCTCAGCCTGCAATCCTAAGACATATTATTGACTGTATTGACTCATCCATTGATGAGCTCTACTCTTCCCCGGCAGACACCATCAACAAGCTCTACAAGCTTGATACCCTGGTATGATTGAGTGGAGATAAGAAAGAAGAAGACAAATCCCCAGCAGGCACCATAAACTATTAGGAGTACAAATAAGTTTTGAGGGATTTTTTTATAAATTCGAAGCTTTATTCAGAGAAATCAGTACAATATATTTCATTCAAAGTATTGTCCATCTTTAGCTACAACTTTTTCCCATCTTTCAGGCAGCATACGGATTCTGTTTCGAAAAAATTCCTCGTCTTTTGAGGCGATCCAAACATTGACCCAATTTTTCGCCTCTTCGTAAGATGTGAAGTGCTTCTCGGCCAGGCCATGTGTCATCGAACGGAACATGTGGTAGTCTGAAGGAGCAATGTCTGGTGAATACAGCGGGTGGGGTAGGACATCCCATTGAAGCGCCTCCAAAGTCTCCTTGACAATTTTTGCAACATGTGGCCGAGCGTTGTCGTGCTGATAGATCACCTTGTCATGTCTTTTGGCATATAGTGGGCATTTAATCTTCAATGCTCGGCTTAATCGCATCAATTGTTGTTGGTAACGTTCTCCAGTGATGGTTTCGTTAGGCTGAAGTAGCTCATAGTAGATCACTCCGAGCTGATCCCACCAGATGCACAGCATTAGCTTCTTGCCATGAATATTCGGTTTGGCCGTTGAAGTTGATGCATGACTGGGCTTAACCCACGATTTTCTGCGCTTTGGGTTGTCGTAGTGAATCCACCTTTCGTCCTCCGTCACGATTCGATGCAAAAACCCTTCCGCTTTTGTCTTTTGAGCAGTAGTTCGCATGTGCAAATACGCCGCTCTATGTTTCCTGGCTTGAGTTCATATGGAACCCAATTTCCTTGTTTTTGCACCATACCCATGACCTTGAGACGGTTCGAAATCGCTTGTTGAGTCACTCCCAAGGTTTCAGCGAGCTCTCTTGAGTTTGGCTTGAATCTTCGTCCAATAAAGCCTCCAACTCATCGTCTTCGAACTTTATTGGCCTCCCCTCCGCGTTCTTTGTCTCTGGTGTCAAAATCGCCACTTTTGAAACGCCGAAACCAGTACTCACATGATTTTATTGATAGAGCATGTTTACCATATGCCTCACACAGCAATCGATGTCCATCAGTTGCACTTTTCTTCAAATTAAAACAAAAAAGCAGCACTTCCCGCAAATTGTGTTTTGTTGGCAAAAAGGTTGACATGGTTAGAGCACCAAAAAAAAAAGTTCCTTACACTTGAGTGAAAGACTTCTGATTTTTTGGGGAAATGATGAAGCCTTAACATGAAACCTCTACACAAGGTCCGATGCTATTTATATAATATTTGTTGTGGCTGCTTTTGCAAATCCCTCAAAACTTATTTGTACTCCCAATAGCTTTACAAGCTTGATACCCTGATATGATTGTTGAGTGGAGATACGAAAGAAGAAGACATCCCCAGCAGACACCACCAACAAGCTCTACAAGCTTGATACCCTGATATGATTGAGTGGAGATAAGAAAGAAGAAGACACATCCCCAGCAGACACCATCAACAAGCTCTACAAGCTTGATACCCTGATATGATTGAGTGGAGATAAAAAAGAAGAGAGGCTGGGACTTACAGGATCCAGTGCAGGGAGCGATGCAGCTCTGGATCCACCACCTCAATGTCCTCCAAGGTGATTGGCTGGTTCAGTAACATCTTGTAGAAAGGCAGTGTGAAGCCCCCGTCAATGTAATGTCCGTGGAACACCGCCAGCCCCATGACTCTCCCCACAAAGTGGAAATAAGACAGATGCTCCTGCGACAGACAGATGGGTTTCTCAATGTGTGTGTAGGTTATAACACAACAACAAATTATCTTAGATATGAAACAAATAGTACAAATGAGAAATTAAGGCTTATTTTGGATTTTAAAATAAGATTTATAAATCCAATATTTCGATAGTCCATCTTTTACGAGGGTATTTGTTATGTAGCATACAGCAGGTCACGTGCTTCAGGTGAGCCACGGACATCTTACAAGCTTGTTGGGCGATAAACATCCATGATCATAGATCATATATATTATGTGGATTGCTCTATATTCAAAATGTGATATTGTGTGGTGGGATAAGGTGCATAAATTAAGAAGAAGAAGGCTGGGAGGATTTGAAATCTTTTGTTTAGTAACTATAGAACAAAAAAAAAATATCCTGGCAACACATACCTTAGGTTGGTGTTCAGCCAACTGAAATATTGGTAAAATAAATGATATTTTGATCCAATATATGCCTTTTTAATTAAAGATTTATTTATGGATTGCTCTATTTTCAAAACATCCATGTATGTTATGATGCATTAGTGCACCATCTGTTATCAAAATTCAAAAACTATTATAGACGCGTATGATTATTTTTAAAATTAAACAATTTCTACTGTCCTTACTGCAATGGAAAATTTAATGGAGGACCTGGCTCATCAGTGGTGAACCCTCTCAGCGGTTTCGCCAGTTTAATTTACCATACCGCTGTTATATTGCATTTTTCGATCTTCCTTTTATAGTGATACTGATGCTATAACAGCGGTATGGTAGATTAAACTGCCGAAACCGCTGGTAGGGTTCACCACTGATGAGCCAGGCCCTCCCATTAATTTTTCCATTGCAGTAAGGACAGTAGAAATTGTTTATTTTAAAAAGAATCATATGCGTCTATAATAGTTTCTAATTTTGTTCCATGTATGTATGGGCCAACTTACAGGATTGACGGCAGAGTCCGGGTTGATCTGCAGGGTGTAGATGTCGTCCCGGGTGTATTGGAAGAGGCCGTAGTACGGGTTGAGCATCTCGTGGGACAGCAGGTAGAGCCATTCCCTGGCCACTCCCCCGTAGTCCAGCCCCTCCTCCCCACGGAACTTCACCAACAGCCGGCGCCTCAGCTCCCGCGGCCTCAGCTTCATCACAGCCCTGTAGGACTCCTCGAAGAATGTCCCGTCTGGAGACTTCAAGCCGGCAGTGGCCAGACTGGGGCTGGTAAGGCATGTAGCTCCTGCCGTAGCAAGGCCATCTTGTGGGCCAGGTCCCTCTTGTGGCGGGTGAGGGTGGCTTCCACCTGGGGGGGTGGGGGCAGTTCAGGGGGGCGACTCTCCCGATACATGGGCACCATTGCTGGATCTCCGGGAGCTGCTGAACACACGCAACACCTCCAGTCTACCATAGAACCTGATGGTGATATTTAGCATTCTTCTTTAAGAAATATTTTTGCCTCAAAATTATTTTTTGTAAATTAAAGATACTTCGGCCAGTGATCTTTTTATTATCTCGACGTTTCGACAAAAATATTTTGTCCTAGTCAGGAGCAAACAAAAATTAAAACATTTGGCAAGGCGCTAAAAATAAATAAATTAAAAATATATATATATTTTTTAAGAACTATGTATGCCGGGCCAGGCAACCTCTGTCTTTACGATAACAAAATCTACCCCACTTGCCCAAAATGTAGCTTGGCACCTGCAGCTCCAGAACACGGCTTGCATTAGATGCACTAAACAGGAACTTTGAGAGAGGCTGCTACTTATCATCAAACAGTTCGAGGTGCATTAACTCATGGAAATCGTGTAATCTTTACACAAGGGGATAAGAAACAATAGATTATGATAGTCATCTTTTTTTAACGAACTATTATTGCCTCAACGTGATTTTTCAAATTGATGCTATGGGAACTGTGGTTGGCCCACTCACTTGTGCAGGTTGTGGAGGTTTGACCAGGCCGGCTGCAGTCAGCCGGGGATCAGTGAACTGGGTGGTGCGGTTGTTGTGGTCCACAAAGTAGACACGGCCAGCTGAGTGTGTCGGGCCTCCCAGCCCTCTGGCAGTGGTCCCAGTGTGGCAGGGTCCACCGGTCCTAGGTCCCGTGGTACCCTGGGGTCATGCCACGTGCTCACCCCCGCTCCTGCATGGTAGAAGTACACCTGGCCCTGGGGGGTCGTCCTCATCTCTACACACACATGTACTGAACCCAAGTAACTAAATAAGCTTGAATACAGATTGTAGAGACATATTTGGCACAATATATTAACTCTCAAAAGTTGAGGCTAGAGATCTGAATAAGAAAAAATTTCTTTTTTTTATTTTATTTTATTATCCCTAGTACATGTGGTATAGGCCATGATAATCATGGGTGGAAGTTGGTGACTGCTTTTACTGTAAGAGCACCATATGTTTAAAGCAATTCAACTTTTGCACTCAAAAATGTGCCAGAGCCCTGTTTGGTTACTTGCACTCGCTGGTGGGGTTGGACTTTTGCAAGAATCAGGAGCCCACAATGGTGCATTTTTTTTTTTTTAATTAGAAAAAAGTGACCAATGCGGGTTTTGATCCCGGGACATAGCAGTCGAAAACCAGTGGTTTAGACCACCCTTCCACCAATTTCCCATGAAATGTTCTTTTGAGAATGTGGATTCTCTCTGACAACCATTTCTTTATTTTTCCCTTTCATTTGGAATTGAAGGGATCTTTCTGACAACCTTTTCATTAGAATTTTTGCTTAATTTCATTGATACAGTAGAATCTCCATGAGAGTACACTCATGCTAGAGTACACCTCTCTACTAATGACAGTGGAGTGAACCCAGGAGGAGCTCTGAACCTCAGACAGCATCAAACAACACTAACAAGATTTAGAACATGCCATCTCAAGACATTGAAGATAGAAAATAATAACAACATCTACCCCACTTGCTCAAGCCACTGCTTATCTTAAAATAGCTCGAGGAGCATGGACTCATGGATTTTTTGTAATCTTTACACAAGGGGATAAGAAAAAACAACAAAAGGATGTGACTAGGCCATCTCAAGCCATTGAAGATAGAAAATAATAACAAATCTACCCCACTTGCCCAAAATGTAATTTGGTACCTGCAGCTCCAGAACACAGCTTGCATTAGATGCACTAAACAGGACCTTTGGGAGAGGCCGCTGCTTATTCATAAAACAGCTCAAGGAGCATGGACTCATGGAATTGGTGTAATCTTTACACGAGGGGATAAGAAACAACAACAACAGATTCTCGGCAGAGCTGACTGCTACAATCCCCAGGTGGCAGATAGGGGAATGACCTTCAGATATGAAGGCCAGCTGTGAAACAAACAGAATAACTCTGATGAATAAGCAGTCACAGACCAACAGCAGCATTGTTTAGAAGAGGAGAAAGATCTCTTTAAAAATCCAGAGTTCAACTGACCCGGTTGATAGACTTCAGCAAGGGTTCCGCCTTATTATGTTGCCAGTCCCAAGCCCCGGATAAAAAAGGACGAGGGGGAGCAGTAACAAGCTCGCTAAAAAACCTGGGTTCAGCTGGAGCATGGACTCATGGAATTCGTGTAATATTTACACAAGGGGATAAGAAAACAACAACAAGGATAGTTTTCAAATAACTATTTAGAAAAGGAGGGAACAAAGTCTGACTGTCATGTAGTGGATAGCCAACCAACAACAGCAGCTCCCCATCATAGAGACATATGCACAGGACCTATATTCCAAGCCTACCTAGATTGTGAATTGTATCTATGAATATAGTCTTCATGATCTTGATAAAAGCACAATTTGGATTATAGATTATAGCTACAAGAAAATAAAACCTAATCCTGATAATTTAATAGTGACGTTTCGGCAACAGCATTGTTACCATCATCAGACAAAAGAATTTATTATAATTTGGATAAATTCTTTTGTCTGATGATGGTGACAATGTTGTTGCCGAAACGTCACACACTATTAATTTATTTGGATTAGGTCTTATTTTCTGGTATCTCCATGACCTTGTATAATTGTACAATGGGATAATATTTAAAAAAAAAACTATTTTGAAACTCTCTGGTAAGAGGACACCTCTCCCTAAAGGACACTTTAGCTCAGCATCTAGGTGTCCTTTACAGGGATAGATTCTTATTTCATTAGTTTCCTTTGTTATTGTGCACTTAGTAATATCAATACTTTTTTTTCTTTTACATAATTTCAATAATTTTGTTGAATTGATTATTTATTCTCAAATATCTTCTACAGAATCCACTTTGAATTTTGAATATTGAAGAATAGCTTAAAAATACAAATAAAATTCTTGTTCCTTCACAAGGTAATAAGACCAAATCCAAATAAATAGTGTGTTACATTTCTGTAACAGCGTTGTTACCATTATTAGAAACATTTCAGTTCTTTTGTCTGTGGGTCAGTGGAAGGATGGTCTAAACTGTTGGTTTTGACCACTACGACCCGGGTTCGATTCCCGCATTGGACACTTTTTTATGTTTAAAAAAAAAAAAAAGCTCCAATTGCCCCTGATTCTTGCAAAGGTCCAACCCCACCAGCAAGTGCAAGTAACTAAATGGGGCTCTGGCACATTTGTAAGTGCAAAGTCGAACTGCTTTTCACATGTGTAGACATGTGGTGTACTTACAGTAAAAGCAGTCGTCAATCTCTACCCACCATGATTATCATGGCCTGTACCACGTATACTAGAGATAAACAAAAAAAAAGTACTTTTGTCTGAAGATGGTAACAACACTGTTACCGAAATGTCATACACTATTTATAATCCAAATTGTGCCTTATCATTCTTGTTCCTTCGAATAAACATAATATTAAATTGCGCCTACTTTCACAAGCTACAGTATTGCAAGAATTTTCTTTTTATAAATGGAGCCCTCTCAGTAAATATATAGAATCTTGTTGTGTAGGCCTAGTGTAGACTCACCGTAGCCATCGGGGAGCTGTGCTGCCACCTGGAGCTGGTTGCGGCTGAGATAGTTGCGGTGTCGGGTGGAGCGCCGGCGTGCCGCGGCCACGTTACTGGCCGGCTGCTGCTGACTGGGCGATGGGTCCTGCGCTGGGGTGGACTCGGTGGCCTTGTACACCGGCCGGTCCCACTGGGTGGACCTGGTGTGGTGGTTGATGTAGTAGACCCGGCCTGAGGCTGTTCTCCTCTCTTCCCACCTGCCACAGTACCACGGCTCTCAACACACCTACTTCATGGCTAAATTATATCAACTCTGCGTCTCAATCACAAGGTAATAAGACCAAATCCAAATAAATAAATAGTGTGTGATGTTTCAGTGTTGTTACCATCTTCAGACAAAAGTACTGAATGAATTATCTGCTATCTTGTTTACACACTTGATAACAGTAAACTATTTAAAACATGCTGTGGTATAATTTCTCATTCAGTACTTTTGTCTGAAGATGGTAACAACGCTGTTACAGAAATGGCACACACTATTTATTTGGATTAGGTCTTATGACCATGTGGCCTACCCTCAGTAGAGGAAGACACTGAAGGAGGGAGATATGGAGAGACCATGTGGCCCACCCTCAGTAGAGGAAGGTATTGAAGGAGGAAGATACACAGAAGAGCCGAACAAACATGGTTCTATCCTAGCAGGTTGCAGACAAGCTGGACTCACCCTTCAGGCAGTTCATCTGGAAGTACTGGAGGCAATCTTTCCAAGTTGACAGAGGGGGAGTCCCGGGACAGCAGGCTGACTACAATCTGTCCTTTGACTGGGTCCGAGTCGTCGTTCTTACACAGGTCCAATCTCTGGTCTGGACACAACCCCCGTCTATCTCACCCACCCCAGCACCTTTGCAGGAGGGACAACTCACATCCCGTGTCTTTCAGGCGTTGGATGGTGTTGGCTAGGATTTTGACACAGCCCAGGAAGGCAGAGTTGTTCTTCTTGTGGATCTTCTTCTGGTTCCACACTGTGATGGTGATACTGTCGCTGTGCCTGATGTACCTGTGCACAGTGAATGACAGTGTAGCGGAGTCTGGCAATGAGATGCGAGCTATAGTGGTCAACTCTCACTATTTGGGAAAAGCAAAGAGAAAAAAAAACAAAAAATTTTAAAATTATTTTTAAAAATACAAAGCACATTTATAAAACTAATGCATGTTTTAAATATTATATACAGTTAAACCTGTCTATAGGGCCCCCCCCTCTTGGGACTCACAAAATAGGGTGCTATAGAGAGGGGGATGCTATAGACAGGTCACTTTTAATGTAAATCGCATCGTACTACATATTAAAAATTGGGAGCTATAGGGAGGGAGGCCCTATTTAGAGGGGGCGCTATAGACAGGTTTAACTGTAAATATATACAGTAGAACCTCTATGAGAGGACACATAATGTGTACTTGGGATATATATATATATTTACAGGTAAACCTGTCTATAGCGCTTCCCTCTCTATAGCTCCCAATTTTTAATACGTAGTACGATGCGATTTACATTAAAAGTGACCTGTCTATAGCATCCCCTTCCATAGCACCCTATTTTGGTGAGTCCCAAGAGGGAGCGCTATAGACAGGTTTAACTGTATAATAATGACACTTTTAATATATTTCACATATCTTCCAATTAGTTAGAGCCGATACTTTATAAGATCATACCCTTCTATTAAAATGTACACTGCTCCTATTTGCTACCAACCCCATATTTTGTATATATGCTATATCTTAATTAATATAACCTGTACACCCTTATTTGTATTTAAACTCAAAATGATGACATCAGAATAAAAACTGCAAGAGTGGTCAACTGGGGACAGCTACAAGGCAGAGGGAAAGAATATAGCCGATGCCCAGATGGGGTCCCCCCTCCAGGGGTCAAGATGATAGTTTTAGCAGAAAGTGTGTACCACCATGTGTCCATTGGCAGCCCGCTTCTGTCTCTCTCTCTCCATGTCTCGGTGATAGGCATCCATGTATGTGTCATGGCCTCTACCTCTGTCCTGTGGGCTCTCTCCGATCACTCTCAGTGCTAACATCTAGCCCTGCCTCTGCTTCTTGTTGTCCGCGTGTGGGAAGAACATCAACACTCGCCTCACGTACATAACTGCCAGTTTAACCATACATCGGCAGGATCATTTACATCAATATTACCTATATATCATGCTATAGAGAAATCCATCCAGGCCAAGAGAATCCAAAAACAACAAAACTCACAGGTCATAATGCTGATTCCACTTGGGGTCCAAGGTGCCCTTGCAGGAATCTGTGGAGTGAGACTGAGTGGAACCTTCGACGCTGACTTTGCAGAAAGGATCTGGTAGCCCTGGACATCCATAACATAAGCTATAGTAGGATATAGTACAATATTTGGATTATAGATACAAGAAAATAAGACCTAATCAAAACAAATTAATAAATGTGTTTACAAAGAAGATAAGACAATAAAGCACAGTTTGGATTATAGATACAAGAAAATAAGACCTAGTCCTAATAAATTAATAGTGTGTGATGTTTCAGTAACAGCGTTGTTATCATCATCAGACAAAAGAAAAAAATATCAAAGCATGTTCTTAAATAGTACTGTTATCAAGTGTGTAAATAAGACCTAATTCAAATAAATCAATAGTGGGTGACGTTTCAGTAACATGATGATGGTAACAACGCTGAAACATCACACACTATTAATTTATTTTGATCAGGTCTTGATAACGCACTTGATAACAGTACTAACTATTTAAGAATATGCTGTGATATTTTTTTTCTCATTTATTCTTTTTGTCTGATGATGGTAACAATGCTGTTACCGAAACGTCACTCATTATTCAATTATTTGGAGTAGGTCTTATTTTCTTCTATCTATAATCCAAATTGTGCTTTAACATGAATGTCAAAACTAAACACCATCTAATGACCGTCTGCTAATTGTGACAGTTGACAATTAGGACTAATTGGTGTGTTGACAATGGGGACTGAGATAAAAGGGACTGTGTTCATTGGGGCTTCAACAATCACTGAATGGAACCACTATTGGTGGTGTCCTTTTTAAACCCTGAATTGTACATTTGGGGGAAAAACAAATGCATAAATAAAGTAAGAAAAATTGTACTTACTGAAAAAATCTTTTTTTTGCTAGGTTCTTGGCACACACGACTGTAAAAACAACACAAGCAAATTTTAGAGAAGTCTACACACCATTGCCATGCTGTTGTTTAAAGTTGATACATATATACAGTTAAACCTGTCTATAGCGCCCCCTCTTGGGACTCACCAAAATAGGGTGCTATAGAGAGGGGGTGCTATAGACAGGTCACTTTTAATGTAAATCGCATCGTACTACATACAGTTAAACCTGTCTATAGCGCCCCCTCTTGGGACTCACCAAAATAGGGTACTATAGAGAGGGGTGCTATAGACAGGTCACTTTTAATGTAAATTGCATCGTACTATGTATTTAAAATCGGGTGCTATAGAGAAGTAGGTGCTATTTAGTGGGGGAGCTATAGACAGGTTTAACTGTATTGTATTAAAATAAGAAAAAAGGCATATCCTGACCACACTCACTTGAACTTTTTAGTTGGCAGAGCGCCATCTAGTGGAACAGAAATCAACTAAACTTTGATTTAACCTGTTCCCTGATATTTAGCCAACCCATTTTCTTGATAAATCAAGAAAAGCTAACCACGAATGCATTTCTGGCTGTTGGTCCTTGTCAGCGTGGGTTAGCTAGATACAACCAATGCCACTGTGTGGTATTCATTGTTTAAGTTGAAACATGTTTTTTTTTTTTTTATTATCCCTAATACACATCATAATCATGGTGGGTAGAAGTAGGTGACTGCTCTTACTGTAAGTGCGCCACATGTCTACCTATGTGAAAAGCAGTTCGACTTTTGCACTTACAAATGTGACAGAGGCCTGTTTAGTTACTTACACTCGCTGGTGGGGTTGGACTTTTGCAAGAATCAGGGACCATTGGAGAATTTTTTTTTTAAATGTATATATTAGAAAAAAAGTGCTCAATGTGGGATTGATCCTGGGTCGTAGCAGTCGCAAACCAATGGTTTAGACCATCCTTCCATCAACCCCCACATTCCAACAAAGAAATGTATTTAAGCTACACAACAAGAAGGAAAGTCAGAAATATGGTAAGTTGAATTCGCAGGGATTGTCTGGGTTTTG
>CP092863.1:90474288-90588666 GCA_030710605.1 Cordylochernes scorpioides | reverse complement strand
TGCAAAATCACGCAATATGGAAGTATATTAACATTTGAAGGGAAATATAGTAATTAGTTCATAACCTACACCCAAAAGTCAGAAATTATGTCAATTTACATTTCCATGTCGGTTGATTGAGTGCACCAAATTTCAGACTTTTATCTGATCTTTAAATATGTTAAAATTTGAATACAAGAGTTGTGAAGTTTTTAAAAGATGGCTGAAGATTTCAATATAGATTTCAATTTTAACAAATATAACAGAACTAAACTAAACTAAAAGTTTTGTATTGAAATTCTAGTTTTTAAATTTCAAAATGTGTATTGAACGTTTTAAAAACATATACAAACTCGAAATATTTTGAGAAAAAAAATTTACATAATCTTATATACAAAAGTCACACAGTTATATAAATATTTCTAGAAATTAATAAATATCTTTTTTTTTATTATAATGTAAAATTAGAGCAAATTTTTCATTGAAATGGAATATAAATTACTTTTATATTTATTATCTCTGCTCTATTTATAAATTTGAGTATATAGGAAATGAACTTTTTTTCAATAGTTAGTTGCTAAGGCAACTATTTTATTAGAATGAACAAATATTTTAATCAAATGATTTTCTTAATATAGGCGTTTGAATATTGATTTTTACTATAATTTTTTTTTCAAAAATGTTGATCGCAGATAAATTCCTTTCTCAACAACTCTGTTTATGCGCTTTTTTTGAACAGTTTAAACTACCGATTTGACATTTTTAAAGTGCTGACGTTTTAAAGTCTTTTAATATTTAATTTAAAAATTTGGATTCTGAGTTGTAATTATTTTGTTAGCATTATATATATATATATATAAAAAACTAGAATGCCTTCGAGCAAATCGCCCAAAAAAAAGGGGAAATCTTCGCAACAAGAAAGATATGATTTACGCAAGCGAGTTTTGATTAGCAACTTATCCAAAAATGGTGATTCAGATAAAAACAAACCTTTATCAAGAAGAAGCTCAATTATCGATCTTTCAAATAATAACGCTAAGCGTGATAGTGCAACACAAACTTATGATTACATTTATAAAAAGAGAAGATTTTCATCAATATATACAATCTCTCTCCAATCGTATATCAAAATTAAGAAAGAGAAAAAGTTCTCTTTAAAAAAGAAACGTGAAAGTCTTCCAGATAGAAAATCAATTGGTAGAGTTGAAATTTCCACTCAATCAGATTATCCTCAAGATCATGAATATAATTCAGAAAAACCAACAGCATCAATTTTTAAAACAAGATCAAAATCTCACTCAACATTAGAAATGGATAAAAAAGCAAGACCATGCACAAGATCACAAAGTGTAAAAAATCCATGCATACCAAGTGTAAAAATTCCATGTATACCAAATTTTCATAATAATGATGCCACAAGCAATTCTTGAGCAGCCGCTAAGAATTTGTTGCCAACCAGAACTATCAGAGAAAATTCTTTGCAACTCACAGAAAATAAATGTAAGTTTTTCTAATCGTGATCCAATATTCCAATCACCATCAAGTTTAAATGATCAATCAAAACATTTAAAAGTTCTCAAAGTACCAACACTATCACCAGAAATACTTGCACTATCAGAAGATATAGATGAAACAGACGACACTAATTATTACCATTATCCTCAATCAAATTCCCATTTGTATCAAAATGATGATATAGGATCAATATTTAACTCAACACCAAAGAGACACGTACATTTTTCAGATGAAAACAATCAACATTTAAAATCTCAAAGTACAGATAGAATAAACTTTCTATATGACGACCATGATTCAAGATATGTTAATGTACCCAAAAGATCACATAGTATCAATATACCAAAACGACCACGTAGGATACCAAGAACATCTGAACAAACTCCAATAGAGTTTCAAAACGATGAATCATTTCATCCATATCTCTCATCAGTTATGGTGAAAAGGTCACAGAGCCTAAAGAAAAGAGAAGAAAATAAACCAATGCCACCATCAATACTAAAAAACCAGCCAGTTACACGAAGCAAAAGTATGAAAGCTACTCCAGTATATGCTAACGATATCAATTATTCTCTCTATCCACCAAGACTATTAGACTGGCAATCCTATCGTGTAAATCACCTAAGTTACCAATGGACCATTTTATGAAGAGTCCCGTCAGCTAGAGAAATGAATCGGCTCCATGTTGATCAACTACTTGGTGAGATGGACCTACTGGCAACGGGATCGTCCACCTATGCCCCAGAAGAGAAGAAGATCCTCAACTTCTCAGCCATATCCACCACAGGCACGTAAAATCAGGAAAAGAGAAAGTCTGGTCTGAACAACAATCCTCTGGTAAGTTGACCTCAACACTTCCACCCTGTAAACACAAGATTGTCAACACAAGGTAATAAACCATATAAATAGTGTGTGACATTGTTACCATCTTCAGACAAAATACTGAATGAGGATGTAACAACAATGTTACCGAAACATCACACTATTTATATATTTGTATTTGGTCTTATTACCTTGTGTTTATAATCCAAATTGTACCTTATCACAACAGATTGTCTTTTAACCCATCTTTCTATAACTTTGTTTTGTTTTAAACACAAGATAATAAGACCAAATAAATATAATGTGACATTTCAGTGTTGTTACCATCTTCAGACAAAAGTACTGAATAAGAAATTTTACCACAACATGTTTTAAATAGTTACTGTTATCAAGTGTGTAAACAAGATAGCAGATAAGAAGAAGATAGTGTGTGTTTTCTAAGAACCTTAAATTATACACTTTATTTATTTGGACTTAGTCCTTATTACCTTATGTTTATAATATATAATCCAAATTGTGTGCTTTATCACAACAGATTGTCTTTTATCTCATCTTTCTATAACTTATTTTTATTCTCTATTTACCCTGACAGTCATTAGACCTAACTACATTCTACTTGCTTTGCTGCAAGTTGAGACATACATTCTGTCAGAGCTCTGGAACCTCCTTTGTTTGAGGTCAGGTACAACCCATCTTCTCTGGGGACTTGCACAAACTGAAACATAAATAAGACCCACCATACCCCAATAATTGGTCCAAATATGGCCTCTTACCCCAGAAAGTACAGTAGAACCTCCATGAGAGGATACTCCTGCTAGAGGAAACCTCTCTACAAAGGACAGTTTTCATTAACAAAATTACCAGTTTTTACTATTTAGCAACTCTCTGGTAAAAGAACACCTCTTCCTAAAGGATACTTTGGCTCTGTAATTAGGTGTTGGTCCTTTACAGGGAGGTAGTTCTACTGTACTTGTTGACTGTATTTTAAACATTTGAATTATTAATTGCCTTCTCGCTTGTTAATTTTGCAAAATTTCTTTTTTGTTTTTAATGCTTATATTTTTAAGAAATGGAATATTTGTAAATTTTTAAAGCTATTTTACAAAATGAAATAATTGTTCATGTTATTATTTAAAATTTATGTTTGAGTTGTTTGTTTGGGTTTTATATATTACTTCAGCTTGTTTTTGTTATCCCCTTGTGTAAAGTTTACACCAATTCCCAGAGTCCATGCTCCTCTAGCTGTTTATAGACCAGTGTTGTTGTTGTTGTTTGTTATCCCCTATGTGTAAATATTACACCAATTCCAAGAGTACATGCTCCTCCGGCACCAATAGATATAGTTTGTTGTATTATTTCCCCCCCCCCCCCCCCCTCCCCCCCCCCCTCTATTATTTGCTGTTTAACAAAGCTTTATTAAATTCTATAAAATAATCCTTGCATAAATATTAAGTAAAATCAATCATTCCTCCAGGGACAAGTATCTTTTCAAAACATTTTTTATTGTTCTCTAGGTTTCAGGCACGTACGTCCTTCTACAGGAGAAAACATGGTATAATGATACGCCAATGGAACACGAGTTAAATATAATCGGATGCTATTTTACATTTTTTTTTTTGAAGTTCTATAGATATGAAAATATTATTTTTTACAAATTAATTATTATACAAATTGAGACAAAATATTTAAAAATATATATCTTTAATGAGAGGACAAACAATGAATAAATAATTTTAGGCTACTAGAAAAAACCAAGGAAGCAAGGAATACATAGTTAGGCTGGTGTAGTTATCATTATTTGGGAGATGTCTACCTGGTTCCCACTGCTGCTATTTCTGAGACGATTTCTGTATTTGATGATTTGATGTGATCTCAGGGAATAGTATATTAGTAGAGGGTGTCCGTGCCTGAAAGCTAGAGAACAATAAAATTGTTTTTGAAAAGACACTTTTCCTGGAGGAATGGTTAATTTTACTCAAAGCTTTATTAAAATTGAAACAAATTCTTACCCTCAACTTTTATCTCTATACAGTAGAGTGTTTACTACTCAAGTATAAATAACCCCAACAAGACTTAAGTGCCATAATTGATAAAATACCATCTGGCTTTCAAGCTTAGATTAGCCAACATGATTGAGTATAAGCTTGTTTGACCTAGCTTCATCTGAATAACAAGGCAAATGACCTAGTTTAAAAAAAATGGATATTTAGTAAAAATTTAGCCACTACTGAAATATACAGTAGAATAACCTACATGATAGGACACCTCCTTACAAAGGACAGTTTTCATTGTCAAAAATACCATTTTTATCATTTAACAACTCTCCGGTAAGAGGCCACCTCTCACTAAAGAACACTTTGGCTCTGTAACTAGGTGTTGTCCTTTACAGGGAGGTAGTTTCTACTGTAATTGCATTTAGTTTGTTGATTGTAAAGTAAATTTGAGAAATTGTTTTCAGTATTAAAAAAGTTTGTGGTTTAATACTTGATATATGAAGAAGTGCCTGACTGCTGATAGTGAGTGAAAGCGTCAGTTGCCATTACACACCAGAATGGAAAAGGTAGCTCTTCCTCAATGAACATCAATCAGTGTGCGATAATGAACGTCAAAGTCAGGTCATGTTCCCATGCGACCCGTCACACGCCATATGCGCTGCACCTGGATGGGGATAATTGGGAGCGGTTGGGATTGGAGAGGCAGGTAAAGGGACAAAGCGCTCCTCACCTGGAGCTCCGCTTTGGTCGCGTGGCGCGCGACAATAGCGCCGCGCGTGGCGCCTCAAGCTCATAAACCTCACTTCCCTCACATCTTTTCCTGTATAATATATGTTATGTGGGTAGATTATGCCTTCACATTTTTTTATAGGATATTATTTATCACAGAAAAAATGATTTTGTCTTCTTATCTCCACCCAATCATATCAGCATATCAAGCTTGTAGAGCTTGTTGATGGTTGTCTGCTGGGGATGTGTCTTCTTTCTTATCTCCACTCAATCATATCAAGGTATCAAGCTTGTAGAGCTTGTTGATGGTGTCTGCTGGGGATGGGTCTTCTTCTTTCTTATCTCCACTTAATCATATTAGGGTATCAAGCTTGTAGAGGTTGTTGATGGTGTGGGTGAAGTAGAATGCCTTTGTCATTAAGACTGGGAGCACTACTTGGTAGCAGGCCAACTTAGCTCAAAAGAATGGCCGCCTCTGACATGAGGAACAGATGCCATGTGCAGCTGCTCCTAACATGGAGTACAGACTCATCCTGTATCCCTGGATTAGTAGCCTTTACAAGGTACTATCAACCAGGCCTGCTGAGCCCAGGTTTTTAGTGAGCTTGTTACGCTCCCTCCTTCTTTTTCATCCGGGCTTGGGACCGGCAAAGGCGGAGTTGAAAAAAAGTTATTTTGAAACCTGAATAACTATTTCCATTTGGTAAGAATTGTTTACATGAATTTGGCTAACACAGAATCATTATTTCAAGCTTTAGCTCACAATCCAGAGTTGTGTGGTCTTAGTTCTATAGGAAGACTGTCATCCCAATTGGCCAAAGTGCTACCGACTCTTCTATATGGAAGCATGGAAAAGTATTTGAGGATCTATGTGACAAAGGATTTTTAAGATTGCAATGTAAAATAGAGGCATTAAACAATTTTGGAATATACCATGAGATAGTTGAAAAGTTTTTTTAATTGTAATTGGTTTTCACAAGCTATCAAACCTTTCAGTCCTTCAACTGGAGTAAAAATTACAAGGAACGTTGATTACAATGATGACCAAATATACAGGCCGCTGCAATGATTTTTTGTATAGATTATATATAACAGAGAATATGTGAATATATACATGCAAGAATTTGTATAACAAAAAGGTTAATGTATGTTTGTCGCAAGGGAGCAATAATTAAAATAGGATGTGTGGTACTAAATAAAGAAAAACTATAATCTAGACGAGAAAGGGTTCAGGCTGGATATGCAGTCTTCTTCTTTCTTATCTCCACTCAATCATATTAGGGTATCAAGCTTGTTGGACAACCATCATGACTGTGTGAAGTAGAATGCCTCTGCCTTTGGTCATTAAGACTGGGAGCACTACTCAGTGGCAGGGCCGACTTAGCTCTAAAATAAATGGCCGCCTCTGACATGAGGAACAGACACCATATGCAGCCGCTCCTAACATGGAGTACAGACACTGCTCATCCTGTATCCCTGGATTAGGAGCACTTACGAGGTACTATCAGCCGGTCCAGCTGAGCCCAGGTTTTTTAGTGAGCTTGTTACTGCTCCCTCTCCTCCTTTTTCATCCGGGCTTGGGACCCGGCAAAGGTGGATATTGCAGCAATGTCAGGAAGTTCTATTGTCCGATTTAGACTTGAGTTTTTGGGAAACAAGGGTTCCAATACCAGTCTTTGTTCTGTATGTCACTGTATAGCATGATTTAGACTGAAAGTGTGATGTGGTTGTGCTGATTGAGTAATGATTCTTTATCACAGTTTTTTACAACACATCAGCGATGCTGAGTGAGGCGTATCCCTACTGTTCCACTGTCTCACCCACATCCAGTGCATGAGACAGCAATGGGGCAGAGAAGGGGGGTCCTAATTGTTGTGTTTGTGTGATGTCTATGCCAAGGTGTAACAACAGCTGGTATACCTACAGGAGGTATAGTAAATTATCAGTGAGAACATATCACTGATGGTACTCTGTGGAGTATTGTAATATATATCCACATGTAACTTATGTCTGATGTTAGCCTAAAATAAATAAAGACTTTCTTTTAAAACTTCCAGATACTTCTTGCTGATAGCGACAATAAACAAACACAAGGACGTTACACAAGGTGCTGAAATATGTGCCGATTCCAAGTTTACGTGAGATGGGGGTAGTATTGGTATGGGATATGGGGAGCTACAAAAGTTGCAGCTCACTAAATAGTGCAACCACATGCAGTTCAACCTCCACTGGGAAAATTTAGACCTCAGATCCCTTCCCTCAGCATCAACAATCCCTGGGGATAACTCCTTCTCATCCAGTTATTTTTAATACCAAAACTCCACGTAAACTTGGAATCAACACATATTTCAGCACCTAGGTCATAGACATCCCATGAACACAACAACAGACTTTCTTTCTTCCGCCCAAATGCAGTCCTCAAGCAGTAGATGATGTGAGTGAGACAGGCTAGGGATATACCTCACTGAGATGTGTAAAAATAACTGCGATAAAGAATCATTATCAGCACAACCACACTTTCAACCTAAATCTGCTATAGTACAAACACCAAAGAATGGTATAGACATCCTAGGTTTCCAAAAAACTCAAGTCTAAACCAGAAAATAGAATTTCCTGACCATTACTGCAATATCCCAGCTTGAACCCTTGCCTTGATTATAGTTTTTCTTTATTTAGTACCATCCCCCATTTTAATTATTGCTCCCAAGCCTACATTAACCTTTTTTGTATATTAATTCTTGCATGTATATATTTAAAATTGTCAACATATTCTGTAGTTCATTGTCAAGACCTGAATATATTGTCATCAGCATTCCTTGTAATTTTAACACCAGACTGAAAGATTTGATAACTTGCGAAACAATTTACAATTGAAGAAACCTTCATTTTTATTCTTGTGCTATATCTCCTTGGCGATTATCTTTTACAATTTTTGAATGCTTCATTCAAATAAGCCTCTCTGGCTTCAAAATACTTGTTACAGTGCATCTCTACTAATGAGATTCCAAAGTTCTCATTGAAGTTTTCTGAATTTCTTAGTTTAGGGAATAAAGTTGCGAGGGAGCTAAATCAGGTGAAATATGATGGATTTTTCAAGACAGCATTGCCAAAAAATCAGTAAGTAATGAGGGGAATTGTGATTGGGTGTTTTCTCATGCAACAAACATTATTTGTCACCAATATATTCTGGGTGAGTTCTGGCCAATTAACACTTTCAAAATGTATGAAGAATAGTACAAAATTCAAATTTTTCTCTTCAAGTACCGCCCACCAGTCTTCTTCTTCTTTCTTATCTCCACTCAATCATATCAGAGTATCAAGCTTGTAGAGCTTGTTGATGGTGTCTCCTTGGGATGTGTCTTCTTCTTTCTTATCTCACTCAATCATATCAGAAGTATCAGCTTGTAGAGCTTGTTGATGTATCTCCTTGGGATGTGTCTTCTTCTTTCTATCTCCACTCAATCATATTAGGGTATCAAGCTTGTAGAGCTTGTTGATGGTGTCTGCTGGGGATGTGTCTTCTTCTTTCTTATCTCCACTCAATCATAATTAGAGTATCAAGCTTGTAGAGCTTGTTAATGGTCTCTGCTGGGGATGTGTCTTCTTTCTTATCTCCACTCAATCATATCAGGGTATCAAGCTTGTAGAGCTTGTTGATGGTGTCTGCTGGGGATTGTGTCTTCTTCTTTCTTATCTCCACTCAATCATATCAGGGTATCAAGTCTGTAGAGCTTGTTGATGGTGTCTGCTGGGGATATGTCTTCTTCTTTCCTTATCTCCACTCAATCATATCAGGGTATCAAGCTAGTAGAGCTTGTTGATGGTGTCTGCCGGGGATGTGTCTTCTTCTTTCTTATCTCCACTCAATCATATCAGGGTATCAAGTCTGTAGAGCTTGTTGATGGTGTCTGCTGGGGATATGTCTTCTTCTTTCTTATCTCCACTCAATCATATCAGGGTATCAAGCTAGTAGAGCTTGTTGATGGTGTCTGCTGGGGGATGTGTCTTCTTCTTTCTTATCTCCACTCAATCATATTAGGGTATCAAGCTTGTAGAGCTTGTTGATGGTGTCTGCTAGGGATATGTCTTCTTCTTTCTTATCTCCACTCAATCATATCAGGGTATCAAACTTGTAGAGCTTGTTGATGGTGTCTGCTGGGGATGTGTCTTCTTCTTTCTTATCTCCACTCAATCATATCAGGGTATCAAGCTTGTGGAGCTTGTTGATGGTGTCTGCTGGGGATGTGTCTTCTTCTTTCTTATCTCCACTCAACAATCATATCAGGGTATCAAGCGTGTAGAGCTTGTTGATGGTGTCTGCTGGGGATGAGTAGAGCTCATCAATAGATGAGTCAATAATGTAGTTTGGGGTTGCAGGTTGACACTTAGTCGGATAACCTAGTGGGAAAACCTTGTAACCATTCTGGAAAGTCATTGTCATAGATGACCAGACTTAAGTCTGGAAATCAAAGACTGTTGTTTTCTTGGGAGGACAGAACCGGTGCTTGTCTCTCCTGATCTGTACCAGTCATGTGCAGGCATTAGTTATCCATTCCTGCAGGCATTGGATTTTGATGGTACGGAAAGCCAATTGAGGACCAGGAACAGATTGCAGGATAGCATTGAAACTGTGTGTAAATTTTGGTATTATAGTTATTGTATTATAGTATGGATGTTGTAAACCGTTTTTAAAACTGTGGCTTGTTAAGGTAATTTATATATTTTGTGCCAACTTTGTTATGAATATCTTGTTTGTAAATAACCTATATTAACTTTTGTTATGTGAGCTTTTGCTTCCCCTTGTTTATAAATCTGCCATATTAATTGTGTCCAAGAGTAGCTCTAAGTTGATATCATTCAATTCTCAGTTTCAGATGTATATTTAAAATGCTCTGATAATTTTTCATCATTACAGTAAGCTCTATTTTTTTTTTTTTTTTTTATTTATAAAATGCATTTTTAAATTGATGGTGATATAGATGGGCATACTTTTAAAATCTCAATCTGATAAACTAGCAATACCGGTGACTAACTAGTGCCAATTGTATATACAGTAGAACATACTCCATAAGAGGACATCTCTCTATAAAAGACATTTTTTATTTGCAAAATTATAAACACAAGGTAATAAGACCAAATAAATAAATAGTGTGTGATGTTTCAGCGTTTTTACCATCTTCAGACAAAAGTACTGAATGAGAAATTTTGACTTGGGTTCCGGCTAATTGTCCAAATGAGATGGACTTCTAGCCCTTCTAATAATGAGAAATTTTAACCACAGCATGTTTTTAAATAGTTACTGTTATCAAGTGTGTAAACAAGATAACAGATAAGAAGAAGATATTTATCTAAGAAACACAGAATATTATTCTTAGAATTAAAAGTGGAAAGAATAATATTCTGTTTCTCAGATAAATATTTTCTTCTTATCTGTTATCTTGTTTACACACTTGATAACAGTAACTAGAAAATAAAAGAAAATAAGACCTAATCCAAATAATTTATTAGTGTGTGACGTTTCGGCAACAACATTGTCAACCATCATCAGTCTGATGATGGTGACAATGTTGTTGCCGAAAAGTTCACACACTAATAAATTATTTGATTAGGTCTTATTTTCTTTAATTATAATCTATAATCCAATTGTGCTTTATCAGTAACTAGAGAGAAAAATAGAGGTAACCCGGGCTCCTGGAGCTTAAATCGCAACAGTAACTATTTAAAAACATGCTGTGTTAAAATTTCTCATTCTGCACTTTTGTCTGAAGATGGTAACAACGCTGAAACGTCACGCACTATTTATTTATTTATTTGGATTTGGTCTTATTTACCTTGTGTTTATACTCTATTTTCCAAATTGTGCCTTATCTATTTGCAAATTATTATTTTTACTATTTAGCAACTCTCCGGTAAGAGGATACCTCTCCCTAAAGGACACTTTAACTCTGTAATTAGGTGTTGTCAGACAGGTAGTTCTACTTGCCATATAACCACCCACATTAGAGCAACAGCTTGCTTTGTTGTAACATAGATATGTTTGTTCTGTGTCATATTAGTAAATAGGACTATATGTTTGCTATAATATGCCAGCTTGTGTGTTAAATAACATATTGTATAGTGACTTATATGCAACAGTATTGTCTGCAGAGTAATGTTGTTTAGAGATGTTATGAGACTGTTGTTGTCAGGCTTTGAAACATTCCTTCTTGACAAATGAAATAAAGTAATTTGTTAAACTATCTTTTATTATCCCTGTTGTCTCTTGTTAAACACACACTCCATTAATGATTCAAAAGTGCTAAATAAATATGTAACTTGAAAATATTAGAATATATCACTTACAAGGTGTGTCCAATAAATAATAAGAACTGGTCAAAAACAAAGAAAAAAATGAAAAGATAATTTTTTTTTTAAAGTCTATTAAAAAATAGAAAGCTTCAGCTACACTGCGGTATATCACATCACGTGATTGCGGTGCGCAGTCGATAAATTGTAAGCTTGTAAAAGAACGCCTTGCATAAACATCTTCTAATGGAATTTGTATTAAATTTTGCTACAAAATTGGGAAATCGCTTCAGAAACTTTAGATTTGATGAAATTGGCATTTGGAAATGAAAATGTAAATAAGCCCACCACATTTAGATGGTTTTCACGATTTAAAAATGGAATGGAATCGGTGGAAGATGAGAAGCGTGTTGGACGTCCAATTCTGCACAGGAACCCTGAAAAGGTGAGCCAAATTTCAAATTTGAAAAAAGAAAATCCACGAATAGGGTTACGGGACATTGAGGAAGAACAGGAATATCCAAATCATTAGTTGGATCGATAATTAAAGAAGACTTGCAGTTAAAGAAGACACCTTCAAAATTGTCCCTAAAATGCTCACAATCCAACAAAAGGAGAAGAATCGCGTTGAAGTTGCCAAAAAATGCTTGAAATGGTGGAAGAAAACCCTAATTGGGAAGGAAAAAGTAATAACTGGGTATGAACCGGAAACAAAACGCCAATCCATGAAGTGGAAAGGAAAAGATGAACCAAGAACGAAGAAATCCCGACTTTGCAAGTCAAAAAACAAAGTCTTATTGGTCACGTTCTTTGACATAAAGGGAATTGTGCATTATGAATATCTAGAAGAAGGTCAAACAAAATGAATAAGGAGTCTTATTTAAACATTATGAGACGTGTACGGTGAATCAATCAGTCTGAAAAGAAGTAAAATGTGAGTTCCAAAAATTGGATTATCCATCATGATAATGCACCACCACACACCGCTACAAATGTACTGACTTATTTGGCTAAACACGGCATCCAAATACTTCAACAACCTCCCTATTCCCCAGATCTAGCTCCAAATGATTTTTTTTCTCTTTCCAAATCTCAAAATGGCTCTAAAAGGAAGGAGATTTGACACTAGAGAGTCCATCATAGCGTATTCGAAAAAGGTCTTGAAGAACATCCCGAAAGATGCCTTTCTAAATGTTTAAATCATGGGAGAAGAGATGGAAATTATGTATAGATGCGGGAGGGGACTCTTTGAAAAATACTAATGAAATTTTTTTTTTAATCATTCTATTTTTTTTTTCATTTTTGACCAGTCTCTTTATTTATTGGACACACCTTGTATAACAATGAAGACATTAAGACACAAATGTTTTCTTTTTCACAAATAAATCAAACTTCTAACTGTCCTTACTGCGATGAAAGTCCTCGAATATATTTTTCATCACAATAAGGACAGTAAAAGTTTGATTTATTTGTGAAAAGAAACATTTGCTAAGACGCAGTATTGTTCATATATAGATGGCACGTTATTGCTTTGTATTAATATATATACTGGCCTCAAAAAAAATTGCATCACCTAGAAATACTCCTGTAATTAAAAAAAAAATTGGTGACTATATAATGGTAATGTGTAAATAATGGAGATTTAAAAAAATGATAAAGGATATAAATTATTGAGATACAGCGTTTATCAATATTTGGTGGTGTGTCCTCCTTTGACATGTATACATGCAGCTACACAGGTGATACATACTGTCATTCAGGTTTTTTTAATAATTTCTTGTGGTGCTAGACCGAACCGTTTTCAATTTTTTTTGCCAAAACTGTTGAAGATTACTGGCTGTGGGATTGCCAAATTTCCTCCCCATCATGTCCCATACTTGCCTAATTGGGGGAAGATCTGGGGAACATGCGGGCCATGGCAAGGATATTGGGCTGTATGTGGTTGGGTAATATCTTTGTTGGAAAATGGCATTATTAGTCTGCTCAAGAAATGGTAATGTAAAATTATTTGACAAACATAGCAGTTTTAATCTTCTCAGTTATTTGTTAAGTGATCTCCCACGTCATTGGACCAATGTGGCCATGTTTGTACATAAAAGAGGGTTGAAACGGAATGTGAGGAGTCGTGTAGGTGTTCGAGTGGAGACGTCGTTCTCTGTGTGCTTGTCTGGTGATCTCCTCGCATACCTGTGTGTCCGCTCCTTATCAACGCTGCAAATAAAAGATAAGTACTGTTTTTATTTTATTTAAACAATAGTGAGTTTTCTTTATCTCCTTTTTGTTGTTGGTGTTGTACTGTTGAGTGTACCTTTTTCGGTGTATTAAGTTACTCTTACTGTAGGCCCTAATTTATTGCTTTTTGTGTGATTAACCCGTTAAGTAACTTTTGTCAGTAACACAACAGGTTGCAACACATCTGCAATGTATAGCTGAGCAGTTATTGGGCGGTGAATAAAGACTAAGTGGTCCTACTTTCATAGCTGATGCCACCCCACACCATGAAGCCAGTTCAGGGGGTCGGTGGAGAGGCTGTTAAACCTTTTGGTTTTCGACCACTACGACCTGGGTTCGATTCCCCGCATTGGACACTTTTTTCTGTTTAAAAAAAAAATGCTCCAATGGCCCCCGATTCTTTCAAAAATCCAACCCCACCAGCGAGTGCAAGTAACCAAAACGGGGCTCTGGCACATTTGTATGTGCAAAGTCAAACTGCTTTTCACATGTGTAGACATGTGGTGCGCTTACAGTAAAAGCAGTTGCTAACTACCCACCATGATTATCATCCAGCGCCTGCATCCATGTTAGGAACGGCTGCTGAAGCGTCTGTCCCCCATGTTAGGAGCGGCTTCTTCCGAGGAAGGTGATGGCCGGCATGCGCCCTCGGGCTAGATCTTTTGATCAACAGATATCACCAACTGATCACCAAATATCCTTTAGGATATCCTGGTCTTTACAGCACTAATACTTGCCAACATTGTTGTATTGTGCTGTAAAAAAACAATATCATACGCAATAAATAAATAAATGTGTACTAGGGATAAGATAAGATGAAGCCAATTCTTGCTATATGTCTTAACACAATTACAGTCCTGATATTTCTTGGGGCCTACGTCTAAACATGTATCATGCCGTCATGAACTCCCAAACTAAATCAGGATTCATCAGAAAAAATGACAGAAGTAAGGACAGTAGAAAATTGATTTATGTTAAAAAGAATCAGACATGTCAAAAATAGTTCAAATTTCTTGACCATTAATTTAATTAGGGTAAAAAAATTATAAAAATATTTTGTATAAAAATAGTATTTCAAGCCTTGTTTATTAAACACAAGGTAATAAGACCAAATCCAAATAAATAAATAGTGTGTGACGTTTCGGTAACAGCGTTGTTGCCGAAACATCACACACTATTTATTTATCTGGATTAGGTCTTATTACCTTGTGTTTATAATCTATAATCCAAATTGTGCCTTATCTTTTTATTAAATAAATTCTAAGGGGTCGGTGGAAGGATGGTCTAAACCGTTGGTTGTTACGACCTGGGTTCGATTCCCGCCTTGGGCACTTTTTTCTGATTAAAAAAAAAATGCTCCAATGGCCCCCGATTCTTGCAAAAATCCAACCCCACCAGCGAGTGCAAGTAACCAAACGGGGGCTCTGGCACACTTTGTTTCATTCTCTATACCAACATTGGTAGCATTAATTAAGAAATTAATTCTCTCAATGACCCCATTTACAGCTGGCCAATAGCAAGATCCTGTTGGATCTCTACGGAGGGAGAGATTCCTGGAGAGCCTTCTGCACTGACCAACTGCAACCCTGGGCCAATTACATTTTCTCTCCTCAACCAAAGGCTTGAAATAAAACCTAGTCAACACAAGGTAATAATCCGAATAAATAGTGTATGACTTTTCAGCGTTGTTACCGAAACATCACACACTATTTATTTGGTCTTATTATCTTGTGTTTATAATCCAAATTGTGCCTTGGTTATAAGATAATGAAACCAAATCCAAATAAATAAATAGTGTGTGACATTTAAGTGTTACCATCTTCAGACAAAAGTATTTCTTGTATCTTCAACAGTACTTTTTTATTTTTGCTTATCCCTAGTACACGTGGTACAGGCCATGATAATCATGGGGGTAGAAGAAGGCGACTGCTTTTACTGTAAGTACAACCACATATCTACACATGTGAAAAGCAGTTCGACTTTGCACTTACAAATGTGCCAGAGCCCCGTTTGGTTACTTGCACTCGCTGGTGGGGTTGGACTTTTGCAAGAATTGGGAAATATTGGAGCATTTTTTTTTTTTTTATCAGAAAAAAAATTGCCCAGTGCGGGAATCCAACCCGGGTCGTAAAAACCAACGGTTTATACCATCCTTTCCACCGACCCCCCTCCAACAGTACTTTTTATCTGAAACATCACACACTATTTATTTATTTGGTCTTATTAGCTTGTATTTATAATCCAAATTGTGTGTCTTATAACTTGAAACCTAGGCAGTATAACAACATCCGCTATGTTGTTTACACAATGAAGACAGGCAAAAATATCAATTTTATAAACAACTTTATTGAGTCCAGAAACTAATGATCACAGTCCTTTAGTAGGCTAACTCGGCTTGTAGGATGAGGGCAGGATATATACACAGTAGCCAATCAGGAGGAGGGACAACGGGTCATGTGACTTAGCGAAGCAGATGCTTCAGTGACACTTTTGCCTCCAGAGAAACAGTGGATACAAACAATGCTGGAGGAATTGGAGAAACTAAGATTTTACTTTGTATCATATTGTGTAAAGAAAAGCAAGTTTAAAAAATAAAAGTGTTTATAACAGATCTGAGCAAAATATAAATCTAAATATTACAAAACAGCGATTTAAAAAAAAACACCATACAAATTGGCAATACAATCGTAACTTAGTTGTCAAAAATAAATTGAGTTTTTTTACAATTTATTTACTTAGTGTTTATAGTGTTCTTTGTATTATAAGATGGGTTTTACCATAGCAAAAAAATAATAATATTTATATATGCGCTTTCGAAAAAAAAAATTTGTACTATTTGATACTAAAATGGCCAATTATGGAATAATTAAAAAAAAAAGGAGGTTGGGAGACAATGAAACAAAACATTGGAATGCTAAAGGAAATTAATACAAAAAACTGGGTAAAATAATTCCAACTTGGGATCAAAAACAGCGCTGCGGGAGTAAAAGGCTAATCCATGGTCAAAAACTATAAAAACAAATGCAAGGAATAGATTGTTACAAAAAAAAATGATAATACAGAGGAATGTATGGAATCAGGTAAGAAGAAGAAGAAGTCATCAGTCAAAAACATTTTTTTTAAATTTAAACCACACGCTAAAAAAATATATTTTTAAGGTTTTTTTCATCACACCAACACATCCACAAAGAGTTCAGACATTGTGAATCAGCTAACTCAAGGCGAGAGATCTGAAAAAAAAAGGGGGAAAATTACTAGATAATCCGAACGGCGAAAAATAACAAGAGAGTTATACACAAATAATAAAAAGTACCAAAAAAAAAAAAGAAATAATCCATAAACATATATACAAGGCAAATAATATATATAATAATCAATAAAACAAGATGTATAGGCGCTTTCTCTTCCATAGCGGATTAAATTATTGGCTTGGGATGATATAGATATATTAGATTAAAAAAGCATATTTTTGTTTTGTTTTAGCGATAACCCTCAATGACTTTCTGGGACAACGTAATACTTGTATAAAATAAATAATGGCGGCAGAGGGTCATTCAAACTGCGAATCCGCAGGTTTCTTCAATGGCCTGTGTGAGCTTCTCAAAGAGTTTTCTCGTAGGATTCGTAGGGAGGGATGTCGATTCTGTTGAAACTGTAACCACAACAATCTGTTTAGGACCTAGGGCAATACACATGGGAAGTGTGAAAACAGCACATCTTGGCTACAAAGGCTTATTGTATTGTTGTGAAGGGGTCGGTGGAAGGATGGTCTAAACCGTTGGTTTCCGACTACTACAACCCGGGATTGAATCCCGCTTTGAGAACTTTTTCCCTGATTAAAAAAAAAATGCTCCAAATGGTCCATGATTCTTGCAAAAGGTCCAACCCCACCAGCGAGTGCAAGTAACCAAACGGGGCTCTGACATATTTGTAAGTACAAAAGTTGAGCTGCTTTTCACATGTGTAGACATGTGGTGCACTTACAGTAAAAGCAGTCGCCTACTTCTACCCACCATGATTATCATGGCCTGTACCACGGGTACTAGGGATAAGCAAAAAAAAATTATGTTGTTTTTTCTTATCCCCTTATGTAAAGATTACATGGATTCCACGAGTTCATGCTCCTCAAGCATTTCATGGAATGGGGTGTAGGGCTGCAGCTTTCGTTGATCATGGCACCATGATCCAGGCACACTTTGGTGAAAGTCTGGCTTTGCCTGTAGTTTGAGGCTGTTCCTAACATGGAAGGCCTTTGCTGCCAACAAGAGTACAGACACAGCTCCTCTGTATTCCTAAAGAGGGACCCTTGCTGAGGTCTATCAACCAGGTCAGTTCAACTCAGGATTTTTAAAGAAGTCTTTCTCCTCTTCTAACAATGCTGTTGTTGTGTGTGGGTGTGTTTTGGTCTGTGACTGCTTATTTGTCAGAGTTATTCTGCTTGTTTCACAGCTGGCCTTCATATTCTGAAGGTGACTCCTCTATCTGCCACCTGGGGACTGTAGCAGTCAGCTCTGCTGAGGGATAAAAGTTAAACTATTTTTGATATGTAAGCTTCTCTTTTAGAATTAAATAATTTTCTACTGTCCTCTTATACCGTGCGATGGTAAAATAATGGATATTTACCATAGCAGTATGGGCAGAAGAAAATTATTGTTTCGTGCATATAAAAAATAGCTTAACTTCTAACAGATTTCGGGCTTTGGGGTGTTGAATTAAAGAGGTTTGACTGGATATGAACCTTTTTATCCCAGTCAAAGCACCCACTTTCCTATTTAAACTAAAATTTCATTTATAAAAAAAAAAATATAATTTTATTTATTCAGAAATGTTTTTCTCTTTTAATAAGACTCCTAGTACAGTAGAACCTCCCTTTAGAGAACACCTCTCTACAAAGGACAGTTTTCATTTGTAAAATTGCCATTTTTTACTATTTAGTAACTCTGTGGTAAAGGACACTTTGGCTCTGCAATTAGGTGTTGTCCTTTACAGGGAAGTTCTATTGTATAAGAGATGGGTAGCCCCTATAAGGCTAAAACTATCTAGACCAAGGTAGGCAGAAAGAACAAATGTGGACTCACCAAGTGTGGCTTTGGGGAGATTGTCTGTGCAGGCATCAATCAGGTGGGATGGTGAAGAGACGCGGCCCAGCTGCGCCAGTGGAGCCTGTACAACACCAGTGTTAGATAGTAATTGATGTCTTGAGACCAGTGTTAGAAGTCCCTATATGTTGTTTCTTATCTCCTTGTGTAGAGATTACATGAATTTCATGAGTTCATGCTCCTCAAGCTGATCTCATGGAATAGGGTGTGGAGGTGCAGATTTCATTGATCATGGCACCATGATCCAGGCACACTTTGGTTGAAAGTCTGACTTTGCCTGTAATTTGAGGCTGTTCCTAACATGGAAGCCTTTGCTGCCGACTCTAACATGAGTACAGACACAGCTCCTCCGTATCCCTGGAGTGGGACCCTTGCTGAGGTCTATCACCAGGTCAGTTGAAGTCAGGATTTTTAAAGAGGTCTTTCTCCTCTTTCTAACAAATGTTGCTGTTGGTCCGTGACTTCATAAGAGTTAATCTGCTTGTTTCACGGCTGGCCTTCATATCTGAAGGTTGTTCCCCTATCCGCCACCTGGGGACTGTAGCAGTCAGCCTTGCCGAGAGCCTGTTGTTGTTGTTTCTTATCCCCTTGTGTAAATATTACACAAATTCCATGAGTCCATGCTCCTCAAGCTCTTTTATGATAAGCAGCAGCTCTCCCAAAGGTCCTGTTTAGTGTATCTAATACAAGCCAAAATGTGTTCTGGAGCTGCAGGTGCCAAGCTACATTTTGGACAAGTGGGATAGATTTTGTTGTTATTTTCTATCTTCAATGGCTTTAGATGGCCTGTTCTAAATCTTGTTAGTGTTGTTGTATGTTGTCTGAGGTACAGAGCTCATCCTGGGTTCACTCCACCGTACCATCTGTGCTTAGGTGGGATCCTCCAGTTCTTATTTATTTTTTGAGATGGCTACTGTCTCTATTTCTTTAAAAGTATGTTTTTATTATTCTATTGCAAGGGTTCTCTAGTGCTTTTTTTGCTAGTGCATCAGCATCTTCAATGCTGATGTATGAGGGTATCCATTGAAGAGTTTTGCGTATTGTTTGTTTTGGCGGAGAGCCAGGATATATGTAGTGTAGCATGGGCAGACTTACCCTGCAGTGCCTTGAAGCCCTGGAGAGGAACCCTGGAACTGCGGTGACAAACTGCAGTAGCCGGGCCCTCCGTTCCTCTGAGTAGTTCTCCACGGCCCTCCAGAACCACTGCACCACCGAGTGCTTCCGGCCCACAGTGCTTGAGCCGTGTGTTCTGTCTCCAGTCTGCTATGTCAATGCGGCCCAGACCTCCAATCACAAGCTGCCAACACAACACTATTGTAGAGAAGTATACTTATGGGGTCTTGACCTTTCAAATCTCCATCCATATATCTACCCACATCAAGTCAATCTATATTGTACCTACCTCTAATTCTTTCTCATCAAAAGGTTTCAGCAAATGCTGAGGGATAAGTTCATTGAAGCCTTTCTGTAGAGCCAGGAACTGCTGTTCAATGCCCCGCATGAACCTGTAGTTGACGTAGAGCCTGGACAAATTGGGTTGTTGTGCATGCTGTGGAGCCACAGTATATGTAATGTACAAATTCTGGATAATTTTAACTATAACATCGAGTTTGACTCACTTTTAGAGGCTCACTAGCCGAATGACCCGGGGCAACGCCCGTGTTTTACCCGATTGAATGTTTTTATTCAAATGCTATTTGTTACAATTATAAATTGGCCACCTTAAATAAATGCATATATTAGTTAATAACTATAGCCTATGTGCTTTATCTGTCTATGTACTGGTGGCTTCCGTAGGCGTCTCTTACTGGGAAAAAGAAAGAGAGGATTCCATTTGGTTATTAACTAATATATGCATTTATTTAAGGAGCGACCCGCTCCAACACAATAGTTACAAAAACAAAAAAGCGAGTGGGGGAGGGGCAAAGGTGGCGTGGTCGTAGCCAACCAATAGGAGAGCGCCATTCCAAAAAAAAGCAAACGGTGACAGAGATGAAGAATTAAGTACGCATGACGCTCGTAACTGTATATAGAATAATCCAAATTGTGCCTATCATAATTTTCAAAAGAATCATACGCATCTATATATATATTTTTTTACTCATCCTTTTATTAGTCTAAATTAGACAAGATCTTGGAGGGCGTGCTCATAAAGAAGTTCAAAAACTCTTCTTGGTATTTATATGTGTCTATAATAGTTTAGAATTTTCATAGAATGCTATGTAGTTAATGTCCTGAATAAACACAGATGGAAGCACAGACAGACACCTACCTGACATCTTCCTTCTGTTCTCCTCAGTCACCTGGATATCCTTGCCAACCCCCGGCTTCAGCTCATGGACCTGGAGCTGGCCAAAGGCTTAGTGCTCCACACAGAAAGCCGTGTCCAGGACATTGGTGATGTCTTTCTCTCTGTAACACACCTGCTGACTTAGAATCCATCCAATAAACCAGGCTGGGACGAGCAGGCAAACTCTCTGGCAAAGTCTGGAGCTCTTGGCCTACCTGAAGCCAGAGAATCTACCCACCCAACTAGACGAAAGAGATCTTCTCCATACCATCCATAACCCAATGCCTGCAGGAATGGAAATCTAATGCTGCACATGACTGGTACAGAGCAGGAGGGACAAGTTCTGTCCTCCCAAGAGAACAACAGTCTTTGATTTCCAGACTTAAGTCAGGTCATCTACGCACAATGACTTTCCAGAATGGTTGCAAGGTTTTTCCCACTATGTACTAAGTGCAATTCTCAGCCTGCAATCCTAAGACATATTATTGACTGTATTGACTCATCCATTGATGAGCTCTACTCTTCCCCGGCAGACACCATCAACAAGCTCTACAAGCTTGATACCCTGGTATGATTGAGTGGAGATAAGAAAGAAGAAGACAAATCCCAGCAGGCACCATAAACTATTAGGAGTACAAATAAGTTTTGAGGGATTTTTTTATAAATTCGAAGCTTTATTCAGAGAAATCAGTACAATATATTTCATTCAAAGTATTGTCCATCTTTAGCTACGACTTTTTCCCATCTTTCAGGCAGCATACGGATTCTGTTTCGAAAAAATTCCTCGTCTTTTGAGGCGATCCAAACATTGACCCCAATTTTTCGCCTCTTCGTAAGATGTGAAGTGCTTCTCGGCCAGGCCATGTGTCATCGAACGGAACATGTGGTAGTCTGAAGGAGCAATGTCTGGTGAATACAGCGGGTGGGGTAGGACATCCCATTGAAGCGCCTCCAAAGTCTCCTTGACAATTTTTGCAACATGTGGCCGAGCGTTGTCGTGCTGATAGATCACCTTGTCATGTCTTTTGGCATATAGTGGGCATTTAATCTTCAATGCTCGGCTTAATCGCATCAATTGTTGTTGGTAACGTTCTCCAGTGATGGTTTCGTTAGGCTGAAGTAGCTCATAGTAGATCACTCCGAGCTGATCCCACCATATGCACAGCATTAGCTTCTTGCCATGAATATTCGGTTTGGCCCGTTGAAGTTGATGCATGACTGGGCTTAACCCACGATTTTCTGCGCTTTGGGTTGTCGTAGTGAATCCACCTTTCGTCCTCCGTCTCGATTCGATGCAAAAACCCTTCCGCTTTTGTCTTTTGAGCAGTAGTTCGCATGTGCAAATACGCCGCTCTATGTTTCCTGGCTTGAGTTCATATGGAACCCAATTTCCTTGTTTTTGCACCATACCCATGACCTTGAGACGGTTCGAAATCGCTTGTTGAGTCACTCCCAAGGATTCAGCGAGCTCCTCTTGAGTTTGGCTTGAATCTTCGTCCAATAAAGCCTCCAACTCATCGTCTTCGAACTTTATTGGCCTCCCTCCGCGTTCTTTGTCTCTGGTGTCAAAATCGCCACTTTTGAAACGGCCGAAACCAGTACTCACATGATTTTATTGATAGAGCATGTTTACCATATGCCTCACACAGCAATCGATGTCCATCAGTTGCACTTTTCTTCAAATTAAAACAAAAAAGCAGCACTTCCCGCAAATTGTGTTTTGTTGGCAAAAAGGGTTGACATGGTTAGAGCACCAAAAAAAAAGTTCCTTACACTTGAGTGAAAAAGACTTCTGATTTTTTTGGGGAAATGATGAAGCCTTAACATGAAACCTTACACAAGGTCCGATGCTATTTATATAATATTTGTTGTGGCTGCTTTTGCAAATCCCTCAAAACTTATTTGTACTCCCAATAGCTTTACAAGCTTGATACCCTGATATGATTGTTGAGTGGAGATAAGAAAGAAGAAGACATCCCCAGCAGACACCACCACAAGCTCTACAAGCTTGATACCCTGATATGATTGAGTGGAGATAAGAAAGAAGAAGACACATCCCCAGCAGACACCATCAACAAGCTCTACAAGCTTGATACCCTGATATGATTGAGGTGGAGATAAAAAAGAAGAGAGGCTGGGACTTACAGATCCAGTGCAGGGGAGCGATGCAGCTCTGGATCCACCACCTCAAAGTCCTCCAAGGTGATTTGGCTGGTTCAGTAACATCTTGTAGAAAGGCAGTGTGAAGCCCCCGTCTATGTAATGTCCGTGGAACACCGCCAGCCCCATGACTCTCCCCACAAAGTGGAAATAAGACAGATGCTCCTGCGACAGACAGATGGGTTCTCAATGTGTGTGTAGGTTATAACACAACAACAAATTATCTTAGATATGAAACAAATAGTACAAATGAGAAATTAAGGCTTATTTTGGATTTTAAAATAAGATTTATAAATCCAATATTTCGATAGTCCATCTTTTACGAGGGTATTTGTTATGTAGCATACAGCAGGTCACGTGCTTCAGGTGAGCCACGGACATCTTACAAGCTTGTTGGGCGATAAACCCATCCATGATCATAGATCATATATATTATGTGGATTGCTCTATATTCAAAATGTGATATTGTGTGGTGGGATAAGGTGCATAAATTAAGAAGAAGAAGGCTGGGAGGATTTGAAATCTTTTGTTTAGTAACTATAGAACAAAAAAAAATATCCTGGCAACACATACCTTAGGTTGGTGTTCAGCCAACTGAAATATTGGTAAAATAAATGATATTTTGATCCAATATATGCCTTTTTAATTAAAGATTTATTTATGGATTGCTCTATTTTCAAAACATCCATGTATGTTATGATGCATTAGTGCACCATCTGTTATCAAAATTCAAAACTATTATAGACGCGTATGATTATTTTTAAAAATTAACAATTTCTACTGTCCTTACTGCAATGGAAAATTTAATGGGAGGACCTGGCTCATCAGTGGTGAACCCTCTCAGCGGTTTCGCCAGTTTAATTTACCATACCGCTGTTATATTGCATTTTTCGATCTTCCTTTTATAGTGATACTGATGCTATAACAGCGGTATGGTAGATTAAACTGCCGAAACCGCTGGTAGGGGTTCACCACTGATGAGCCAGGCCCTCCCATTAATTTTTCCATTGCAGTAAGGACAGTAGAAATTGTTTATTTTTAAAAAGAATCATATGCGTCTATAATAGTTTCTAATTTTGTTCCATGTATGTATGGGCCAACTTACAGGATTGACGGCAGAGTCCGGGTTGATCTGCAGGGTGTAGATGTCGTCCCGGGGTGTATTGGAAGAGGCCATAGTACGGGTTGAGCATCTCGTGGGACAGCAGGTAGAGCCATTCCCTGGCCACTCCCCCGTAGTCCAGCCCCCTCCTCCCCACGGAACTTCACCAACAGCCGGCGCCTCAGCTCCCGCGGCCTCAGCTTCATCACAGCCCTGTAGGACTCCTCGAAGATGTCCCGTCTGGAGACTTCAAGCCGGCAGTGGCCAGGACTGGGGCTGTAAGGCATGTAGCTCCTGCCGAGCACAAGGCCATCTTGTGGGCCAGGTCCCTCTTGTGGCGGGTGAGGGTGGCTTCCACCTGGGGGGGTGGGGGCAGTTCAGGGGGCGACTCTCCCGATACATGGGCACCATTTGCTGGATCTCCGGGAGCTGCTGAACACACGCAACACCTCCAGTCTACATAGAACCTGATGGTGATATTTAGCATTCTTCTTTAAGAAATATTTTTGCCTCAAAATTATTTTTGTAAATTAAAGATACTTCGGCCAGTGATCTTTTATTATCTCGACGTTTCGACAAAAATATTTTGTCCTAGTCAGGAGCAAACAAAAATTAAAACATTTGGCAAGGCGCTAAAAATAAATAAATTAAAAATATATATATATTTTTTAAGAACTATGTATGCCGGCCAGGCAACCTCTGTCTTTACGATAACAAAATCTACCCCACTTGCCCAAAATGTAGCTTGGCACCTGCAGCTCCAGAACACGGCTTGCATTAGATGCACTAAACAGGAACTTTGAGAGAGGCTGCTACTTATCATCAAACAGTTCAAGGTGCATTAACTCATGGAAATCGTGTAATCTTTACACAAGGGGATAAGAAACAATAGATTATGATAGTCATCTTTTTTTTAACGAACTATATTGCCTCAACGTGATTTTTCAAATTGATGCTATGGGAACTGTGGTTGGCCCACTCACTTGTGCAGGTTGTGGAGGTTGACCAGGCCGGCTGCAGTCAGCCGGGGATCAGTGAACTGGGTGGTGCGGTTGTTGTGGTCCACAAAGTAGACACGGCCAGCTGGAGTGTGTCGGGGCCTCCCAGCCCTCTGGCAGTGGTCCCAGTGTGGCAGGGTCCACCGGTCCTAGGTCCCGTGGTACCCTGGGGTCATGCCACGTGCTCACCCCGCTCCCTGCATGGTAGAAGTACACCTGGCCCTGGGGGGTCGTCCTCATCTCTACACCACACATGTACTGAACCCAAGTAACTAAATAAGCTTGAATACAGATTGTAAGACATATTTGGCACAATATATTAACTCTCAAAAGTTGAGGCTAGAGATCTGAATAAGAAAAAATTTCTTTTTTTTATTTTATTTTATTATCCCTAGTACATGTGGTATAGGCCAATGATAATCATGGGTGGAAGTTGGTGACTGCTTTTACTGTAAGAGCACCATATGTTTAAAGCAATTCAACTTTTGCACTCAAAAATGTGCCAGAGCCCTGTTTGGTTACTTGCACTCGCTGGTGGGGTTGGACTTTTGCAAGAATCAGGAGCCCACAATGGTGCATTTTTTTTTTTAATTAGAAAAAAGTGACCAATGCGGGTTTTGATCCCGGGACATAGCAGTCGAAAACCAGTGGTTTAGACCACCCTTCCACCAATTTCCCATGAAATGTTCTTTTGAGAATGTGGATTCTCTCTGACAACCATTTCCTTTATTTTTCCCTTTCATTTGGAATGAAGGGATCTTTCTGACAACCTTTTCATTAGAATTTTTGCTTAATTTCATTGATACAGTAGAATCTCCATGAGAGTACACTCATGCTAGAGTACACCTCTCTACTAATGACAGTGGAGTGAACCCAGGAGGAGCTCTGAACCTCAGACAGCATCAAACAACACTAACAAGATTTAGAACATGCCATCTCAAGACATTGAAGATAGAAAATAATAACAACATCTACCCCACTTGCTCAAGCCACTGCTTATCTTAAAATAGCTCGAGGAGCATGGACTCATGGATTTTTGTAATCTTTACACAAGGGGATAAGAAAAAACAACAAAAGGATGTGACTAGGCCATCTCAAGCCATTGAAGATAGAAAATAATAACAAAATCTACCCCACTTGCCCAAAATGTAATTTGGTACCTGCAGCTCCAGAACACAGCTTGCATTAGATGCACTAAACAGGACCTTTGGGAGAGGCCGCTGCTTATCATAAAACAGCTCAAGGAGCATGGACTCATGGAATTGGTGTAATCTTTACACGAGGGGATAAGAAACAACAACAACAGATTCTCGGCAGAGCTGACTGCTACAATCCCCAGGTGGCAGATAGGGGAATGACCTTCAGATATGAAGGCCAGCTGTGAAACAAACAGAATAACTCTGATGAATAAGCAGTCACAGACCAACAGCAGCATTGTTAGAAGAGGAGAAAGATCTCTTTAAAAATCCAGAGTTCAACTGACCCGGTTGATAGACTTCAGCAAGGGTTCCGCCTTATTATGTTGCCAGTCCCAAGCCCGGATAAAAAAGGACGAGGGGGAGCAGTAACAAGCTCGCTAAAAAACCTGGGTTCAGCTGGAGAATGGGACTCATGGAATTCGTGTAATATTTACACAAGGGGATAAGAAAACAACAACAAGGATAGTTTTCAAAATAACTATTTAGAAAAGGAGGGAACAAAGTCTGACTGTCATGTAGTGGATAGCCAACCAACAACAGCAGCTCCCCATCATAGAGACATATGCACAGGACCTATATTCCAAGCCTACCTAGATTGTGAATTGTATCTATGAATATAGTCTTCATGATCTTGATAAAAGCACAATTTGGATTATAGATTATAGCTACAAGAAAATAAAACCTAATCCTGATAATTTAATAGTGACGTTTCGGCAACAGCATTGTTACCATCATCAGACAAAAGAATTTATTATAATTTGATAAATTCTTTTGTCTGATGATGGTGACAATGTTTGTTGCCGAAACGTCACACACTATTAATTTATTTGGATTAGGTCTTATTTTCCTGGTATCTCCATGACCTTGTATAATTGTACAATGGGATAATATTTAAAAAAAAAACTATTTAGAAACTCTCTGGTAAGAGGACACCTCTCCCTAAAGGACACTTTAGCTCAGCATCTAGGTGTCCTTACAGGGATAGATTCTTATTTCATTAGTTTCCTTTGTTATTGTGCACTTAGTAATATCAATACTTTTTTTTCTTTTACATAATTTCAATAATTTTGTTGAATTGATTATTTATTCTCAAATATCTTCTACAGAATCCACTTTGAATTTTGAATATTGAAGAATAGCTTTAAAATACAAATAAAATTCTTGTTCCTTCACAAGGTAATAAGACCAAATCCAAATAAATAGTGTGTTACATTTCTGTAACAGCGTTGTTACCATTATTAGAAACATTTCAGTTCTTTTGTCTGTGGGTCAGTGGAAGGATGGTCTAAACAGTTGGTTTTTGACCACTACGACCCGGGTTCGATTCCCGCATTGGACACTTTTTTATGTTTAAAAAAAAAAAAAGCTCCAATTGCCCCTGATTCTTGCAAAGGTCCAACCCCACCAGCAAGTGCAAGTAACTAAATGGGGCTCTGGCACATTTGTAAGTGCAAAGTCGAACTGCTTTTCACATGTGTAGACATGTGGGTGTACTTACAGTAAAAGCAGTCGTCAATCTCTACCCACCATGATTATCATGGCCTGTACCACGTATACTAGAGATAAACAAAAAAAAAGTACTTTTGTCTGAAGATGGTAACAACACTGTTACCGAAATGTCATACACTATTTATAATCCAAATTGTGCCTTATCATTCTTGTTCCTTCGAATAAACATAATATTAAATTGCGCCTACTTTCACAAGCTACAGTATTGCAAGTATTTTCTTTTTATAAATGGAGCCCTCTCAGTAAATATATAGAATCTTGTTGTGTAGGCCTAGTGTAGACTCACCGTAGCCATCGGGGAGCTGTGCTGCCACCTGGAGCTGGTTGCGGCTGAGATAGTTGCGGTGTCGGGTGGAGCGCCGGCGTGCCGCGGCCACGTTACTGGCCGGCTGCTGCTGACTGGGCGATGGGTCCTGCGCTGGGGTGGACTCTGTGGCCTTGTACACCGGCCGGTCCCACTGGGTGGACCTGGTGTGGTGGTTGATGTAGTAGACCCGGCCTGAGGCTGTTCTCCTCTCTTCCCACCTGCCACAGTACCACGGCTCTCAACACATACCTACTTCATGGCTAAATTATATCAACTCTGCGTCTCAATCACAAGGTAATAAGACCAAATCCAAATAAATAAATAGTGTGTGATGTTTCAGTGTTGTTACCATCTTCAGACAAAAGTACTGAATGAATTATCTGCTATCTTGTTTACACACTTGATAACAGTAACTATTTAAAACATGCTGTGGTATAATTTCTCATTCAGTACTTTTGTCTGAAGATGGTAACAACGCTGTTACAGAAATGGCACACACTATTTATTTGGATTAGGTCTTATGACCATGTGGCCTACCCTCAGTAGAGGAAGACACTGAAGGAGGGAGATATGGAGAGACCATGTGGCCCACCCTCAGTAGAGGAAGGTATTGAAGGAGGAAGATACACAGAAGAGCCGAACAAACATGGTTCTATCCTAGCAGGTTGCAGACAAGCTGGACTCACCCTTCAGGCAGTTCATCTGGAAGTACTGGAGGCAATCTTTCCAAGTTGACAGAGGGGGAGTCCCGGGACAGCAGGCTGACTACAATTCTGTCCTTTGACTGGGTCCGAGTCGTCGTTCTTACACAGGTCCAATCTCTGGTCTGGACACAACCCCCGTCTATCTCACCCACCCCAGCACCTTTGCAGGAGGACAACTCACATCCCGTGTCTTTCAGGCGTTGGATGGTGTTGGCTAGGATTTTGACACAGCCCAGGAAGGCAGAGTTGTTCTTCTTGTGGATCTTCTTCTGGTTCCACACTGTGATGGTGATACTGTCGCTGTGCCTGATGTACCTGTGCACAGTGAATGACAGTGTAGCGGAGTCCTGGCAATGAGATGCGAGCTATAGTGGTCAACTCTCACTATTTGGGAAAAAGCAAAGAGAAAAAAAAAACCAAAAAAATTTTAAAATTATTTTTAAAAATACAAAGCACATTTATAAAACTAATGCATGTTTTAAATATTATATACAGTTAAACCTGTCTATAGGGCCCCCCCCCTCTTGGGACTCACCAAAATAGGGTGCTATAGAGAGGGGATGCTATAGACAGGTCACTTTTAATGTAAATCGCATCGTACTACATATTAAAAATTGGGAGCTATAGGGAGGGAGGCCCTATTTAGAGGGGGCGCTATAGACAGGTTTAACTGTAAATATATACAGTAGAACCTCTATGAGAGGACACATAATGTGTACTTGGGATATATATATATATTTACAGGTAAACCTGTCTATAGCGCTTCCCTCTCTATAGCTCCCAATTTTTAATACGTTAGTACGATGCGATTTACATTAAAAGTGACCTGTCTATAGCATCCCCTTCCATAGCACCCTATTTTGGTGAGTCCCAAGAGGGAGCGCTATAGACAGGTTTAACTGTATAATAATGACACTTTTAATATATTTCACATATCTTCCAATTAGTTAGAGCCGATACTTTATAAGATCATACCCTTCTATTAAAATGTACACTGCTCCTATTTGCTACCAACCCCTTTTTTGTATATATGCTATATCTTAATTAATATAACCTGTACACCCTTATTTGTATTTAAACTCAAAATGATGACATCAGAATAAAAACTGCAAGAGTGGTCAACTGGGGACAGCTACAAGGCAGAGGGAAAGAATATAGCCGATGCCCAGATGGGGTCCCCCCTCCAGGGGTCAAGATGATAGTTTTAGCAGAAAGTGTGTACCACCATGTGTCCATTGGCAGCCCGCTTCTGTCTCTCTCTCTCCATGTCTCGGTGATAGGCATCCATGTATGTGTCATGGCCTCTACCTCTGTCCTGTGGGCTCTCTCCGATCACTCTCAGTGCTAACATCTAGCCCTGCCTCTGCTTCTTGTTGTCCGCGTGTGGGAAGAACATCAACACTCGCCTCACGTACATAACTGCCAGTTTAACCATACATCGGCAGGATCATTTACATCAATATTACCTATATATCATGCTATAGAGAAATCCATCCAGGCCAAGAGAATCCAAAAACAACAAAACTCACAGGTCATAATGCTGATTCCACTTGGGGTCCAAGGTGCCCTTGCAGGAATCTGTGGAGTGAGACTGAGTGGAACCTTCGACGCTGACTTTGCAGAAAGGATCTGGTAGCCCTGGACATCCATAACATAAGCTATAGTAGGATATAGTACAATATTATATTAGATACAAGAAAATAAGACCTAATCAAAACAAATTAATAAATGTGTTTACAAAGAAGATAAGACAATAAAGCACAGTTTGGATTATAGATACAAGAAAATAAGACCTAGTCCTAATAAATTAATAGTGTGTGATGTTTCAGTAACAGCGTTGTTATCATCATCAGACAAAAGAAAAAAATATCAAAGCATGTTCTTAAATAGTACTGTTATCAAGTGTGTAAATAAGACCTAATTCAAATAAATCAATAGTGGGTGACGTTTCAGTAACATGATGATGGTAACAACGCTGAAACATCACACACTATTAATTTATTTTGATCAGGTCTTGATAACGCACTTGATAACAGTACTAACTATTTAAGAATATGCTGTGATATTTTTTTTCTCATTTATTCTTTTGTCTGATGATGGTAACAATGCTGTTACCGAAACGTCACTCATTATTCAATTATTTGGAGTAGGTCTTATTTTCTTCTATCTATAATCCAAATTGTGCTTTAACATGAATGTCAAAACTAAACACCATCTAATGACCGTCTGCTAATTGTGACAGTTGACAATTAGGACTAATTGGTGTGTTGACAATGGGGACTGAGATAAAAGGGACTGTGTTCATTGGGGCTTCAACAATCACTGAATGGAACCACTATTGGTGGTGTCCTTTTTAACCCTGAATTGTACATTTGGGGGAAAAACAAAATGCATAATTAAAGTAAGAAAAATTGTACTTACTGAAAAAATCTTTTTTTGCTAGGTTCTTGGCACACACAACTGTAAAAACAACACAAGCAAATTTTAGAGAAGTCTACACACCATTGCCATGCTGTTGTTTAAAGTTGATACATATATACAGTTAAACCTGTCTATAGCGCCCCCTCTTGGGACTCACCAAAATAGGGTGCTATAGAGAGGGGGTGCTATAGACAGGTCACTTTTAATGTAAATCGCATCGTACTACATACAGTTAAACCTGTCTATAGCGCCCCCTCTTGGGACTCACCAAAATAGGGTACTATAGAGAGGGGTGCTATAGACAGGTCACTTTTAATGTAAATTGCATCGTACTATGTATTTAAAATCGGGTGCTATAGAGAAGTAGGTGCTATTTAGTGGGGGAGCTATAGACAGGTTTAACTGTATTGTATTAAAATAAGAAAAAAGGCATATCCTGACCACACTCACTTGAACTTTTAGTTGGCAGAGCGCCATCTAGTGGGAACAGAAATCAACTAAACTTTGATTTAACCTGTTCCCTGATATTTAGCCAACCCATTTTCTTGATAAATCAAGAAAAGCTAACCACGAATGCATTTCTGGCTGTTGGTCCTTGTCAGCGTGGGTTAGCTAGATACAACAATGCCACTGTGTGGTATTCATTGTTTAAGTTGAAACATGTTTTTTTTTTTTTTTATTATCCCTATTACACATCATAATCATGGTGGGTAGAAGTAGGTGACTGCTCTTACTGTAAGTGCGCCACATGTCTACCTATGTGAAAAGCAGTTCGACTTTTGCACTTACAAATGTGACAGAGGCCTGTTTAGTTACTTACACTCGCTGGTGGGGTTGGACTTTTGCAAGAATCAGGGACCATTGGAGAATTTTTTTTTTAAATGTATATATTAGAAAAAAAGTGCTCAATGTGGGATTGATCCTGGGTCGTAGCAGTCGCAAACCAATGGTTTAGACCATCCTTCCATCACCCCCACATTCCAACAAAGAAATGTATTTAAGCTACACAACAAGAAGGAAAGTCAGAATATGGTAAGTTGAATTCGCAGGGATTGTCTGGGTTTGAGAACTTAATAAAACCATCAGTGGGATCTTAAAATTGTAGCATTGTAGAACGTTTCACGATTTTTGCGTGTCATCCTTGCGCAGGGGCCATGCTAATCTTCTCTGTATCGTTCCAATTTTAGTATACGTACCGCCGAACAAGCGTGTACGCGTGTAAGCGTGTAGCAATGTAGAGGTAGTTGGCTTGAAATAATACATATTCCTGGGAAAAAGCTGAAGGAGGGCTCAAAGCGTGAAGTTTATAGTCCTGAGATTTATCTTCAATTAACACAAAATTTGACTCAGTGGTTAAAAAAATAAACAGACAAAGAAGTCAAATAAAAAAAACAAAATTGGCATTTCCTGACAGCTCACATGAATATTTTAGATAGCAGAGCGCCATCTAGTGGAACAAAAATCAACTAAACGTTGATTTAACTTGTTCCAAACAAGTCAAATGTCATGTTAATACAGTAAACAAACTCCCTGTAAAAGACAACACCTAATTGCAGAGCTAAAGTGTCTTTTAGGGAGAGGTGTCCTCTTACAGGAGGGCTACTAAACATGTTTCTATCTTTTTAGGATCAGATCGAGAGATCATCAAGGCTGCGTTTCATTGGCATTACAGCGGTGGTTGAGATACCATCTCACGCCAGCCCACTACCTAATGTTCAACTTCATGGGGGTTGTACCAGGACGAAAGAAAATGTCTACATGAAAGCTGATGGACTGTATGGTGTATCGCCTCTGCTATATATTCATTGATGTTCGCTCGAAATCAACAATCAAATACTCTGAAGTCCAATAAAATATTTTACCTACTAAATAGTAAAAATGAGAAATTTTGATGAAGACAACTGTCCTTTGTAGAGAGGTGTCCTCTAGCGCGAGTGTCCTCTCATTGAGGTTCTACTGTGATACCAAATTGTATATAAAGTAGCCAATTACAACAGTCAAGGTTTAAAATAATTTAAATGGGAGATCAATTATTTGTGGTTGAATGCAGAAAAACAAAACCCAAGGTATAAATAGAGAAAAATGTCCAATTGAGAAGTATTTTATTGGGATAATAAGGCACACAATTTGGATTATAGATTAAAGTGCGGAATGAGAAAAAATATCACAGCATGTTTTATATAGTTACATTGAGTCAAACTCCGCCTTTGCCAGTTCCAAGCCCGGATGGAGGGAGGGGGAGCAGTAACAAGCTCACTAAAAAACCTGGGCTCAGCTGGCCATGCTGATAGTACCCTGTAAGGAATCCAGGGATACAGGATGAGCAGCGTTTGTACTCCATGTTAGGAGCAGCTGCACATGGCATCTGTTCCTCATATCAGAGGTGGTCATTTCTTTTGGAGCTAAGTTAGCCTGCTACTGAGTAGTGCTCCCAGTCTTAATGACAAAGGCATTCTACTTCACCCAGTCATGATGGTTGTCAAACAGACACCATCAAGGGACACAACTTGATACCCTAATATGATTGAGTGGAGATAAGAAAGAAAGAAAGATGACATGTTATATAGTTCTATCTCCCTCCCCAAGACTGTTAACTGCCTCAAAGTGGCGGGACCCTGGACAGATGAAGTATGTCTGGAGAACTCCTGGTACCCAAGACATGAATCCCACTAGTCCAGCTAACATTTCTACCTACATCACATGTCCCATCAACAGACATCTAAATACTCCAATGAATTCTACCATAGTGCTATCTTGTTTACACACTTGATAACATTAACTATATAAAACATGCTGTGATAAACACCTGGTAATAAGACCAAATAAATAAATAGTGTGTGACGTTTCGGTAACAGTGTTGTTACCATCTACAGACAAAAGTACTGAATGAGAAATTATACCTCAGCATGTTTTAAATAGTTACTGTTATCAAGTGTGTAAACAAGATAACAGATAAGAAGAAGAAAAAAAGTATCGAATCCCAGATTTGACACTTTGTTTACACACTTGATAACAGTAACTATTTAAACCATGCTGTAGTGAAATTTCTCATTCAGTACTTTTGTCTGAAGATGGTAACAACACTGAAACATCACACACTATTTATTTATTTGGATTTGGTCTTATTACCTTGTGTTTATAATCTATAATCCAAATTGTGCCTTATCAACATGCTGTGATATTTTTTCTCATTCAGTACTTTTGTCTGAAGATGGTAACAACATTGAAACTTCACACACTATTTATTTATTTGGATTTGGTCTTATTACCTTGTGTTTATAATCTATAATCCAAATTGTGCCTCATCAACATGCTGTGATATTTTTTCTCATTCAGTACTTTTGTCTGAAGATAGTAACAACGCTGAAACTTTATACACTATTTATTTGGATTTGGTCTTATTACCTTGAGTTTATTGGGATTTAGTCCAGAATGTTGATTATAAACCAATCTTCCCAGTTGTTCTCAGTTTTAAGAAATGACGTTGACTAACTCCAATCTATCTTTCATATCCATCTTACTTTATACCTTCCTTGGACGAGGAGATTCCCTTTTAAATTCCCTGAGTATCTCTCGTGACCGTAAACTTTTATTCCTTCTTCAAGATGATGTCTAGCGATTCCTTCTCTTGTATCTCAATTATATTTTGACAAAGTTCTTTTTATACCAAGTGCATCAGTCAATTTTTATGGGTAAAAACTCCGCCTTTGCCGGTCCCAAGCCCGGATGAAAAAGGAGGAGGGGGAGCAGTAACTCAAGCATCCAATTTTAAAAATACAAAGTTATCCCAAAAGTTTGTAAACACTTGCAAAAAAAATCAAAATACCAATATTATTCACCCTGGTTCAAATCATATTAATAGGTACCACTCAGCAAGAGCAACCTAGTTCATGATAATTGAAACAGTGAATAATATATGAAGGTTATTCACATATTAAACAAATTTTAAACGCGGGATTCAATCCTGGTTCATGACTGTCGGGAATCGAGGGTGTTACCCACTCGTCCATCGACTTATTGTTGGGAATCGAGAGTGTTACCCTCTCATCCACCGACAATATTATTCGTTGTTGTGTATAATGTCTTTGTATTATTTTATAATACAATATAATGTGGCTTGTGATTGTAGAACGAAATTTGACAATTATACCGCAAATTTTTCCTTTGAACGAAAAATCAAAATTTATTTTAAAGAGAAATTAACGATTATTTCTAACCTTAGGGATGAAGTATGAAAGGTATGATTCCCATCCCTGGACACTTTTATTTTTCCGTTCATCATTACTCTTCACAATTCATCCTATCATACTTCATCCCTAAGGTTAGAAATAGACGTTATTTCTCCTTAAAATAAATTTCGATTTTTTGTTCAAAGGAAACATGTGCGATATAATTGTCATCTTTGTATTATGTATAAATGATTGTGTATTAAGTATTATTATATATTTGCTGTAATACTATTATTTGCCAAGTAGTAATAAAAAAAAACACTTTAAGAAAAACACGAACAGTTTTTGGGGACAATCTTATAAATAATAAAAGGTATCGTTAAATCGGGGGCCGTTAAATCGTAGCCCGCCCATCTAATCACCGAGGTCGGCTAGCATCGTGGTAGAACGTCATTCCTCAGCTAGCCCGCCCACGGCATGACGTAATAAGGAGGCCCTTTGTTTTCGCGGGATGGATTTATCCGCGGGGAAACCACCCTCCACACACTTCACCGACTACACCCTGCCCGCCTGATAACATCGCCAAACGCGAGTATGGCTGGAAGGACATTTGGGACATAATTATAGCAAAAAGGACAAGCACTCTGCATGTTAATAACGTCCGGCTCACCAATGTGGAGTGTCGATTTATTAAGTCCAGCCTGACTCATCCATTGATGAGCTCAAAAGTCTCAAGCTTTACAAGCTTGATACTCTAATATGATTGATTGGAGATAAGAAAGAAGAAGACACATCCCCAGCAGACACCATCAACAAGCTCTACAAGCTTGATACCCTGATATGATTGAGTGGAGATAAGAAAGAAGAAAGACACATCCCAGCAGACACCATCAACAAGCTCTACAAACTTGATACCCTGATATGATTGTTGAGTGAAGATAAGAAAGATGAAGACACATCCCAATAGACACCATCAACAAGCTCTACAAGCTTGATACCCTGATATGATTGAGTGGAGATAAGAAAGAAGAAGATTAAGTCCAGCGATGGCCCAGAAAGTATTTCAAAGTTAGTGTTTATTAGTATTACGCAGCTACATTTTAATAGGAAGTCAATCAGAACCCAATAGACATTCTAGGGTGTTGTCCTTTTGTCTTCCTTTATCGACTTCCTATAAAAATGTAACTAATACGTAATACCAATAAACATTAACTTTGAAATACTTTTCTGGGCCATCGCTGACTTAATAAATCGACGCACCACAGACCTTTTTGACATGTTTCCAATTGCAACGTTTAGTTATCCATAGATAATCATGTGTTTAAATCTCTACTTGTAGAAAGGGAGGTAAACATGGGCGAAATTCTAATACGTTCCACCGCCTTTACGCCAAAGAGAAACGAGAGGAAACTATTAAATGACGTAACAAGGATAAAACACCAGAGAGCAAACACTTTACCTCTACACTCAGCCAGGCTGATGTTACCCAACACTTCTTCGATTCTCACCTCAAATTCCAATTGTCACCCGGCAAGGAAGAGCAGACATACTTCGACAAATGGCCATCGGAATACTTGAGATTGGAGAGAACGAGGAACGTTTCACGATTTTGCGTGTCATCCTTGCGCAGGGGCCATGCTAATCTTTTCTGTATCGTTCCAATTTTAGTATATGTACCGCCGTACAAGCATGTACAAGAGAACAAGGAAGATGTTAGAGATTTGTAGCATTAAAATAGAAGGGTTTGCTAACAGACCAAAATGAAGAAGAGACAGACATATAGGTAGAAAGAAATAGGGAACAATATGGATGAACAGAAGCTGGAATGGGCACGAGCCAAGTAAAGATGGAAAGATATGCCACAGGGAAGGAGGGTGGGGGAGAGAAGAAAGTGGACCGATTGGCTGAAGGCGTAGGAGAAATTTACGCCAACTCGGAATTGTAAGATTTTCGACTGTTTCTCTAGCTACGGTTCACATTCCAAATGTTTGCCTCGAACTCTGAATGTACCATTTACATGACCATATAATTAGGAACATTCTGTTTGATTAGACGTTTTCTGAACCCTTAAAAACTCCAAAGTTTCATATAAACGTCAATAGAGTCGGTGGACGAGTGGGTACCACCCTCGATTCCCGACAGTCATAAACCGGGATTAAATCCTGCATTAAAATTTTGTTTAATATGTGAATAACATTCACATATTATTCATTGTTGTAAATACCATAAACTAGGTTGTTCTTTTTGAGCGGTACCTAATAAAGTGATTTAGGAACAAAAGTTTGACGTCGACTCGGGTCGCGTAACTTGGGGTGTTCAATGAACCTGTCTGCGATCAACAGATGGACTTAAGTCAGAATCAAATCCTCTGAGGAGGACGTAAGATTTACGTACGTATCAAACCAGGGACAAAACTCGCTACTAGGGACTAGGAACAACAGCCATTGAGGAGAGTGCTGGAGTATCGACACAGGTGACCGCCAAGGGAGAAACGTTCCAGGCGACGAACCTCCCCCATTCTGACCCCTAATTGAAAGGCTTCCACCGACAATGGAGTAGGAAGGGAAAGTCAATCCTTTCTAGACGCCCTTGAACCTTCTCGCCACGATGAATGAAGAAGCACAGAAACGTGACCGCCCTCTTGGAACTGCGCAACGTTCTGAAGTCAAGGTTGGCCAGCCGGCGTGGTGGTGGTCGGGAGGAGATGCTGAGTGGTGCTCGAACAAACCTTCAAGCTACTAAACGATGTTCACTGACAAACGGAGTAAAAACAACCTTCGCTAAATTATAATTTCCTCATTAAAGACCCCAACAAATAGGTATTTATCTCTCCCACATTGTCAACATTCACAAAACACACATCTGTGTTGTGTTGTGTATGACCCCACTTGGAAAAAAATTAAACTTAGTTTAAAAATCATTGTCTTACTTTTCTTGTTTATGGTATTTTAAAAAAAAATCTCTTCACCAGCTAGAAAAAAAAAATATTTTAAAGGAGAATGATTTTCCTTTTAATAATTAAAATCTAGAGTCATACCTGTCTATATCACCCTCTCTTGGGACTCACCAAAATAGAGTGATATAGAGAGGGGGTGCTATAGACAGGTCACTTTTAATGTAAATCGCATCGTACTACGTATTTAAAATGAGGCGCTATAGAGAGGTTTAATGTATGTAGTAACAACTCTGGCTGGTCGCTAACCGTAACTTCGAGAACCAATTAAGAGATTGGAAGTACGTGCGCTATTTATTTCTGGATTCTTGTAACGGATTTGCTGACAGAGAAAAACGTACTTACATTTTAAAACACGTTTATATTAAGGGAAGTGGTTTGCTTCTCTAAATATTGAGTGGCCTGGATGATAACGACGCATCTTGGCGTCTTCCAAGACTAGGTCTAGACAGGATCTAGCCAAGACAGGATCTTTAAGTACTTCCTCAGCGTGGAACTGAGGAGTGTTCAAGAAGACCTTGTCTGGAGGAGAACTCTCTCAAGGTGGGCAAATCTCTCTTGCTGAAGAAATTTGTACACAACTATTTATATTTCCCTACATTTTATCTACCTTTTATTTACTCCTTTATTATCCTTGATTTGATCTTAATTTTTCTTTCTGTAACATCAATAATATTGTAGGCGAGGTATTTATTATTTTATTAACAGAGTATCATTTTTGGTGTTTATATTTTGCTACTCTGTAAACTTCCCTCATTGCTTATCTTTTTTTTTTATCATTCATAGTTTTGTTCTTGCCTTAAATAAATTGCTGTGTCATTTCCCGCATTGGGCACTTTTGACTTTAGTATGTGGCTCCAGAAATCCGGGTTACCTCAAGAGAGCTGTGTCATCCCGTTTTTCCTAATTTTCCAAGTGGCAATATAGTTTAAATTTTGTCAAAAAAACTGTCTAAATATTGAATGTATCTGAATATAAAGTTTTACTTCCAATATAAGGGCCGTGGAAAAAGTTGACTCCCCTCCCATCATTACATGGGTCAGGAAATGCCTAAAGATCCACAGGTTTTTTTACTTCTTCGCGGTATTGAGGGCCTCTCAAGGTTGATGCAGTCCGCCATATTGTGACCGACATCGTCGATGGATTTGGTAGAACATCTTCACGAGCGATGTGAAGTGAGAGAAATGGCTGCTGGAGATGAAGTAGATTTGCGAGAACAAGGCTGTCGATACCAACTCACGTCCATTGTGGGAATTAAGAAGAACGCTCTAAACTCCGCCTTTGCCGGTCCCAAGCCCGGATGAAAAAGGAGAAGGGGGAGCAATAACAAGCTTGCTAAAAAAACCTGGGCTCAGCTGACAGTACCCTGTAAGAGCTTCTAATCCAGGGATACAGGATGAGCAGCCTTTGTACTCCATGTTAGGAGCGGCTGCACATGGTGTCTGTTCCTCATGTCAGAGGAGGCCATTTATTATAGAGCTAAGTCGGCCTGCCACTGAGTAGTGCTCCCAGTCTTAATGACAAAGGCAGACGCATTCTACTTCACCCAGTGTGGAGATAAGAAAGAAGAAGAAGAGAGAATGTTCTTTCCAAGTTCCATTAGGTTACAGATACTCCACTAAACTCTGCAGCAGTGGCAGAGGCGCTATATTCATTGTACATGGTAATTATCTTTAAAAATAGTACAGACTGTGCACTTTTACATGTATTGACAAGATGTCAATAAAATTATTTGAGAATTACCAAATTGTCTATACAAATATAAAACTTGTTGTTTCTTATCCCCTTGTGTAAAGATTACACGAATTCCATGAGTTCATGCTCCTCTAGCTGTTTTATGATAAGCAGCGGCCTCTTCCAAAGGTCCTGTTTAGTGCATCTAATGCAAGCCGTGTTCTGGAGATATAAAACTTACTAATTATAATTAGTGAGAGATAATTGATAATTATCAGAGCCGCTCTGCTTCAAATAGAAAAGATTCCCTAGAGAAATCCCAAATACAGCTTTCCGTGTAGTTTTATTTAGGACCGAAGAAGACGCTGTGTTATTATTAAAAACTCAATAAGGAAACCTCTACATTTAAATACAACAGGACATTAAGACACTATTGTCTTACAAGGGGATTCCCCTAAAAGGTTATATATGTACATGAGTGAGGAGGAAAAGCAATTTGGAGGGGAGGGGGAGCAATCAGCCGTTGTCTATGGAGTTGAGCACTTCTTCCCTCATTTTATCAATCGCCTTGAAAAATTTTAAGTATTTATAAACAAATGTTTTATCCAGCAGAAGAGTAGTAAAAATTTTATATACATGTTGTTCATTATAGTGAGTTAGCCCCGAAATTTCGCGAATTTCCAGTCTCTTTTCCTGTAGAAATGGGCAATGGAATAGATTATGGACCAAATTGTCTTGGATGACAGCATTGCAGAAGTAGCAATTTAAGCATCTGAATACTCTCACCACATATCGGAGTAAGAGACATTTCTAAAAGAATTCGTTATTGAATCACCTCGCAAGAATAGATCTTATAAACGTTCTTCGTTATGTATAAATATCATTGTACAATACCATTAAAGTCAATGGGACACAAGGTCTAATGAAATAGTGTATTTTCCATCGTGTCTTGAGAGAATGAGGGAACAACCTACTTCGGTTTACTTCCGGGAAAGAATGCAGCACTTAAAAGGGCGCCAGATAAAGAACGGGAGATAAAACCATACAAACACAAACTCCACTGGCGAGAGACTTTTTCACCAACCGCAGCCATGCTCAAAGTTTAAATATAAGGTTATTCCAAAAGTTCGCCATATAAAGATACTAGACGGTTATTGTCGTTAGATTCTTCTCGAATATTCTTTAATCAAAACACGCTCATTACCTTTGTGAACATCTTTTAACCGACCAACCTAATGAACGGTGTATATACCATGTTCTACCACCGGTATTGTCTGAATTACAATAGGAGCTGCTCTAGAAAAGGCAATCGGGAAACGACACATGATGTAGCGGCCGCAACATAATGTTCTAGCCACAAAACAACATCTAATTTCCTTCCTCTATCTCATTCCCACAATGTTATTGTTGTCATGTCCAATGTCAGATGTCTCCGTACATCTCTATCACATCAATGTCCTCTATCTTGGGTGTGTAAAGCTGCTACTCTGGGTCCACGTCAATTTTCTGTTGTTGTCGTGTCCAATGTCAGATATCTCCATACATCTCTATCACAGCAATGTTCTCTATCTTGGGTGTGTAAAGCTGCTGTTCTGGGTCCATGTCAATTTTCTGTTGTTGTTGTAGTGTCCAATGAAGAGCCTCAGATGTCTCCATGTATCTCTATCACAGCAATGTTCTCAATATTGGGTGTGTAAAGCTGCTGTTCTGGGTCCATGTCAATTTTCTGTTGTTGTCGTGTCCAATGTCAGATGTCTCCATAAATCTCTATCAGAGCAATGTCCTCTATCTTGGGTGTGTAAAGCTGCTGTTCTGGGTCCATGTCAATTTAATGTTGTTGTTTCATGTCTAATGAAGAGCCTCAGATGTCTCCATGTATCTCTATCATAGCAGTCACAATGTCCTCATCTTGGGTGTGTAAAGCTGCTGTTCTGGGTCCATGTCAATTTTCTGTTGTTGTTTCATGTCTAATGAAGAGCCTCAGATGTCTCCATGCATCTCTATCACAGCAATGTCCTCTATCTTGGGTGTGTAAAGCTGCTGTTCTGGGTCCATGACAATTTTCTGTTGTTGTCGTGTCCAATGTCAGATATCTCCATACATCTCTATCACAGCAATGTCCCTATCTTGGGTGTGTAAAGCTGCTGTTCTGGGTTCATGTCAATTTTCTGTTGTTGTTGTCGTGTCCAATGAAGAGCCTCAGATGTCTCCATACATCTCTATCACAGCAGTCACAATGTCCTCTATCTTGGGTGTGTAAAGCTGCTGTTCTGGGTCCATGTCAATTATCTGTTGTTGTTGTCGTGTCCAATGTCATATGTCTCCATACATCTCTATCACAGCAATGTTCTCTATCTTGGGTGTGTAAATCTGCTACTCTGGGTCCATATGGGTCCATTCCCACAATAAAATATTTAAATTAAATATACTTCTCAAATATTAAACGAAATTATTACTTAAGCAGTATCCAGCAAACCCCGTCTTAACACGGCTTCTCAAGGAATAAGGGACATCCAGCCGCTGCAATTGGTTTGGACAGATACGTGGTGTCACAAGCTTCTGTGTCTCTAATCTTATTATAGACAACTTCCTCTCTATCGTCTCATTAAAAATGAAGGATTTAATCAAAATGGTACACACACCTCGCCAACTTTCACAAATCCTTTGTAGCTATCATTATATCCTGCCGACTCTCTTGCCGCTAAATGTTCTAGCGGACGTGAGCCATTGGACGGATGGCGTGGGTTTTTCCAAGGCGACCCACTGTCGATGGCCGGTTTGTTTCTTTATTCACCCATGTTTACTCTGTGGGATAAACTCAGCGGCAACTTACAATCATATTCTTCAATTGACCGGGGTTTAATCTTGGCGTATATTTATATTTTAATTATATAATATAATATTGTATATAATATATTAATATAATATTAAATCCACAGATTCTGCGATATATTGTATATATCATAACATATAATTTATCATCATATAATTCGATCGTTAACTTGTAATTCTTAAGTTTGCATCTAATACGGTGTAATATAATAAAAGCCATTTAAACAAATAAAGCTTAAAATATATTTCTACTTTTAAATCAACCTAAATACACCACAAATCTGATGCCCGATAATTCGGTCAGGCTTGCAGCTGCTAAGGATAATTGAAGAGAGCTGTGGAATGAATTAGTTTCAATATTGGAATTTACAAAAATAAAGGCGAGACTTTGATAATCCTATTCCAAAAATAACTTCATTAGGTACCGCCCAAAAAAAGCACAATCTAGCTTAATATAAAGCAATAACGCGCCGTATAAACATAAGAAATTAAAATATTCAAGGCACGCGAATGTTTCTTTTTTTTTTTTCTCACAAAAATCAAACTTCTACTGTCCTTACTACATGAAAAAATATTGGGAGAGCTTGGCTCATCAGTGGTGAATCCTCTCAGCGGTTTCTCCTATTTAATCTACCAGACTGCGCTTCTTTAGAGCTCTAATACTGTATTGGACGATTCTTATGTTTCTATCTCACGATTACGATATTCTAGCTTATGTTACAAGATTATCCCAAAAGTTCGTAAACATTCGCGAAAAAACTGAAATACCAATATTATTCGCTGGTATGTATAATGTCTTTGTATTATGTATAAAGTAATTGTATTATGTATTATTATGTGGTGGTGGTATCTTGTCCATGCTCCATGAAAAGACCACTGCCCCGTTAGTCAGCCACATTTCAGAGTTCCCTGTTCACGGTTACCGTAGCGGCTACATCGTACTACAGGGCAGTCCCTTACTTGTGCTGCTTCTCCCCCCCGCCACGTAGAGGAGTACTTCTGGGGAGGGTATCATTATGTATTCGCCGTAATAATATTATTCGCCAAGTAATAGGAAAAACAACGTTTTAAGAAAAACACGTCTCCCGATAGCCTTTTCTAGAGCAGCTCCTATTATAATTCAGACAATACCGGTGGTAGAACATGGTATATACACCGTTTATTAGGTTGGTAGGTAAAAGATGTTCACAAAGGTAATGAGCATGCTTTGATTAAATAATATTCGAGAAGAATCTAATGACAATAGCTGTCTGGTATCTTTATATGCCGAGCTAAAACTACCAGACATATGTACCAGGGTACATAATACCAGATATATGCCAACACCATCTTCGGACAAACCTAGGGTCCTCCTCTTCAAGTCAACTCTTCCGAACTCGATGATGAATTCAGTTCCCATGGGGGACTACGATGGTAGGTTATTTATTGGAAATGGACTTTCTCTTGTACCTTATATATAAAGTTAACTCAGCTTGGGGTCGTCGCCGTCTTATCTGAAGAAAGGAAGTCACGAATGACTCATCCTCTTTCCTAAGGTCAGTGCTGGGACCAAACAACACTGCGACATTCAGCTCGATGCGACCTGCCTTTACTGAAATACTGAAAGAACCACTGAATGTTATCTAAAGATATAATAAATCATTTTATTCGCGATCGAACGTTGCACTGTACATATTACATCCCAAACACGACGTCAGCCATCTCTGTCTTGAGCTCCATGTACCATCTCGGCGACCGTTAAGCCAGTGAGTTCCTTTAATTGGTCCACGTGTCGGCGGGCGTCCAAGTATGTGTCGCCCAGACGTCTTTCCAGTCAGTATGTTGTACTCCATTCTCCTGTGTCGCGCGAAGTGACCGAAGAATCTCAAACAATTCCTATATCTAAACATATTCACAAAGAAATACCATTCAAATGACAGCTAAAGAAATCGAACAGACCAATTCCAATAGTCAGTCCTTTCATAGTCGGTGGATGAGAGGGTAACACGCTCGATTCCCGACAGTCATGAACCGGGATTGAATCCCGCGTTAAAATTTGTTTAATATGTGAATAACCTTCACATATATTATTCACTGTTTCAATTATCATGAACTAGCGGACGTACCCGGCTTCGCCCGAGGTTTTACCCGAGTAAAGGTTTGTCTAACGAACAATTCTCTATAAACTTATAAAAAAAATATTTTTTTTGATAATTTGAAACTCGTAAATTTGAATCTCTCGATAAAGTGAACATTTTTTCCCGGTCCCTGTGTGCCGTGTCATCCTGAATTTTGTCTTTCATAATTTTCTACATTACAAAATCATCGTTTTATCTAGTGAACATATTTTCCCGGTCCCTTGAAAAATACTCGATAAGTTGAATAAAATCATAGTCGTGAATCTCTCGATAAAGTGATTATTTTTTCCCGGTCCCTGTGTGCCGTGTCATCCTGAATTTTGTCTTTCCTAATTTTCTACATTACAAAATCATCGTTTTAGCTAGTGAACATTTTTTCCCGGTCCCTTGAAAAATACTCAAATTATGTTAAACGATTATCGCATTTATATTTATGCGAATTTTATATTTAAACGATACTCATTATTTCTTTTGATTTTTATATATCATATATATCGTTTTGCACAATTATTTAAACTTTTTAAATTTAATTCATTGAATAGAAATTTAATTTTTAGTATCGCATTTATTTTTATTCGAATTTTATATTTAAACGATACTCATTATCTCGGTCTCAATGGTGGCGCTGCTTGCGAGTTAAGGCTACAAATCTGTAAATAACTCTAAGGTTATTAAAGATATTCAAGAAATTATTTTTCGTAAACCTTTCCGGGGATATACCTAATAATATCCCAAAATTTCACGGCGATTGGATGTATGGTTTTTGAATCCATAGAGGATACACACACAGACACACAGACATTCATTTATATATATATATATATAGACTAGGTTGCTCTTGCTGAGCGGTACCTATTGATGTGATTTTGAACCAGGTCAGTCCTTTCTCGATCTAACAGGTTAGCTCACTTCCTTCTTGGGAGTAGGGTTGGCTGACTGAAGGATCGTTATTGTGCGGTAAACAGCTTCAGTCTGGACTATAGCACAATTTGTTGGACAGGATTCACCGCTGAGATTGACCAGGTGTTAGGGCTGCCGCTAACGTGCGAAGAGTTCGCGGAACAACCAGAGCAAATCGGGTTAATCAGCTTAGGTGCGTGTCGTTGAACGGACTTCTTCCCTTTTCATAAAGCCAAGCTGTTGGACATATGAATTTGACCAGAGCGACGGGCCTTCAAGTATTTCTTTCAGATGGTAAATTATCGATAGGAAAGAGGCCATCGCTGTAATGGATAGAGCGGTACCACGGTGTTCTGAATCTTACGATATTTTGTGTTTATTTCTCAGGATAGAACATGTAGCACTCGTTGGGTTGAGAGCTGTGGCCGATTGTACACTACAGATTTACAGATGTACCAGGCCATGGTGGGTAGATTTGTGGTAAATACACCACATGTCTACAGATGTACCAGGCCATGGTGGGTAGAGTTATGGCTGATTGTACGGTAAGTACACCACATATCTACACATGTACCAAGCCATGGTGGGTAGAGTTATGGCTGATTTGTACGGTAAGTTCACCACATGTCTACAGATGTACCAGGCCATGGTGGGTCGAGTTGTGACAGATTGTAAGGTAAGTATACCACATATCTACAGATGTACCATGCCATGGTAGATAAGAGTTGCGACAGGTTTTATTCTTAAGTATACCACATATCTACACACCTAAAAAAACAGGTCGAAATTATAATTACCGAGATACCATAATCTCTTTGGGTCAAAGGCATTCATTATTAGGGTTAGACTAGCGAAATTAATAGGAATGTGACCATAAGATCAATTTTTAATGCGTATTATTAAACAAAAAACCAACGCAACCCCTCCTTTCCCCAGCTAGTAACAATCCCTCCACCATCAATACAAGTAGAATGTATCCTAGTTGACAGAAGACATTTTAAGTAAAAAAACTTGGGACTATTCATCAAAATTATTTATTATATGATATTCAATAGTTATTTCGATTTTCTACAATGGATTCCTGCTCATGTTGGGATCGGGGGTAATGAAATGGCAGATGAATTGGCAAAGGAAGCCAGAAAGCTGAGGCAAAGGAAAGAACAAATGTCAGTATTTGACGCTGATGCTTTGTCAAAATACAAGATAATTAAACAAAAAATAAGAAAAGATCAAATATGTGAAATAAACTCTGAGTGAAAACTGACAAAAACTATAACAAGACTTAGAACAAAACACTATAAAGGAATGACAATACATCCAGATGGCACAAGAACCTAAAGGGCATGCAACAACTGTCCTGGTGTGGAACTAACACCTACCCCACATATTCTCATGCCCAGCAATAGCCGCAGCCTTGCAGAAAATTGAAAATTGACATAGACCCAGAGCAACAGCTTTACACACCCAAGATAGTGGACATTGCGACTGCTGTGATGGAGATGCATGGTGACATCTGAGGCTCTTCATTGGACACGACAACAACAATTCGATTTTGATAAATATATTTTATGGACAAAAAATGTTTAAATATTGGCGATACACAAATGTCGAAGGACATTGAGACACAATACACCGCTATACGTGGGAGAAAAAAAAGGTAAAAATTTTAAGAAAAAGCAGCAAGGCCCTATCAATCATCCACAATTTCCCATGCCCCCCAAAAACAACACACCGCTCGGCTATTTTAAACAACGCCACAGCGCCCCGAGGGACAGTCAACATGTGGACAGAGGGGGGGAGTTTCCAAACGGTTCCCTTTCTACCAATTTCTCCATCATGTTCTCTCTACCAAAGACAGACAATTCAAAATATTGTCACAAAGTACTTTAATTCAACTATTTTGTAAATATGTAAATGTTCTAACTAGTTTTCTATTAATTCATTTTTTTGTTTGGGTCTATGTAAATATTTGAGAATTAGTTTTTAGTATTAGGCTGACTATCTAGAGTAAGATAGATAAAGCATATAGTTGTTGTCGGCTTTTTCTGTTTGACAGTGTGTTGAATAAAACTTACTTTTTAGTTTGCTTCGTGATTCCGTGGCTTACCAGCGACAGAATTAAAGAAAAGATCGTAACAATATCTTATTTGCACTCTCTTAAGTCAATTGTTAGAGAAATTAATGATAAATTAAACAAAGATAATGATATTATTTACAATGTGGTTATTAACAATAAAAACTGTTCTCAGGTTCTAGCTGAAATAGAATATTTCCTCCTTTTGAGTTCATTTTTTTATAAAAAAAAAAAAAAAGTCCTTTAAAAATATTTACAATGTACCAGGTCTATTAATATGAAACGCGAAAATGGGCGCCAGAGGCCGCTGTGCAACTTTATTTGAGCCGACGGTGGCGCTGTTGTAGGCGTTTTGTTCTTTGACTCATGTGGCATCAGCATGCGTGCAGTTTTAGAAAAATTCAAATCGTGAAAAATTTCTGGAGCCCGTGGAAAATGGCGATTTCCGAGCCAAAAAGTGCCCATTTGCGGGAAGTTTTGTTGTTCGCCTTCAACTGGAAGAAAAGTGCCACTGAAGCCCACCGAATGCTCGAGGAAGTTTACAGCGACCACGCTCTGAGCAAATCGCAGTGTTACAGGTGGTTTAAAAAATTCCAAAGTGGCGATTTTGAACTTGATAATGAACCACATGGAAAACCGCCCCAAAAGTTCGAGGACGCTGAACTGCAAGATTTGTTGGATGAGGACAGTACCCAAATGCAGGAGAAACTCGCAAAACAGCTCCAGGTGTCTCAAGGTGCTGTTTCTCTACGTTTAAACAGCCTCGGAATGACCCAAAAGCTTTCCAGATGGGTCCCCCACGAGTTGAGCGAAAGGCAGCAATAACGGCGTCTGGTAACCTGCGAAGGGCTGCTCGCCAGGCATGGAAAGAAGTCATTTTTTGCACCGAATCGTAACTTCTGATGAGAAATGGATCCACTTCAGCAATCCTACGCGCCAAAAGTCGTGGGGCCTGCCCGGCCAATTACCAAAACAGACGCCTAGGCCCAATCGCTTCGGAAAAAAGGCAATGCTTTGCATATAGTGGGATCAGACCGGCGTAGTATATTTCGAGCTCCTGAAACCTGGCAAAATGGTCAATACTAGTCGCTATGAACAACAAATGCACAGTTTGAGAGAGGCGTTGAATGAAAAAAGACCGGAATGGCGTGAAAAGCACAATAATCTGATACTGCAGCATGACAACGCTCCAGCCCACAACGCTACGGTGGTCAAAAACACCATAAAAGACTTGGGCTGGGAACTCTAACCCCACCCGCCGTACTCACCAGACTTACCGCCATCGAACTACCACCTTTTCACATCTTTAGGACACGCCCTAAAAAAACAGGAATTTTCGAACTCAGACATACTCCGAAAATGACTTGTTGACTGGTTCGACTCAAAAGGAATATAAATTTTCAGACAAGGAATTCGAAAATTGCCTGAAAAGTGGTCCGAGTGTATAGCTAATCAGGGCAGTTACTTTGAATAAAACATCTTTTGTTGTATGGAATTGGTGAACTTTTGAATTCACTGAAAATTTTCGCGTTTCATACTAATAGACCTGGTACACCTATCCCCCGATTTACACGGTAGATACGTTCCTGAGAAAACGTGTAAATCGGGGGATAGGTGTACACAGAAATAAAAATAAAATGCATTGACAGGTTAAAATATGTAGTCAGCACATAAGCTCGGGATTCCTCGTGAGATGTGTACACAGCGCATGTGTTCAATCACAGTAGCATTTAGTATAGTGCGATAAAAACAAAAAACAAAACTTATTTGGAAAACCGTGTATAAGCGAAAACGTGTAAAACAAGTACCGTGTAAATCGGGGGATAGGTGTATATTAATACAAGAAATAACCATCATTTTATATGGCTCATTAACGGGGCAATATCTCTGGGAGCTGACACGGACTCTGGATTCTGTACATCAAAATCCTCAGCAACAACATTCCCGCTCGTCTCTCTGTGGTATGTTAAATACTGCAGCAACTCTCCAAAACCCCCGTCTCGAGACATATATACACACTAGCCGAATGACCCGGGCAACGCCCGTGTTTTACCCGATTGGATGTTTTTATTCAAATACTATTTGTTACAATTATAAATTGGCGCCTTAAATAAATGCATATATTAGTTAATAACTATATAGCCTATGTGCTTTATCTGTCTATGTACTGTTGGCTTCCGTAGGCGTCTCTTACTGGGAAAAAGAAAGAGAGTATTCCATTTAGTTATTAACTAATATATGCATTTATTTAAGGAGCGACCCGCTCCAACACAATAGTTATAAAAACCAACAAGCGAGTGGGGGGGGGGGGGGGGCAAAGTCAAAAACAAAGTGTCTCGCGTAGTGGTGGTGTGATCGTAGCCAACCAATAGGAGAGCGCCATTCCAAAAAAAAAAAAAGCAAACGGTGACAGAGATGACGCATGACGCTCGTAACTGTATATAGAATATATAGATGGAAAACTTGCCGGGAGGAAATTAATCCATAGAAGCAATGGGCGCTTCTCCCGTCAAAATAAACGTCAGAATCTGACGCCATCCACTGACCGTCACGCAACTAGCGGCATCGGGTCGGTGACAAAGCCACAAGGGTCCGCCCTAGACTGACGAGGGCCATTAGCCCGAAACCATGGTCTCTAGGTGGACGCTTATCAGTTTGCCAAAGTTGGTGTTGTGGCTTTGTCACCGACCCGATGCCGCTAGTTGCGACGACGGTCAGAGGATGGCGTCAGATTCTGACGTTTATTTTGACGGGAGAAGCGCCCATTGCTTCTATATACATATGTGTTCCAGGGCGATGACATGCCATCTGTATATATGAAATAGGAGTATTAAAGCACGAATGTTTATTTTTAAATATAAAACAAACTTCTACTGTCCCTTTCAGCGAAGAAAAATATATTAGGAGGTCTTGACTCATCAGTGCTGAACTCTCCCCGTGGCCAACTCTGTCCAAGCAAAACCTGCTCTTTAACCCTTAGTTACTCGCGCTCACTTTTGTGACGTAACTACTCGCGCTGGTGTAATACACCCGGTGTTTTAACCTGGTGAAATATCACTTAAAACAAAATAAATCTCGAACATTTTTGTATGATACAATCATTTTATTAACGAATAAGATATTTTAATCAATAATTTGAGTAATATTTATATTTTAAAATATTTTTAAAACTGAAATGTTAATTTAGGCACCAAATCAATTTTTTTTTTGTTAAATTTGGGATACCATTTTCGAAATATTTACATACATTGCCTACACATTATAATAGAATGTTCTTTACAAATATTCTTTTGGCACTTCCAGCTTAGTGTTTTAGTGTTACGATCTTTTTTTATTATACGAACAAATATGAAAGACGCTAAGCAAAAAAAAAAAAGAGTCGGTGGACGAAAAAATCCTCGATTCCCGACAGCCACGAACCGGGATTGAATCCCGCATTATACACTGTTTTCTATGAATAACCTATTAATATTATTCATTGTAAATAACACATAAACTAGGTGTTGATCTTTTTGAGCGGTACCTAATAAAGTTATTTTGGAAACAGGAGAACAGGATGGGTGCTAAACAGGCAGTGGCTGGTCGCAGTACGTGTAATGAATCAATTGCAAGGTCGAACACATGTCTGAGAACGACCTTGTACCTGGGGATGGCGTAACTTCATTGTGCCTTGGTCGGTATGGGATCCATACACTTCCGTGATTACGACATAGGCGGCATTCGCACAAACCACACGCACAAGATCTGTCTAGAGCAGGGGTCGGAAAACTTTTGGGTCAAAAATTACAATTTACAAAGTTTTTAAAGAGCCACAAATTGTTTTCTTGCCAACAATAAATAATACTCACATAAATAATATTTACGTATGGAACTATATAAAGAGCCGCAGCTTATATATTTCCATACGTAAATATTATTTATGTGAGTACTATTTATTGTTGACAAGAAAAAAATTTATGGCTCTTTAAAAATTTGAAATTTTGTAAATTGTAATTTTTGACTCAAAAGTTTGCCGCCTCCTTGTCTAAAACCGTTTGTTTTCGTCCGCTACGACCCTGGTTCCATTCCCGTATTGGACACTTTTTTCTGATAAATAAAAAAAAATGCTCCAATGGCCCCCTATTCTTACAAAAGTCCAACCCCACCAGCGAGGTGCAAGTAACCAAACTCTGGCAAATTTGTAAGTGCAAAAGTCGAACTGATTTTCACATGTGTAGAAATGTAGTGCACTTACAGTTAAAAACAGTCGCCTACTTCGACCCACCATGATTATCATGGCTTGTACCACATGTACTAGGGATAAGCAAAAAAACAACGGCCAATATTTTTAAAACAAGAAATATGGGTTCCCAATTAAAAAAAAAAAAAAAAGAGAAATTCTCAGAGAAAAAAAAAAACTGAAAAAATCTCCATCTCCAAGAACAAGAGAATGGCCCTCAAATGGCATTTAATTAGTAGAGTTTGGATTAATTAGCGCAACGCGAATAGATCGCCGCGCGCTGGGAACAGCGATGTCCCCGGAAACAACACCCAGACGCTGCCAAGCGAGGCGCACGCGATATGTCTCAGCTGGATGCCCGCGGCAAAGAGAGAGGCCTCTGCCCTCCCAATGATACTTGTCTACCCAGCCAGCCTGGCTGGGAATCTGCCAAAGTACTTTGCAAAGAGGGAGAAAAAAAAGCTATTCGAGCAAACAAAAGTAGCTTATAGAACGACATTGAACAAGTTTCACCTCAAATGTTTCTTTTTACAGAACGAAAAAATCGTAATTTAATTATTTTTAAGAAGAAATAACGACTACACCTATCCCCCGATTTACACGGTACTTTTTTTACACGTTTTCGCTTTTACACGGTTTCCCAAATAAGTTTTTTTTTTTTATCGCACTATACTAAATGCTACTGTGATTGAACACATGCGCTGTGTACACATCTCACGAGGAATCCCGAGCTTATGTGCTGACTACATATTTTTAACCTGTCAATGCATTTTATTTTTATTTCTGTGTACACCTATCCCCCGATTTACACGTTTTTCTCAGGAACGTATTTACCGTGTAAATAGGGGGATAGGTGTATTTCTATACTTAGGGATGAAGTATGAAAGGATGAATTGTGAAGAGCAATGATAAACGGAAAAATAAAAGTGTCCAGGGATGGGAACCCACAGTGTTCCGCTTACCGGGCAGATACCATGTCCACTTCCCATCTCTGGACACTTTTATTTTCCCGTTCATCATTACTCTTCACAATTCATCCTTTCATACTTCATCCCTAAGGATAGGAATAGTCGTTATTTCTCCTTAAAATAATTAAAATTACGATTTTTCGTTCTGTAAAAAGAAACATTTGAGGTAAAACTTGTTAAATGTAGTTCTATAATCATAGCCGCATTATATTGTATTATAAAAAGTAGCTTATGCAGACATGAGGACTTTTCCTTCTTCAAATTTAAAGCCTACCTAGGCACATATACCTCTCTTGCAAATAGGTGTTAAAAAATACATGAGGCAAAAAGGCCTAACAAAATCCAAGGACATCTCGATTAGACTTGCTAAGTCTTATCGGCATTACAAGGCCTATCAAAGGACATTGCAACGGGACCTGCCTAGACTTGAAGACTTAGCAAAGAAAGTCTAGACTTTAAGGATCTAGCAAAGTCTGTCTAGACTCGAGATTCTAGAAAATAAAGTATGTCTAAACTTGAGAATCTAGCAAAGAAAGTCTATCTAGGCTTGAGAACTTAGCAAATAAAGTCTGTCAAGACTTGAGGGCCTAACAAAGAAAGTCTAGACTTGAGGACCTAGTAAAGAAATCCTATATAGGCTTGAGAACTTAGCAAAGAAAATCTGTTTAGACTTGAGGATATAGTAAAGTCTGTCTAGACTCGAGATTCTCGAAAATATAGTCTGCCTAGATTTGAGGATCTAGCAAAGTCTGTCTAGACTTGAGGGCCTAGCAAAGAAAGTCTAGACTTGTGGACCTAGTAAAGAAGGCCTATCTAGGCTTGAGAACTTAGCAAAGAAAGTCTGTTTAGACTTGAGGATCTAATATAAAAAAAAGCCTGTCTGAGCCACGTAATAAAACAAAGAAAGCCTTGAGCTAGCAGAGCTCCAGTGAGTCGACAGTACTGTGGGTGGCAGCTGCGTTCAGCCATACTCCAATCTTCTACCAGCCAAACAAAAGCCCTGTCATCTAATGGCCGTAACGCCAGAGAGAGAGAAATTGTATTATTCTTTCTTTATTACCATTCATCTACAGTTTTGTTGGCCTTCGCTAAACTTTTTTTAAACCGCCTTCATTGTCAAGACAGACAATGGTATCGCAGCAATGTGGATGTAATAGAGCTGTTTCAGACGTCTCTTGCACAAAGTGTGTAGCCTGAGGGTTGTAGGCTGGGTACAACTCGACCTGACCCACTGTTTGTCCCCTGCTATAGGAGGTACGTAGTTGCCAAGGCGAAATGTCCTCATAGCACTTCGTCATTAGTTTCCAACCTGAGACAATGAACACTGATTACAACCGAGAACCCATCTTGGTTTTGATATTGGTAAGCCAACTTGTATCTCTATGATAAAGAGGGTCTATCAATGCCTAGATCTATTTCTAGATTTAACGATATTTTTTCGCTAAAATGTATTGAATGTATCGCGTGTGGGGTCTGCTAGTTCCTCCATCGGGCATCTCCCCAGGTGGCAGATAGGGGAATGTCTCCCAGAAATCAGTGGTACCAGGGAAATACGCGGGGTTGACTGTGGCAAGTTCTTGGGACACTGTATCAGAGTAGCACATGGTCTTTTAGCGGAGGACCGGGAGATATGGAGAGACCATGTGGCCCATCCTCAGTAGAGGAAGACATTGAAGGAAGGAATTATATGTATATAGAGTGAAATTCGATTTAAAAGGATCCTGTTTCAATTGGGAACTTGTTGTATGAATCAAAAACTATACGATGTTACACCAAGTACATATGAACCTGTTCTAACCGGTGAGAGTATCTAGGTCCCCTGAGAGTGGCTACAGGCTGTTCTAATCTAATGGAGCAGTTTAGGTGGAGACTTTGGTCTTGCCAACTTACTGGATAGGTACACTAAGCGGTCTATAAAGCTGTTAGCAGCTGGGCGACGTTATCGCGGGGTAGGTGCCATCGGTACATAGCGGAGATACGGCGCCGTATCACACCGATTACAACGTACGGATGAACCACATCGCCAATGTGTCGCCAATGGCAGGTGGCCGGTCGGCCAGTTAGCCCAGAACCGGATTTTTGTCGCCACGGCGGGATGTAACAACCTCTTCGCGCGGTTTGTCAATCGAAGATATCGTTACTCCACCTCTTGTATCATTCGACAGTTATACAGTAGAACAACCTCCATGAGAGGACACCTCCCTACAAAAAGAACAGTTTTCATTTACAAAATTACCATTTTTTTTATTATTTTGACACTCTCCGGTAAGAGGACACTTCTCTACAAAGGACAGTTTTCATTTACAAAATTACCATTTTTTACTATTTTGACACTCTCCGGTAAGAGGACATCTCTCCCTAAAGAACACTTTGGATCTGCAATTAGATGTTGTCCTTTACAGGGAGGTTCTACTGCATATACGAGAACAAGGTCAAGAAAGAATCAAAATGATTGATACACCAGAATTCATTGAGCAAAGTCAAGATGAATATGGTATAGTTCAAAGTAGTCCTCCTTGAGTTGAATGCATTTAGTCCAAATTATCTTCCATTCTTGGAATCCATCCTTTGACTTCATCACCGCCTTCCTCACAACGACCTATTGAAGAATCAAAATGCAAGTCCTAAGCTTTGATATCAGGTGATGGAACAAGTCGGGGCTGTAGGGAAGGTGCTACACAGTTTAAATGCGCATTTTACACAAATATTCGCCAACGACCTTTGAGACGTGAGACCGAGCGTTATCATGGTATAGCTGCGATGCAGGACCTTTTAGCCGAATATGTTCGTCCAAGATCTTCCAAACTGTACCGCCCATTCACTGTCTTTTCTTCTTCTTTTTTATCTCCACTCAATCATATTAGGGTATCAAGCTTGTAAAGCTTGAGACTTGACAACCATCATGACTGGGTGAGGTAGAATGCGTCTGCCTTTGTCATTAAGATTGGGAGCACTACTCAGTGGCAGGGCCGACTTAGCTCCAAAAGAAATGGCCGACTCTGACATGAGGAACAGACACCATGTACAGCCGCTCCTAACATGGAGTAAAAACGCTGCTCATCCTGTATCCCTGGATTAGGCGCCTTTAAAGAATACTATCAGCCAGGCCAGCTGAACCCAGGTTTTTTAGCGAGCTTGTTACTGCTCCCCCTCCTCCTTTTTCATCCGGGCTTGGGACCGGTAAAGGCGGAGTTCCCCCATTCACTGTTGTATAAGGAAGCTCATCAAGTTGGTAAACCATTCTCCAACTTTCGTTCTCTCTCTCAAAAAGGAAATTGCAATTGCCTTTCCGATTGACCGGGTTTTCAGAACAGTAGATTCTAGTGTTATTCAGACTTGTGTTTACTGCCAGGATCGTAGAGGTATAGCCAACTCTAATCGCCAGTGATGATGAAAATCCAGGTAGGCCTGGCCATGTTCCAATATCAGACTCAACACTTCAGTTCGCATTTGCTTCAGTTCAGATGCTCGGCATCCGTCTCGTATAGACCCATCCGTCTGATTTGATAAAGCAAAGAACGCTCCTCCTCCTTCAATGCCTTCCTCTACTGAGGGTGGGCCACATGGTCTCTCCATATCTCCCTTCTTCAATGTCTTCCTCTACTGAGGGTGGGCCACATGGTCTCTCCATACTTCCTCCGCAATCCTCTTCTTCTCTTCGTAGGTGTGTCGTCCAGTCCATTGTTTTAGATCGTCTGTGTATCCCTGTCTTCCCCTCGATCTCTTCCCCTGGTACTTTCCCTCCAACACTATCAATAATGTTTCTCCTGCTGATCATCCCATGTCCAGCAAACGTTCGTTGTTTTATGAACTTTATCAGCTGGCGTTCTGTACCCATTGGATCGAGAACTTGATTATTTGTTACCATATCTGTCCAAGGGATTTGAGAGCTCTTCTGTAAAGGTATGTCTCTCGAAGACTTCTATATATTCGTTTAATTGAAGATTTTAGTGATGTCCACGACTCACAGCCATATGATAGTATAGGGCAGATTAGTGAACGCTGTTTGTCCTCAAAATGTTTAATTTTTGAGGATAGCTGAATCTTGCCAGACACAGCCCAATCATTAACCGGGTGTGAATGGGCTGGCAGCCTGTGCTGACCTATAAAGTCACAGAAATCGATGACGACACCGTGTGAATGGTGACATTATGTCCCACCATTAAAGGTAAAAGCACTACCCACTAACGGCCGCTATTGAATCCATACTGTGTCTGTTTTCCATGTTTGAAGACCTTATCTGAATCTAGGCCGAACTTGCTATAGTATATACATACAAATTGTTGGATCAATTTTGATGTGTCCTACATTTATTCAAAATAATCTATGATATTTAATATTTATTTAAAACAGATTATATACTATGGTATCATTTCTTCTGTACCATTGTGAATGCCCATATCTTGATTGTTTAATTTGGAGAGAGAGAGAGAGAGTAGGTACGCGAATACTCAAGATCACCAACTATGAGGAAGACAGCAAATAAACACACAAACTTTGAAAAGTAATTTACGTTTATCTGCTTTTTATTTGCTTTAATTATGGAAACCCGCTCGGTGTATAACACCAAGAAATAGGAAAGCAAGGTCGAATGACCGGAAAGGCTTCAATTTGGTGCAACAATTACAAATTAGCAATACAAGTCAAAATTTCCGGAATGTATTGTTCATTTATTTAAATTCATCGGCCATCTTTCGATCTTCAACTTCTACTCAGGCCTCTAGAGATTCTTTGAAACGTCGGCAAACGTACATTGGCTCAACACGAAGTTGTTCAATTTTTAGATAAGGGGATAAGAAAGAAGAATAAATATGTTTCGTTTCTGTAGGTCAACCCCACACGTCATGAAAATGAGATAGTTCGTTCCTAACTGGTGTATAACATACCTTGGGTGAGTGGCCAACACTAGGCCAGAATTGCGTGAGGACGCGAATTAATGTGAAAAAACAGTACAAATGTGAAATTGTACTGAGATAATAACTGGGATTTGTCCACTCAAATTTCACATTTGTACTGTTTTTTTTCACATTATTTTATCTTTTTATTTGTACCTTAACAAATAAATTTCAGCATCCAACTGGCAATTTGTCGGATCGCTGAAATTACATCGAAACTGTAGGTTGACAATTCTCAGGTGTATCGCTTACTGAGAATGGTGACACAATTTAGTCTCTATTTACAGGTGTCGAGTCACTCTGTCCTGGCTATTTACACATGGCAAGTTGGTGGAGTAGAGAGAGAGACAATTAAAACAAATTCATTGACAACTCAGTCAATATTTACAAAATGAGGAAGAGATCACAAAAATAATTAGAGAAAATAAAAAGATAGCGAAAAGCGTGTTCGAACCAGGGACATCAGGTTCTAAAGTCTGAAGCTTTTACAGCTAGGCTATTTTGCCTTATTATATAATAATTTAAAGAATAAAAATTATTTACAAATTTAAATTTTTAGCCGGGGAGTCTCTCCCCACCGTAGTGTCCTCTTCCAGGCGATGTCCTCAATTCCAGCCCCACCTGCACCGATAAATCCGGCACTTCGCTGACGCAAGGATGGCCGTCGTGCTCCTGCCCAGTCCCGAAGATCCAAGCCTGGGGATCAGGTGGTCTCCGAATGATGTTGAAGGCCTCCTTCAAGTTGGTGGGTGGAGTAGAGGTGACAGACCTTGCAGCTGTTTGGTGATGAGCTCCTAACTAAGCGTCAGGTCGTCGGAATCGGGGATTGATATCTTCTTTATTTTGAATAATGTCTTGTATAGTAGGATTTGATGAATTTTGTAGTTGAAGGTATAATTTCTTAAATGGCGACACAATAAACAGGAGGGATAGGTATGTATGGTGGCTTGTCGCTGATTGGTTCTCTATTGTCACATGGACTTTAAACAGCCACTCATCGTTGAGGTAGTAAGGCGAACTCATTTTCGACGTAGCAAATTGAGGCATTAAATAAACGGCCGTGAGTTCGAATCTCGGAATTTCATTTTATACTGCACGCCAAAAAGTTTTTCACTTTATTTTTCTAAGAAAAGACATTTCCTTATCGTTCGTCATCTGTCGTAAAAAATATCAACTATTCAGAATTGGCCAAATACCCATTCTTGATTAATCAAGCTAACCATGTATGCGTTTCGGGCTGTTGGCCCTCGTCAGCGTGGTAACAACGACCAAAAAACTGGTAATTCAGGCATCCTGAAAAATCATGAAACGGGTAGTTGAAGCCAGAATCGCGTGAGATCGCGAAACAATGGGATATCGGGAATCAGACAATAAATCTGAAAGATACACTAATGGACAAAACTTAAGGAAGTTTTACCTTTTAGCATGTATATCTGGATTCAGACAATAACTCTGAAAGATACAAACATGGACAAAACTTAAGGAAGTTTTACCTTTTAGCATGTATATCGGGATTCAGACAATAAATCTGAAAGATACACTCATGGACAAAACTTAAGGAAGTTTTACCTTTTAGCATGTATATCTGGATTCAGACAATAACTCTGAAAGATACACTCATGGACAAAACTTAAGGAAGTTGTACCTTTTAGCATGTATATCGGGATTCAGACAATAACTCTGAAAGATACACTCATGGACAAAACTTAAGTTGTACCTTTTAGCATGTATATCGGGATTCAGACAATAACTCTGAAAGATACACTCATGGACAAAACTTAAGGAAGTTTTACCTTTAAGCATGTATATCTGGATTCAGACAATAACTCTGAAAGATATACTCATGGACAAAACTTAAGGAAGTTTTACCTTTTAGCATGTATATCGGGATTCAGACAATAACTCTGAAATATACACTAATGGACAAAACTTAAGGAAGTTTTACCTTTTAGCATGTATATCGGGATTCAGACAATAACTCTGAAAGATACACTCATGGACAAAACTTAAGGAAGTTGTACCTTTTAGCATGTATATCGGGATTCAGACAATAACTCTGAAAGATACACTCATGGACAAAACTTAAGTTGTACCTTTTAGCATGTATATCGGGATTCAGACAATAACTCTGAAAGATACACTCATGGACAAAACTTAAGGAAGTTTTACCTTTAAGCATGTATATCTGGATTCAGACAATAACTCTGAAAGATACACCCATGGACAAAACTTAAGGAAGTTTTACCATTTATCCATGAAAGATATTACAGTGAACTTTATTGAAGACATACGCGAGATAACCAAATGTGACAAACCTCTGTCTCCTTAAAAATAAATATATAATAATAATAGACGGCCGGCAACATCAAACTATGAAAATTCCTAAATTTTAGCCCCATGAGTATATTTCGATGTTTGAGATTGAGCGGCCATGGAGGAGGAGGGTGGGAGAGTGGACCGGACACGCAATGGACGACACACCTGGCTGACCAGCCTATGCAAATCACCAAATTACACGGAGCTGGTGGGTCTCTTACTTTCCATTTTTGACAAACATGACCAGGATTCATAACCCGCATTGACCTTTTTCCCATTGACTTTATTATTATTGTAAGCCACAGAATATTAGCCATCTAGGACGGTCCTAGAACGATAGCCAGTTCTAAGCTTATCAATTTTTTTTTTTTTTACCTTAATAAAGCTTTTAAAAATAATAATGTAAGTTTGAGTCGATATATGTTTCACTAATAGATTCCTATACGAGGGTTAAAAGTTCTCGGTCTGACCCATAGATGGCATTCCAATCGGCAAAATATTACGTTTCCTTCCTGCGCGTGCATGTCATTAGTTCGTAAGGACACTTGCTCGCTCAGATAGTTTGTGTAAAGGAATCTTTGCAGTACACGTCTTGCGCGTGCTTCTTTAAAATGGATAAACTTGAATATCGCACGTGCCGTTATTAAATTATTTGTTTTGGATGAATTAACCTCTAAAGAAATTCATCCGAATTTGACAAAGGTTTATGGGAATTCTGCTTCTTCAATTTCAACCGTTAAAAAAATGGACAGCTGAATTTAAACGTGGTCGCACGTCGCACTAAGATGACCCACGTGAAGGGCGGCCAAAAACTGCAACCACACCGGAAACTATCGAAAAGTTGCAAAATATCGTGTTGAACGATAGGCGAGTAAAGGTGTGTGAGATAGCTGAGGCCGTAGGAATATCGGAAGAAAGGGTGCGGAACATCTTGCACAGAGAATTAGGGATGCGAAATCTCTGCGCAAGGTGGGTTCCGCATTTTCTGATTTCATATCAAAAGCAAATGCTCAAACGACATGTTTGGACAGATTTAAGAGGGATCCGACCGATTTCGTGCGGCGATTTGTCACCATGGATGAGACATGGGTCCACCACTACACGCCAGAAACCAAACAGCAGTCGAAGCAGTGGGTAGAAGCTGGTGGTTTAGCGCCAAAGAAAGCGAGGTCGATCACATCTGCCGGAAAAGTCATGGCCAGTGTAGTTTGTAATGCCAAAGGGATCTTGTTAATTGATTACCTTGAAAAAGGCCGAATTATTACAGGTGATTAAACTCTAACCTTCGGGGCAAATTGGATATCAAAATTCGCAAGAAGAGGCCTGGCTTGTTTTGAGAAAGAAGAAAAAATCATCTTTCACCAGGACAACGCACCTGCTCACAAAAGTGTGTTGACAATGGGAAAACTGCGGGATTTCAGGTACTATTTGCTCGGCCATTCCCCCTATTCTCCTAATTTGGCACCCTGAGACTTCCATCTCTACCCACGCATTAAGAAATTTGTATCTGGAAATCGCTTCGCGTCCAATGAAGAATTTGAGAGAACTGTAGATGGATATTCTAACAGACTTCCAGACTCTCATTTCCGGGAAGGAATACTGATATTGGAGAAACGAAAATGGGTTGAAGGGAGATTATGTAGAAAAATGTTTTTTGATTGAAAATCATTCTTTGTTGTCAGTTTGATAACTTTTCACCTTACCCTCGTATCTCTTCTATCAATTTATATGATGACACATCCATTTTACACCTTCATTTTTGTCATATATAAAATCGTTTTTTAAATACAGTTAAAACTGTCAATAGCGCCCCCTCTAAATAACACCTCCGTCTCTATAGCACCCGATTTTAAATACGTATTACGATGCGATTTACATTAAAAGTGACCTGTCTATAGCACCCCCTCTCTATAGCACCCTATTTTAAATACGTACTACGATGCGATTTACATTAAAAGTGACCTGTCTATAGCACCCCCTCTCTATAGCACCCTATTTTAAATACGTACTACGATGCGACTTACATTAAAAGTGACCTGTCTATAGCACCCCCTCTCTATAGCACCCTATTTTGGTGAGTCCCAAGGGAGGCGCTATAGACAGGTTTAACTGTATAAATTTAAGTATTTCCATATTTTTACCTTGCTTACTCGCGATGATAATACAATTATTTGGAACATTTTATAATCGGGTTATATTATAAATAATAGAACCATGACCCACATTTGATTTTTTAAAATATTTATAATTACTTGATTTAGATTAGAGCTTATTTTAAAACACAATAAAATTTGAACTTTAGAAGACATTCTTGTAGATTTTTATTATATATAATTATTGTCATCCAGTGTGTGCGCGTGTGTCAAAGACTTCATTTGTAATCCCCGAATATATCCAAAGCGACCGTCGCTTTCTTGGAGCGGTCAAACAATCCTATCTTCAACAAAGTTAAAGGATTTTATCCAACTTAAACCAAATCCTGGAGAGCTACCAATCTTGCTCCAGGATTCTATCCATCACATCTGTATATAAATCACCTTACACCATGTAACACCGTGTATCATAAACCTTTGGAGATAGTAAGACGTGGCGTTTAGAGTTTCATAAAGCCAATGATGCACGCTCCAATGGCTCCCGAATCTTGCAAAAGTCCAACAACCCCACCAGCGAGGTGCAAGTATCCAAACGTCGGGGCTATGGCACATTTGTAGGTGTAAAAATCGAACTGCTTTTCACATGTGTAGACATGTGGTACACTTACAGTAAAAATCAGTCGCTAACTACCCACAATGATTAGCATGGCTTGTACCACATGTACTAGAATGCATGGACCTATCTGCTCCATGGACAAGACACCACGACGTGTTGTTGTTGTTGTCGTGTCCAAAGAAGAGTCTCAGATGTCTCCATGCATCTCCATCACAGCAGCAGCAATATCCACTATCTTGGGTGTGTAAAGCTGCTGCTCTGGGTCCAAGTCAATTTTCTACCCTTCATTGGAAAATGGGTGCCGTTGCCACGTTAGTCACCTTGGACCACGACGTGTACTAGGTATAATAAAATAACAATAAAAAATGCAGCATCTTCGTAAATAAACAACAGCTAGGTATATAAAGATGCAGACAGAGCGGACCTTGGCCGCAGCCTTCAATAGCCAGGAGGGGCAATATATCATGTGGCGCCTGCCGACCTCGGACTCTCCCACGGGACGGGAAACAACGTCGATCCTACCTACGCAGTAAGGACGCATAGATAACATTGAGGTGGCAGTTTCAGTCTTCCCCAAGACCAGGAATCAGCTCATGGTTTACTTGTTTCGATTTGGATCTAGGGATGTACACTTCGATCAGGATATGTTAGCAACGATTTCTCAAGGTCAGATCCTACCTACGCAGTAAGAACGTATAGATAGCATTAAGGTGGCCGTTTCAGTCTTCCACAAGACCATGAATCAGCTCATAGTTTACTTGTTTCTATTTGGATCTAGGGAATCACATTTTAATCAGGATATGTTAGCAACGATTTCTCAACGTCGTTAACTAATAACTACGAATGAACGAGAATGTTTATTGACATTATTGTTGAAAGAGATATATTAATTACCAAGGGAGCGCAGAACGCCAACTACCCGGGGAGTCCAGCTCACTAGTATGGACTAGTGTTGAGCGCTTTTACTCGCGTCCTGTTTTGATTGCTGAGTTGAACCAGTTAACCAGGAAGTTCCATGCTGAGTCTGGCCATAGATGTAGGATTGAGGTGGGTCAGTCCAAGCAGCTGTTTGTATCCTATGTCTCAGGAATGCTGCACAGCTGAAGAGAAGATGGTCTGTGGCTCTTCTGAACAGTGAATGCAGGTAGGGTCTGTTGTCATTGTTGACGATTGAGGCAGCTAAGTGTTGCAGGATGTAAACGGCGCATGCGTGATGATAGACAACCATCTGGCCGACCAATTAGGAGAGCCCTTCATCATCCTGTCATGCGCAGAGGGCGGGACAACACTACTCATAGTACCGTGCCGCCATGATAATCACTGTGGGTAGGTTTAGATTGTATCTATTGGTGGTGGCGTCTTGTCCAAGATATTCAGGGTCCTCGTAGTCCCACAGGTTCCCCGGACTGCAGGCCTCAGCACTCCCTCGGACGCAGTAGCATGGACCGTCAAGTTATGATTTTGTTGCCCCATGGAAAGGCCATTGCCCCGTTAGTCAGCCATTGTATCTATTGATACTCGGAACGAGAAAGGAGCAATACATTGCAAGTATTTGCTCTAGGATCACACCACAGGAACCTCGGACGTAGTAGCATAGATCGTCAATTTCTGATTTATTTGCTCCATGGAAAGAGAGGAGTGCCACTGCCCCGTTAGTCAGCCATTGTATCTATTGATACTCGGAACGAGAAAGGAGCAATACATTGCAAGTATTTGCTCTAGGATCACACCACAGGAACCTCGGACGTAGTAGCATAGATCGTCAATTTCTGATTTATTTGCTCCATGGAAAGAGAGAGGTGCCATTGCCCCGTTAGTCAGCCATTGTATCTATTGATACTCGGAACGAGAAAGGAGCAATACATTGCAAGTATTTGCTCTAGGATCACACCACAGGAACCTCGGACGTAGTAGCATAGATCGTCAATTTCTGATTTATTTGCTCCATGGAAAGAGAGGAGTGCCACTGCCCCGTTAGTCAGCCATTGTATCTATTGATACTCGGAACGAGAAAGGAGCAATACATTGCAAGTATTTGCTGTAGGAACACACCACAGGAACCTCGGACGTAGTAGCATAGATCGTCAATTTATGATTTTGTTGCTCCATGGAAAGAGAGGAGTGCCACTGCCCCGTTAGTCAGCCATTGTATCTATTGATACTCGGAACGAGAAAGGAGCAATACATTGCAAGTATTTGCTGTAGGAACACACCACAGGAACCTAGGACACAGTAGCATGGATCGTCAATTTCTGATTTTGTTGCTCCATGGCAAGAGAGGAGGTGCCATTGCCCCGTTAGTCAGCCAGTGAAACTATTGATACTCGGAACGAGAAAGGAGCAATACATTGCAAGTATTTGCTGTAGGAACACACCACAGGAACCTAGGACACAGTAGCATGGATCGTCAATTTCTGATTTTGTTGCTCCATGGAAAGAGAGGGGTTGTCAATTCCCCGTTAGTCAGCCATTGTATCTATTGATACTCGGAACGAGAAAGGAGCAATACATTGCAAGTATTTGCTCTAGGAACACCCCACAGGAACCTCGGACGCAGTAGCATGGACCGTCAATTTCTGATTTTGTTGCTCCATGGAAAGAGAGGGGTTGTCAATTCCCCGTTAGTCAGCCATTGTATCTATTGATACTCGGAACGAGAAAGGAGCAATACATTGCAAGTATTTGCTCTAGGAACACCCCACAGGAACCTCGGACGCAGTAGCATGGATCGTCAATTTCTGACTTAGTTGTTCCATGGAAAGAGAAGTGCCTTTGCCCCGTTAGTCAGCCAGTGAAACTATTGATACTCGGAATGATAAAGGAGCAATACATTGCAAGTATTTGCTCTAGGAACACCCCACAGGAACCTCGGACGCAGTAGCATGGATCGTCAATTTCTGACTTAGTTGTTCCATGGAAAGAGAGGAGTGCCATTGCCCCGTTAGTCAGCCAGTGAAACTATTGATACACGGAACAAGAAAGGAACAATACATTGCAAGTATTTGCTGTAGGAACACACCACAGAACGACAGCGGCACTACAAGCCGGTGTAGATATAACCTGTTTGGTTAGAAGGACGACTACTGGCGACGACGTGCATTACCAATTCAAAGCAGCTCTTGGCAGAAGCACTGGGTACATTTCTGGACACGGATTTAACGTTTTCACGGTCGGTAGAACCTTGTTTAGAAGAGACCACAGGTAGACACAACGAGTTTCTTTACTACCTCCTACCTTTGGTATCTTCCAAAAATAACATCAACGCTTCTTCTTTTGTATTAATAATTTCGATCAGACACATTGTTTGCATTATTCAACTCTCATCATTTATGTTCCAAAGAGAATCAGCGTCACGTATTTTCCGCCTTGCAAACCATTTTTAAACATTTAAACACGGAGATAAATTCCTCTTTTTATCTTAAAATTCTCCTGTAACACCAAATATTTACACACGACCGGACATAAAGTATCGACGGATTTCCGCTACTCCGATCAAACTAGAGGTTTAAACCGTACACAAGCCTTTGTTGGGACCAATTTTAATTGATTTAGTTATTAATCAACCAGGCGCGATATTGGAATATTTGCGTCTATTACAGAGGAAACAAACAAAACAACAAACAAATTAGAACTTAGAATTAAAAATATTTACAAATTTACATATTATTTGACAGAGTAATAAAATTTATATAGACAAAGATATAAGAGAGTTAAATCATTTAGATCAGGGAACAATCTCACTTCTGTAAAGTTCGGACAGTCGTAGATAAGGTGAAGAGCAGTTTGTTCAGTTTCTCCGCAGGAACAATTTGGTGTTTCTAATAGACCTCTTTTATGCAAGTATTTCTGGCCGTGTGATGTGACAAATTGAGTGACTATAAAATTTGGATGGAACTGTGTAGGAATTCCGTTTGGTCATTTTGGACCCACCTTCCTTCAATCTATTGACGTTTTCATTTTGGATTAAACAGTTCATTCTAAGAGCACTTTGTTGATCTATCCACCTAAATCATATTTTAAATCAAAATTTGAAATAAAAACACGTACACAACAAGAAGTTTCAATAATGCTTCACATAAAACTTAAGCTTTCAAGAAGTTAAGTTTGATGTTGACATAAATACGTTGCTATACTTTGAAAAAGGTTGGCATTCAGCCAACTGAAATATTAATTAAAAAGTATTTTGTTACCCAATATATGCCTTTTTTAATTAAAGATCTATTTATGGTTTGGTCTATTTTTCAAAATATACATGTATGTACATTCTGTGCGAATTCCTCAACATGGCAATTGTTGGGGACAAAAACTCCTTTATAACCAAAGGCTTGTAACCCTTGATTTTAAACTTGACGTCCTTTCGGAGAAGGCTTCGAATTTGATGTAAATATATATTGTCGCGTATATGGGGCTGAAAACACCTACAACCTCCGCCAATAGATGGGGCTTTCGCCTATTTCCCGTCTGGAACTGGTGTGGATATCGCCGACTGCTGTGGTCCTGTTTTCTGGAGCAAATGAGTATAAATATCCATTGATGTTGGCCCTGGGATGTAAAATAGTGTAAATACCTGTTAAATGATATTCGAGTTATTATGTAAAATACAAGTATCAGAGTCATCAATTCTGTCATCGTTTGCTTTTGTGAATGGATGTAAATAATGGATTTCATATTTTTTATTAATTTTTGTTCTAGCCTTTATTTGTTTGTCTCTTTTTAAAAATCGTTTAAAATACAGTCGCAATCATTAGCGAACACATATGTTTGCCTAATATTTCCATATGCTCTTTTTTTTTTTTTTACAGAAAATATTTTAAATGCCAGTATTTTTGATTAATTTTTTTTATAAACTTTTTTTTTTTTATTCTTACTGAGAAGATGGGCATCGCAGTCAGGATTCTTTACAGTCAGTCACTCAACTCAGGCAATTTCAAAGGTTAATGGGGGTTTGGTGGAAAAGCTGCCGTTTATTTAAACTATATTAATTTGAAACAACTAAATGGATTGCAAAAAATAATTAAATCAAATACCTGAACACTAATATAATACAATTTTTGCCATTACACACTTTTTTCCCCTGTAGTTTATTTGTTTCTTCTGTATTGCTATTCTATGGCACTTCTACTATTTATTATTGATGTACTTTCAGTATGAAGGATACTTCACTCGGGGGATTTCTCGGGCGAAGCCGGGTCATTCTTCTAGTGTAATATAGTTTAAAGAATACAATTAAAAAAAGAGGAGTGTTAGAAGTCTTGGTGCTGGGTGCTGTTGTGATTCACTCTCTCCAACGCCACAGTAGCTTCTGGTAAGTCTCTCGTGTCCCCCCACCAGTGGTAAGGCCGAGAGATACTGCCAGAGGAAAGGAGATCCACTTGAGTGGTGGTTCTCGGAGGTATTTGGGTGGTCTGCAGAGGTAGAGCAACGGGAGCTGTGAACCACGACGGAAGAAGCGCGTCGTCGCGAAGAACCGGAGGGGTCAAGCGCGACAATATATTTGTATAAATGCTATTGTTTATAGCTATAATACTTTTATTGGAAGTTTTTTGTATCATTGTTGACTAAAGGTCCATAAAGTTTGTTTCATTCATTACAGTCAGGGAGACATCCTCAACAACGACGAAGAATCCACCTCCAGGTTATCAGGTTGAGGGGTCGTTGTTAATATCGTCTTTTAGGTACAGGTGACCTTCTATGTTGAAGTCACCGATTGTTGCTTAGAGAGAGTTTGGGGGAATAACATTTCAAGTAATAACTGGCTTTGTACTTATTGTTTACGGAAGGGCATTGCTCGATACAAATATTTAAATGTAATTCTACTGTCCTAAAAGCTTATGTCCATAGTTTGCTTGAATACCATTTCTAAGATTCCACCCTTCAGTGTTTCATATAAAAATCAGAATGATCCAATACAGTATTAGAACTCTAAAAAAGCGGTCTGGTAGATTAAATTGGTGAAACCGTTGGGACGTTTCACCACTGATGAGCCAAGCTCTCCAATATTTGTTTTTATCACAGTAAGGGCAGTAGAAGTTTGATTTATTTGTGAAAAGAACATTTGGTTTTCATTTGTTTTATGGAGATGGCGCGTTATTGCTATGTATTAATGATTGTGTTGTTTGATGAAGGCACATTATGGGGAAGCTTGGCGGCCGTTTGAAGTTGCTTCCATTGAATCAGTTACTCATGAACGTGGGCGGGTAACACCCCAGTTTCCTTAAAATTACGAAATCAATGTGTAAAAAGGTGCTAGATAACCTAGTTCTAAAAAGGTCTCAGGTTTGCAAGCTCCTTGGGGGGTTACAATCTTGACTCCACCCATAAAAATCCTTTTGATCTCGTACCCGTTTATAACTCTTTCTTTTTATTTTTTCATATTACATTTTAGTCTTCGTTGATTCCCCCATTCGGCCAGCTAATGAGTAGTACTTCCAGTCTTAATGAGACAAAAACAAACTCCGCCTTTGCCGGTCCCAAGCCCGGATGAAAAAGGAGGAGGGGGAGCAGTAACAAGCTCACTAATAAACCTGGGCTCAGCTGGCCTGGCTGATAGTACCCTGTAAAGGCTCCAGGGATACAGGATGAGCAGAGTCTGTACTCCATGTTAGGAGCGGCTGCACATGGCGTCTGTTCTTCATGTCAGAGGCGGCCATTTCTTTTGGAGCTAAGTTGGCCTGCCACTGAGTAGTGCTCCCAGTCTTAATGACAAAAACGGACGCATTCTACTTCATCCAATTATTATTGATGTCGAATCTCTACAAGCTCTCTTGATACCCTAATATGAATGAATGGAGATAAGAAAGATATCACCCTGCTTAAAAGTAGCCGGGAATAACGTTGTTTGATGTAGCACAGTTTATTGCTAGTTGCACAGGTATTGGTATAATACACCTATCCCCCGATTTACACGGTAGATACGTTCCTGAGAAAAACGTGTAAATCGGGGGATAGGTGTACACAAAAATAAAATGCATTGACAGGTTAAAATATGTAGTCAGCACATAAGCTCGGGATTCCTCGTGAGATGTGTACACAGCGCATGTGTTCAATCACAGTAGCATTTAGTATAGTGCGATAAAAACAAACAAAAAAAAAACTTATTTGGAAAACCGTGTAAAAGCGAAAACGTGTAAAACAAGTACCGTGTAAATCGGGGGATAGGGGTGTATTGGTATTTCGATTTTTTTTTTTTCAAATGTTTACGAACTTTTGAGAAAACCTTGTAGTTACTGTTTCAGGAAATTGATTATTTACATGTTTTAATGTTCGTATTAAGCATGCAAAAAAATTCACCAAATTTGCTAGTGTTGACGAGTGAAAGAGATGGAGAGAGAGAGCGTGGCTACAGCAAGCAAGGATGAAAGAAAAAGGTCAAAGCAGAGCCGGTTGAGCTGGGCGGGGGCTGAGTATGGCGGCCTTGGCGCTGGTTTTCCCAGCCACCGCCACTTCCTGGGTCAGCGGTCCAGTGGCGACAAACAGTCGGTGTACTTGCTATGGTAGAATGTCGCCAAGGCCGTGGTGGGCAAAGTTCTATCTCCAGGACGATATCGAGTCAACAATAAAACAATTCGGGCATCATGAGATACGGTCGGATAACGGGCGTCTACGTCGTCACACAGTGTTGCACCGTCACGTATGCTGGCGATACGTATAACAAACATGAAATACCTACACTGAATCACACAACCAGGGCTTCTCTTTGTCTATCTTGGAGGTGTTTAATTAATGTTTAATACTTTGATAAACAAGCAGTTTTAAGCTTCTCAGTTGTGAGGAAGGAAGAATGTTTGTTTGTTAAGTGAACCGATCATCTAAGTCATTGGACAAATGTGGCCATGTTTGTATATAAGGGGGGAGGCAAAGGTATACGAGGACTCTTCCAGGAGTAAGTTGTGTGGAGACGTTCTCTGTGTCCGTGTCTGGTGATCCCCTGCCATACCTGTGTAACCACTCCCTTTCAACGCTACAATAAAAGATAAGTACTGTTTATATATATAACAAATCGTGAGTTTTTATTTACGTCCTCGTTTTGATGTTGTTGTTGATTACAGGTCAGTTGATTACATGTAGTTGACCCTCGTCAGATCGGTCGCTGATGCAAGGTTTTGCTGTATTAAGCCAATTCTTTTTGAGAGATTCCAAGCTAAAACAGAAGTATTCCAAATTAACAAAAGTGTGCTTCTGTGCGAATTCGGGAGATGGTTTGGATATTTAAATACGCCTCTATATACACGTGGGCTTCACCAGAGCTGGCCTGGAGGCATTCATCCTCACACCGTACGCACAAAACTACTATTTGTAGATGTGATTATAGGGGCAAATCGGGGATGTTGTTGTTGTCGTGTCCAATGTAGAGCCTCAGATATCTCCATGTATCTCTACCACAGCAATGTCCTCTATCTTGGGTGTGTAAAGCTGCTGTTCTGGTTCCATGTCCATTTTCTGCAAGGCTGCGGCCATTGGTGGGCATGAGAATATGTGGGTAGGTGTTAGTTCCACACCAGGACAACAAGCGAAACAAAGAAATCAGGGATTAAAACGTCATTAAAAGTTTATCAATTCTTACTTCCTCTCCAGAACTGGGAGCCGGCAATCCGCTCAACACAAAAACCCTAAAAATGAAAGTGGGGGGAGAGAACACGGCGCCACTTAAACGGAAGAACACACATGCAGCGGTTGTAGGGGGGGGGGGGGGAGCCACGTTTAGCTTCGACGGGATTGGCTGACGTGAAACGTGCGCGTAGAGTTTCTTTTGGGAATAAAAGGGACATGAGGTTAACGAACTTTGGAAGTTATCCACTCCAACACTAAATGAAGATATTTACCAGATTCACTAAAGCTAAAACCATGCAAAGAGTTCAACATTAACCTCCGATTGCCACCTGGCGAATCACCAGCTAGGACTTACCTAGGACATCTAAGGAATAACCACGCCATCACCATCTCTTCAGCGGCGAAGTACGCGATCTACGTATTCTTCGTAGATCGAGAAATGTGTGGTGTCGCTGGAGACCCACTGGTGATTCTCCACCAAACTCTGCAGCGGTAGCAAAGGCGCCATATTCATTGTATATAGCATGATGCATATATATAATTATCTTTCTAAGTGCAGACTGTGCACTTTTGCATGTATTTACAAGATGTCAATAAAATTATTTTAATTGTCAATTGGCTAAGTAATATAGACAGACCATCCTGTACCAAGTATGAACTCCGTAAAGATCGAGAGGTTGCCTGGCCAGTATTCATAGTTCTTAATATTAAAGATACTTCGGTCAGTCAGTTAATTATCGTAAAGATAGAAGGCTGCCTGACAAGGACAAAAGATTTTTTGTCGAAACGTCGAGATAATAAAAAGATTTACTGGCCGAAGTATCTTTAATTTAAACGATGACGCCCTGGCCATCCTGGCGTCTGCCAAGACGCGCATCCATAGGTACTTCCTCGGTGTGGAACTGAGGAGTGAAGACCTTGTCTGGAGGAAAACTCTCTCAAGGTTGGGAAGCCTTCCTTGCTGAAGATATTTGTACACAACTACAGTGTACTCCGCTTATAACAAAGTCGGTTATAGCGAAATTCCGCATATAGCGAATGAAATTGTCTGCACGAAAGAAAAGAAGGGCTTAAACCATTAAAAGAACTCTGGATATTGCGAAGTCGGATATAAAGAATTTTCGCTATAACGAAGTGATTTGCATGTATAAATTTTTATTTTATCCGTTTATAACGAAGTTTTCTCATTACCATTATAATTGACTAATATATTATGCATAATATATATCAAATTACAACGTGTGAATGACACAAATTTAATGATACACAACAAATAAGTTAATAATATACAATTTTAAAATATGCAAACATATTATAAGTATTTTTTTTACATTATTTAAACAAAATTAAATTGTTTAATAAACGCTTATATTTATTAACGTTTACCATGGCAGGAGAACGAAAACAAACAAGAAACTCACTATCTCTGTCAGTCAAGCTGCAAATCCTAAGAGAGATTGAAGTGGAGAAGAAGAAAAAGACAGATGTTGCCCATGTTCGATTCTTATGCTGACGCTGACAATGACGTCGTTACAAATGCCATGTTATCCGATGTAGAAATTGTCGAGAGCATTCTTCAAGCAAAAGAAGAAGAAGAAACGGACCAAGTTGATGAAGAAGTAGACCCAATTGTCCACATTCCGCATCCAAAAGAGGTCTTGGAGAGCATTCAAACTCTGCGATTGTTTCTTCAATGTCAGGATGAGTCCAAGTCTCTTCATAGGCATCTGTCAGACTTGGACAACATCGAAAAGAGTGTTCAGCACTTGTTACTGACTTCTAAATGTCAAAAGAAAATCACAAACTACTTCTCCAAAAACACCTGATGAGGTTGTTATCGATCTTTGTGTTGCTCTTTTGAGTTGAATAGTAAATAAAATTATTGGTACAAAACATTTTTTTTTCAACTGCGGATATAACAAACTTCGGATATAACAAAGTGATTGTCATGGATAATGCGACTTCGTTATAAGCGGAGTACACTGTATATATATATATTCCCCTACACTTTATATGCCCTTTTACTCTTTTATTTTTTCTCCTTTGTAAAATTTGATTAAAATAATCAATAAAATTGTTAAATTGTCAAAAAAAAAATTGTCTTTAATTTAAAGAACTATGAACTTGACATGTATAGTAACTCGTTTCCAAATTGGAAGAGCGCGGGTTTCAAGAAATTATCTGAAGGACAAGGAGAAGAAAAAAAAATCGCCTTCCTTTCCTGGAGCGGTGACTACCAGGATCTGTGACGGCGGTGGTCCGCCCACGGTGGCAAGCCAGGAAGGAAGGAAGGACATTGAAGCGATTTATTGCGGGGCATACGCTGTTGTTGCCGAAATATGACACGTCCAGGAGAAGCTATTCGGTGTATCTCTGTGTTCTCCTGTATACTACATTAAGACAGGAGAGACTACAGCCCCAAAAAAAGAAAACATGTTGACTACTGGCCATCTGGACAACTTCATTTTTGATTCGACAGCAAGTGGGTCGCTCATCAGAGGATCATTCGTTCATCAGAGTGTGTAATTACCGCAAGAGTTCTCGGCATAGAGCAATCTTTCTGACTTCAGTGAGGAGACAATTCTGAGGAAGCCAGGGGAAGATGGTTCCAGCACGACTTGACGACAACGTGGGGGGAATGGATGAATAGTTGTAAAAATTTAGTTGGGGCTTCAGAACGATCATTACCCCAAGTACAACAATTAATATGGTGGTTGATACTGTAAGTACCCATGCTTACCATGAAGAAAGTCAACTTCGCCCTTACAAGGTACATCCCCATTTGATTAACAACGCTCTCACTTGTGAGATTCAAAATATAGTAATATACACACAACACACAAAAACCTTTATTAGGGATCAAGCCCCATACAGGATTCTCCCAGAAATGGTTTTAATTGAACATGAATCAAGAACTATATACAATTCAACATGAGCCCCACCCCCCCCCCCCCCCCCCCCCCCCCCCCCCCAAAAAAAAAAAAAGAAAACTATTTACACCTGTTTCTCATCCTTCTCGCAAAATTTGTATAATCTATTGAACTGTGTCTACTACCCCTCTTCTGCGTGGCGGGCGGGAGAAGCAGCACAAGTAAGTAAGGGGACTGCCCTGTAGTACGGTGTCGTGAGCTCCAGCCGCTACGGTATCCGTGAACTAACGGGGCAATGGCACCCCCCTATGGAGAAAAGACAAGACAACCACCTACTTTTTAAAATATCGTGATATACAAAAGTACGGGTTACCGACGTAACAATATGTTCAGTATACAATGGTATTCCACTTAAGATAGGCGCCACCACAAAGTTGAGGGAGGGAGGGACCACTTCCCCTTTTCCCTCTTCAGATTCCCCGCTGAGTCATCCGTGACTGTCATCCGGCCTCAATATTCCCCGATGTTCCAATTAGCCGATGGCTTCAGGCTTCACTTGGCGACAACTTTTTTTCTCTGCACTCATTCGACGGTGTCTGCCTGCTTGCCTGCCAATATCACAGATACACAGGTAGAATCTTCGATGGGAGGTTTTTCTAATAAAAATTATACTAATTTGAAAATGTCTACATTTTTTTTTTTTTTTTGCTTATTCCTAGTACTTGTACAGGCCATGATAATCATGGTGGGTAGTTAACGAATGCTTTTACTGTAAGTGTACCACATGTCTACACATGTGAAAAGCAGTTCGACTTTGCACTTACAAATGTGCCAAAGCCCCGTTGGGTTACTTGCACACTAATGTCTACAATGAAGTTGTCAAGTCGCTACACTTCGAGAGAAAGTTCAAGATAAAAGAGAGATTATTCTGACCAATATGTAACATTCCGATTTTTCAATTTACAACAATAAAATTGACACTAATACTTTCCCGAAGAAAGAGGTTGCCTGGCCAGCATTCATATTTCTATGAAAAAAAGACACTTCGGCCAGTTAGAGTTGTTTTATTTTCCCAACGTTTCAACAAAAATCTTTTGTCTTCGTCAGGAGAAATAAATAAAAATATAGCATTTGGCAAGGTGTTAAAAATTGTTCAGAACGCCCTTGCAACCTCAGACCAATTTTTAACACCTTGCCAAATGCTTTATTTTTATTTATTTCTCCTGACGAATACAAAAGATTTTTGTCGAAACGTTGAGAAAATAAAAAACTCTAACTGGCCGAAGTGTCTATTTTTCAAAGAAAAAAAAAACTAATACTTTCCTACCTAAGTTTACCAGCTTTGGGAGAATTCTCTTCATCAAGAAGAAAAACGAAGCATCATATGTGTCAAAATAGTTCAATATACAGTAGAACATACTCCATGAAAGGACACTCACGCTAGAGGATACCTGTCTACAAAGGACAGTTTTCATTTGAAAAAATACTATTTTACTGTTTAGCAACTCTCTGGTAAGAGGATACCTCTCCGTAAAGGACGTTTTGGCTCTGCAATTAGGTGTTGTCCTTTACAGGGAGATAGTTCTACTGTTGCAACTTTCTGGTAAGAGGACACCTCTTCGTAAAGAACAATTTGGCTCTGCAATTAGGTGTTGTCCTTTACAGGGAGGTAGTTCTACTGTAACAGATAGCACGCTTTAATGTGCATCATTTTAAAAAAAATATGTTTAATATTCTGATTTAATATAGAGGTATTTCCAAATTTGCGTGTTTTAACGGACACAAGAAGAGCACACAGTTGCCGGCCAACAAAGATTCTCCTACAGCCTACAAAAATACTCCTCCCTTGTAAAAAAACGAACCAAGAGAAATCGTAGCAATGCAACAGGATTATCTATTTCAACAGTAAGCAGAAGTGATGAATCAACTTTGAAATGGCGAAATATAAGGTTGTCCCAACAGCTCGTCAACACCGGCAGCAATTCCAAATATATATATCCATATAATATATATACAGTAGAACTACCTCCCTGTAAAGGACACCTAATTGCAGAGCCAAAATGTCCTTTAGAAATTGGTGTCCTTTTATCGGAGTTGCTACAGTAGAACTACCTCCCTGTAACGGACACCTAATTGCAGAGCCAAAGTGTCCTTTAGAGATAGGTGCCCTCTTACTGGAGTTGCTACAGTAGAACCTCCCTGTAAAGGACAACACCTAATTGCAGAGCCAAAGTATCCTTTAGGGAGAGGTGTCCTTTTACCGGAGTTGCTACAGTAGAACCTCCCTGTAGAGGACACCTAATTGCAGAGCCAAAGTATCCTTTAGGGAGAGATGTCCTCCTCTTACCGAAGAGTTGCTAAATTGTAAAAATGGTAATTTTGCAAATGAAAACTGTTCTTTGTGGAGAGGTGTCCGCTAAAGGGAGATTCTACTGTATATCCAAATCCAATTTTTTGCAAGTGTTTACGAACTTTTGGGACAACCTTGTAATTGCTGACCATAAGAAAAAGGAGCTTGTAGGGGGGAAAAAAAGATCACCAATGAAAAAGACGTTAAAGACGAGAATAAAACTTAAATCGGAGATTGAAGAATATAGGTCGAATGGCAATAGCTCGACAATTCAGAGAAGGTTACAAAATATATGTTCAACCTAGTATGCATAGGTTTAATCGACTTCTAAAAATAGTTCTCAAAAGAATCGTAGAATTGTGTGGTGCGAAACATTGCCGAAAATGGTATTTACTTTCGGAAAAAGTTTTCTTTTGTAATGGAAAGCAAGTTTTTTGGATTCCTTATAGCTAAAATGAAATAGCATGCGAAAATTTAAAAATGCAACCCTTAAATACACAAACCAAAATCGTTAAATCCCGGGGAGAATTGGTACGAATTTTGTTAGGCATGAAAAACTTTTGACGTGAAAAAAATCACTTCTTTCGCACAATTACCAAAGTATGCTTATAAAACTGTTTATAAAGGAACAAAATACACAGTTCCATCTGGATTTTATAGTCACTCAATTTGTCACACGGCCAGAAATACTTACATAAAACTATCAGAAAATTGTTCCTGCGGAGAAACTGAACCAACTTCACCTTATCTACGACTGTCCGAACTTTACAGAAGTGAAATTGTTTCCTGATCTAAATGATTCAACTCTCTTACATCTTTGTCTATATAAATTTTATGAACTCTGTCGATTAATACATGTAAATTCGTAAATATCTTATTCTAAGTTTTAATTGTTGTTTGTTTCTTCTGTAATAGGCACAAATATTTCAATATCGCGTCTTGTTGATTAGTAAATAATTTTATAAAAAAAAGGAACAAAATGAAATTGTTGAAGAATCTGTATTGCTTAAAATTGTCAAATTGAATCACTGAAGTTTCACACAACTCCAAACATTGGTTAGGTGAGTTAGCATACTGCTGAGAGAGGCCATCAATTCACTAGATTACTCACGATGTCAATGTTAACTGATCGGAAACGGTACTGAAAATCGTGAATAACTTTTAAAAGTAGTCATTTAGTAGAATTTTCCAGTTGAAAACGCCATAAACGAATACTTCCTATGTCTGGATGATTTAAAACTGTTAATGACAACAAAAGGGGAACCCAACAAATAAAATTTATATTCTTTTACGTGTAATCTTCCATTGTTTTGTTTGTTAAATGGTAACTCTTTATATTGCTGTGTTCTTTGTATTTGAAAAAGAAATTAAAATTTCAAGAATAGGTGGAAAATGCGTTATTTTTTCTAAAATTTAAGGAATAGGGGATACCCTACAGTATAGGTTGTCAATGAAGTTGAAATCCCTCCCTCCCAAAGATGACATAGGGGCCATGTCCGGGGAATATAATGACTCTGCAGGTCCTCGTAATGGAGGAAATTCCTTTCTTACGATGTAGCCTTGAAGATTAGGTAGACGTATCAGGTTGGTCCATGTGATACGTCTACACAGCGTTTTTATACCTGACTCTCAGTCGTCAATTCAGTACTACAGTAGAACCTCCATGAAGGGATACTCGCGCTAGAGGACACCTCTATTTGCAAAATTACCATTTTTACTTTTTTTGCAATCTCCGGTAAGAGGACACCTCTTCCTAAAGGACATTTTGTCCCTGCAATTAGGTGTTGTCCTTTACAGGGAAGTCTACTGTAGCAACTCTCCGGTAAGAGGACACCTCTCCCTAAAGGACAATTTGGCTCTGCAATTAGGTGTTGTCCTATACAGGGAGGTTCTACTGTAGCAACTCTCCGGTAAGAGGACAACTCTCCCTAAAGGACAATTTGGCTCTGCAATTAGGTGTTCTTTACAGGGAGGTTCTACTGTAGCAACTCTCCGGTAAGAGGACAACTCTCCCTAAAGGACACTTTGGCTCTGTAATTAGGTGTTGTCCTTTACAGGTTCTACTGTACCCTTAGGTAAACTTCGTGGCTCCTTTTGTCCTTGAATTTGTAGTTTGAAGACATTAAACAACTGTCATTGACTAATTGACTCACATATTCTAAAAATAATAGCACTTTAAACTGTAATACAAATTGTATAGTTGTTTTTTTTTTTGTTATTTTAAAAATAGGTAAACTATCTTTAATTAAATAGGGTCAACGTAAGATAATCCTGTTCTATTTTAATTCGGTTTTCTGGAGTCTTTGAAGACCGAATTAACAAGGAGGAACCTATTGATTTCAACACCAAAAAGGTGGAGGGTAAATTACCCTTCAGACACATATTTCACGAAATCATGTTTTCCTTCGTTTTAGAAATAAGTTATAGCAAAAATACTCTTTCTTGTCTGGGAGATAATATGGCATCGGTGTTAGCTCTGACTTGGTTCGATTCCCATGGTGGAAGGATTGTCTAAACCGTTGATTTTCGACCGCTACGAGCCGGGTTCGATTCCCGTAATGGGCACTTTTTTCTGTTTAAAAAAAAAAGCTCCAATGGCCCCTGAATCTTTCAAAAGTTCAACCCCACCAGCGAGTGCAAGTAACTAAACAGGGTTCTGGTATATTTGTAAGTGCCAAAAGTCGAACATGTGTAAACATGTGGTGTACTTACAGTGAAAGCAGTCGCCAACTTCTACCCACCATGATTATCATGGCCTGTACCACGTCCACGTGTACTAGGGGATAAGCAAAAAAAGCAAGTCCCGTGGTGAGATTCCCATCAAGTGACCCAAGACTCTACGTGAGTTTAACACTACTTTCTTTGTTGTTTTATCGTGATGCAATGTTCCTTCAACTTGATGACAATTTATTTCATTAGTCACTTATCGAAATACACGACGTGACACTGAACTTGCAACACTGAGAATAAGTGAGGAAAAAGTTGTGAAAGAATGCATAAAGAGAGTACCAGTACCAAACAATATTAGAACAGAATACACCTATACACTTTGCCGCCCGAATGGTGTCAATTTTCTTTATGAGATAGGTTGCCTCTTCTACAATCCAATGGATCGAACTGCTTTTCACATGTGGTGTACTTACAGTAAAAGCAGTCGCCTACTTTTACTCACCATGATTATTACGGCCTGTATAACGTGTACTAGGGATAAAAAGAACATCCAATGGAAAAGGTTTAGCACAGCAGCTGGCAGTTTTACCACCAAAGTCTCTAAGAACGTTGGAATGTTGAGATCATGGCTGCGATTTTTGTGCGGAATGAAAGAGACTCGACGATCTCAAGCAGAAAGGGAAACAAAAAAAACTAACGCAGCAACTTAGAGATTTACAATTCAAAACTGATTTCCCTCTCTTGGTGATTATAAAATTCTTGTTTTTTTCAACCAATTCTAGCAATTTTAGCAATTCTATAAGGTTGCCTGAAAAAATAAGGATGTAATTAAAAAACGAAGTTGTGTTAACTAGATTTTTAATGCCCATTACATATCACTAGAACATTGGCCGGGTCCTGAATGACAGCCAGTTCTCTGTCAGACAGAGAGGTGCGAATATTGGCTAAATTTGCACAACTTCCTTCCATCTCGGTCAACATACGCGAGATAGGTGGGTAATTTGCATCATTTACATAACTCTGGAAGTTAACCTTACCCTGAAATTTGAATATTTTTCGGCCGCCAGTAATTCTTGGTGTTGCAAAAATTCAGAGTTCGCGAAATGTATAATTATTACTAAGCAATAACGCGCCATCTATACATATAAAATGAAAGGATTTAAAAGCACCGAATGTTTCTTTTATACATAATACAAACTTCTACTGTCCTTACTGCGATGAAAAAATAAATTGGGAGGGCTCTTAGCTCATCAGTGGTGAACCATCCCAGCCAATTTAATCCACCCTAGACCGCTTCTCAGAGCTCTAATACTGTATGGACGATTCTGCTTATATACGCAGCACTGAAGGGTGGAATCTCAGAAATGGTTTTCAAGAAAACTATGGACATAAGCTTAAGGACATCGCAGTAAGTACAGTAGAATTTTGTATTGTGTATAAAAGAAACATTCGTGCTTTTAAATCCTTTCTCTTTCTCTCAGTTTATTTATTTATGCTTATGAGGTGATACAGCAGCGTATTTACAATTAGAGAGGAGACAAAATGAATAATGTAGCTGCTGTATTGTCCGTGAGGTCAAGAGACGTACGGACCTCTGTGGTGTTGATCTCTTGGCGGAACGACTTGGAAGTCGGACTCGGGCCTACACTCTCTCAGTGTATAATTATATCTATAATATAAATTTCCACGTCTTAATAATTCAGGTTTTTATTGTTTTCAATCTACTTTTTCACTGTGTTCTATGCACGAACAACGATGTATATAGTCTCAACATAGATATTCTTTCCTTCTCTTTCTCTTTTCTGAGCGAGGATTCAATTTCTTCCCCTGCTTCCTATTTCTTTTTAGATTCATTTCTAACAGGAGAATCGTCTGTATAAGACGGAATGTCTTAAAAAAGGCTTTTGTGTGTATTGTTTTCCATATTAAATGAAACTCATGTTTGAATCAATAGGGGTTATAGTTCTATTATTTAAAATTGATATACTTTTCAAATAGAATACAACATAATGCGGTTTATGATTGTATGTACAATCATAAGCCGCATTATATTGTATTATAAATTACTTATAATATTCACGAACGGAAAAATATGTCCAGGGTAGCCTAGTGGACATCTTCCCAGTAAGCGGAACACTATGGGTTCGATCCCCATCCCTGGACACTTTATTTTTCCGTTTATCATTACTCTTCACAATTCATTCTTTCATACTTCATCCCTAAGGTTAGAAATAATCGTTATTTCTCCTTAAAATAAATTTCGATTTTTCGTTCAAAAGAAACACATGCGGGATAATTTTCAAATGTCGTTCTACAATAATTGTTCCAAAGATTGCATTGTAATCGTGAGTGAGCAAGTCCAAAAAGCTGAACTAGTGATAATCAGTTTTTTTTCCAATTACACCTATCCCCCGATTTACACGGTGCTTGTTTTACACGTTTTCGCTTTTACACGTTTTTTTTTTATCGCACTATACTAAATGCTACTGTGATTGAACACATGCGCTGTGTACACATCTCACGAGGAATCCCGAGCTTATGTGCTGACTACATATTTTAACCTGTCAATGCATTTTATTTTTATTTCTGTGTACACCTATCCCCCGATTTACACGTTTTTCTCAGGAACGTATCTACCGTGTAAATCGGGGGATAGGTGTATATTTACATTAGGTCGAGTTAAACATCGATTAGTGAAATCGCGAAATACGTGGTGTCGCTGGAGACCCGCTGGCGATTCTCCACCAAACTCTACAGCGGTGGCGCCATATCCATTGTACATAGTGGTATAAATTAAGGGGGGGAAAGGCATTTCCTGATCGTGCAACAAAGTTTCTGGTGAATTGCGACATCTATAGGAATAAATATAAACTAATCGTTGATTTTTTCAATTATTCCAGAATTGGCCAAATAGATGGCGCAAGCCATCATCAGCAACTTTTAGTTACACGACCAGGAAATGCATTTTTTCTTAATTTATCTACCTGATCCAAGTGCAAATTCACTTTTGTACTATTTTTCACAGGGTGTGTGTCATATATAAGTATCTTCTTTAAAATAGTGCAGCTTGTGTACTTTTGCATGTATTGACAAGATGTCAATAAACGTCTGTTAATTATCTATTAGTGAAACATAAAGTCTTAAGCTTACTTTAGCTTTATTGAGGTAAAACTTTACTAAGGCTTGGGGGAGGCCAAGGAACTGGTTGTCATTCAGGGCCCGGCCAATGTTCTAGTGATATATAAGACGCTAAAACTCTAGTTAACACAACTTCGTATTTCAATTACATCCTTATTTTTTCAGGCAACCTTATAGAATTGCTTGAAAAAAAAATCAAGAATTGTTATAAAACCCAAGAGAAGGAAATCTGTAAGGAATTGTAAATCTCCAAGTTGTTGCGTTAGTTTTGTTTCCCTTTCTGTTTGAGATAGTCGAGTCCCTTTCATTCCGCACAAAAATCGCAGCCATAATTTTCAACTTTCCAACGTTCTTTGAGACTTTGGTGGTAAAACTGCCAGTTGCTATGCTAAACCTTTTCCATTTGATGTTCTTTTTATCCCTAGTACACGTGGTAGAGGCCATAATTATCATGGTGGGTAGAAGTAGGCGACTGCTTTTACTGTAGGTGCACCACATGTCTACACACGTGAAAAGCCGTTCAACCCATTGGATTGTATAAGAGGCAACCTCTCTCATAAAGAAAATTGACACCATTCGGGCGGCAAAAGGAGACGACCAAGGTACTCAGAAAGAATGAAAGAAGTGGGTTAAGAGAGTTAATGAGTGTGCTAAGATCGAAGGCACGAATTACTCCTTGATGATGGGGGCAAACTCCTTGGCTAATATTTATATGCCACATAGGAGGGCCAAATTTCCGAGACGCATACGTAGCCACCACCCCCTCGATTTAACAAGAAAGGATGTGTTTGACCAATATTCAGAATACTGTTAAACCTGTCTATAGCGCCCCCCTCTAAATAGCGCCTTCCTCTCTATAGCGCCCCATTTTAAATACGTAGTATAATGCGATTTACATTAAAAGTGACCTGTCTATATGCACCCACTCTCTATAGCACCCTCTTCTTCTTCTTTCTTATCTCCACTCAATCACACTAAGGTATCAAGCTTGTAGTGCTTGTTGATGGTGTCTGCCGGGGAAGAGTAGAGCTCATCAATGGATGAGTCAATACAGTCAATAATGTGTCTTGGGGTTGCAGACTGAGAATTGCACTCTCTATAGTACCCTCTTTTGGTGAGTCCCAAGAGGGGGCGCGCTATAGACATGTTTAACTGTATGTTAAATATGATCGAGGCTTAGCTGCATGATCAGGAGACCCGGTTTATGGATCGAAAGGTGTGGGAGGCCATCTGCTTCTAGGAGGTATGATCAAGAGATACCACCAAACATTACCAACCGAGCTGAGTCGTAAGTTCGCGAGAATTCTGTAGGGAAGTAGACGTGAAGGAAAACTTGTATTTGAGGAGCTACACTTGTAAAGTGTAATAACGGAAGGCACCACCATCTCTCACCAATTATGTTATACTTGAAGGTATAACAACATGATACTTTCTAATTATAGTGTATATGTAGTTCTTAAGAAATCGTTTAAATAAAAAGTTATTCCATTATGGTCTAGATTAGAAGAACGGAAGATACTACACGCAAGTCAACCAATCCAATTTGGAAGCTAGACAACAAAGCCGACATATTTATCAGGCTGTTCAATGACGACAAACGTTTCCTCACTCCATCCATGTTTGGAGAGAGAATCCACAAGAGATTCTTTTTTGTTGTTTTTTTTTTAAGGCAGCCAATCTTTCTTTAACACGTCTATGCATTACTCATTAAACCTGTTCCGTAGCCCGCGACCACTCCCCTCTTTCCGCGTCGTTTGGAATACGCTTAATGCTCACATCAAAACGGTCGTTTTTTTACATTTTGTATCACATCGACATTTAGGGTGACCTTTGGTAGAAGATCGTCACCACTACCCTTAGCGACCGGCCAGTATGACTGGCTCAAGTGGCTTCCATGGACACAAGGTAATAAGACCAAATCCAAATAAATAAATAGTGTGTGACGTTTAAGCGTTGTTAGCATCTTCTTAACGAAAACGTTGTTAACGAAACGTTGTTAACACACACTATTTATTTATATGGATTTTAGTCTTATTATCTTGTGTTTATAATCCAAATTGTGTCTTATCATGGCTTCTATGTATAGAAACGTTGTTCTTTGCCCATCAAATTGTTGCCACGGCGAAGGGCGGAAATTTCAAAACTACAGATCGAGAAGATAGGACCGCCGCTCATCTCAGGCGAATGCGTGTCTCCCCCTCCAGTAGTACAGTAGAACCTCCCTTTAGCGGACACCCTGCTAGTAGACACCTCTCCACAACGGACAGTTTTCATTTGCAAAATTACCATTTTTAATATTTAGTAACTCTCCTGTAAGAGGACATCTCTCCCTAAAGGACACTTTGGTGCTGCAATTAGGTGTTGTCCTTTACAGGGAGGTTCGACTGCATATTATCAGGCCCCCATTCTGGATTTTACACCCACATCGTCGCAAACATCAAGTATAACTATTAAAACTGAGCAATTATGCTATTTGTACCAATATTCCTACAAATGTGTTAGGTTGTACTTTCCACACTCCTCTACGAAAAATACATTCTAAATGTATTGAAAATGTAAATAATAGATGGGAGGGCAATTGAATTTATTAGTAGAGGATAGTTCGGGGTGCAGTAGTCAGCATTTCGTTGATGAGGGAAATACGACTCAAATGTCCAGAATGAAGTTATGATCTGTAAACTTGAGCATCAATTATCTTAACTTCGTATTTTCTAAGGCGATCTGGCTATTTTTTCGAACTAGAAAATCGGTAGCTTTATCCTATACTTCAATCCTAACTTCTTTCAGCTATGATAAGACACAATTTGGATAATAGATTATAAACACAAGGTAATAAGACCAAATCCAAATAAATAGTGTGTGATGTTTCGGTAATTGCCATCTGAATGTGACCATCTGAAGAACGCCACACACTAATTATTTGGATTTGGTCTTATTACCTTGTGTTCTTCCTGCTGCATGAAGATGGCTTAAAATGTAGAATGGCTTCCAACCTTGTTGTTGTTTCTTATTTCCTCAAGTCATTTAAACAATCTCCATTAGGTTCCATTGTCTCAGCTTTTCTATAAAATTCCTGGGGTTTACCCAGAGGTCAGAAAGAGATAAAACCATTGCCAGAATCCAGTGGCTTCCTGAATAGAAGTGTTATAAAAAGCTGATAAAACTTACTGAAGAATTTAAAGAAATTATTGAAAGAAAAAGAAGAAGAAAAGGTTGGAAGACTATAGGCATAAATATTATTGATGTTTTTTCCTCCATTCTGTTGTCACATTTATTTTGTTGTGGTTCTCCTTAATCATACAATGAGTATTATCCTAATATGATTGAGTGGCGATAAGAAAGAAGAAGAAGACACAATGAGTTACCAATAAGTCTGTGGAGTGGTACAACACAGCTTCCACTAAAGTCGGCAACTTTTTGAGACAGAAGAGTCAAAAATTACACTTTACAACATTTTGAAGGTTTTAAAGAGCCACAAAATGTTTTCTTGTCAACAATAAATAGTACTGGTATAAATAAAGTATTTATTCATGAGAGTACTACACACAGCTTCACATCCAAAGAACTGCATGTGGCTCACGAGGTTGCCGATCCCTGTACTGGAGGAGGGTTGTCCGTGAGAGATCAAATTGGATCAGAATTGGATTTTTTTTTTCTTTTGACTTTGCGAAAATGGTGGTCATATGGAAGATGATTTGAGTTTGGTAGACTTGGTGCTTGTAAATTGAGTTCTTGGATAGTGTTAACATTTAGATGGTCTGTGGGAATTCTATATTGAGCAAGTCTTCCAAAGTATGACTATGGCACAATTTGAATTATTCTATATACAGTTACGAGCGTCATTCTTCATCTCTTAATCAGTCATCTCTGTCACCGTTTGATTTTTTTTTTTTGGAATGGCGCCCTCCTATTGGTTGGCTACGGTCACGCCACCTTTGCCCCCCCCCCCCCACTCGCCATTTCGTCTTTGTAACTATTGTGTTGGAGCGGGTCGCTCCCTAAATAAATAAATGCATATATTAGATAATAACCAAATGGAATCCTCTCTTTCTTTTTCCCAGTAAGAGACGCCTACGGAAGCCAACAGTACATAGACAGATAAAGCACATAGGCTATAGTTATTAACTAACATATGCAATTATTTAAGGCGCCAATTAATAATTGTAACAAATAGTATTTGAATCAAAACATTCAATCGGGTAAAACACGGGCGTTGCCCGGGTCATTCGGCTAGTAGGTTATAAACACAAGGTAATAAGACCAAATCCAAATAAATAGTGTCTGACATTTTGGTAAGTGTTGTTACTGAAACGTCACACACTATTCATTTAGTTGGTCTTATTACCTTGTGTTTTTTATAACCTATAATCCAAATTGTGCCTTATCATTTGTTGATAAATATAATTAAGTGCAGAACAAAATGTTTTGTCAATTTTCTTTTTTTTTTTTTTTAGAGTAACACCTCTGAAACGTCACGCACTATTTATTCATTTGGGTATGGTCTTATTACCTTGTGTTTATAATCTATTAATTCAGCAATTTGCCTGAAGATGGTAACAACACTGAAACGTCACACACTATTCATTTGGATTTGGTCTTATTACCTTGTGTTTATAATCTATTATTTCAGTACTTTTGTCTGAAGATGGTAACAACACTGAAACGTCACACACTATTAATTTGGATTTGGTCTTATTACCTTGTGTTTATAATCTATTATTTCAGTACTTTTGTCTGAAGATGATAACAACACTGAAACGTCACACACTATTTATTTGGATTTGGTCTCATTACCTTGTGTTTATAATCTATTAATTCAGTACTTTTGTCTGAATATGGTAACAACACTGAAACGTCACACACTATTTATTTGGATTAGGTCTTATTACCTTGTGTTTATAATCCATTAATTCAGTACTTTTGTCTGAAGATGGTAACAACACTGAAACGTCACACACTATTTATTCATTTGGATATGGTCTTATTACCTATTATAATCTATTAATTCAGTTATTTTGTCTGAAGATGGTAACAACGCTGAAACATCACACACTATTTATTCATTTGGATTTGGTCTCATTACCTTGTGTTTATAATCTATAACCCAATTTGTGACTTATCAATGTTATCAGATAAGCGTTGCAGCACTTTCCGAGGAATGTTTGGAGTTCTTCTATAAAAACATTGGGAGATAACGGGAGAGGATGTTTACACAGGAAACACTCCAGGTCTTCCTTGGTAGAACCATACTTAATTGCATATTGCTGATGGGAGATAATTGATGTTTTGCTAACACTATTCCTACGTGTGGTGTAACGACAGCTATACTCAAAGTGTTTATATAGAGAGAGAGAGTTCACATACTTCTTTGGTATTTTTATATTTTATATTGTTTGGAACCTAATGGAGATCGTTTAATCAACTTGAGGAATAAGCAACAACAATAACATATTTTATATTGATAAAGCACAATTTGGATTATAGATTATAGCTACAAGGAAATAAGACCTAATCCAAATAAATAAATAGTGTGCGATGTTTTGGCAACAGCATTATTACCATCATCAGACAAATTTTGTCTAGGATGGTGTAAAGACACAATGTACCATCTACAGGACCAAAGAGACCTCACCAGACCACCTCTTGGAATGTATGGGAACCTCAAAACAGGACCCCAACCCTATCTAGATTGTCTTCTTCTTTCTTATCTCCACTCAATCAGAGTGTCAAGCTTGTAAAGCTTGTTGATGGTGTCTGTTGGGGGGATATTTTAAACCATCATGACTGGGTGAAGTAGAATGTCTTTGTCATTAAGACTGGGAACACTACTCAGTGGCAGGCCGACTTAGCTCCAAAAGAAGTGGCCGCCTCTGACATGAGGAACAGACACCATGTGCAGCCGCTCCTAACATGGAGTACAAACTCATTCTGTATCCCTGGAGCCCTTACAGGGTACTATCAGTCGGGCCAGCTGAGCCCAGGTTTTTTAGTGATCTTATTACTGCTCCCCCTCCTTCTTTTTCATCCGGGCTTGGGACCAGCAAAGGCGGAGTTAATACAAGGGTTTATTTTTTTTTATTGAATCCTTTTAATCATGTTAAGGATCAATATCTGGTACATGAAGCTTGCTGTTTAGCTTTTCTTCATCATCAAGCGAGCTCAAGTGACTTCTGTTGAGTGTTTTGATTGGTAGAAACAAGGTAGAGTACAAACGCTGCTCATCCTGTATCCCTGAGACTAAGATTGTGAATTTGATATATGAATCAAGTCTCCGTGACCTTGTATAATTATACAATGGGATAAAAAATAAACATGTCCTCTGTCAAATAATCCAACAGTGTTGTAAAAAGAACAAAACTGTAGAAATGGCAGGATACTGCAGAGCGACGAGGAGGAAAGTGGAGGTAGAGAAGGTCACCAGACAATAGAACCTGGTGGAGGAAGTCAGACAGGATAATCTGGCAACACTGGATGCTTCAATTCCTTTCTTCCCCGGGAATGCCACCGAGACAACGGCGGGACACAAGTGGTTCTGTTTGCTGAATATCTCCCACCCCACCTTACATATCTCAAAATATAATAAATTTATACTTTGATTTTGACATCAATTTTTTCAACATCCACAAATATTAGAAAGCACAATTTGGATTATAGATTATAAACACAAGTTAATAAGACCAAATCAAAATAAATAAATAGTGTGCGACGTTTCAGTGCTGTTACATCTTTATTACTTTGTTACCACATTCAGTACTTTTGTCTGAAGATGGTAACAACGCTGTTACCGAAACGTCACACACTATTTATTTATTTGGATTTGGTCTTATTAACTTGTGTTTAGTTGTAATATATTTTAACTAACAATGTGACTTAATGTTCAAAACTATAAGTCTGAGGGATAAGTGTCTTATGCGAAAAAATTTTATTTCAAGCTTTCGGGCACAACCGCCCTTCGACAGGAAAAAATTACTATACTAAAGTTTCCGGATCTGATCTATATATATACATATAACGGAGCAGAAAATAAAACAATTATGCAAAAACGGATTTACATAGTGAAGAAAATAATAATAAACTGAAATTTAATATTGTATATAGAGAATTTGAATGTCTAATATGTACTGATATGGAATAGGACACAGACTATGGCATCTTTGGAAACACAGAACAGAATACACACTGAATTCGTGGTCTCAGAGTTCATGGTACAGTTGGAGGCCTGGTGGCTGCAGGAAATATTGCATTGTAAATTTCAGGTAAATCAATTTTTCTATTGAGGCTGTGGAATTTGCTTGACAGGAGGGATTCAATGATAAGTCTTTGATGTTTGCTGGAAATATTGGAATAATGGATTTTAGGGGATGCAATGTTAAAGGAATGGCCAGTTTCGTTTATGTGCTGCACTATTAAGGATCTATGGTCTAGGTTATCGATATTTCTTTTGTGTTCGTGAATTCTGATGTTGACCTGTCTTCCGGTTTCACCTACGTAGATCTTTGGGCAGTTCGAACATTCTATGGAGTATATTACGTTCCGCGACGAGCTGGGAGGTTCATTATGTTTCATTATCTGGTTTCGGAGAAGGGATCCTGAGGTAGGTGCACAGTTGAAGTAGGTTTTGATTCCGAATTTTAATAAAAATCTTGCTATTGTGGAGGATAACGTTGAATATGGCATATTGCAAATTGATCTGTATATTGGAGGTTGTGTTTCCCTAGATGAGACATAAAAGTGACGTAATATGAAGGACATCGGGTATGCGCAGTTTCTGAGGTTAGCCGATTAATGTGACTTAATACCATTGGGACTTGTTTTGAATGTTTCATGATCAACTATTAGTGATACAGTTAAACCTCTCTATAGCGCCCCCTCTAAATAGCACCTTCCTCTCTATAGCGCCTCCTCTAAATAGCGCCTTCCTCTCTATAGCGCCCCCTCTAAATAGCGCCTTCCTCTCTTTAGCGCCCCCTCTAAATAGCGCCTTCCTCTCTATAGCGCCCCCTCTAAATAGCGCCTTCCTCTCTATAGCGCCCGATTTTAAATACGTAGTACAATGCGATTTACATTAAAAGTGACCTGTCTATAGCACCCTATTTTGGCGAGTCCCAAGAGGGGGCGCTATAGACAGGTTTAACTGTATTTAAAATTACACTATTACAATTTTACTATTTTAATCTAATGAATTCAAAGTGGGAGGTAAAAGCGAATAAATTTAGAATAATAAGGAAAAGGCTCCAAGACACCTCATTGGTTACATGGGTAATTTAGCGGTGCTTTATTTATGCCACATTATAAGACTTTTAAGCATGGTGCGCATACACTATGTCTGCTGTACCCCGAAGTGCCAGAGTAATGTATTTTCATCAAAATATTTCCACAAGGGCTATCAAATGTTGTTGAGAAATTTGATTTTTAAAATCAGTCAAATTATTTATTGCGTTGAATTATCGTTTGATCAAATTAACATTAGTTATTAACTCCGCCTTTGCCGGTCCCAAGTCCGGATGTATGAAAAAGGAGGAGGGGGAGCAGTAACAAGCTCACTAAAAAACCTGGGCTCAGCTGGCCCGGCTGATAGTACCCTGTAAGGACTCCAGGGATACAGGATGAGTCTGTTAAGAGCGGCTGCACATGGTGTCTGTTCCTCATGTCAGAGGCGGCCATTTCATTTGGAGCTAAGTTGGTTTGCTACTGAGTAGTGCTCCCAGTCTTAATGACAAAGCAGGCGCATTCTACTTCACCCAATCATTATAGTTGTTAAATCTCTTTTGATGAGCTCTACTCATCTCCAGCAGACACCATCAACAAGCTCTACAAGCTTGATATCCTGATATGATTGAGTGGTGATAAGAAAGAAGACACATCTCCAACAGACACCATCAACAAGCTCTACAAGCTTTATACCCTGATATGATTGAGTGGAGATAAGAAAGAAAGACGAAGACACATCCATAGCAGACACCATCAACAAGCTCTACAAGCTTGATACCCTGATATGATTGAGTGGAGATAAGAAAGAAGAAGACACATCCCCAGCAGACACCATCAACAAGCCCTACAAGCTTGATACCCTGATATGATTGAGTGGAGATAAGAAAGAAGAAGACACATCCCCAGCAGACACCATCAACAAGCCCTACAAGCTTTATACCTTAATATGATTGAGTGGAGATAAGAAAGAAGAAGACATCCTCAGCAGACACCATCAACAAGCCCTACAAGCTTTATACCTTAATATGATTGAGTGGAGATAAGAAAGAAGAAGACACATCCCCAGCAGACACCATCAACAAGCCCTACAAGCTTTATACCTTAATTTGATTGAGTGGAGATAAGAAAGAAGAAGACACATCCCCAGCAGACACCATCAACAAGCTCTACAGGCTTGATAACCTGATATGATTGGGTGGAGATAAGAGAGAAGAAGACATCCCCAGCAGACACCATCAACAAGCTCTACAAGCTTGATACCCTGATATGATTGAGTGGAGATAAGAAAGAAGAAGACACATCCCCAGTAGACACCATCAACAAGCTCTACAAGCTTGATACCCTGATATGATTGAGTGGAGATAAGAGAGAAGAAGACACATCCCCAGCAGACACCATCAACAAGCTCTACAAGCTTGATACTCTGATATGATTGAGTGGAGATAAGAAAGAAGAAGACACATCCCCAGCAGACACCATCAACAAGCTCTACAAGCTTGATACCCTGATATGATTGAGTGGAGATAAGAAAGAAGAAGAAGACACATCCCCAGCAGACACCATCAACAAGCTCTACAAGCTTGATACCCTGATATGATTGAGTGGATATAAGAGAGAAGAAGACACATCCCCAGCAGACACTGGGTAAACACAAGGTAATAAGACCAAATCCAGATAAATAAATAGTGTGTGACGTTTCGGTAACAGCATTGTTACCATCTTCAGACAAAAGTACTGAATTTGTCTGAAGATGGTAGCAATGCTGTTAAAAAACATCACATACTATTTATTTATTAGGAATTGGTCTTATTACCTTGTGTTTATAATCTATAATCCCAAATTGTGCCTTATAAAGAAGAAAGTTAGTTATTTGATAGGGTAGAGGTTGGGGCATGAAGGTTATATTGTGGCACCAGGTTGCCAGTATTGTCCACAGACCTGTCTTGTATCTTTCCAGAGCGTGTTACAAACATCCTACAAGATTAGATAAGTGAATAATGAGACAACTCTATCTTAGGTTGCCCTAAGGAATAAACAGTTTTATTTATCACATCGCAATCTTTTAAAAAGAGGGGTTTATAGTCATAATGTTGGTAAATACAACGAATGATTTTACATCATCTATTTGTAAAGATGAATAAACGCAAAAAAGAAATTATTATTTAAGAAAGATAAAACACAAGGTAATAAGACCAAATAAATAAATAGTGTGTGACGTTTCGGTAACAGTATTGTTACCATCTTCAGACAAAAGTACTGAATGAGAAATTTTACCACAGCATGTTTTAAATAGTTCCTGTTATCAAGTGTGTAAACAATATAGCAGATAAGAAGAAGATATTTATCTGAGAAACACAGAATATTATTCTTAGAATTAAAAGTGGAAAAAACCCTTTTTTTTTTTCAAAAATAATTAAAAGCATATCTATAAATATCATTTATATTTCCTCTTTCTTCCATTCTGTTAATTGTAGCACATTTCTTTTGAATGAAAAATGCTTCTTTAAATTGTCTCTTAAAATAAGTTACCGAAACGTCACACACATTTATTTGGTCTTATTACCTTGTGTTTATAATCTATAATCCAAATTGTACCTTATAAAGAAAGATAAAATTAAAACAATTTGGATTAGAACTACAAGAAAATACGATCTGGTCCGAATAATTTGATAGTGTGTGACGTTTCGGTAACATTTACTATTTCAAAAATGTTTTCAACTTGCTCACCCGCGATGTCAATGCAATTATTTGGGATCTAAGTTTGAGAAAAATATTAAAATAAAAATTTCTCCCTGGAAGCCTGAATGTTTCACCATAATAAATTTTACTATTTCAAAAATATTTTTAACTTGCTCACCCGCGATGTCAATGCAATTATTTGGTATCCAATTTTGAATGTGACATATTTTAAATGATCCACAAGGTAATAAGACCAAATCCAAATAAATAAATAATGTACAACGTTTCGGTAACAGCGTTGTTAACATGTTCATACAAAACCGAAATGCCGCATACTATTTGTTTAGATTTAGTCTATAACCTTGTGTTTATAATCTATAATCCACAAAAATTGTGCAATATAATTTCAAATAATAGAACCATGACCAATTTGATTGAAATATGTAGGATTAGCTGAATGAACAGGGCAATGCCCAGATGGTTTTATTAGAGTGAAATTTTAACTGAATATATTGTGCATAATATAGAATACTGTTTATTCTTTCTTATCTCCACTCAATCACACTAAGGTATCAAGCTTGAAAAGCTTGTTGATGGTGTCTGCCGGGGAAGAGTAGAGCTCATCAATGGATGAGTCAATACAGTCAATAATATGTCTTGTGGTTGCAGGCTGAGAATTGCACTTAGTACATAGTGGGAAAACCTTGCAACCATTCTAGAAAGTCATTGTCCATAGATGACCAGACTTAAGTCTGGAAATCAAAGACTGTTGTTCTCTTGGGAGGACAGAACTTGTCCCTCCTGCTCTGTACCAGTCATGTGCAGCATCAAATTTCCATTCCTACAGGCATTGGGTTTTGATGGTACGGAGGAGGTCTCTTTCGTCTAGTTGGGTAGAATAGTGTTTATATAGAATACTGTTTTAAGTTAAATAATGATAAAGCACAAGTTGGATTATAGAATATAAATACAAGGTAAGAAGACTATTGTGTATTGACAACAGAGTATTGTTGTCATTGACTTGTTATTTATCATCATCATACATGTGTATATAAGTCAGAGAACTAAATCAAGAACTATCATCTTGTGTTACCTGCTTGCCTCTCCATGATCCTATATACCATCGAGGATATAAAAAAGACATTCTTACCTTGTGTTTAAGTTAAATAATATTCGACAAAAAATGATATATTTTGACCATATGCTTTGCCCCCAGTTCTCCCTGAGTGAATGTTTGCTCAAGGAATAATACTTTAACAAATATTGTTATTTTATCTTGTTATCATTTTAAATGCCAATTTATTGAAATATTGTTGCAATACTTTGGCATACAAGGTGCAGCAGCCATAGTTAGCGTATGCACACCATGCTTAAAAGTGTGAAAAAAATAGTACAAATGCGATATTGTACGGAGATAAGATGCAAATAAATTATGAAAAAGGCATCTCCTTATTGTGTAACTAAAAGTTTCTTGATTAATCAAGAATGGGTATTTGGCCAATTCTGGAATAATTAAAAATAAATAAGAATAGTTGATATTTATTCTGATAGATGGCGCAAGCCATCAGCAACTTTCAGTTGCACAATAAGGAGATGCTTTTTTTCATAATGCTTAAAAGTGTTACAATGCGTCGCAAATATTGGCTGTAGCGTCACATGCAAATTTTTGTTTACACCTGGACAATATAGGCTTAATAATAACAGTGTAAACAATGAGATGTCTAATAGAGTAGCGTTCTGTTATTCAACAACAAAAAGCTTTATTAAGACCTTTTAGTCTTATACAGATTCCCCAAGCAGAAATGTAGAATACATGCAGGAATAACAGTAATAGTACCTTAATGGTAATACAGTTAAACCTGTCTATAGCGCCCCCTCTAAATAGCGCCTCCCTCTCTATAGCGCCCAATTTTAAATATGTAGTACGATGCGATTTACATTAAAAGTGACCTGTCTATAGCACCCCCTCTCTATAGCCCCCTATTTTGGTGAGTCCTAAGAGGGGGCGCGCTATAGACAGGTTTAACTGTATGATATTTATATACAGGAAAAATTATATAAAGACAATCAAGTTAATAGATTAGTCTGGGTAAATTGGAGGAAAAGTATTATACATGGATTTACCGCGGATTCACCGCAAATGACGGCAAAAAAGCTAATCACAATCAATATTGAGAATGTTCTGCTATTTAAAAATATACACAGAAGAAGAAAGAATTCCTTTTGAAGATTTTTCAGCTAGAATATATATATTATATTCTGCCTATTATATTTCTAGCCTAAAACCAAACAACTATAAAAGATTTCGTTTAAGTTGATAAGGCACAATTTGGATTATAGATTATAAACACAAGGTAATAAGACCAAATCCAAATATATAAATAGTGTGTGACGTTTCAGCGTTGTTACCATCTTCAGACAAAAGTACTGAATTAATAGATTATAAACACAAGGTAATGAGACCAAATCCAAATATATAAATAGTGTGTGACATTTCAGCGTTGTTACCATCTTCAGACAAAAGTACTGAATGAGAAATTTTACTACAGCATGTTTTACATAGTTACTGTTATCAAGTGTGTAAACTGCTATGTGTAACTATTTAAAACATGCTATGGTAAAATTTCTCATTCAATACACTTCTGTCTGAAGATGGTAACAACACTGAAACATCACACACTATTGATTTGGTCTTATTACCTTGTTCTACTGCCCTTTATTCAATGATAAAATAATAGGAGGGCCTGGCTCATCAGTAGTGAACCCTCCCAAAATTGATTTATTTTTAAAAGAGTAATACGTGTCAAACATAGTTCAAATTTCTTAAAACAGATGGCATGTATGGTATAAAAACTAATTAGTTCAATGCTCAGCAAAACTTGAAACAGACGACATGGTCTGTCTATGTGATCATTGAAGATACAAAATATATTAAAAATAAAGAAGGCATCTCCTGACCATGAGCACATGTGCTTTTTAGATGGTAGAGCTTGGAGCTAAGTTGGCCTGCCAATGAGTAGTGCTTCCAGTCTTAATGACAAAGGCATTCTACTTCACACAGTCATGATGGTTGTCAAACAAGCTTGATACTCTAATATGATTGAGTGAAGATAAGAAAGAAGAAGAAGAAGAAGATGGTAGAGCGTCATCTAGTGGAGCAAAAATAAACGTTAATTTAGCTTGCTCCGTGATATTTGACCAACCCAATTTCTTGATAAATCAAGAAAAGCCATCCACGAACGCGTTTCGCGCTGTTGGAGCTCATCAGCGTGGAGTAGGCTGTAACCACTGCGACCAAAAAGATGTTTGGTCCCAGAGGCTTCTTGAGAAATCAAAAAATGGGTATTTAAGGCCAAAATATATTATGAAAATTCGAAACTATTATAGACACGTATGATTCTTTTAAAAATTAAACAATTTCTACTGTCCTTACTGCAATGGAAACATTAATGGGAGGGCCTGGCTTATCAGTGGTGAACCCTGCAGTAAGGACAGTAGAAATTGTTTTATTTTTAAAAGAATCATACACGTCTATAATAATTTTGAATTTTCCTAACAGATGGCGCACTAATGCATCATAATACAAAATATAAAATAAAAAAACTATTTCTAGTGTAAATATTTCATATGTTCATTGTTGTCTATTTGTTAAACACTTAGAATGATTCAAAAATACAAAAATATTTTCTCACAATGAGTTTCTTTTTATTTTAAAATGCTAGCTTTCAAGCGATAATAGCTCTTTCACGGCTCTTACAAATATTTGTAATATAAATATATAAAAAATTTTAATTTGTAAATATTTCTTGTAAGATATAGTCAATGATAAAGCACAATTTGGATTATTCTATATACAGTTACGAGCGTCATTCTTCATCAGTCGTCTCTGTCACCGTTTGCTTTTTTTTTTGGAATGGCGCCCTCCTATTGGTCGGCTACGATAACGCCACCTTTGCCCTCCCCCCATCATGCCCCCCCCCCCCCCCACTCGCTTTTTCGTTTTTGTAACCATTGTGTTGGAGCAGGTCGCTCCTTAAATAAATGCAAATATATTAGTTAATAACCAAATGGAATCCTCTCTTTCTTTTTCCCAGTAAGAGACGCCTACGGCAGCCAACAGTACATAGACAGATAAAGCACATAGGCTATAGTTATTAACTAACATATGCATTTATATAAGGCGCCAATTTATAATTGTAACAAATAGTATTTGAATCAAAACATTCAATCGGGTAAAACACGGGCGTTGCCCGGGTCATTCAGCTAGTAGATTATAAACACAAGGTAATAAGACCAAATCCAAATAAATAAATAGTGTGTGACATTTCAGTAACAGCGTTGTTACCATCTTCAGACAAAAGTACTGAATGAGAATTTTTTTTTTTTTTTTTTAATTTTCATTCAGTACTTTTGTCTGAAGATGATAACAATGCTGTTACCGAAAGGTCGCACACTATTTATTTATTTGGATTTTATCTTATTACCTTGTGTTTATAATCTATAATCCAAATTGTGCCTTATCAACACACTATTTATTTATTTGGATTTAGTGTTATACCTTGTGAAGATAAGTCAATGTTTTTTTATTAAGCTCATTGAAAAGTATCAGTTGAAAGTTAGCATTTTAAAATAAAATGAAACTCATTGTGAGAAAATATTTTTGTATTTTTTAAAAATGTTTTTCATAATTTTATCATGAATATAAACTTAAAATAATATTCATTACTTTATATTTTGTTTATGTTATGACAAGTTTATAAATAACAATTTGTTTACTAAGCTTGGGAGGTAACCAAACGACTTTACAAATTCCCTTGTTTACAACTGATCAAGTCACAGGCTCTCTAAGCTAATCTACTCAACTACAAATAATGCAATCTTGGATCAAGTTAGGCTACTTTTTGATGTAATTTTTAAAATATACACAAATATAAACATTAAAAAAAAAATTCGTTTTACTTTTTCCAAAAGATTATTTCATAAACAAAAGACCACATTATATCATTCTTTGTTGGTAAAAATTTTATTACTCTTTATAAGAATTGTGTTAAGGAATAAATACCATAATATTTCAGGGTTAAAACTTAAGGTAAAAATCAGAATAATTTCAAGTAAAAATTTTGTGTTTGTTTTTATCTTTGTTGTTATTTTAAAATGAAAACATTTATAATTTGTAGGTATTTTGAATGAAATATTTACATTTCATAATATTTATACATCGGATATATTAACGTTTGAAAATAAGTTATATATATATATATATATATGTATCTAATATTCGCAATTGTTTATAAAAATATATCAGACAAGAATGTAAACAAGTTATAAAAACAACTCTATAAATGTTGTTATACAATTATTTACGATTTTATGTATATCAAAAGAATTTTAAAATGAAATATCATAATTACTTATAATGCATGTCTATTCAGGCAGGAATTTCGATGACACACGAGCAGGTTTTTAAAAAGAACATAAAAAATAACTTACTTGTGAGCCGTATTTTCATGCATTGTCTTCGATTCTGTTGATTTGCCATTGCTGAGAAGTTGGCAGAGCCGATAAATGCTTCATTTATACAGAATGATGCTTGAAACACAAAAGTCCATATACACTCACACAAACAAAACGCTTATCCGTGAGAGAAGAAAACAACCAAGAGAAAATTCCAACGGAACACACCCAACAACGCTGTCAAAAAGTATCAATCATTTTGACCACATATAATTATAAGTCATTGTTGATCCCGTAGGAACCTAGTTTTTAAGACCATTATACAAATAAAAAATATTAGAAAACAAATTAGTTTATACTTTAAATATCAATTATATTCTCAAAAGTTTGATGATATTTGAAACTTTTATTTAAAGAATCATCTCAGCATTATCATTATTAAGCAGCAATTTTTATAATATTTTTAATTAAAATAATTAATAATTTCAGCCGAATTAAGATAAATATATTTATATATTAATTGAAATATTTTCCATCAAAATGATATATGTTGAAGCAAGTTACCAAATTGTTTTCAAAAGTATTTTAATATAAAAAGGCTACAATAAATCCATATTTTCAAAATTAATTTTTACAATATAATTTTTACAATATAATTTTTAAATAGATTCATGTTTAAAATCGTGTTTGTTACATATAGGTGTTTGAGACTTTCAAAAGGTAGCATTTTAAATTTTAATAATGTTAGGACATCTCCTGACTTTTATATTTTAGCGTGCAAAGATTAACCGACCCACCCTTCCCCCTCAAAGCTGTAAGGATCTGGTGATTGTGAGGCATAGATGTAGCCTGAAGCTTTCATAGCACCGAGCCAGATTCTGAAATGGATTCAGACACCCCTTCCCAGTAGTCAGACCCAGACTCATGGTGGCTGACTTGAATCCACCAGCAGAGAGCCAGACTCTGATATGGGCTCAATCATCCCTTCCCGTGGTCAAGTTACCTAACCTATGGTGGCTGATTTGATCCCACCAGCACCTAGCCAGAGTCCAGCATGTCTATCCTATGGGCAAACTTAACACCTCCCCATGGTGGCTCTGGTAATATCACCATATTCAGGTGGAACACCAGCTCTACCACAAGCCCTACACATTTTAAAAGCCGACCACAAGATGTCCAAGTCCCAACATGTTTATATATTTTTTAAATATTATTATTTATAAAAATCAAAAATTTCTAATCCAAATATTTTAGTGAATGTTTCTTCAATTTCATTTTATTATATTTTTATTTCACAGAGAAAAAGTGATGATATAATAGCTTGGGGGGGGGGTTGAGTTCAGCAATATTAGGGCAAGTAAGCGGGATATATTTGGGACTCCATGGTAAACTGGAGGGCAGTAACAAAACAAGAGGAGTTGCTAAAGCAGCAGAATGATCAGGCTGCTGACATGGCTGTGGCTCGGGCCTTCCTTTGTCCTTTTCCAATTCTGGACGCGATGTGTTGATGACTGAATTGAGGTTGTTGGGTGGGATGGATGTAATTTTTCGTGGAAAGAGTTTTCTTTTTTTATTTTATATATATATGTAGTAAACCCGATGTGGAATGTACTGGGCAGTCGTGGTAGTGGGTGCGTGATGGGATTTCCGCACTGGGACAGCAAGAGACAGAGGCAGGTCTAGATGGTAACTCCAAGAAGGTAGAGGTAGACCACGGACGAAGGCAGACAGACCACAGGCGCCACGGATGCCCTACATCGCGGATAGAAGGGGGGTGGAGATCCCACTGACAGTATAACGGCGTCGCTCTGAAAACAACTAACCAACTCCTAACTTTGTCCCATTTCTGGGCTCTTTATATACTGGACTCTGGCATCTGGTGGCGCGTTTTGATTGGCTCCCAGAAAATCACGCCACCTGTCAGGCGCCGGGTTTACGTCTGGCCACCTGTTGACGGGGTGATTGAACTCATTATCATAAACACCTGTTCGTCTGGGTTATTGCGTCGCCTGGTCTACCTTTTACCTCTTTGTTTTATTTGTCATTTTGTTACAAGATCGAAACATATTTTATATAGATATGGGGTTATGATAAATATTATAGGTTGTGTTCTATCTAATTCAAAATATACTACAGAATGTGTCCCGGTGATGAAGGTTTGGTTGGGGGAATGACATGTAATGAATGATAACCTAACAAACCTATTATAAAAAAATAAAAGAAATAATTTGTATACAAATTAGTTAAAATTATTATAAAGTTACAAGTTAAACAGAGAAAGATGTTGTAATGGTGGTGTATCAATGAAATAAAATTTAAGGTTATAAAAATAAAAACGCACAAAATGAATGATACAAGATTAAGAGAAAGTATATAATACAAAATGGTAAATATGGTAAAATGAATCGTACAAGGAAAATAATATCTTATTGCATAAAAGATGAGAGAAAAAAAATGAAGTAAGTTTATTGACTGAACGTATAATGTGACGCTAAGGTTGAAAAGGGGAAAGGGGGTATCTGAGCATGTTTCTGCAAAGTAGTATCCCAAACATTCTGCAATGCAATGCGAACTTGTTTAAGTGAGGCATTGTTTTCATTAACAGAAGGCCTAAGATATTCCGTCTGCATCATTAGCTCAGACAGTGAAAAGAGGTGGGAAGATTGATGGAGGTAAAAGGGAGAGGTAGAGGTAAGAGGGATCCCTGTTGTCCATAATGATTATGCCAGGTTGAATGATGACAAAAAAAGTGAAAGTTTGAAAAAATGGTGAATTGAAATGATGAGTCGGGCGATGAGAAAAAAAAAAAAGATCGCGCTGGATATCCTGAACTCATTATCGGGAATGGTATAGCGAGGAAGGATTGTTCCAGTCGGATTAATCAATAAAAAAAAAACAAAAATGTTCGGCGAACTGGAATCCCTTGGAAGGTTGGAGGTTTGAAGGATGCGGAAAAGGAGAGGTGGGTGTAAGAGAATTATTGCTGTCAATTTTGATTGTGTCCGGCTTGTGTGGTGAAAAGAAAAAGTTGAAAAATGAAAAAAATGATGAGCCGGACGATGAGAGAAAAAAAAAAAAACTAACTGGGTCTCCTGAGCTCACTGTTGGGAAATGTACAGGAAGGGTCTTCTAGTTATTTAATCAACAAAAAAAAAAATGGCTGACGAACAATAATCTCTTGATGGCTGTAAAAAGTTGGAAAGGTTCATGGGATAGAGTTAGAGGTTGTAAGGGAAGCGTCAAAAATAACATTTTGAAATCTACAAAGAAAAATAAAATGATAAATGTTTTATCTGTTATAAAGAAATATTATAAATATTGTTAGGTGTAGGTTTTTTAAATGGTGCCTAAGATAGTTGAAGTTGTAAAATGCTAAGTCTGAACATGATGAGAGAAAGAGAAAATAAAAATATTAAAGGTAATAATATATAAAGGGTTGATTGGTAGTTTAAGACATTAATGTTGATTAATAAACAAAATGATATTATCGATTAATAGTGAAATGTTTTATCTACATCTGTAAGTTAAAAACAAAGTCCAACACCACAAAACTAGTAAAACTGTAAGTCTATTTACAATAAATGAGAGAAAAGTTAGCAAATCTATTAAATGGGAAATAATTTGGGGCACAAAAAAAAATTAGTTATTAGAATAAAATAAAGATAAAGGGGAGTAGTGGTTTCACACTGATATAATATTATAAAATTACAAAAAATATATAAGAGGAGTACATAGGAAGGATAAATTTAAAGTAAACACACAGAATAGCGAAAGTAAATATTTGGGAAAGTTGGTATACTAGTTACAGTTTTTTGTTACTTAAGGTGCCTTGAATATTTACAACATAGTTTCAGGGATGTAATACAGGAAGGAGGAGAAGTAGAGATAATAAAAGTAAAATAAAATATAAAAGAAATTTGACTTAAACACAAGGTTTGCGATAGGTAGTGATGCAGTGAGGAATAAAGGAAGAAGGTCTGAATTGGTTTCTGCAAAGGACATCTCAGGAATCCTGCCCTGCAATACGAGCTTAGAATCGAAGTATTGTTTTCAAGGTTCAGCAATCTCAGATGTTCTGTAAGTAGCATTAGATCAGATAGGCAAAAGGCGTGAAGATCGAAGGAGAGGTAGGTAATGGGGGAATATGGGAAAGAAATTTTTTCTAAGAAAGGTTAAAAAGAGATGGTGTCTCAAGAGTTGCACTGCTGTCGGTGATTGATTGAACCCGGGTTTGAGGAAAAAAGAATGAAATAAAGAATGCTGGGACGACGACCTGGGTGTAAATAAAAAAAGTCGGCAAACAGGAACTCTGCGATGGACGAGGGGTGGTTAGAACGAAGGCATAGAAGGCCAATGGAAAATGATCAAGAGACGTGAGAAGTATGGAAGGCCTATAATTGAATGATTGACAGGCTGCTAATGGTGGGTACAAAGGTCATTCCATCCCTTTAGAAGTAGGGAGGGAAAGACGAAGTAGAAAAAAAAAACAATTAGGGGGAGATCAGTGCGACCTTGAGTTGTTTATCATTGGGATGAAGATTGGAACATTGTCGTGGCGATGGACGCCATTTTGGGGATTTAATTGTTAAACGGGGTTGACAAAACGATAAACTATCCTATACATTATAAAAATAATATTTGCTATAAAAGGGATTTTATATAATTTTCCTATCCGTTTTAATCTGGCAGGTTCCAATTTAATCTGTAATATTGAAATCGTGGGTGTGAATAATTGGGAAAAGGTAGGCTATAAAATAATTAATTAATTAACTAGTGTATAAATAAATGTGTTATGATTATGCGAAATGTGTTAATGGGATATGGGATATGCGAGAGGAATTAAAATTGATGTGAACAATGTAGAAGTGCGAAATAAAAATGTATTTAATACGTAAATAACAATTTAACACAGGCAGGAATGAAATGCAATGGGATATGGAAATTTTATGGTAAGTTATTTAGTTTTCGCATATTACATTTATAGTAATTTCAATAGTAATTTCAAAACATTTATAGTTGTTTTTATAATTGTGGGGAAAATGGGAGGCACATTTTGAGATGAGATAATTTAAAAATGATATTTATAAAAATACAAATCTAAGACTATTTTTAAAAACTTTTAAAATATTGAGAAATATCAATTTGAATAGTAATAGGTCAAGTAAAATAAAGAGCGTAATAAATTTAATTATTAATACTATGGCCATAAATAAGGTATTAAAAAAAACACACAAATAAGTTTAGAAAATATGATTCTAAAATGATTTTTTATGTAAAATTGAAATTAATGAATTAAAATTTAAAAGTTGCTTAAAATAAAGTAAAAATTGATAAATGAGGGTGTACAAGTTTTAAAATTTCAATTGAAATGCTATAAAAATGGTAAAATAATGAACTTGATGGATTTATAATAATAATGTTATTGCTATTAAAATGGTATCGAATAATTAATTCAGAGCAAACGGAGATAGTGTTACATTAAATAGTTCTGTAGAGAAAATTATCCTACCAGATGGATGTCTTGAAGGTGTCTTGTGGAGTGGGTTGCGATGAGGCTTGGTGATCTTCTTTGCGGTGGTAGCCATGGGACATCGTCGATGCTGGTTGGCGGGGCAATGTCAGGATTTCTTGATGAATCTTGTCTGCCTGTTCGAGTCGATGGGGGAAGATGTTCGTGGCGCAGGAGATGTTGATGGGGGCGATGATGACCTTCTCGATGCGAGGTGCAGCTAGTCCTCGCATGGCGTCCTTTAGGCGGCTTACTAGGTCTTTGCAGTGGTGTTGCATGTTGGTGAGGGCATCCGCGAAGTACTCGTCTTCGGCCTCCGTCATCCTCTGCATGTTGCTGTCCTCAGTCATCCTGTCGACTTTAACGGGTTCTGTAGTAAACCCGATGTGGAATGTACTGGGCAGTCGTGGTAGTGGGTGCGTGATGGGATTTCCGCACTGGGACAGCAAGAGACAGAGGCAGGTCTAGATGGTAACTCCAAGAAGGTAGAGGTAGACCACGGACGAAGGCAGACAGACCACAGACGCCACGGATGCCCTACATCGCGGATAGAAGGGGGGTGGAGATCCCACTGACCGTATAACGGCGTCGCTCTGAAAACAACTAACCAACTCCTAACTTTGTCCCATTTCTGGGCTCTTTATATACTGGACTCTGGCATGTGGTGGCGCGTTTTGATTGGCTCCCAGAAAATCACGCCACCTGTCAGGCGCCGGGTTTACGTCTGGCCACCTGTTGACGGGGTGATTGAACTCATTATCATAAACACCTGTTCGTCTGGGTTATTGCGTCGTCTGGTCTACCTTTTACCTCTTTGTTTTATTTGTCATTTTGTTACAAGATCGATACATATTTTATATAGATATGGGGTTATGATAAATATTATAGGTTGTGTTCTATCTAATTCAAAATATACTACATATATATATATATGTAATATTGTTGCAATGTCGATGTATGGATAAGCTGGCAGTCGTGTACGTGAGGCGAGTGTTGATGATCTTCCCACACGCGGACAACAAGAAGCAGAGGCAGGGCTAGATGTTAGAACATAGAGGGATCGGGGACAGCCCACGGGACAGAGGTAGAGGCCATGACACAAACTTGGATGCTTATCACCGAGACTTGGAGAGAGAGAGAGTGTGTGCAAGACAGAAGCCTCTGTCGATCGCCACCCTCCAGATAATCTGCTGATCCCCTGCCAAAACCTGTCTTGTTTTCAGGGGTCGTCTATAAAGAGTCCCTGGGGGCCCCACATGGGCTGGGCGTTGGCTTTTCCTCCCCTCTGTCCCTGCCACCAGCTGACCGAACACTCTTTGAATCTTTATTTTGACTTCAACATTTTTAGTGTTACATACAAATAGGGATTTACAAGTATTATCAATAAAGATATAGCATATATACAAAATATGGGGGTGGCAGCAAACAGAAACGGTGTACATTCCAAAAGAAGGGCAGGATCTTTTAAGGTATCGACTCTAACTAATTGGAAGATATGTAACATATACTAAAAGTGTCATACAGTTTAAAATATACGATCTATATTTTTTATCCCTGCCCATTTAACCTAAAATATGTTTAAATTGAAATATTTTAAAGAAAAAGTCATTTATGATCCCAGTACAATTTTACTTTTGTACTATTTTTCTTATTAATTTTTATTTTGTGTATATCGAGAGTTTTTCATTTGTCCTAGAATAAAATCTGTTTAGTGAAAAATGAGTGGTTAATTATCCCTTTAACACCTTTAGCTATTTTCATAACTGTGTTTTTAATATTACTTCCCTCGAGTGCGTCGATATTTATTTAGAAATAGGAAATAATTTCACTATTGGAAACTAAAAGTTATATTCATTTAAAATTATATTTTTATGCCATTCCCAGATGCTGACGCTGGACGCTGTAACGTCCTCGTGTTTGTTAGTTGACGTTAATCAGCAAGAAGTATCTGGGAGTTTAAAAAGAAAAGCCTTTATTTCTTTTAGGCTAACCTCAGACATAAGTTTATGATCTGTTTTGTTTAAAGATAATATATCAGTGATATATTATTACTTTACTCTGTTTTGATCATCTTGTTTTTTATCATCATCTTGTAGACAATACAATGTTAGTAATATGATGTGCATGTGTGCAAGAATTGTAAAAAGAATAAAATAATTATAGTAGCATAAAAATGGTGTATCTTTCATTTATCTTTAAATATATATAAAGTGCAATTTCTTATAAAATAATTTTCACCATTAATATTCAACATTTAATAGAAACGTATCAAATGGCGACGAAGAATTAATGTAAGTATGGCCACCACTAATTCAAATTATCCAAGGTTTCGTGAAGGTGAAGATCTAAATTGTTATTTGGAACAATTAGAAGAATGTTTTAAATTGAACAAAACATTAGAAGCAGACAAAGTATCTGTGGTATTAACGTCTATTGATGTTAATGTTTATAAGACTTTGCGCGATTTGTTAGTACCCAGTAGGCCAAGTGACCTCAAATATCAAGATTTAGTAGAGGTTTTAACCAACCATTTTTATCCAAAAAAAATAAGCACTATGAAAGATATTTATTTCACAAGATTGTACAAAAAGAAAATGAGCCTGTGGGAAAATTTGTTTTGAGGCTTAAATCTCAGGCAGACAAGTGCAAATTTACTGACATAAATGAAAATTTGTGTGACCAATTTGTAAGTGGTTGTTACGATGAAGCTACGCTTAAAAGGCTGCTAAGTGAACCTTTTTTAACGTTTGATAGTGCAATAAATATTGCAAATTCTGTAGAGGCAGCGAAGTCACAAGTAAATTTGATGAAAAATCCTGGTCATGATATTGATAAGTTGAAAGCCAGATCTAATAATTTTAAATTCCCATGTAAATACAATAATCCTTGCAAAATTTGTGGAAAGTCTAACCACGATACGAAGTTATGCAAATTTAAAAATGCTCAATGTTATATTTGCAATAAGAAAGGGCACATTGCTCCAGTATGTTGGAATAAAAAATCGGCCCAAAATTCTGGAATGAATAAACCCAATCTGAATAAATTGAATACTATTCAGTGCAACACATTAGAAAACGCACCAAAAATATTGGTAAACGTTAAAATTGAAGATGCAGACACTATAATGGAGGTTGACACTGGTGCAGACGTGTCTGTAGTTTCAAAGAAAATTTTTCTTACAAATCTCAAAAATGTCACTCTAGAGAAATACAGTGGACATTTGAAAAGTTTTTCGGGAAATTTGATTCCAGTTTTTGGAAAATGCTTGGTAAATGTTAGTTACAAAAACTATCAGGAAAAACTACCTCTAATTGTGACAGGCCAGTTTAATAACCAAACGCCGTTACTGGGCAGAAATTGGATAAGAATTTTAAAAGCTGATTGGCCCAATTGCGTTTTTGATATCTGTAATAATATAAATGTAATTTCAAATTTAGAATTGTTTTTAGAAGCATATAAAAGAGTATTTGAAAATAAAGATTTACCAATTCAGGGCATTAAAGGTTCAATATCATTGAGGCCAAATGCAAAGCCCAAATTTTTTAAATTTAGACCAGTACCCTTTTCCATTAAAGAGAAGATAGACAAAGAACTAGACAGATTTGAACAAAGTCAAATAATTGAAAAGGTTAATGCTAGTGATTGGTCTACGCCTTTATTAACGGTAATAAAGTCAAATGGAGAACTACTGTTAGAACTCATGGAATATTGTATGTATATATGTAAATATTACAACTATTTTCATATTTTTGGTTTTTGTGTGTGTGACCCCTCAGCGAAGGGGAATCTATTTTTTGCTGTTTCTTCTCCTCTTTTCACACACCGGCCCCCCCTTGCCGAGAGAATGTAAGCGTCCACCGGCCGGATGGACCGTCCAAAGTACCCACCGACCAATTGGAGGGGCGGAGGGGTCAAAAAGGTCAGGGCGCGGGCGCCAGAGTTGGTGTCACAGTTGTGCCGACAAGACAAGAAAAAATCCTCGCGGGGGCTTGCCCAAGAGGAGCTCCGGGATCTTCGTCCATCTTCCATAAACGACCATACAAGCGGTCTGAGAAGGGACTGAGTGGCTGACATCTCAAAGAAAGGTGAAGCCGAGACGAATCGTTGAGAGATTCGCATAGTGGTTGGAGTACGTCAAGAGCGACGAATTGTGCTTCATCTGAAGATTCCAGGAAGTTCGTCGAGGACAGACGAAATTGTGCTTCCAAGGCAGGGGGGCTCGGGCAAGCCGACCTAACAACTGAGAGGAACTGTTTTTTGGTGAGCACTCTCTCACATGCTTTTATTTCCTAAAAATTGATATATTTTTTATGTTAATCTAGCATATTTTGTAGTATTTTTCTTTTTTCTTATTTTTACTAAGTTTTTTTATATTTCGTCAATATCATCATTTTATATATTTTCTTTTGTTAAAAAACATTTAAGTTGCATGCAAAATTTTGGAATACACAAAAATAATAAGTTTTTCATATATTTTTTTATCCTTCATTTTATAGCTAACATTAAACAAAACTTTATATGTGTAACCTTTTGTTGTCTTCCTTTTTTCTTGCTTGAACACCCAAGGCAGCCCAAAACAATATCAAACTTTAGGTTAAAGTTTTTATTTTGTTAAAAAGGGGGTTTGTGGAGCGTTCAGAATTTTTCTTTTCCTCCTCGAGCTTTTTTAATTACCCCGTTCTTAACATTATATTTCTTGGCGTCCCCGGGTGGGCTGCATTGGCTGGTCAAATCGAGAAAAGGAAAAAAAAAAAGAGAGAAAGGTTTCGAGAAAAATTATATAGTAAATAATGCAGAATATTGATATCTTAAAAAGGGCTAGAGCCCCCAAAAGAGCTATTTTTACTCGGCTGTCCACCGAGTTTTGGGCTGAAATAGAAAAGCCAGATTCCGATACAGAAAAATATAGAGCTAAATATAACCGAATTTGTGCTCTCTCTAAGGAAATAAGTGAAATTGATTCAAGGTATCATGGGCTCCTTCTGGAGGATGAAACCATAACGGAGGTCAAAATCGAAGAAGAATTCGAGGGTTGTGAAAACTATGTTCAAGGGATGTTTGACATAGAAAATAAATATTTGTCTCGGTGTGAAACCGCGAGGGATAGGGTCGACGGCTCATTGGTGGAGTCCGCGGAGAATTCGGTTGTAAATACCGAATCTAAAAGAACTATTAGGTTGCCAAAAGTGGAGCTGCCAAAATTTAAGGGAAACCTAGAGGATTGGCTCTCATGGTGGGGGCAATTTAGTAAAATTAATGACGATGAAACTCTGGGAGATGTAGATAAATTTCACTATCTGCTACAAGCGGTAGTCGAGGGATCCAGAGCTCATCGTCTTGTGTGCAGTTACCCCATAACTGAGGATAATTATCCCAAGGTAGTACTAGCCCTAAAAGATCGATTCGGAGATAAGAACCTTCTCATAGAACACTACATAAGGAGACTGTTGAAACTGGTTGTTTCTAATGCAAGGAAAGAAAACCTTCCTCTTGACGAGATCTACGATGATCTGACGGCTCACTTAAGGAACCTAGAATCACTGGGTGTTAACACGGAGATGGCAGGCGTGTTCCTCTACCCATTGGTTGAGTCGAGTCTGCCATTGGACATTATTCAGGTGTGGCAGAGGAATCCTGCTGTGGGCTATGGGATAAAAGAAGAAGGAGCGGAGAATGGAGATAAGAGCGATGCCAGCGGTAGACTTCAGGCTCTGATGGACTTCCTTCGGGATGAGGTGAAGGGTGCTGAGCGAATGGCATTTGCTAAGGAGAATTTTGAGGGTAATAGCTCAATGAGGGCTACAGGTTCTCAACTAAATCTCCTCGGAAGACACCGCCCACTGTCTCCAATTTATTCGGCAGCGCATTTAAGAGAAAATGCATATTCTGCCAGAGGGATAATCACCTGAGTAGTAGATGTTTTGTTGCCTCGCGGCTTACACCTGGCGAGAGGGATCAAAGGATAAAGGAGGCTAAAGTCTGCTTTAAGTGTCTAAAGGGTAACCATCTGAAAAGGGAATGCCGAGCAGACATAAAATGTAGAAATTGCGGAAAAGATCATCTAGATATCTTTTGCAATAAAATTGCTTTGAAGCAAGGAGGAAACAATAGTTTCAAAGGTGAAACATCTAAGGTTGTTAATGAAGGAAATGCAACATGCACGGGTGTTAATATGTCTGCGCGAACATGCGCCAATGACATCTTACTCATGACTTCCGTGGCGAAATTGAAAGGGGCTAAAGAGACTAAAGAAGTAAAAGTGTTATTTGACACTGGAAGTCACTACTCCTATATAAAGAGATCAATTGTCGAAAAACTGGGTTTAAACAAAATAGGAGAGATAAGTTTGGAAAAATCTCTTTTCGGGGGAGGAAATATGAAGGAGGCGTTGCATGGGAAATATGTTTTGAAACTGGGAAGTCTAACCAATAAAATTGATGTAGACATAGTCGCCCTCGATCAACCAGAAATTTGTGCAAGGATACCGCCGATTCCAAGAGGACGTTTGTTATACAAATTAAAACGGAAAAAGATCTATATTCACCCGTCAAATTTTAGAAATGAGGAAATAGATATTTTAATAGGTAGTGACTACCTTGGACAATTACTGACCGGGAAGGTCGTCCATCTAGGAGAGGACCTAACTGCCATAGAGACCAAATTAGGATGGACGCTTATGGGGCAATCTCCGGTGGTGTGTAAGGAGGATAAGGTCCAAATTGCATTGAATATGTTGGTTGCAGGAAACAACTTGAAGGATCTTTGGGAGCTGGATATCTTGGGAATCCAAGATCCCATCGAAGTTGTCTCAAAAAAGAAAAGGGAAACTGAACTAAAGGAACATTTTATAAAAAATATAAAGAGGGATGAAGATCAACGATATTCAGTCGCGCTACCGTGGAAATGCGAGAGAAATAATATACCCTCGAATTTAGAAATAGCGCAGAGGAGATTGGAAGCATGCACTAGTAAGTTAAGGAAGGAGAAAATGGTTATTGAATATTCTACTATTCTTCAAGAATGGGAGAGAGAGGGCCTAATTGAGAGGATAGAGGAGAATAGGCCTCAAAAGAAGGGCCATTATTTACCGCATAGGCCGGTGTTCAAGGCTGAAAGTAGGACGACGCCTCTTCGTCCTGTTTTCGATGCCTCCTGCAGGTCGTATAATGGTCTCTCTCTGAATGACTATCTAGAAAAGGGACCTAACCTTTTGGAAAAAATACCTGAAATATTAATTAGGTTTAGAGAAAAGGGTATTGGTGTTCTAGCCGATATTCGAAAGGCATTTCAGATGATTACAGTGCAGCTTCAAGACCAGGACTTTCTTCGCTTCCTTTGGTGGGATCAAACTGACCCTATGAAGTTAACCGTTTTTAGACATAAACGTGTGGTATTTGGGCTTAACTGTAGTTCATTCATCTTGGGTGCAGTTATTGATCATCATCTGAATTCTGTACAAGGTCCGGCAGCTGAAATCGCAAAGACTATGGCGAGATCCTTTTATATGGATAATTTGGTAACATCCCTCTCCTCTCAGGAGGAGGTCCAACAATTCCAGAATACAGCTGTCAATATCATGGAAATGGCAAAAATGGACTTGCGTGAGTGGGAATTTAATTTACCAGTGAGTAATTCAAAGGAGGAAAAAGGAACTACTACCAAGGTGTTGGGACTTGTGTGGGACAAAGTAGAGGATGTACTTAATTGTGATGTTTCTATTGAAAAGGATCTCCCCCGAAGACTAACCAAGAGGATTATCCTTTCTAAAATTCAGCAAGTTTTTGATCCTTTGGGAGTTTATAGTCCTATATTTTTGCCTCCTAAACTATTATTACAGAGGTCCTGGGAGTTGAAAATTGGATGGGATTCTCAATTACCCGAAGATATGGATCGGGAGTTTAGAACATGGTACTCCCAAATTGGTCTATTAAGTCAAATCAAAATTCCCAGGCATATTTGGTTTGATCAAACTAATAAGAATGAAATACACGTCTTCTGCGATGCCAGTAAATCAGCTTATGCAGCAGTGGCATATATGAGAAGTGAAGTGCAGGGGGGAGTACATTTGTCTCTGCTTTGGAGCAAATCTAGGCTTGCGCCAACCAAGAGGGTAACCATTCCTTGGTTAGAACTTTTGGCCTGCGTTTTAGGAGCTAGACTTGTTAAATCTATTTCGACTGCCATAACAAATAGTTGCCCTGTTACTTTATGGACCGATTCCTCAACCGTTATGGCTTGGCTCAAGAGAAAAAATGAGTGGAATGTGTTTGTAAGAAACCGAGTACAGGAAATACGAGACACTGTCAATAATGAGAACTGGAAGTTTGTTTACGGAAAATTTAATCCAGCGGATTTGCCTTCTCGAGGGTGCTCTATCGTACAATTTGTCTCGACCAACTGGTGGGAGGGTCCTGAATGGCTCAAAGGGGAAAAGGAGAGTTGGCCTAGTTTTGAACCGACTATTGATGAGGAAGAGATCATCAAAGAAAAAAGAAAAACCTTACAGGCCCACACCACTCTCATTGTCGAGGCAAATCGATGGTTCCTAGATAGAAGATCCAAGTATAGCTTAAACATTAGGATTATGGCTTGGGTTTTAAGATTCTTGGACAATGCGAGAAGAATACCCACTGAAAGGGGAAATTTGAAAGTAATAGAGTTAGAAAGGGCCGAAAGGAAGCTGTTGAAATTGGTTCAACAAGAGACTTTCCCAGGAAAACAGTCTCCGAAAAATGGATTAAAGACTATTAAATCCGTCGAAGGTCTGTGGTGCGTTGAGACGAAACTGCTACATGGACAAGATTCAGAAGTGTTTAAACGACCTATTTTACTACCTCGTAATCATCCTTTGGTGGAACAGATGGTTCGTGAAATACACCAACAAAATGGGCATGGAGGGGCCCAATTCATTCTTTCACAATTGAGAGAGAGATTCTGGATCATTGGTGGTCGCAGATTGATTAAACAAATAATTGGAAAATGTGTGATATGTAGGAGGCATAATCAGAAACCTATTCAGACTCCTGGCGCGGCTTTGCCGACTAATAGAATAGGGTTAGGCAAACTCTTCGAGGTGACAGGTGTGGATCTGTTGGGACCGCTACATCTTAAAGGTGGCAGCAAGGTTTGGGTGGCCTTGTTTACTTGCGCTGTTTACAGAGCTTTCCACCTAGAGATTGTGAGAACTGTTTCGTTTTATTCTAACACAGGTGGCAGAAGGCAGCTCGCGGCGGTCAAGGTTGAGCTACGTCATCGCTGACCAATGGGGGGCCAGCTGGCGGACTGCCAGAGGGAGCTGGCCACCTTCTAGAACATTCTTCTTGCCACGTCGCCACTAAAGACAATGCCTTTCATAGCTACGGCTTTAAATCATATTCTTTAAAAGATTCATTGTAAAGAGAAATAAAATAAATTCATTTGTAAAGCTTGGGATGATTGCCTGACCAAGATAAGTAAACTTATTTCTTTAAACTAGTATAAACATTATATTCAATTAAGCCTAACGAGAACAAATTGTTTTGTAAACAATCATTCTGATTTTCCTACTTGCGTATTTGCCAAGTGGGAAACAAAACATTGGTGCCGAAACCCGGGAATAAATCTATTAAATAATTATTTAAATATAAATAATTATAATTCATTTTTGAAATATATTATTAAAATTAATAATAACAAAGATTAAAGATGGCTGCCAAATTTAAAGCTACTTTAAATATTCTTGAATTTCATTTCAAACAAGTGGATTATTTTGAGCAAATTTCGCTCAAGATGATTGA
>CP092863.1:90445157-90474188 GCA_030710605.1 Cordylochernes scorpioides | reverse complement strand
TTGGAATACTTCTGTTTTAGCTTGGAATCTCTCAAAAAGAATTGGTTTAATACAGCAAAACCTTGCATCAGCGACCGATCTGACGTAAATAAAAACTCACGATTTGTTATATATTATAAACAGTACTTATCTTTTATTGTAGCGTTGAAAGGGAGCGGTTATACAGGTATGGCAGGGGATCACCAGACACGGACACAGAGAACGTCTCCACACAACTTACTCCTGAAAGAGTCCTCGTATACCTTTGCCTCCCCCCTTATATACAAACATGGCCACATTTGTCCAATGACTTAGATGATCGGTTCACTTAACAAACAAACATTCTTCCTTCCTCACAACTGAGAAGCTTAAAACTGCTTGTTTATCAAAGTAATTTGACACAACCATTAATTAAACACCTCCAAGATAGACAAAGAGAAGCCCTGGTTGTGTGATTCAGTGTAGGTATTTCATGTTTGTTATACGTATCGCCAGCATACGTGACGGTGCAACACTGTGTGACGACGTAGACGCCCGTTATCCGACCGTATCTCATGATGCCCGAATTGTTTTATTGTTGACTCGATATCGTCCTGGAGATAGAACTTTGCCCACCACGGCCTTGGCGACATTCTACCATAGCAAGTACACCGACTGTTTGTCGCCACTGGACCGCTGACCCAGGAAGTGGCGGTGGCTGGGAAAACCAGCGCCAAGGCCGCCATACTCAGCCCCCGCCCAGCTCAACCGGCTCTGCTTTGACCTTTTTCTTTCATCCTTGCTTGCTGTAGCCACGCTCTCTCTCTCCATCTCTTTCACTCGTCAACACTAGCAAATTTGGTGAATTTTTTTGCATGCTTAATACGAACATTAAAACATGTAAATAATCAATTTCCTGAAACAGTAACTACAAGGTTTTCTCAAAAGTTCGTAAACATTTGAAAAAAAAAAAAAAATCGAAATACCAATACACCCCTATCCTCCGATTTACACGGTACTTGTTTTACACGTTTTCGCTTTTACACGGTTTTCCAAATAAGTTTTTTTTTGTTTGTTTTTATCGCACTATACTAAATGCTACTGTGATTGAACACATGCGCTGTGTACACATCTCACGAGGAATCCCGAGCTTATGTGCTGACTACATATTTTAACCTGTCAATGCATTTTATTTTTATTTTTGTGTACACCTATCCCCCGATTTACACGTTTTTCTCAGGAACGTATCTACCGTGTAAATCGGGGGATAGGTGTATTATACCAATACCTGTACAACTAGCAATAAACTGTGCTACATCAAACAACGTTATTCCCGGCTACTTTTAAGCAGGGTGATATCTTTCTTATCTCCATTCATTCATATTAGGGTATCAAGAGCTTGTAGAGATTCGACATCAATAATAATTGGATGAAGTAGAATGCGTCCGTTTTTGTCATTAAGACTGGGAGCACTACTCAGTGGCAGGCCGACTTAGCTCCAAAAGAAATGGCCGCCTCTGACATGAAGAACAGACGCCATGTGCAGCCGCTCCTAACATGGAGTACAGACTCTGCTCATCCTGTATCCCTGGAGCCTTTACAGGGTACTATCAGCCAGGCCAGCTGAGCCCAGGTTTATTATTGAGCTTGTTACTGCTCCCCCTCCTCCTTTTTCATCCGGGCTTGGGACCGGCAAAGGCGGAGTTTGTTTTTGTCTCATTAAGACTGGAAGTACTACTCATTAGCTGGCCGAATGGGGGAATCAACGAAGACTAAAATGTAATCTGAAAAAAGAAAAATAAAGAGTTATAAACGGGTACGAGATCAAAAGGATTTTTATGGGTGGAGTCAAGATTGTAACCCCCCAAGGAGCTTGCAAACCTGAGACCTTTTTAGAACTAGGTTATCTAGCACCTTTTTACACATTGATTTCGTAATTTTAAGGAAACTGGGGTGTTACCCGCCCACGTTCATGAGTAACTGATTCAATGGAAGCAACTTCAAACGGCCGCCAAGCTTCCCCATAATGTGCCTTCATCAAACAACACAATCATTAATACATAGCAATAACGCGCCATCTCCATAAAACAAATGAAAACCAAATGTTCTTTTCACAAATAAATCAAACTTCTACTGCCCTTACTGTGATAAAAACAAATATTGGGAGAGCTTGGCTCATCAGTGGTGAAACGTCCCAACGGTTTCGCCAATTTAATCTACCAGACCGCTTTTTTAGAGCTCTAATATTGTATTGGATCATTCTGATTTTTATATGCAACACTGAAGGGTGGAATCTTAGAAATGGTATTCAAGCAAACTATGGACATAAGCTTTTAGGACAGTAGAATTATTTAAAAATAGAAATGAAAATCAAGGAGAAAAGATTTTTATTCAGATAATCTTTTCTCCTTAATTTTCATTTCTATTTTTAAAAAAATCTTTTCTCCTTAATTTTCATTTCTATTTTTAAATATTCAATGGAGAAAGTTTTCACGTAGTTCTGACAGTAGAATTATATTTAAATATTTATATCGAGCAATCCTCTTCCACAAACAATAAGTACAAAGCCAGTTATTACTTGAAATGTTATTCCCCCAAACTCTCTCTAAGCAACAATCGGTGACTTCAACATAGAGGCTCGCCTGTACCTAATAGACGATATTAACAACGACCCCTCAACCTGATAACCTGGAGGTGGATTCTTCGTCGTTGTTGAGGATGTCTCCCTGACTGTAATGAATGAAACAAACTTTATGGACCTTTAGTCAACAATGATACAAAAAACTTCCAATAAAAGTATTATAGCTATAAACAATGGCATTTATACAAATATATTGTCGCGCTTGACCCCTCCGGTTCTTCGCGACGACGCGCTTCTTCCGTCGTGGTTCACAGCTCCCGTTGCTCTACCTCTGCAGACCACCCAAATACCTCCGAGAACCACCACTCAAGTGAATCTCCTTTCCTCTGGCAATATCTCTCGGCCTTACCACTGGTGGGGGGACACGAGAGACTTACCAGAAGCTACTGTGGCGTTGGAGAGAGTGAATCACAACAGCACCCAGCACCAAGACTTCTAACACTCCTCTTTTTTAAATTGTATTCTTTAAACTATATTACACTAGAAGAATGACCCGGCTTCGCCCGAGAAATCCCCCGAGTGAAGTATCCTTCATACTGAAAGTACATCAATAATAAATAGTAGAAGTGCCATAGAATAGCAATACAGATGAAACACATAAACTACAGGGGAAAAAAGTGTGTAATGGCAAAAATTGTATTATATTAGTGTTCAGGTATTTGATTTAATTATTTTTTTGCAATCCATTTAGTTGTTTCAAAATTAATATAGTTTAAATAAACTGCAGCTTTTCCACCAAACCCCCATTAACCTTTGAAATTGCCCGAGTTGAGTGACTGACTGTAAAGAATCCTGACTGCGATGCCCATCTTCTCAGTAAGAATTAAAAAAAAAAAAGTTTATAAAAAAAATTAATCCAAAATACTGGCATTTAAAATATTTTCTGTAAAAAAAAAAAAAGAGCATATGGAAATATTAGGCAAACATATGTGTTCGCTAATGATTGCGACTGCATTTTAAACGATTTTTAAAAAGAGATTTAAACAAATAAAGGCCAGAACAAAAATTAATAAAAAATATGAAATCCATTATTTACATCCATTCACAAAAGCAAACGATGACAGAATTGATGACTCTGATACTTGTATTTTACATAATAACTCGAATATCATTTAACAGGTATTTACACTATTTTACATCCCAGGGCCAATATCAATGGATATTTATACTCATTTGCTCCAGAAAACAGGACCACAGCAGTCGGCGATATCCACACCAGTTCCAGACGGGAAACAGGCCAAAGCGCCATCTATTGGTGGAGGTTGTAGGTGTTTTCAGCCCCATATACGCGACAATATATATTTACATCAAATTCGAAGCCTTCTCCGAAAGGACGTCAAATCAAGGGTTACAAGCCACCCTGAATTTGGATAGACCTTTGGTTATAAAGGAGTTTTTGTCCCCAACAATTGCCATGTTGAGGAATTCGCACAGAATGTACCTACATGTATATTTTGAAAATAGAGCAAACCATAAATAGATCTTCAATTAAAAAAGGCATATATTGGGTAACAAAATACTTTTCATCAATATTTCAGTTGGCTGAATGCCAACCTTTTTCAAAGTATAACAACGTATTTATGTCAACAACAAACTAAACTCTTGAAAACTTAAGTTTTATGTGAAGCATTATTGAAATTTCTTGTTGTGTACGTGTTTTTATTTCAAATTTTGATTTAAAATATGATTTAGGTGGATAGATCAACAAAGTGCTCTTAGAATGAACTGTTTAATCCAAAATGAAAACGTCAATAGATTGAAGGAAGGTGGGTCCAAAATGACCAAACGGAATTCCTACACAGTTCCATCCAAATTTTATAGTCACTCAATTTGTCACATCACACGGCCAGAAATACTTACATAAAAGAGGTCTATTAGAAACACCAAATTGTTCCTGCGGAGAAACTGAACAAACTTCACCTTATCTACGACTGTCTGAACTTTACAGAAGTGAGATTGTTCCCTGATCTAAATGATTTAACTCTCTTACATCTTTGTCTATATAAATTTTATTACTCTGTCAATTAATATGTAAATTTGTAAATATTTTTAATTCTAAGTTCTAATTTGTTTGTTGTTTTGTTTGTTTCCTCTATAATAGACGCAAATATTCCAATATCGCGCCTGGTTGATTAATAACTAAATCAATTAAAATTGGTCCCAACAAAGGCTTGTGTACGGTTTAAACCTCTAGTTTGATCGGAGTAGCGGAAATCCGTCGATACTTTATGTCCGGTCGTGTGTAAATATTTGGTGTTACAGGAGAATTTTAAGATAAAAAGAGGAATTTATCTCCGTGTTTAAATGTTTGAAAATGGTTTGCAAGGCGGAAAATACGTGACGCTGATTCTCTTTGGAACATAAATGATGAGAGTTGAATAATGCAAACAATGTCTGATCGAAATTATTAATACAAAAGAAGAAGCGTTGATGTTATTTTTGGAAGATACCAAAGGTAGGAGGTAGTAAAGAAACTCGTTGTGTCTACCTGTGGTCTCTTCTAAACAAGGTTCTACCGACCGTGAAAACGTTAAATCCGTGTCCAGAAATGTTCCCAGTGCTTCTGCCAAGAGCTGCTTTGAATTGGTAATGCACGTCGTCGCCAGTAGTCGTCCTTCTAACCAAACAGGTTATATCTACACCGGCTTGTAGTGCCGCTGTCGTTCTGTGGTGTGTTCCTACAGCAAATACTTGCAATGTATTGTTCCTTTCTTGTTCCGTGTATCAATAGTTTCACTGGCTGACTAACGGGGCAATGGCACCTCCTCTCTTTCCATGGAGCAACAAAATCAGAAATTGACGATCCATGCTACTGTTTCCGAGGTTCCTGTGGTGTATTCCTACAGCAAATACTTGCAATGTATTGCTCCTTTCTCGTTCCGAGTATCAATAGATACAATGGCTGACTAACGGGGCAATGGCACCTCTCTCTTTCCATGGAGCAAATAAATCAGAAATTGACGATCCATGCTACTGCGTCCGAGGTTCCTGTGGTGTGATCCTACAGCAAATACTTGCAATGTATTGCTCCTTTCTCGTTCCGAGTATCAATAGATACAATGGCTGACTAACGGGGCAATGGCACCTCTCTCTTTCCATGGAGCAAATAAATCAGAAATTGACGATCCATGCTACTGCGTCCGAGGTTCCTGTGGTGTGTTCCTACAGCAAATACTTGCAATGTATTGCTCCTTTCTCGTTCCGAGTATCAATAGATACAATGGCTGACTAACGGGGCAATGGCACCTCTCTCTTTCCATGGAGCAAATAAATCAGAAATTGACGATCCATGCTACTGCGTCCGAGGTTCCTGTGGTGTGATCCTAGAGCAAATACTTGCAATGTATTGCTCCTTTCTCGTTCCGAGTATCAATAGATACAATGGCTGACTAACGGGGCAATGGCCTTTCCATGGGGCAACAAAATCATAACTTGACGGTCCATGCTACTGCGTCCGAGGGAGTGCTGAGGCCTGCAGTCCGGGGAACCTGTGGGACTACGAGGACCCTGAATATCTTGGACAAGACGCCACCACCAATAGATACAATCTAAACCTTCTACCCACAGTGATTATCATGGCGGCACGGTACTATGAGTAGTGTTGTCCCGCCCTCTGCGCATGACAGGATGATGAAGGGCTCTCCTAATTGGTCGGCCAGATGGTTGTCTATCATCACGCATGCGCCGTTTACATCCTGCAACACTTAGCTGCCTCAATCGTCAACAATGACAACAGACCCTACCTGCATTCACTGTTCAGAAGAGCCACAGACCATCTTCTCTTCAGCTGTGCAGCATTCCTGAGACATAGGATACAAACAGCTGCTTGGACTGACCCACCTCAATCCTACATCTATGGCCAGACTCAGCATGGAACTTCCTGGTTAACTGGTTCAACTCAGCAATCAAAACAGGACGCGAGTAAAAGCGCTCAGCACTAGTCCATACTAGTGAGCTGGAATCCCCGGGTAGTTGGCGTTCTGCGCTCCCTTGGTAATAAATATATCTCTTTCAACAATAAAGTCAATAAAAATCCTCGTTCATTCGTAGTTATTAGTTGACGACGTTGAGAAATCGTCACTAACATATCCTGATCGAAATGTGATTCCCTAGATCCAAATCGAAACAAGTAAACCATGAGCTGATTCCTGGTCTTGGGGAAGACTGAAACGGCCACCTAAATGTTATCTATGCGTCCTTACTGCGTAGGTAGGATCGACGTTGTTTCCCGTCCCGTGGGAGTGTAGGCGCCCGAGGTCGGCAGGCACCACATGATATATTGCCCCTCCTGGCTATTGAAGGCTGCGGCCAAGGTCCGCTCTGTCTGCATCTTTATATACCTAGCTGTTGTTTATTTACGAAGATGATACCTTCTTTATTGTTATTTTATTATACCTAGTACACGTCGTGGTCCAAGGTGACTAACGTGGCAACGGCACCCATTTTCCAATGAAGGGTAGAAAATTGACTTGGACCCAGATCAGCAGCTTTACACACCCAAGATAGTGGATATTGCTGCTGCTGTGATGGAGATGCATGGAGACATCTGAGACTCTTCTTTGGACACGACAACAACAACAACACGTCGTGGTGTCTTGTCCATGAAGCAGATCGGTCCATGCATTCTAGTACACGTGGTACAAGCCATGCTAATCATTGTGGGTAGTTAGCCACTGATTTTTACTGTAAGTGTACCACATGTCTACACATGTGAAAAGTAGTTTGACTTTTGCACCTACAAATGTGCCATAGCCCCGCCGTTTGGATACTTGCACCTCGCTGGTGGGGTTGTTGGACTTTTGCAAGATTCGGGGGCCATTGGAGCGTGCATTATTCGCTTTATGCGAACTCTAAACGCCACGTCTTACTATCTCCAAAGGTTTATGATACACGGTGTTACACGGTGTAAGGTGATTTATATACAGCTGTGATGGATAGAATCCTGGAGCAAGATTGGTAGCTCTCCAGGCTTTGGTTTAAGTTGGATAAAATCCTTTAACTTTGTTGAAGATAGGATTGTTTGACCGCTCTAAGAAAGCGAGGGTCGCTTTGGATGTTCGGGGATTACAAATGAAGTATTTGTCACACGCACACACACTGGAGGACCATAATTATATATAATAAATATATACAAGAATGTCTTCTAAAGTTCAAATTTTATTGTTTAAAATAAGCTCTGTTCTAAATCAAGTACATATATTTTTTAAAATCAAATGTGGGTCATGGTTCTATTATGTAAAATATGACCCAATTTAAAAGATGTTCCAAATAATAGAATTATCATCGCGAGTAAGCAAGGTAAAAATGTGAAAATACTTAAATTTATACAGTTAAACCTGTCTATAGCGCCCCCCTCTTGGGACTCACCAAAATCGGGCGCTATAGAGAGGGAGGCGCTATTTAGAGGGAGTGCTATAGACAGGTTTAACTATTTAAAAAACGCTTTTATATATGACAAAAATGAGGGTGTAGAATGGATGATGTCATCATATAAATTGATAGAAGAGATACGAGGGTAAGGTGAAAAGTTATCAAACTGACATTGAAAGAATGATTTTCAATCAAAAAACATTTTTCTACATAATCTCCCTCCAACCCATTTTCGTTTCGTTTCTCCAATATCAGTATTCCTTCCCGGAAATGAGAGTCTGGAAGTCTGTTAGAATATTCATTTACAGTTCTCTCAAATTCTTCATTGGACGCGAAGCGATTTCCAGAAACAAATTTCTTTAGGTGTGGGCAGAGATGGAAGTCTCAGGGTGCCAAATTAGGAGAATAGGGGGAATGGCCGAGCAAATAGTACCTCAAATCCCGCAGTTTTCCCATTGTCAACACACTTTTGTAAGCAGGTGCATTGTCCTGTGGTGAAAGATGATTTTTTTCTTCTTTCTCAAAACAAGCCATGCTTCTTGGGAATTTTGATATCCAATTTATCCCGAAGGTTAGAGTTTAATCACCTGTAATAATTCGGCCTTCTTCAAGGTAATCAATTAACAAGATCCCTTTGGCATTACAAACCACACTGGCCATGACTTTTCCGGCAGATGTGATCGACCTCGCTTTCTTTGGCGCTAAACCACCAGCTTCTACCCACTGCTTCGACTGCTGTTTGGTTTCTGGCGTGTAGTGGTGGATCCATGTCTCATCCATGGTGACAAATCGCCGCACGAAATCGGTCGGATCCCTCTTAAATCTGTCCAAACATGTCGTTTGAGCATTTACTTTTGATATGAATTCAGAAAATGCGGAACCCACCTTGCGCAGAGATTTCGCATCCCTAATTCTCTGTGCAAGATGTTCCGTACCTTTTCTTCCGCCATTCCCACGGTCTCACACACCTTTACTCGCCTATCGTCCAACATTATATTTGGCACCTTTTCGATAGTTTCCGGCGTGGTTGCAGTTTTTGGCTTTTCTTCACGTGAGTCATCTTTGAGCGACGTGTGGCCACGTTTAAATTCAGCTGTCCATTTTTTTTAACGGTTGAAATTGAAGGAGCAGAGTTCCCATAAACCTTGGTCAAATTCGAATGAATTTCTTTAGGGGCTATTCCATCTAAAACAAAGTTTGAGTTGGTCTCGAGGACCACGCCATCACCATCTCCTCAGCGACGAAGTACGTAATCTACGTTGTCTTCGTAGATGTCGAAATACGTGGTGTCGCTGGAGACCCGCTGGCGATTCTCCACTAAACTCTGGTTTGGTGTACATAGTATGATGCATATATATATAATTATCTTTTTAAATAAGTGCAGAATATGCACTTTTGCATGTATTGACAAGATGTCTATCTAAAACGAAGAATTTAATAACTGCATGATATATTCAAGTTTAACCATTGTACTGCAAAGATTCCTTTACACAAACTATCTGAGCGAGCAAGTGTCTTACGAACTAATGATATGCACGCAGGAAGCAAACGTAATCTTTTGCCGAATGAAATGCCATCTCTGGGTCAGACCGAGAACTTTTCACCCTCGAATAGGAAATCTATTAGTGAAACATATATAGACTCAAACTTACTTTATTATTTTTAAAGCTTTATTAAGGTAAAAAAAAAAAAAAAATTGATAAGCTTAGAACTGGCTATCGTTCTAGGACCGTTCTTGACGGCTAATATTCTGGCTAAAATAATAATAATAAAGTCAAAGGGAAAAAAGTTTCAATGTGGGTTATGAATCCTGGTCATGTTTGTCAAAAAAGAAAAGTAAGAGGCCCACCAGCTTCGCGTAATTTGGTGATTTGCATAGGCTGGTCAGCCAGGTGTGTCGTCCATTGCGTGTCCGGTCCACTCTCCCACCCTCCTCCTCCGTGGCCGCTCAACTCTCAAACATCGAAATATACTCTTGGACAAAACTTGAGGAAGTTTCATAGTTTGATGTTTCCGGCCTCCTATTATTATAATATATTTATTTTTAAGGAGACAGAAGCTGTTCGCACTTGGTTATCTCGCGTGTGTCTTCCATAAAGGTCACTGTAATATCTTTCATTGTCTGAATCCCGATATACATGGTAAATGGTAAAACTTCCTTAAGTTTTGTCCATGAGTGTATCTTTCAGAGTTATTGTCTGAATCCCGATATACATGCTAAATGGTAAAACTTCCTTAAGTTTTGTCCATGAGTGTATCTTTCAGAGTTATTGTCTGAATCCCGATATACATGCTAAAAGGTAAAACTTCCTTAAGTTTTGTCCATAAGTATCTTTCAGAGTTATTGTCTGAATCCCGATATACATGCTAAAAGGTAAAACTTCCTTAAGTTTTGTCCATGAGTATCTTTCAGAGTTATTGTCTGAATCCCGATATACATGCTAAAAGGTAAAACTTCCTCAAGTTTTGTCTATGGGTGTATCTTTCAGAGTTATTGTCTGAATCCCGATATACATGCTAAAAGGTAAAACTTCCTCAAGTTTTGTCTATGGGTGTATCTTTCAGAGTTATTGTCTGAATCCCGATATACATGCTAAAAGGTAAAACTTCCTTAAGTTTTGTCCATGAGTATCTTTCAGAGTTATTGTCTGAATCCCGATATACATGCTAAAAGGTAAAACTTCCTTAAGTTTTGTCCATGAGTATCTTTCAGAGTTATTGTCTGAATCCCGATATACATGCTAAAAGGTAAAACTTCCTCAAGTTTTGTCTATGGGTGTATCTTTCAGAGTTATTGTCTGTATCCCGATATACATGCTAAAAGGTAAAACTTCCTTAAGTTTTGTCTATGGGTGTATCTTTCAGAGTTATTGTCTGAATCCCGATATACATGCTAAAAGGTAAAACTTCCTTAAGTTTTGTCTATGAGTGTATCTTTCAGAGTTATTGTCTGTATCCCGATATACATGCTAAAAGGTAAAACTTCCTTAAGTTTTGTCCATGAGTGTAGTTTCTCTATATAGTATCACTTCTAGAGGTAATACTTCTAGGTCTCCGTATTGAAGAGCATGTTTAACCAGAAAGCTCGAGAAATAAACAAAAATTGTAAAAAGAAACCAAAACTCAAAAAAGATTCCTTATTGATTTCAATGTGTTAAAAAGCAGGGAAGGATCTTTGTTATAAATCAATAGTTTGTCTCAATCGAAATATCATTAATAAAACCGCAGCAGCCAACGGCACAGATGGTTGACGTTAACCGCAGCACATGTCGCTAAACGGCAGCGGATAAATAGGTGACTAGCGAATGGGTCTGAATACATTGTTACGTCGTACCCAGACGTGTTCTTTGTCTAATGCCACAAAGATACACACGTGAGTTCGAAGGGATGCAGCAAAAGTTAGCGCTTCATTATACGTGACACTGAACAGAAGGAATACAATAAGTTTGGGCTTGCCTTCAACCTTCCTGTCAGAAGAATTCTTGGCGCCGTGATTTTCACTCTTGTGAAACGTTCCGCTATACACTGTACACGTCCAGTCTGTACTACACCGTCTTAGAGCCGCTCCGATGTCAGTCTTTCCTGGCACCGTCTTGTAGGATCAAACAAACACCTGGAGACAACTCCCCACGTCTTCTACTTGCCACAGATGTGACCAGACTGCCCGTGTTTCCCCCCACGCTGGAATGCTGTTTTTGGTGCCTCACATATGGCAGCTCGTGTCCACCCCTCTTTCCCCAACTTTACTCTGGAAACTTGTCATCCATTTTACAACATCAGATTTCAAAGGAAGCTGCTCCATACACAGTTAGTTGTTTAACTGGCGATCTGTCAGTTACCCCATCAGCCCCATTAGTTAACAACACCCTGTCCTGTCTTTTACCGCATGGTGCGTACTTTTATCCTTGGATCTCCCCCCTGGTTTATTAAAACTCTTGTGTGACCACCTTAGTGACTGTTATTGAGGCACCATGCTGACGAAGGAAAGCTAACAGACCGAATTCCGTACGTGACTGGCGGGATTCACCAAAAAAACGTCTTCGGTTAAGATTCTTAAATGGAAAAACAATTGATGTTCAGTTGATTCTGTTAGATGGATCTTAGCCGTAGTTGTTCTTCCGTTAAATATATAGAAACTTTTTAGAAAATCAGCCTTGTGCTGTGGTACAACGGGAATGAATGTGTCGGAGCAAACCATCTATCTGTTCCTACGCCGTTAAAGTTTACCATTACAGAAAAAGTAGATCAAATGTAAGAACCTGTATAATGCAAAGACTTAAAAAAATTCAAATATCTATTGATAAATACAACCCTGAAATAAAATGTATTTGTTAAGGAACACATAAAAAGAAAAGATAATGTGAAAAAAAAAAAACAGTACAAATGTGAAACTTTACTGGGATAAGGTGGACAAATCCCAGTACAATTTCACATTTGTACTGTTTTTTTCCCATTGTTTCGCGATCTCACGCGATTCTGGCTTCAACTACCCGTTTCATGATTTTTCAGGATGCCTGAATCACCAGTTTTTTGGTCGTTGTCACCACGCTGACGAGGGCTAACAGCCCGAAACGCATACATGGTTAGCTTGATTAATCAAGAATGGGTTTTTGGCCAATTCTGAATAGTTGATATTTATTCCGACAGATGACGCACGATAAGGAAATGTCTTTTTCTTAGAAAAATAAGGTGAAAAACTTTTTGGCGTGCAGTATAAAATGAAATTCCGAGATTCGAACTCACGGCCGTTTATCTAATGCCTCAATTTACTACGCCGAAAATACGCCTTACTGCCTCAACGATGAGTGGCTGTTTGACAATATACAACCAATCAGGCCACCATACATCTCTCCTGTTTATTGTGTCGCCAGAAATTATACCTTCAACTTCAAAATTAATCAATTCCTACTATACAAGGCATTATTCAAAATAAAGGAGATATCAATCCCCGATTCCGACGACCTGACGCTTAGTTGGAGCTCATCACCCAACAGCTGCAAGGTCTGGGAGGCCTCTCTACTCCACCAACTTGAAGGAAGCCTTCAACATCATCGGGAGACCACCTGATCCCCAGGCTTGGATCTTCGGGACTGGGCAGGAGGACGACGGCCATCTTTGCGTCAGCGAAGTGCCGAATTTATCGGTACTTCGTGCAGGTGGGGCTGGAATTGAGGACATCGCCTGGAAGAGGACACTTGTACGGTGGGGAAGACTCCCCGGCTGAAAATTTAATTTTGTAAATAATTTTTATTCTTTAAATTATTATATAATAAGGCAAAATAGCCTAGCGGCGAAAGCTTCAGACTTTTGAACCTGATGTCCCTGGTTCAAACAGGCTTTTCGCTATCTTTTTATTTTCTCAAATTATTTTTGTGATCTCTTCCTCATTTTGTAAATATTGACTGAGTTGTCATTTGTTTTAATTGTCTACTCCACCAACTTGCCATGTGTAAACAGCCAGGACAAGGTGACTCGACACCTGTAAATAGAGACTAAATTGTGTCACCATTCTCAGTAAGCGATACACCTGAGAATTGTCAACCCACAGTTTCGATGTAATTTCAGCGATCCGACAAATTGCCAGTTGGATGCTGAAATTTATTTGTTAAGGTACAAATAAAAAGATAAAATAATGTGAAAAAAAAAAAAACAGTACAAATGTGAAATTTGAGTGGACAAATCCCAGTTATTATCTCAGTACCATTTCACATTTGTACTGTTTTTTTTTTTTCACATTAATTCGCGTCCTCACGCAATTCTGGCCTAGTGTTGGCCACTCACCCAAGAAACTTCTATGTTATACACCAGTTAGGAACGAACTATCTCATTTTCATGACGTGTGGGGTTGACCTACAGAAACGAAACATATTTATTCTTCTTTCTTATTCCATTGCCTAAAATTTGAACAACTTCGTGTTGAGCCAATGTACGTTTGCCGTCGTTTCAAAGAATCTCTAGAGGCCTGAGTAGAAGTTGAAGATCGAAAGATGGCCGATGAATTTAAATAAATGAACAATACATTCCGGAAATTTTGACTTGTATTGCTAATTTGTAATTGTTGCACCAAGTTGCAGCCTTTCCGGTCATTCGACCTTGCTTTCCTACTTCTTGGCGTTATACATGTTTCCCGAGCGGAATAAAGCAAATGAAAAACAGATAAAAGTAAATTACTTTTTAAAGTTGTTCATTTATTTGCTGTCTTCCTCATAGTTGGTGATCTTGAGTATTCGCGTATCTACTCTCTCTCCAAATTAAACAATCAAGATATGTACAATCACAATGTTACAGAAGGAATGATACCATAGTATGTAATCTGTTTTAAATAAATATTGAATATCATAGATTATTTTGAATAAATGTAGGGCACATCAAAATTGATGCAACAATTTGTATGTATATACTATGGCAAGTTCGGTCTAACTTCAGATGAGGTCTTCAAACATGGAGAACATGGATTCAATAGCGGCCGTTAGTGGGTAGTGCTTTTACCTTTAATGGTGGGACATAATGTCACCATTCACACGGTGTCGTCATCGATTTCTGTGACTTTATAGGTCATCACAGGTTGCCAGCCCATTCACACTGGGTTAATGATTGGGCTGTGTCTGGCAGGATTCAGCTATCCTCAAAAATGAAACATTTTAAGGACAAGCAGCGTTCACTCATCTGGCCTATACTAACAAAGTCGTGGACATTACTAAAATCTTCAATTAAACGAATATATAGAAGCCTTCGAGACCTACCTTTACAGAAGAGCTCTCAGGATTCCTTGGACAGATATGGTAACAAATAATCAAGTCCTCGATCGAATGGGTACAGAACGTCAGCTGATAAAGTTCATAAAACAACGGACGTTTGCTGGACATGTGATGATCAGCAGGAGAGACATTGCTGACGGTGTTGGAAGGAAAGCTCCGGGGGAAGAGATCGAGGGGAAGACAGGGATACACAGACGATCTAAAACAATGGACTGGACGACACGAGGAGATGAAGAGGATGGCGGAGGAAGTATGGAGAGACCATGTGGCCCACCCTCAGTAGAGGAAGGCACTGAAGGAGGGAGATATGGAGAGACCATGTGGCCCACCTTCAGTAGAGGAAGTCATTGAAGGAGGGAGATATGGAGAGACCATGTGGCCCACCCTCAGTAGAGGAAGGCATTGAAGGAGGGAGATATGAGAGACCATGTGGCCCACCCTCAGTAGAGGAAGGCATTGAAGGAGGGAGATATGAGAGACCATGTGGCCCACCCTCAGTAGAGGAAGGCATTGAAGGAGGAGGAGCGTTCTTTGCTTTATCAAATCAGACGGATGGGTCTATACGAGACGGATGCCGAGTATCTGAACTGAGGCAAATGCGAACTGAAGTGTTGAGTCTGATATTGGAACATGGCCAGGCCTACCTGGATTTTCATCATCACTGGCGATTAGAGTTGGCTATACCTCTACGATCCTGGCAGTAAACACAAGTCTGGATAAAACTCGAATCTACTGTTCTGAAAACCCGGTCAATCGGAAAGACAATTGCAATTTCCTTTTTGAGAGAGAACGAATTTTGGAGAATGGTTTACCAACTTGATGAGCTTCCTGCATAAGCAACAGTGAATGGGCCGGACAGTTTGGAAGAACTTGGACGAACATATTCGGCTAAAAGGTCCTGCATCGAAGCTATACCATGATAACGCTCGACCTCACGTCGGTCATTGGCGAATATTTGTGTAAAATGCACATTGAAACAGTGACGTACCTTCCCTACAGCCCCCGACCATCTGACTTTCACATGTTCCATCACCTGATATCAAAGCTTAGGACTTGCATTCTTCATTCTTCCAAAAGTCTTAAGGATGGCGGTTCTGGAAATGAAGTCAAAGGATGGATTCCAAGAATGGCAGACAATTTGGACCTAATGCATTCAACTCAAGGAGGACTACTTTGATCTATACCATATTCATCTTGACTTTGCTCAATGAATTCTGGTGTATCAATCATTTTGATTCTTTATTGACCTTGTTCTCATATATACAGTAGAACCTCTCTGTAAAGGACAACACCTAATTGCAAAGCCAAACTGTTCATTAGGGAGAGATGTCCTCTTACTGGAGATTAACAAAATAGTAAAAATGTTAATTTTGTAAATGAAAACTGTCCTTTGTAGAGAAGTGTCCTCTTACCGGATAGTCAAGATAATAAAAAATGGTAATTTTGTAAATAAAAACTGTCCTTTGTAGAGAAGTGTCCTCTAACCGGAGAGTGTCAAAATATTTAAAAAATGGTAATTTTGTAAATGAAAACTGTCCTTTATAGAGAGGTGTCCTCTAGCCGGAGTGTTCTCTCATGGAGGTTGTTCTACTGTAACTGTCGAATGATACAAGAGGTGGAGAAGTGATATCTTCGATTGACAAACCGCGCGAAGAGGTTGTTACATCCCGCCGTGGCGACAAAAATCCGGTTCTGGGCTAACTGGCCGACCGGCCACCTGCCATTGGCGACACTTTGGCGATGTGGTTCAGCCGTACGTTGTAATCGGTGTGATACGGCGCCGTATCTCCGCTATGTACCGATGGCACCTACCCCGCGATAACGTCGCCCAGCTGCTAACAGCTTTAAAGACCGCTTAGTGTACCTATCCCAGTAAGCTGGCAAGACCAAAGTCTCCACGTAAACTGCTCCATTAGATTAGAACAGCCTGTAGCCACTCAGGGGACCTAAATACTCTCACCGGATAGAACAGGTTCATATGTACTTGGTGTAACATCGTATAGTTTTTGATTCATACAACAAGTTCCCACTTGAAACAGGATCCTTTTATATCGGATTTCACTCTATGACATATAATTCTTTTCTCCAATGCCTTCCTCTACTGAGGGTGGGCTACATGGTCTCTCCATACTTCCCGGTCCTCCGCCAAAAGACCACGTGTTACTCTGGGGCTGATGCTATGTCCCAAGAACCTGCCACAGTCCACCCCGGGTATTTCCCCGGTACCATCAATTTCTGGGAGACATTCCCCTATCCGCCACCTGGGGAGATGCCCGATGGGGGGAACTAGCAGACCCCACACGGGATACATTCAATACATTTTAGCGAAAAAATATCGTTGAATCTAGACATATCTCTAGGCACTGATGGACAGGTTTATCATAGAAATACAAGTTGGCTTACCAATATCAAAACCAAGATGGGTTCTCAGTTACAATCAGTGTTCATTGTCTCAGGTTGGAAACTAATGACGAAGTGCTATGAGGACATTTTGCCTTGGCAACTACGTACCTCCTATAGCAGGGGACAAACAGTGGGTCAGGTCGAGTTGTACCCAGCCTACAACCCTCAGGCTACACACTTTGTGCAAGAGACGTCTGAAACAGCTCTATTACATCCACATTGCAACGATACCATTGTCTGTCTTGACAATGAAGGCGGTTTTAAAAAAGTTTAGCGAAGGCCAACAAAACTGTAGATGAATGGTAATAAAGAAAGAATAATACAATTTCTCTCTTTCTGGCGTTACGGCCATTAGATGACAGGGCTTTTGTTTGGCTGGAAGAAGATTGGAGTATGGCTGAACGCAGCTGCCACCCACAGTACTGTCGACTCACTGGAGCTCTGCTAGCTCAAGGCTTTCTTTGTTTTATTACGTGGCTCAGACAGGCTTTTTTTTATATTAGATCCTCAAGTCTAAACAGACTTTCTTTGCTAAGTTCTCAAGCCTAGATAGGCCTTCTTTACTAGGTCCACAAGTCTAGACTTTCTTTGCTAGGCCCTCAAGTCTAGACAGACTTTGCTAGATCCTCAAATCTAGGCAGACTATATTTTCGAGAATCTCGAGTCTAGACAGACTTTACTATATCCTCAAGTCTAAACAGATTTTCTTTGCTAAGTTCTCAAGCCTATATAGGATTTCTTTACTAGGTCCTCAAGTCTAGACTTTCTTTGTTAGGCCCTCAAGTCTTGACAGACTTTATTTGCTAAGTTCTCAAGCCTAGATAGACTTTCTTTGCTAGATTCTCAAGTTTAGACATACTTTATTTTCTAGAATCTCGAGTCTAGACAGACTTTGCTAGATCCTTAAAGTCTAGACTTTCTTTGCTAAGTCCTCAAGTCTAGGCAGGTCCCGTTGCAATGTCCTTTGATAGGCCTTGTAATGCCGATAAGACTTAGCAAGTCTAATCGAGATGTCCTTGGATTTTGTTAGGCCTTTTTGCCTCATGTATTTTTTAACACCTATTTGCAAGAGAGGTATATGTGCCTAGGTAGGCTTTAAATTTGAAGAAGGAAAAGTCCTCATGTCTGCATAAGCTACTTTTTATAATACAATATAATGCGGCTATGATTATAGAACGACGTTTAACAAGTGTTACCGCAAATGTTTCTTTTTACAGAACGAAAAATCGTAATTTTTAATTATTTTAAGGAGAAATAACGACTATTCCTATCCTTAGGGATGAAGTATGAAAGGATGAATTGTGAAGAGTAATGATGAACGGGAAAATAAAAGTGTTCAGAGATGGGAAGTGGACATAGTATCTGCCCGGTAAGCGGAACACTGTGGGTTCCCATCCCTGGACACTTTTATTTTTCCGTTTATCATTGCTCTTCACAATTCATCCTTTCATACTTCATCCCTAAGTATAGAAATACACCTATCCCCCTATTTACACGGTAAATACGTTCCTGAGAAAAACGTGTAAATCGGGGGATAGGTGTACACAGAAATAAAAATAAAATGCATTGACAGGTTAAAATATGTAGTCAGCACATAAGCTCGGGATTCCTCGTGAGATGTGTACACAGCGCATGTGTTCAATCACAGTAGCATTTAGTATAGTGCGATAAAAAAAAACTTATTTGGGAAACCGTGTAAAAGCGAAAACGTGTAAAAAAGTACCGTGTAAATCGGGGGATAGGTGTAGTCGTTATTTCTTCTTAAAAATAATTAAAATTACGATTTTTTCGTTCTGTAAAAAGAAACATTTGAGGTGAAACTTGTTCAATGTCGTTCTATAAGCTACTTTTGTTTGCTCGAATAGCTTTTTTTTCTCCCTCTTTGCAAAGTACTTTGGCAGATTCCCAGCCAGGCTTGCTGGGTAGACAAGTATCATTGGGAGGGCAGAGGCCTCTCTCTTTGCCGCGGGCATCCAGCTGAGACATATCGCGTGCGCCTCGCTTGGCAGCGTCTGGGTGTTGTTTCCCGGGGACATCGCTGTTCCCAGCGCGCGGCGATCTATTCGCGCTGCGCTAATTAATCCAAACTCCACTAATTAAATGCCATTTGAGGGCCATTCTCTTGTTCTTGGAGATGGAGATTTTGCAGTTTTTTTTTTCTCTGAGAATTTCTCTTTTTTTTTTTTTTTTAATTGGTACCCATATTTCTTGTTTTAAAAATATTGGCCGTTGTTTTTTTTGCTTATCCCTAGTACATGTGGTACAAGCCATGATAATCATGGTGGGTCGAAGTAGGCGACTGTTTTTAACTGTAAGTGCACTACATTTCTACACATGTGAAAAGCAGTTCGACTTTTGCACTTACAAATTTGCCAGAATTTGGTTACTTGCACCTCGCTGGTGGGGTTGGACTTTTGTAAGAATAGGGGGCCATTGGAGCATTTTTTTTATTTATCAGAAAAAAAGTGTCCAATACGGGAATGGAACCAGGGTCGTAGCGGACGAAAACAAACGGTTTAGACAAGGGGGCGGCAAACTTTTGAGTCAAAAATTACAATTTACAAAATTTCAAAATTTTTAAAGAGCCATACATTTTTTTCTTGTCAACAATAAATAGTACTCACATAAATAATATTTACGTATGGAAATATATAAGCTGCGGCTCTTTATATAGTTCCATACGTAAATATTATTTATGTGAGTACTATTTATTGTTGGCAAGAAAACAATTTGTGGCTCTTTAAAAACTTTGTAAATTGTAATTTTTGACCCAAAAGTTTTCCGACCCCTGCTCTAGACAGATCTTGTGCGTGTGGTTTGTGCGAATGCCGCCTATGTCGTAATCACGGAAGTGTATGGATCCCATACCGACCAAGGCACAATGAAGTTACGCCATCCCCAGGTACAAGGTCGTTCTCAGACATGTGTTCGACCTTGCAATTGATTCATTACACGTACTGCGACCAGCCACTGCCTGTTTAGCACCCATCCTGTTCTCCTGTTTCCAAAATAACTTTATTAGGTACCGCTCAAAAGATCAACACCTAGTCTATGTGTTATTTACAATAAATAATATGAATAGGTTATTCATAGAAAACAGTGTATAATGCGGGATTCAATCCCGGTTCATGGCTGTCGGGAATCGAGGATTTTTTTCGTCCACCGACTCTTTTTTTTTTGCTTAGCGTCTTTCATATTTGTTCGTATAAAAAAGATCGTAACACTAAAACACTAAGCTGGAAGTGCCAAAAGAATATTTGTAAAGAACATTCTATTATAATGTGTAGGCAATGTATGTAAATATTTCGAAAATGGTATCCCAAATTTAACAAAAAAAAAAAATGATTTGGTGCCTAAATTAACATTTCAGTTTTAAAAATATTTTAAAATATAAATATTACTCAAATTATTGATTAAAATATCTTATTCGTTAATAAAATGATTGTATCATACAAAAATGTTCGAAAATTATTTTGTTTTAAGTGATATAGTTCACCAGGTTAAAACACCGGGTGTATTACACCCAGCGCGAGTAGTTACGTCTCAAAAGTGAGCGCGAGTAACTAAGGGTTAAAGAGCAGGTTTTGCTTGGACAGAGTTGGCCCCGGGGAGAGTTCAGCACTGATGAGTCAAGACCTCCTAATATATTTTTCTTCGCTGAAAGGGACAGTAGAGTTTGTTTTATATTTAAAAATAAACATTCGTGCTTTAATACTCCTATTTCATATATACAGATGGCATGTCATCGCCCTGGAACACATATATGTGTATAGAAGCAATGGGCGCTTCTCCCGTCAAAATAAACGTCAGAATCTGACGCCATCCTCTGACCGTCGTCGCAACTAGCGGCCTCGGGTCGGTGACAAAGCCACAACACCAACTTTGGCAAACTGATAAGCGTCCACCTAGAGACCATGGTTTCGGGCTAATGGCCCTCGTCAGTCTAGGGCGGACCCTTGTGGCTTTGTCACCGACCCGATGCCGCTAGTTGCGTGACGATCAGTGGATGGCGTTAGATTTTGACGTTTATTTTGACGGGAGAAGCGCCCATTGCTTCTATGGATTAATTTCCTGTCGGCAAGTTTTCCATCTATATATGTGTATATATGTCTCGAGACAGGGGTTTTGGAGATTTGCAGTATTTAACATACCACAGAGAGATGAGCGCGCATGTTGTTGCTGAGGATTTTGATGTACAGAATCCAGAGTCCGTGTCAACTCTCATTTAGAGATATTGCCCTGTTAAAGAGCCATATAAAATGATGGTTATTTCTTATATTAATATACACCTATCCCCCGATTTACACGGTACTTGTTATACACGTTTTCGCTTTTACACGGTTTTCCAAATACGTTTTTTTTGTTTGTTTTTATCGCACTATACTAAATGCTACTGTGATTGAACACATGCGCTGTGTACACATCTCACGAGGAATCTCCCGAGCTTATGTGCTGACTACATATTTTAACCTGTCAATGCATTTTATTTTTATTTCTGTGTACACTTATCCCCCGATTTACACGTTTTTCTCAGGAACATATCTACCGTGTAAATCGGGGGATAGGTGTATACTGTAAATATTTTTAAAGGACTTTTTTTTTTTTTTAAATAAAAAAATGAACTCAAAAGGAGGAAATATTCTATCTCAGCTAGAACCTGAGAACAGTTTTTATTGTTAATCACCAATTTGTAAATAATATCATTATCTTTGTTTAATTTCTCTAACAATTGACTTAAGAGAGTGCAAATAAGATATTGTTACGATCTTTTCTTTAATTCTGTCGCTGGTAAGCCACGGAATCACGAAGCAAACTCAAAAGTAAGTTTTATTCAACACACTGTCAAAATAGAAAAAGCCGACAACAATTATATGCTTTATCTATCTTACTCTAGACAGTCAGCCTAATACTAAAAACTAATTCTCAAATATTTACATAGACCCAAACAAAAAAAATGAATTAATAGAAAACTAGTTAGAACATTTACATATCTACAAAATAGTTGAATTAAAGTACTTTGTGACAATATTTTGAATTGTCTGTCTTTGGTAGAGAGGACATGACGGAGAGATTGGTAGAAAGGGAACCGTTTGGAAACTCCCCCCTCTGTCCACATGTTGACTGTCCCTCGGGGCGCTGTGGCGTTGTTTAAAATAGCCGAGCGGTGTGTTGTTTTTGGGGGGCATGGGAAATTGTAGATGATTGATAGGGCCTTGCTGCTTTTTCTTAAAATTTTTACCTTTTTTTTTCTCCCACGTATAGCGGTGTATTGTGTCTCAATGTCCTTCGACATTTGTGTATCGCCAATATTTAAACATTTTTTGTCCATAAAATATATTTATCAAAATCGAATTGTTGTTGTCGTGTCCAATGAAGAGCCTCAGCTGTCACCATGCATCTCCATCACAGCAGTCGCAATGTCCACTATCTTGGGTGTGTAAAGCTGTTGCTCTGGGTCTATGTCAATTTTCAATTTTCTGCAAGGCTGCGGCTATTGCTGGGCATGAGAATATGTGGGGTAGGTGTTAGTTCCACACCAGGACAGTTGTTGCATGCCCTTTAGGTTCTTGTGCCATCTGGATGTATTGTCATTCCTTTATAGTGTTTTGTTCTAAGTATTGTTATAGTTTTTGTCAGTTTTCACTCAGAGTTTATTTCACATATTTGATCTTTTCTTATTTTTTTTGTTTAATTATCTTGTATTTTGCCAAAGCATCAGCGTCAAATACTGACATTTGTTCTTTCCTTTGCCTCAGCTTTCTGGCTTCCTTTGCCAATTCATCTGCCATTTCATTTCCCCCGATCCCAACATGAGCAGGAATCCATTGTAGAAAATCGAAATAACTATTGAATATCATATAATAAATAATTTTGATGAATAGTCCCAAGTTTTTTTTACTTAAAATGTCTTCTGTCAACTAGGATACATTCTACTTGTAATGATGGTGGAGGGATTGTTACTAGCTGGGGAAAGGAGAGGTTGCGTTGGTTTTTTGTTTAATAATACGCTTTAAAAATTGATCTTATGGTCACATTCCTATTAATTTCGCTAGTCTAACCCTAATAATGAATGCCTTTGACCCAAAGAGATTATGGTATCTCGGTAATTATAATTTCGACCTGTTTTTTACATGTGTAGATTTGTGGTATACTTAAGAATACAATCTATATCCTACCATGGCCTGGTACATTTGTAGATCTTTGGTAATTGCCGTACAATCATTCACAACTCTACCCACCATGGCCTGGTACATCTGTAGACCTGTGGTGTACAATCGGCCACAGCTCTCAACCCAACGAGTGCTACATGATCTATCCTGAGAAATAAACACAAAATATCGCGAGATTCAGAACACCGCTCTATCCACATTATAGCGATGGCCTCTTCCATATCGACAGTTTACCATCTGAAAGAAATACTTGAAGGCCCGTCGCTCTGGTCAAATTCATATGTCCAACAGCTTGGCCAGCACTTTATGAAAAGGGAAGAAGTCCGTTCAACGACACGCACCTAAGCTGATTAACCCCGATTTGCTCTGGTTGTTCCGCGAACTCTTCGCACGTTAGCGGCAGCCCTAACACCTGGTCAATCCTGTCCAACAAATTGTGCTATACCCAGACTGAAGCTGTTTACCGCACAATAACGATCCATTCAATCGGCTAACCCTACTCCCAAGAAGAAGGGAGTGGACCTGTTAGATCGGGAAAGGACTGAATATTGAATTGGTCTGTCCGATTTTTTAGCTGTCATTTGAATGGTATTTCTTTGTGAATATGTTTAGATATAGGAATTGTTTGAGATTCTTCGGTCACATCGCGCGACCTAGGGGAATGGAGTACACCATACTGACTGGAAAGACGTCTGGGCGACACATACCTGGACACCCGCCGACACGTGGACCAATTAAAGGAACACACTTCCTTCTTTTCTTTTTTCTAGATTTAATTCATTTTGTCTCCTCTCTAATTGTAAATACGCTGCTGTATCACCTCATAAGCATAAATAAATAAATAAGGAACACACTGGCTTATCGGTCGCCAAGATGTTACATCGAGCTCAAAACAGAGATGGTTGGCGTCTCATCATGTTTGGGATGTAATACTAACAGTGCAACGTTCGATGGCGAATAGAATGATTTATTATATGTTCAAATACTATTCTCTATTTACTTAGGATACCATTCAGTTGTTCTTTCAGTATTTCAGTAAACGCAGGTCGCATCGAGCTGAAAATGAAGTCGCAGTGTTGTTTGGCCCCAGCACTGATCTTAAGAAAGAGGATGAGTCATTCGTGACTTCCTTTCTTCAGATAAGACGGCGACGACCCCAAGCTGAGTTAACTTTATGAAGTACAAGAGAAAGTCCATTTCCAATAAACGACATACCATCGTAGTCCCATGGGAACTGAATTATTCATCATCTATTTCGGAAGAGTTGACTTGAAGAGGAGGACCGAAGTTTGTCCGAAGATTGTGTTGCCATATATTTATGTCTGGTAGTTTTAGCTCGGCATATAAATATACCAGACAGCTATTGTCATTGATTCTTCTCGAATATTCTTTAATCAAAATACGCTCATTACCTTTTAGCATCTTTTACTAACTAACCTAAAGAACCTGTCTAATGTATATACCATGTTCTACCACCGGTATTGTCTGAATTATAATAGGAGCTGCTCTAGAAAAGGCTATCGGGAGACGTGTTTTTCTTAAAAAGTTGTTTTTCCTATTACTTGGCGAATAATATTATTACGGCGAATACATAATGATACCCTGCCCAAAAGTCCAACCCCTCCTCTACGTGGCGGGCGGAAGAAGCAGCACAAGTAAGGGACTGCCCTGTAGTACGGTGCCGTGAGCCGCTACGGTAACTGTGAACAGGGAACTCTGAAATGTGGCTGACTAACGGGGCAATGACCTTTCCATGGAGCATGGACAAGACACCACCACCGCATAATATAATACATAATATAATTACTTATACATAATACAAAGACATTATACATAACTGCCAATAATATTGGTATTTCAATTTTTTTGCGAGTGTTTACGAACTTTTGGGATAATCTTGTAACATAAGCTAGAATATCGTAATCGTGAGATAGAAACATAAGAATCGTCCACTACAGTATTAGAGCTCTAAAGAAGCGCAGTCTGGTAGATTAAATTGGTGATACCGCTGGGAGGGTTTACCCCTGATGAACAAAGCCCTTCCAATATTTTTTCATCGCAGTAAGGACAGTAGAAGTTTGTATTATGTGTGAAAAAAAGAAACATTCGTGCTTTGAATTCGTTCTTTTGTATAGACGGCGAGTTATTGCTTTATACTAAGCTAGGTTGTGCTCTTTTTGAGCGGTACCTAATGAAGTTATTTTGGAAGAGGATGCTCAAAGTCTCGCCTTTATTTTTGTAAATTCCAATATTGAAACTAATTTATTCCACAGCTCTCTTCAGTTATCCTTAGCAGCTGCAAGCCTGACCGAATTATTGGGCATCAGATTTGTGGTGTATTTAGGTTGATTTAAAAGTAGAAATATATTTTAAGCTTTATTTGTTTAAATGGCTTTTATTATATTACACCGGAGTAGATGCAAACTTAAGAATTACAAGTTAACAATGGAATTATACGATGATAAATTATATGTTATGATATCTACAATATATCGCAGAATCTGTAGATTTAATAATATTATTATGTTAATATATTATATATACAATATTATATTATATAATTAAAATATAAATATACGACAAGATTAAACCCCAGTCAATTGAAGAATATGATTGTAAGTTGCCTCTGAGTTTATCCCACAGAGTAAACATGGGTGAATAGAGAAAAAAAAACAGGCCATCGACAGTGGGTCGCCTTGGAAAAACCCACGCCATCCGTCCAATGGCTCACGTCCGCTAGAATATATAGCGACAAGAGAGTCGGCAGGATATACTGATCGCTACAGAGGATTTGTGAAAGTAGGCGAAGTGTGTGTACCATTTTGATTAAATCCTTCATTTTTAATGAGACGATAGAGATGAAGTTGTCTATAATAAGATTAGAGAAACAGAAGCTTGTGACACCACGCATCTGAACCTATCCAAACCAATTGCAGCGGCTGGATGTCCCTTATTCCTTGAGAAGCCGTGTTAAGAAGGGGTTTGCTGGATACTTGCTTAAGTGATGAACTCGTTTAATCTTTGAGAAGTATATTTAATTTAAATATTTTATTGTGGGAATAGACCCATATGGACCCAGAGCAGCAGCTTTACACACCCAAGATAGAGGACATTGCTGTGATAGAGATGTATGGAGACATCTGACATTGGACACGACAACAACAACAGAAAACTGGCATGGACCCAGAACAGGAGCTTTACACACCCAAGATAGAGGACATTGTGACTGCTGTGATAGAGATACATGGAGACATCTGTGGCTCTTCATTGGACACGACAACAACAACAACAGAAAATTGACATGGACACAGAACAGCAGCTTTACACACCCAAGATAGAGGACATTCCTGTGATAGAGATGTATGGAGACATCTGAGGCTCTTCATTGGACACGACAACAACAGAAAATTGACATGGACACAGAACATCAGCTTTGCACACCCAAGATAGAGGACATTGATGTGATAGAGATGTATGGAGACATCTGAGGCTCTTCATTGGACATGACAACAACAACAGAAAATTGACATGGACACAGAACAGCAGCTTTACACACCCAAGATAGAGGACATTCCTGTGATAGAGATGTATGGAGACATCTGAGGCTCTTCATTGGACACGACAACAACAGAAAATTGACATGGACCCAGAGCAGCAGCTTTACACACCCAAGATAGAGGACATTGCTGCTGCTGTGATAGAGATGTATGGAGACATCTGAGGCTCTTCATTGGACACGACAACAACAGAAAATTGACATGAACCCAGAACAACAGCTTTACACACCCAATATAGAGAACATTGCTGTGATAGATATGTATGGGGACATCTTGGATTGGACACGACAACAACAACATTTTGGGAATGAGATAGAGGAAGGAAATTAGACGTTGTTTTGTGGCTGGGACATTATGTTGCGGCCGCTACATCATGTGTCATCTCCCGATAGCCTTTTCTAGAGTAGCTCCTTATTGTAATTCAGGCAATACCGGTGGTAGAACATGGTATATACACCGTTCATTAGGTTGGTCGGTAAAAGATGTTCACAAAGGTAATGAGCGTGTTTTGATTAAAGAATATTCGAGAAGAATCTAACGACAATAACCGTCTACTATCTTTATATGGCGAACTTTTGGAATAACCTTATATTTAAACTTTGAGCATGGCTGCGGTTGGTGAAAAAGTCTCTCGCCAGTGGAGTTTGTGTTTGTATGACTTTATCTCCCGTTCTTTATCTGGCGCCCTTTTAAGTGCACCATTCTTTCCCGGGAGTAAACCGAAGTAGGTTGTTCCCTCATTCACTCAAGATACGATGGAGGAAATATCTTTATTTACGGGGCTGCTAACCAAAATGCATGATTTTTGAGCCCCTAAAAATACGTCCGCGACAGGATGCGAACCTGAAGATACGATGGAAAATACACTATTTCATTGACCCTGTGTATCAATGACTTTATTGATGTTTTACAATGATATTTGTACGTAGCGAAGAGCGTTTATGAGATCTATTCCTGCGAGGTGATTCAATTAGGAATTCTTTTAGAAATGTCTCTTACTCCGATATGTGGTGAGAGTATTCAGATGCTTAAATTGCTACTTCTGCAATGCTGTCATCCAAGACAATTTTGTCCATTATCTATTCCATTGCCCATTTCTACAGGAAAAGAGACTGGAAATTCGCGAAATTTCGGGGCTAACTCACTATAATGAACAACATGTATATAAATTTTTTACCACTCTCCTGCTGGATAAAACATTTGTTTATAAATACTTAAAAATTTTCAAGGCGATTGATAAAATGAGGGAAGAAGTGCTCAACTCCACAGACAACGGCTGATTGCTCCCCCTCCCCTCTAAATTGCTTTTCCTCCTCACTCATGTACATATATAACCTTTTAGGGGAATCCACTTGTAAGACAACAGTGTCTTAATGTCTTGTTGTATTTAAATGTAGAGGTTTCCTTATTGAGTTTTTAATAAGAACACAGCGTCTCTTCTTCGGTCCTAAATGAAACTACACGGGAAGCTGTATATGAGATTTCTGTAGGGAATATTTTCTATTGGAAGCAGAGCGACTCTAATAATTAGTAAGTTTTATATCTTTATAGACGATTTGATAATTCAAATAATTTTATTGACATCTTGTCAATACATGTAAAAGTGCACAGTCTGCATTATTTAAAAATATATAATTACTATGTACAATGAATATGGCGCCTCTGCCACCGCTGCAGAGTTTGGTGGAGTATCTGTAACCTAGTGGAACTTGGAAAGAACATTGAGCGTTATTCTTCTCTTCTTCTTCTTTCTTATCTCCACACTGGGTGAAGTAGAATGCGTCTGCCTTTGTCATTAAGACTGGGAGCACTACTCAGTAGCAGGCCACTGACTTAGCTCCAAAATAAATGGACACCTTTGACATGAGGAACAGAAGCCATGTGCAGCCGCTCCTAACATGGAGTACAAAGACTGCTCATCCTGTATCCCTGGATTAGAAGCTCTTACAGGGTACTATCAGCTGAGCCCAGGTTTTTTTTAGTGAGCTTGTTATTGCTCCCCCTTCTCCTTTTTCATCCGGGCTTGGGACCGGCAAAGGCGGAGTTTAGAGCGTTCTTCTTAATTCCCACAATGGACGTGAGTTGGTATCGACAGCCTTGTTCTCGCAAATCTACTTCATCTCCAGCGGCCATTTCTCTCACTTCACATCGCTCGTGAAGCTGTTCTACCAAAT
>CP092863.1:90390427-90445057 GCA_030710605.1 Cordylochernes scorpioides | reverse complement strand
ATTAACAAAAGTGTGCTTCTGTGCGAATTCGGGAGATGGTTTGGATATTAAATACGCCTCTATATACACGTGGGCTTCACCAGAGCTGGCCTGGAGGCATTCATCCTCACACCGTACGCACAAAACTACTATTTGTAGATGTGATTATAGGGGCAAATCGGGGATGTTGTTGTTGTCGTGTCCAATGTAGAGCCTCAGATATCTCCATGTATCTCTACCACAGCAATGTCCTCTATCTTGGGTGTGTAAAGCTGCTGTTCTGGTTCCATGTCCATTTTCTGCAAGGCTGCGGCCATTGGTGGGCATGAGAATATGTGGGTAGGTGTTAGTTCCACACCAGGACAACAAGCGAAACAAAGAAATCAGGGATTAAAACGTCATTAAAAGTTTATCAATTCTTACTTCCTCTCCAGAACTGGGAGCCGGCAATCCGCTCAACACAAAAACCCTAAAAATGAAAGTGGGGGGAGAGAACACAGCGCCACTTAAACGGAAGAACACACATGCAGCGGTTGTAGGGGGGGGGGGGGGGGGAGCCACGTTTAGCTTCGACGGGATTGGCTGACGTGAAACGTGCGCGTAGAGTTTCTTTTGGGAATAAAAGGGACATGAGGTTAACGAACTTTGGAAGTTATCCACTCCAACACTAAATGAAGATATTTACCAGATTCACTAAAGCTAAAACCATGCAAAGAGTTCAACATTAACCCCCGATTGCCACGTGGCGAATCACCAGCTAGGACTTACCTAGGACATCTAAGGAATAACCACGCCATCACCATCTCTTCAGCGGCGAAGTATGCGATCTACGTATTCTTCGTAGATCGAGAAATGTGTGGTGTCGCTGGAGACCCACTGGTGATTCTCCACCAAACTCTGCAGCGGTAGCAAAGGCGCCATATTCATTGTATATAGCATGATGCATATATATATAATTATCTTTCTAAGTGCAGACTGTGCACTTTTGCATGTATTTACAAGATGTCAATAAAATTATTTTAATTGTCAATTGGCTAAGTAATATAGACAGACCATCCTGTACCAAGTATGAACTCCGTAAAGATCGAGAGGTTGCCTGGCCAGTATTCATAGTTCTTAATATTAAAGATACTTCGGCCAGTCAGTTAATTATCGTAAAGATAGAAGGCTGCCTGACAAGGACAAAAGATTTTTTGTCGAAACGTCGAGATAATAAAAAGATTTACTGGCCGAAGTATCTTTAATTTAAACGATGACGCCCTGGCCATCCTGGCGTCTGCCAAGACGCGCATCCAAAGGTACTTCCTCGGTGTGGAACTGAGGAGTGAAGACCTTGTCTGGAGGAAAACTCTCTCAAGGTTGGGAAGCCTTCCTTGCTGAAGATATTTGTACACAACTATATATATATTCCCCTACACTTTATATGCCCTTTTACTCTTTTATTTTTTCTCCTTTGTAAAATTTGATTAAAAGAATCAATAAAATTGTTTAAATTGTCAAAAAAAAAAATTGTCTTTAATTTAAAGAACTTGACATGTATAGTAACTCGTTTACAAATTGGAAGAGCGCGGGTTTCAAGAAATTATCTGAAGGACAAGGAGAAGAAAAAAAATAGCCTTCCTTTCCTGGAGCGGTGACTACCAGGATCTGTGACGGCGGTGGTCCGCCCACGGTGGCAAGCCAGGAAGGAAGGACATTGAAGCGATTTATTGCGGGGCATACGCTGTTGTTGCCGAAATATGACACGTCCAGGAGAAGCTATTCGGTGTATCTCTGTGTTCTCCTGTATACTACATTAAGACAGGAGAGACTACAGCCCCCAAAAAAGAAAACATGTTGACTACTGGCCATCTGGACAACTTCATTTTTGATTCGACAGCAAGTGGGTCGCTCATCAGAGGATCATTCGTTCATCAGAGTGTGTAATTACCGCAAGAGTTCTCGGCATAGAGCAATCTATCTGACTTCGGTGAGGAGACAATTCTGAGGAATCCAGGGGAAGATGGTTCCAGCACGACTTGACGACAACGTGGGGGGAATGGATGAATAGTTGTAAAAATTTAGTTGGGGCTTCAGAACGATCATTACCCCAAGTACAACAATTAATATGGTGGTTGATACTGTAAGTACCCATGCTTACACATGAAGAAAGTCAACTTCGCCCTTACAAGGTACATCCCCATTTGATTAACAACGCTCTCACTTGTGAGATTCAAAATATAGTAATATACACACAACACACAAAAACCTTTATTAGGGATCAAGCCCCATACAGGATTCTCCCAGAAATGGTTTTAATTGAACATGAATCAAGAACTATATATAATTCAACATGAGCCCCCCCCCCAAAAAAAAAAAAAAACTATTTACACCTGTTTCTCATCCTTCTCGCAAAATTTGTATAATCTATTGCACTGTGTCTACTACCCCTCTTCTGCGTGGCGGGCGGGAGAAGCAGCACAAGTAAGTAAGGGACTGCCCTGTAGTACGGTGTCGTGAGCTCCAGCCGCTACGGTATCCGTGAACTAACGGGGCAATGGCACCCCCCTATGGAGAAAAGACAAGACACCACCTACTTTTTAAAATATCGTGATATACAAAAGTACGGGTTACCGACGTAACAATATGTTCAGTATACAATGGTATTCCACTTAAGATAGGCGCCACCACAAAGTTGAGGGAGGGAGGGACCACTTCCCCTTTTCCCTCTTCAGATTCCCCGCTGAGTCATCCGTGACTGTCATCCGGCCTCAATATTCCCCGATGTTCCAATTAGCCGATGGCTTCAGGCTTCACTTGGCGACAACTTTTTTTCTCTGCACTCATTCGACGGTGTCTGCCTGCTTGCCTGCCAATATCACAGATACACAGGTAGAATCTTCGATGGGAGGTTTTTCTAATAAAAATTATACTAATTTGAAAATGTCTACAATTTTTTTTTTTTTTGCTTATTCCTAGTACTTGTACAGGCTATGATAATCATGGTGGGTAGTTAACGACTGCTTTTACTGTAAGTGTACCACATGTCTACACATGTGAAAAGCAGTTCGACTTTGCACTTACAAATGTGCCAAAGCCCCGTTGGGTTACTTGCACACTAATGACTACAATGAAGTTGTCAAGTCGCTACACTTCGAGAGAAAGTTCAAGATAAAAGAGAGATTATTCTGACCAATATGTAACATTCCGATTTTTCAATTTACAACAATAAAATTGACACTAATACTTTCCTGAAGAAAGAGGTTGCCTGGCCAGCATTCATATTTCTATGAAAAAAAGACACTTCGGCCAGTTAGAGTTGTTTTATTTTCCCAACGTTTCAACAAATATCTTTTGTCTTCGTCAGGAGAAATAAATAAAAATATAGCATTTGGCAAGGTGTTAAAATTTGTTCTTGAACGCCCTTGCAACCTCAGAACAATTTTTAACACCTTGCCAAATGCTATATTTTTATTTATTTCTCCTGACGAAGACAAAAGATTTTTGTCGAAACGTTGAGAAAATAAAAAACTCTAACTGGCCGAAGTGTCTATTTTTCAAAGAAAAAAAAACTAATACTTTCCTACCTAAGTTTACCAGTTTTGGGAGAATTCTCTTCATCAAGAAGAAAAACGAAGCATCATATGTGTCAAAATAGTTCAATATACAGTAGAACATACTCCATGAGAGGACACTCACGCTAGAGGATACCTGTCTACAAAGGACAGTTTTCATTTGAAAAATTACTATTTTACTGTTTAGCAACTCTCTGGTAAGAGGATACCTCTCCGTAAAGGACGTTTTGGCTCTGCAATTAGGTGTTGTCCTTTACAGGGAGATAGTTCTACTGTTGCAACTTTCTGGTAAGAGGACACCTCTTCGTAAAGAACAATTTGGCTCTGCAATTAGGTGTTGTCCTTTACAGGGAGGTAGTTCTACTGTAACAGATAGCACGCTTTAATGTGCATCATTTTAAAAAATATGTTTAATATTCTGATTAAATATAGAGGTATTTCCAAATTTGCGTGTTTTAACGGACACAAGAAGAGCACACAGTTGCCGGCAACAAAGATTCTCCTACAGCCTACAAAAATACTCCTCCCTTGTAAAAAAACGAACCAAGAGAAATCGTAGCAATGCAACAGGATTATCTATTTCAACAGTAAGCAGAAGTGATGAATCAACTTTGAAATGGCGAAATATAAGGTTGTCCCAACAGCTCGTCAACACCGGCAGCAAATTCCAAATATATATATCCATATAATATATATACAGTAGAACTACCTCCCTGTAAAGGACACCTAATTGCAGAGCCAAAGTGCCCTATAGATATAGGTGCCCTCTTACTGGAGTTGCTACAGTAGAACCTCCCTGTAAAGGACACCTAATTGCAGAGCCAAAGTGTCCTTTAGAGATAGGTGCCCTCTTACTGGAGTTGCTACAGTAGAACCTCCCTGTAAAGGACAACACCTAATTGCAGAGCCAAAGTATCCTTTAGGGAGAGGTGTCCTTTTACCGGAGTTGCTACAGTAGAACCTCCCTGTAAAGGACACCTAATTGCAGAGCCAAAGTATCCTTTAGGGAGAGATGTCCTCCTCTTACCGAAGAGTTGCTAAATTGTAAAAATGGTAATTTTGCAAATGAAAACTGTTCTTTGTGGAGAGGTGTCCGCTAAAGGGAGATTCTACTGTATATCCAAATCCAATTTTTTTTGCAAGTGTTTACGAACTTTTGGGACAACCTTGTAATTGCTGACCATAAGAAAAAGGAGCTTGTAGGGGGAAAAAAAGATCACCAATGAAAAAGACGTTAAAGACGAGAATAAAACTTAAATCGGAGATTGAAGAATATAGGTCGAATGGCAATAGCTCGACAATTCAGAGAAGGTTACAAAATATATGTTCAACCTAGTATGCATAGGTTTAATCGACTTCGAGAATCGTAGAATTGTGTGGTGCGAAACATTGCCGAAAATGGTATTTACTTTCGGAAAAAGTTTTCTTTTGTAATGGAAAGCAAGTTTTTTGGATTCCTTATAGCTGAAATAAAATAGCATGCGAAAATTTAAAAATGCAACCCTTAAATACACAAACCAAAATCGTTAAATCCCGGGGAGAATTGGTACGAATTTTGTTAGGCATGAAAAACTTTTTGTTTTTGACGTGAAAAAAATCACTTCTTTCGCACAATTACCAAAGTATGCTTATAAAACTGTTTATAAAGGAACAAAATACACAGTTCCATCTGGATTTTATAGTCACTCAATTTGTCACACGGCCAGAAATACTTACATAAAACTATCAGAAAATTGTTCCTGCGGAGAAACTGAACAAACTTCACCTTATCTACGACTGTCCGAACTTTACAGAAGTGAAATTGTTTCCTGATCTAAATGATTCAACTCTCTTACATCTTTGTCTATATAAATTTTATGAACTCTGTCGATTAATACATGTAAATTCGTAAATATCTTATTCTAAGTTTTAATTGTTGTTTGTTTCTTCTGTAATAGGCACAGATATTTCAATATCGCGTCTTGTTGATTAGTAAATAATTTTATTTAAAAAAAAGGAACAAAATGAAATTGTTGAAGAATCTGTATTGCTTAAAATTGTCAAATTGAATCACTGAAGTTTCACACAACTCCAAACATTGGTTAGGTGAGTTAGCATACTGCTGAGAGAGGCCATCAATTCACTAGATTACTCACGATGTCAATGTTAACTGATCGGAAACGGTACTGAAAATCGTGAATAACTTTTAAAAGTAGTCATTTAGTAGAATTTTCCAGTTGAAAACGCCATAAACGAATACTTCCTATGTCTGGATGATTTAAAACTGTTAATGACAACAAAAGGGGAACCCAACAAATAAAATTTATATTCTTTTACGTGTAATCTTCCATTGTTTTGTTTGTTAAATGGTAACTCTTTATATTGCTGTGTTCTTTGTATTTGAAAAAGAAATTAAAATTTCAAGAATAGGTGGAAAATGCGTTATTTTTTCTAAAATTTAAGGAATAGGGGATACCCTACAGTATAGGTTGTCAATGAAGTTGAAATCCCTCCCTCCCAAAGATGACATAGGGGCCATGTCCGGGGAATATAATGACTCTGCAGGTCCTCGTAATGGAGGAAATTCCTTTCTTACGATGTAGCCTTGAAGATTAGGTAGACGTATCAGGTTGGTCCATGTGATACGTCTACACAGCGTTTTTATACCTGACTCTCAGTCGTCAATTCAGTACTACAGTAGAACCTCCATGAAAGGATACTCGCGCTAGAGGACACCTCTCTACAAAGGACAGTTTTTATTTGCAAAATTACCATTTTTACTTTTTTTGCAAATCTCCGGTAAGAGGACACCTCTTCCTAAAGGACATTTTGTCCCTGCAATTAGGTGTTGTCCTTTACAGGGAGGTCTACTGTAGCAACTCTCCGGTAAGAGGACACCTCTCCCTAAAGGACAATTTGGCTCTGCAATTAGGTGTTGTCCTATACAGGGAGGTTCTACTGTAGCAACTCTCCGGTAAGAGGACAACTCTCCCTAAAGGACAATTTGGCTCTGCAATTAGGTGTTCTTTACAGGGAGGTTCTACTGTAGCAACTCTCCGGTAAGAGGACAACTCTCCCTAAAGAACACTTTGGCTCTGTAATTAGGTGTTGTCCTTTACAGGTTCTACTGTACCCTTAGGTAAACTTCGTGGCTCCTTTTGTCCTTGAATTTGTAGTTTGAAGACATTAAACAACTGTCATTGACTAATTGACTCACATATTCTAAAAAAAATAGCACTTTAAACTGTAATACAAATTGTATAGTTGTTTTTTTTTTGTTATTTTAAAAATAGGTAAACTATCTTTAATTAAATAGGGTCAACGTAAGATAATCCTGTTCTATTTTAATTCGGTTTTCTGGAGTCTTTGAAGACCGAATTAACAAGGAGGAACCTATTGATTTCAACACCCAAAAGGTGGAGGGTAAATATACCCTTCAGACACATATTTCACGAAATCATGTTTTCCTTCGTTTTAGAAATAAGTTATAGCAAAAATACTCTTTCTTGTCTGGGAGATAATATGGCATCGGTGTTAGCTCTGACTTGGTTCGATTCCCATGGTGGAAGGATTGTCTAAACCGTTGATTTTCGACCGCTACGAGCCGGGTTCGATTCCCGTAATGGGCACTTTTTTCTGTTTAAAAAAAAAAAACTCCAATGGCCCCTGAATCTTTCAAAAGTTCAACCCCACCAGCGAGTGCAAGTAACTAAACAGGGTTCTGGTATATTTGTAAGTGCCAAAAGTCGAACATGTGTAAACATGTGGTGTACTTACAGTGAAAGCAGTCGCCAACTTCTACCCACCATGATTATCATGGCCTGTACCACGCGTACTAGGGGATAAGCAAAAAAAAGCAAGTCCCGTGGTGAGATTCCAATCAAGCGACCCAAGACTAGGTGAGTTCAATACTACTTTTTTTGTGTTTATCGTGATGCAATGTTCCTTCAACTTGACGACGATTTATTTCATTAGTCACTTATCGAAATACACGACGTGACACTGAACTTGCAACACTGGAAATTAGTGAGGGAAAAAAGTTGTGAAAGAATGCATAAAGAGAGTACCAGTACCAAACAATATTAGAACAGAATACACCTATACACTTTGCCGCCCGAATGGTGTCAATTTTCTTTATGAGATAGGTTGCCTCTTCTACAATCCAATGGATCGAACTGCTTTTCACATGTGGTGTACTTACAGTAAAAGCAGTCGCCTACTTTTACTCACCATGATTATTACGGCCTGTACAACGTGTACTAGGGATAAAAAGAACATCCAATGCAAAAGGTTTAGCACAGCAGCTGGCAGTTTTACCACCAAAGTCTCTAAGAACGTTGGAATGTTGAGATTATGGCTGCGATTTTTGTGCGGAATGAAATAGACTCGACGATCTCAAGCAGAAAGGGAAACAAAACTAACGCAGCAACTTAGAGATTTACAATTCAAAACTGATTTCCCTCTCTTGGTGATTATAAAATTCTTGTTTTTTTCAACCTATTCTAGCAATTTTAGCAATTCTATAAGGTTGCCTGAAAAAATAAGAATGTAATTAAAAAACGAAGTTGTGTTAACTAGATTTTTAATGCCTATTACATATCACTAGAATATTGGCCGGGTCCTGAATGACAGCCAGTTCTCTGTCAGACAGAGAGGTGCGAATATTGGCTAAATTTGCACAACTTCCTTCCATCTCGGTCAACATACGCGAGATAGGTGGGTAATTTGCATCATTTACATAACTCGGGAAGTTAACCTTACCCTGAAATTTGAATATTTTTCGGCCGCCAGTAATTCTTGGTGTTGCAAAAATTCAGAGTTCGCGCAGTGTATAATTATTACTAAGCAATAACGCGCCATCTATACATATAAAATGAAAGGATTTAAAAGCACGAATGTCTCTTTTATACATAATACAAACTTCTACTGTCCTTACTGCGATGAAAAAATATATTGGGAGGGCTCTTGGCTCATCAGTGGTGAACCATCCCAGCCAATTTAATCCACCCTAGACCGCTTCTCAGAGCTCTAATACTGTATGGACGATTCTGCTTATATACGCAGCACTGAAGGGTGGAATCTCAGAAATGGTTTTCAAGAAAACTATGGACATAAGCTTAAGGACATCGCAGTAAGAACAGTAGAAGTTTGTATTGTGTATAAAAGAAACATTCGTGCTTTTAAATCCTTTCTCTCTCTCTCAGTGTATAATTATATCTATAATATAAATTTCCAAGTCTTAATAATTCAGGTTTTTATTGTTTTCAATCTACTTTTTCACTGTGTTCTATGCACGAACAACGATGTATATAGTCTCAACATAGATATTCTTTCCTTCTCTTTTCTGAGCGAGGATTCAATTTCTTCCCCTGCTTACTATTTCTTTTTAGATTCATTTCTAACAGGAGAATCGTCTGTATAAGACGGAATGTCTTTAAAAAAGGCTTTTGTGTGTATTGTTTTCCATATTAAATGAAACTCATGTTTGAATCAATAGGGGTTATAGTTCTATTATTTAAAATTGATATACTTTTCAAATAGAATACAACATAATGCGGTTTATGATTGTATGTACAATCATAGGCCGCATTATATTGTATTATAAATTACTTATAATATTCACGAACGGAAAAATATGTCCAGGGTAGCCTAGTGGACAAGACATCTTCCCAGTAAGCGGAACACTATGGGTTCGATCCCCATCCCTGGACACTTTATTTTTCCGTTTATCATTGCTCTTCACAATTCATTCTTTCATACTTCATCCCTAAGGTTAGAAATAATCGTTATTTCTCCTTAAAATAAATTTCGATTTTTCGTTCAAAAGAAACACATGCGGGATAATTTTCAAATGTCGTTCTACAATAATTGTTCCAAAGATTGCATTGTAATCGTGAGTGAGCAAGTCCAAAAAGCTGAACTAGTGATAATCAGTTTTTTTCCAATTACACCTATCCCCCGATTTACACGGTACTTGTTTTACACGTTTTCGCTTTTACACGTTTTTTTTTTTTATCGCACTATACTAAATGCTACTGTGATTGAACACATGCGCTGTGTACACATCTCACGAGGAATCCCGAGCTTATGTGCTGACTACATATTTTAACCTGTCAATGCATTTTATTTTTATTTCTGTGTACACCTATCCCCCGATTTACACGTTTTTCTCAGGAACGTATCTACCGTGTAAATCGGGGGATAGGTGTATATTTACATTAGGTCGAGTTAAACATCGATTAGTGAAATCGCGAAATACGTGGTGTCGCTGGAGACCCGCTGGCGATTCTCCACCAAACTCTACAGCGGTGGCGCCATATCCATTGTACATAGTGGTATAAATTAAGGGGGGGAAAAAGGCATTTCCTGATCGTGCAACAAAGTTTCTGGTGAATTGCGACATCTATCGGTATAAATATCAACTAATCGTTGATTTTTCAATTATTCCAGAATTGGCCAAATAGATGGCGCAAGCCATCATCAGCAACTTTTAGTTACACGACCAGGAAATGCCTTTTTTCTTAATTTATCTACCTGATCCAAGTGCAAATTCACTTTTGTACTATTTTTCACAGGGTGTGTGTCATATATAAGTATCTTCTTTAAAATAGTGCAGCTTGTGTACTTTTGCATGTATTGACAAGATGTCAATAAACGTCTGTTAATTATCTATTAGTGAAACATAAAGTCTTAAGCTTACTTTAGCTTTATTGAGGTAAAACTTTACTAAGGCTTGGGGGAGGCCAAGGAACTGGTTGTCATTCAGGGCCCGGCCAATGTTCTAGTGATATATAAGACGCTAAAACTCTAGTTAACACAACTTCGTATTTCAATTACATTCTTATTTTTTCAGGCAACCTTATAGAATTGCTTGAAAAAAAAATCAAGAATTGTTATAAAACCCAAGAGAAGGAAATCTGTAAGGAATTGTAAATCTCCAAGTTGTTGCGTTAGTTTTGTTTCCCTTTCTGTTTGAGATAGTCGAGTCCCTTTCATTCCGCACAAAAATCGCAGCCATAATTTTCAACTTTCCAACGTTCTTGGAGACTTTGTGGTAAAACTGCCAGTTGCTATGCTAAACCTTTTCCATTTGATGTTCTTTTTATCCCTAGTACACGTGGTAGAGGCCATAATTATCATGGTGGGTAGAAGTAGGCGACTGCTTTTACTGTAGGTGCACCACATGTCTACACACGTGAAAAGCCGTTCAACCCATTGGATTGTATAAGAGGCAACCTCTCTCATAAAGAAAATTGACACCATTCGGGCGGCAAAAGGAGACGACCAAGGTACTCAGAAAGAATGAAAGAAGTGGGTTAAGAGAGTTAATGAGTGTGCTAAGATCAAAGGCACGAATTACTCCTTGATGATGGGAGCAAACTCCTTGGCTAATATTTATATACCACATAGGAGGGCCAAATTTCCGAGACGCATACGTAGCCACCACCCCCTCGATTTAACAAGAAAGGATGTGTTTGACCAATATTCAGAATACTGTTAAACCTGTCTATAGCGCCCCCCTCTAAATAGCGCCTTCCTCTCTATAGCGCCCCATTTTAAATACGTAGTATAATGCGATTTACATAAAAAGTGACCTGTCTATATGCACCCACTCTCTATAGCACCCCCTTCTTCTTCTTTCTTATCTCCACTCAATCACACTAAGGTATCAAGCTTGTAGTGCTTGTTGATGGTGTCTGCCGGGGAAGAGTAGAGCTCATCAATGGATGAGTCAATACAGTCAATAATGTGTCTTGGGGTTGCAGGCTGAGAATTGCACTCTCTATAGTACCCTCTTTTGGTGAGTCCCAAGAGGGGGCGCGCTATAGACATGTTTAACTGTATGTTAAATATGATCGAGGCTTAGCTGCATGATCAGGAGACCCGGCTTATGGATCGAAAGGTGTGGGAGGCCAACTGCTTCTAGGAGGTATGATCAAGAGATACCCCTAAACATTACCAACCGAGCTAAGTCGTAAGTTCGCGAGAATTCTGTAGGGAAGTAGACGTGAAGGAAAACTTGTATTTGAGGAGCTACACTTGTAAAGTGTAATAACGGAAGGCACCACCATCTCTCACCAATTATGTTATACTTGAAGGTATAACAACATGATACTTTCTAATTATAGTGTATATGTAGTTCTTAAGACATCGTTTAAATAAAAAGTTATTCCATTATGGTCTAGATTAGAAGAACGGAAGATACTACACGCAAGTCAACCAATCCAATTTGGAAGCTAGACAACAAAGCCGACATATTTATCAGGCTGTTCAATGACGACAAACGTTTCCTCACTCCATCCATGTTTGGAGAGAGAATCCACAAGAGATTCTTTTTTGTTGGTTTTTTTTTTAAGGCAGCCAATCTTTCTTTAACACGTCTATGCATTACTCATTAAACCTGTTCCGTAGCCCGCGACCACTCCCCTCTTTCCGCGTCGTTTGGAATACGCTTAATGCTCACATCAAAACGGTCGTTTTTTTACATTTTGTATCACATCGACATTTAGGGTGACCTTTGGTAGAAGATCGTCACCACTACCCTTAGCGACCGGCCAGTATGACTGGCTCAAGTGGCTTCCATGGACACAAGGTAATAAGACCAAATCCAAATAAATAAATAGTGTGTGACGTTTAAGCGTTGTTAGCATCTTCTTAACGAAAACGTTGTTAACGAAACGTTGTTAACACACACTATTTATTTATATGGATTTTAGTCTTATTATCTTGTGTTTATAATCCAAATTGTGTCTTATCATGGCTTCTATGTATAGAAACGTTGTTCTTTGCCCATCAAATTGTTGCCACGGCGAAGGGCGGAAATTTTAAAACTACAGATCGAGAAGATAGGACCGCCGCTCATCTCAGGCGAATGCGTGTCTCCCCCTCCAGTAGTACAGTAGAACCTCCCTTTAGCGGACACCCTGCTAGTAGACACCTCTCCACAACGGACAGTTTTCATTTGCAAAATTACCATTTTTAATATTTAGTAACTCTCCTGTAAGAGGACATCTCTCCCTAAACGACACTTTGGTGCTGCAATTAGGTGTTGTCCTTTACAGGGAGGTTCGACTGCATATTATCAGGCCCCCATTCTGGATTTTACACCCACATCGTCGCAAACATCAAGTATAACTATTAAAACTGAGCAATTATACTATTTGTACCAATATTCCTACAAATGTGTTAGGTTGTACTTTCCACACTCCTCTACGAAAAATACATTCTAAATGTATTGAAAATGTAAATAATAGATGGGAGGGCAATTGAATTTATTAGTAGAGGATAGTTCGGGGTGCAGTAGTCAGCATTTCGTTGATCTGAGAGTGAGGGAAATACGACTCAAATGTCCAGAATGAAGTTATGATCTGTAAACTTGAGCATCAATTATCTTAACTTCGTATTTTCTAAGGCGATCTGGCTATTTTTTCGAACTAGAAAATCGGTAGCTTTATCCTATACTTCAATCCTAACTTCTTTCAGCTATGATAAGACACAATTTGGATAATAGATTATAAACACAAGGTAATAAGACCAAATCCAAATAAATAGTGTGTGATGTTTCGGTAATTGCCATCTGAATGTGACCATCTGAAGAACGCCACACACTAATTAATTATTTGGATTTGGTCTTATTACCTTGTGTTCTTCCTGCTGCATGAAGATGGCTTAAAATGTAGAATGGCTTCCAACCTTGTTGTTGTTTCTTATTTCCTCAAGTCATTTAAACAATCTCCATTAGGTTCCATTGTCTCAGCTTTTCTATAAAATTCCTGGGGTTTACCCAGAGGTCAGAAAGATATAAAACCATTGCCAGAATCCAGTGGCTTCCTGAATAGAAGTGTTATAAAAAGCTGATAAAACTTACTGAAGAATTTAAAGAAATTATTGAAAGAAAAAGAAGAAGAAAAGGTTGGAAGACTATAGGCATAAATATTATTGATGTTTTTTCCTCCATTCTGTTGTCACATTTATTTTGTTGTGGTTCTCCTTAATCATACAATGAGTATTATCCTAATATGATTGAGTGGCGATAAGAAAGAAGAAGAAGACACAATGAGTTACCAATAAGTCTGTGGAGTGGTACAACACAGCTTCCACTAAAGTCGGCAACTTTTTGAGACAGAAGAGTCAAAAATTACACTTTACAACATTTTGAAGGTTTTAAAGAGCCACAAAATGTTTTCTTGTCAACAATAAATAGTACTGGTATAAATAAAGTATTTATTCATGAGAGTACTACACACAGCTTCACATCCAAAGAACTGCATGTGGCTCACGAGGTTGCCGATCCCTGTACTGGAGGAGGGTTGTCCGTGAGAGATCAAATTGGATCAGAATTGGATTTTTTTTTTTTTTTTTTTTAACTTTGCGAAAATGGTGGTCATATGGAAGATGATTTGAGTTTGGTAGACTTGGTGCTTGTAAATTGAGTTCTTGGATAGTGTTAACATTTAGATGGTCTGTGGGAATTCTATATTAAGCAAGTCTTCCAAAGTATGACTATGGCACAATTTGAATTATTCTATATACAGTTACGAGCGTCATTCTTCATCTCTTAATCAGTCATCTCTGTCACCGTTTGCTTTTTTTTTTTTTTGGAATGGCGCCCTCCTATTGGTTGGCTACGGTCACGCCACCTTTGCCCCCCACTCGCCATTTCGTCTTTGTAACTATTGTGTTGGAGCGGGTCGCTCCCTAAATAAATGCATATATTAGATAATAACCAAATGGAATCCTCTCTTTCTTTTTCCCTGTAAGAGACGCCTACCGAAGCCAACAGTACATAGGCAGATAAAGCACATAGGCTATAGTTGTTAACTAACATATGCAATTATTTAAGGAGCCAATTTATAATTGTAACAAATAGTATTTGAATCAAAACATTCAATCGGGTAAAACACGGGCGTTGCCCGGGTCATTCGGCTAGTAGGTTATAAACACAAGGTAATAAGACCAAATCCAATTAAATAGTGTCTGACATTTTGGTAAGTGTTGTTACTGAAACGTCACACACTATTCATTTAGTTGGTCTTATTACCTTGTGTTTTTTATAATCTATAATCCAAATTGTGCCTTATCATTTGTTGATAAATATAATTAAGTGCAGAACAAAATGTTTTGTCAATTTTCTTTTTTAGAGTAACACCTCTGAAATATCACGCACTATTTATTCATTTGGGTATGGTCTTATTACCTTGTGTTTATAATCTATTAATTCAGTACTTTTGTCTGAAGATGGTAATAACACTGAAACGTCACACACTATTTATTTGAAATTGGTCTTATTACCTTGTGTTTATAATCTATTAATTCAGCACTTTTGTCTGAAGATGGTAACAACACTGAAATGTCACACACTATTTATTCATTTGGATTTGTGGCCTTATTACCTTGTGTTTATAATCTATTAATTCAGTACTTTGTCTGAAGATGGTAACAACACTGAAACGTCACACACTATTAATTTGGATTTGGTCTTATTACCTTGTGTTTATAATCTATTATTTCAGTACACTTTTGTCTGAAGATGATAACAACACTGAAACGTCACACACTATTTATTTGGATTTGGTCTCATTACCTTGTGTTTATAATCTATTAATTCAGTACTTTTGTCTGAATATGGTAACAACACTGAAACGTCACACACTATTTATTTGGATTAGGTCTTATTACCTTGTGTTTATAATCCATTAATTCAGTACTTTTGTCTGAAGATGGTAACAACACTGAAACGTCACACACTATTTATTCATTTGGATATGGTCTTATTACCTTGTATTTATAATCTATTAATTCAGTACTTTTGTCTGAAGATGGTAACAACACTGAAACGTCACACACTATTTATTCATTTGGATATGGTCTTATTACCTATTATAATCTATTAATTCAGTTATATATTTTGTCTGAAGATGGTAACAACGCTGAAACATCACACACTATTTATTCATTTGGATTTGGTCTCATTACCTTGTGTTTATAATCTATAACCCAATTTGTGACTTATCAATGTTATCAGATAAGCGTTGCAGCACTTTCCGAAGAATGTTTGGAGTTCTTCTATAAAAACATTGGGAGATAACGGGAGAGGATGTTTACACAGGAAACACTCCAGGTCTTCCTTGGTAGAACCATACTTAATTGCATATTGCTGATGGGAGATAATTGATGTTTTGCTAACACTATTCCTACGTAACACGACAGCTATACTCAAAGTGTTTATATAGAGAGAGAGAGTTCACATACTTCTTTGGTATTTTTATATTTTATATTGATTGGGACCTAATGGAGATCGTTTAATCAACTTGAGGAATAAGCAACAACAATAACATATTTTATATTGATAAAGCACAATTTGGATTATAGATTATAGCTACAAGGAAATAAGACCTAATCCAAATAAATAAATAGTGTGCGATGTTTTGGCAACAGCATTATTACCATCATCAGACAAATTTTGTCTAGGATGGTGTAAAGACACAATGTACCATCTACAGGACCAAAGAGACCTCACCAGACCACCTCTTGGAATGTATGGGAACCTCAAAACAGGACCCCAACCCTACCTAGATTGCCTTCTTTCTTATCTCCACTCAATCAGAGTGTCAAGCTTGTTGATGGTGTCTGTTGGGGGGATATTTTAAACCATCATGACTGGGTGAAGTAGAATGTCTTTGTCATTAAGACTGGGAGTACTACTCAGTGGCAGGCCGACTTAGCTCCAAAAGAAGTGGCCGCCTCTGACATGAGGAACAGACACCATGTGCAGCCGCTCCTAACATGGAGTACAAACTCATTCTGTATCACTGGAGCCCTTACAGGGTACTATCAGTCGGGCCAGCTGAGCCCAGGTTTTTTAGTGATCTTATTACTGCTCCCCCTCCTTCTTTTTCATCCGGGCTTGGGACCAGCAAAGGCGGAGTTAATACAAGGGTTTATTTTTTTTATTGAATCCTTTTAATCATGTTAAGGATCAATATCTGGTACATGAAGCTTGCTGTTTAGCTTTTCTTCATCATCAAGCGAGCTCAAGTTACTTCTGTTGAGTGTTTTGATAGGTAGAAACAAGGTAGAGTACAAACGCTGCTCATCCTGTATCCCTGAGACTAAGATTGTGAATTTGATCTATGAATCAAGTCTCCGTGACCTTGTATAATTATACAATGGGATAAAAAAGAAACATGTCCTCTGTCAAATAATCCAACAGTGTTGTAAAAAGAACAAAACTGTAGAAATGGCAGGATACTGCAGAGCGACGAGGAGGAAAGTGGAGGTAGAGAAGGTCACCAGACAATAGAACCTGGTGGAGGAAGTCAGACAGGATAATCTGGCAACACTGGATGCTTCAATTCCTTTCTTCCCCGGGAATGCAACCGAGACAACGGCGGGACACAAGTGGTTCTGTTTGCTGAATATCTCCCACCCCACCTTACATATCTCAAAATATAATAAATTTATACTTTGATTTTGACATCAATTTTTTCAACATCCACAAATATTAGAAAGCACAATTTGGATTATAGATTATAAACACAAGTTAATAAGACCAAATCAAAATAAATAAATAGTGTGCGACGTTTCAGTTCTGTTACATCTTTATTACTTTGTTACCACATTCAGTACTTTTGTCTGAAGATGGTAACAACGCTGTTACCGAAATGTCACACACTATTTATTTATTTGGATTTGGTCTTATTAACTTGTGTTTAGTTGTAATATATTTTAACTAACAATGTGACTTTATACCATTGGGACTTTTTTTTAATGTTTCATGATCAACTATTAGTGATACAGTTAAACCTCTCTATAGCGCCCGCTCTAAATAGCGCCTTCCTCTCTATAGCGCCCCCTCTAAATAGCGCCTTCCTCTCTATAGCGCCCCCTCTAAATAGCGCCTTCCTCTCTATAGCGCCCCCTCTAAATAGCGCCTTCCTCTCTATAGCGCCCGATTTTAAATACGTAGTACAATGCGATTTACATTAAAAGTGACCTGTCTATAGCACCCCTATTTTGGCGAGTCCCAAGAGGGGGCGCTATAGACAGGTTTAACTGTATTTAAAATTACACTATTACAATTTTACTATTTTAATCTAATGAATTCAAAGTGGGAGGTAAAAGCGAATAAATTTAGAATAATAAGGAAAAGGCTCCAAGACACCTCATTGTTTACATGGGTAATTTAGCGGTGCTTTATTTACGCCACATTATAAGACTTTTAAGCATGGTGTGCATACACTAACTATGTCCGCTGTACCCCGAAGTGCCAGAGTAATGTATTTTCATCAAAATATTTCCACAAGGATTATCAAATGTTGTTGAGAAATTTGATTTTTTAAATCAGTCAAATTATTGATTGCGTTGAATTATAGTTTAGTCGAATTAACATTATTTATTAACTCTGCCTTTGCCGGTCCCAAGTCCGGATGTATGAAAAAGGAGGAGGGGGAGCAGTAACAAGCTCACTAAAAAACCTGGGCTCAGCTGGCCCGGCTGATAGTACCCTGTAAGGACTCCAGGGATACAGGATGAGTCTGTTAAGAGCGGCTGCACATGGTGTCTGTTCCTCATGTCAGAGGCGGCCATTTCATTTGGAGCTAAGTTGGTTTGCTACTGAGTAGTGCTCCCAGTCTTAATAACAAAGCAGGCGCATTCTACTTCACCCAATCATTATAGTTGTTAAATCTCTTTTGATGAGCTCTACTCATCTCCAGCAGACACCATCAACAAGCTCTACAAGCTTTATACCCTGATATGATTGAGTGGAGATAAGAAAGAAGAAGACACATCCCCAGCAGACACCATCAACAAGCCCTACAAGCATGATACCCTGATATGATTGAGTGGAGATAAGAAAGAAGAAGACACATCCCCAGCAGACACCATCAACAAGCCCTACAAGCTTTATACCTTAATATGATTGAGTGGAGATAAGAAAGAAGAAGACACATCCCCAGCAGACACCATCAACAAGCCCTACAAGCTTTATAACTTAATATGATTGAGTGGAGATAAGAAAGAAGAAGACATCCCCAGTAGACACCATCAACAAGCCCTACAAGCTTTATACCTTAATATGATTGAGTGGAGATAAGAAAGAAGAAGACACATCCCCAGCAGACACCATCAACAAGCCCTACAAGCTTTATACCTTAATATGATTGAGTGGAGATAAGAAAGAAGAAGACACATCATCCCCAGCAGACACCATCAACAAGCTCTACAGGCTTGATAACCTGATATGATTGAGTGGAGATAAGAAAGAAGAAGACACATCCCCAGTAGACACCATCAACAAGCTCTACAAGCTTGATACCCTGATATGATTGAGTGGAGATAAGAGAGAAGAAGACACATCCCCAGTAGACACCATCAACAAGCTCTACAAGCTTGATACCCTGATATGATTGAGTGGAGATAAGAAAGAAGAAGACACATCCCCAGCAGACACCATCAACAAGCTCTACAAGCTTGATACCCTGATATGATTGAGTGGAGATAAGAGAGAAGAAGACACATCCCCAGCAGACACCATCAACAAGCTCTACAAGCTTGATACCCTGATATGATTGAGTGGAGATAAGAAAGAAGCAGAAGACACATCCCCAGCAGACACCATCAACAAGCTCTACAAGCTTGATACCCTGATATGATTGTGTGGAGATAAGAGAGAAGAAGACACATCCCCAGCAGACACTGGGTAAACACAAGGTAATAAGACCAAATCCAGATAAATAAATAGTGTGTGACGTTTCGGTAACAGCATTGTTACCATCTTCAGACAAAAGTACTGAATTTGTCTGAAGATGGTAGCAATGCTGTTAAAAAACATCACATACTATTGGGGGGTCGGTGGAAGGCTGGTTAAACCGTTTGGTTTTCGACCACTAGGACCCGGGTTCGATTCCCGCATTGGACACTTTTTTCTGTTTAAAAAAAAAATGCTCCAATAGCCCCCGATTCTTGCAAAAGTCCAACCCCCACCAGCGAGTGCAAGTAATCAAACGGGGCTCTGGCATTTGTAAGTGCAAAGTCGAACTGCTTTTCACATGTGTAGACATGTGGTGCGCTTACAGTAAAAAGCAGTCGCTAACTACCCACCATGATTATCATGGCCTGTACCACGTGTACTAGGGATAAGCAAAAAAAAAATAAAAAAACATACTATTTATTTATTAGGAATTGGTCTTATTACCTTGTGTTTATAATCTATAATCCCAAATTGTGCCTTATAAAGAAGAAAGTTGGTTATTTGATAGGGTAGAGGTTGGGGCATAAAGGTTATATTGTGGCACCAGGTTGCCAGTATTGTCCACAGACCTGTCTTGTATCTTTCCAGAGCGTGTTACAAACATCCTACAAGATTAGATAAGTGAATAATGAGACAACTCTATCTTAGGTTGCCCTAAGGAATAAACAGTTTTATTTATCACATCGCAATCTTTTAAAAAGAGGGGTTTATAGTCATAATGTTGGTAAATACAACGAATGATTTTATATCATCTATTTGTAAAGATGAATAAACGCAAAAAAGAAATTATTATTTAAGAAAGATAAAACACAAGGTAATAAGACCAAATAAATAAATAGTGTGTGACATGGTTTCGGTAACAGTGTTGTTACCATCTTCCGACAAAAGTACTGAATGAGAAATTTTACCACAGCATGTTTTAAATAGCTACTGTTATCAAGCGTGTAAACAATATAGCAGATAAGAAGAAGATATTTATCTGAGAAACACAGAATATTATTCTTAGAATTAAAAGTGGAAAAAACCCTTTTTTTTTTTTCAAAAATAATTAAAAGCATATCTATAAATATCATTTATATTTCTTCTTTCTTCCATTCTGTTAATTGTAGCACATTTCTTTTGAATGAAAAATGCTTCTTTAAATTGTCTCTTAAAATAAGTTACCGAAACGTCACACACATTTATTTGGTCTTATTACCTTGTGTTTATAATCTATAATCCAAATTGTACCTTATAAAGAAAGATAAAAGTAAAACAATTTGGATTAGAACTACAAGAAAATACGATCTGGTCCAAATAATTTGATAGTGTGTGACGTTTTGGTAACATTTACTATTTCAAAAATGTTTTCAACTTGCTCACCCGCGATGTCAATGCAATTATTTGGGATCTAAGTTTGAGAAAAATATTAAAATAAAAATTTCTCCCTGGAAGCCTGAATGTTTCACCATAATAAATTTCACTATTTCGAAAATATTTTTAACTTGCTCACCCGCGATGTCAATGCAATTATTTGGTATCCAATTTTGAATGTGACATATTTTAAATGATCCACAAGGTAATAAGACCAAATCCAAATAAATAAATAATGTACAACGTTTCGGTAACAGCGTTGTTAACATGTTCATACAAAACCGAAATGCCGCATACTATTTGTTTAGATTTAGTCTATAACCTTGTGTTTATAATCTATAATCCACAAAAATTGTGCAATATAATTTCAAATAATAGAACCATGACCAATTTGATTGATATATGTAGGATTAGCTGAATGAACAGGGCAATGCCCAGATGGTTTTATTAGAGTGAAATTTTAACTGAATATATTGTGCATAATATAGAATACTGTTTATTCTTTCTTATCTCCACTCAATCACACTAAGGTATCAAGCTTGAAAAGCTTGTTGAAGGTGTCTGCCGGGGAAGAGTAGAGCTCATCAATGGATGAGTCAATACAGTCAATAATGTCTTCTTCTTTCTTATCTCCACTCAATCACACTAAGGTATCAAGCTTGTAAAGCTTGTTGATGGTGTCTGTCGGGGAAGAGTAGAGCTCATCAATGGATGAGTCAATACAGTCAATAATATGTCTTGGGGTTGCAGGCTGAGAATTGCACTTAGTACATAGTGGGAAAACCCTGCAACCATTCTGGAAAGTCATTGTCCGTAGATGACCAGACTTAAGTCTGGAAATCAAAGACTGTTGTTCTCTTGGGAGGACAGAACTTGCCCTCCTGCTCTGTACCAGTCATGTGCAGCATCAGATTTCCATTCCTGCAGGCATTGGGTTTTGATGGTACGGAGGAGGTCTCTTTCGTCTAGTTGGGTAGAATAGTGTTTATATAGAATACTGTTTTAAGTTAAATAATGATAAAGCACAAGTTGGATTATAGAATATAAATACAAGGTAAGAAGACTATTGACAACAGAGTATTGTTGTCATTGACTTGTTATTTATCATCATCATACATGTGTGTATAAGTCAGACAACTAAATCAAGAACTATCATCTTGTGTCACCTGCTTGCCTCTCCTAGATCCTATATACCATCGAGGATATAAAAAATACATTCTTACCTTGTGTTTAAGTTAAATAATATTCGACAAAAAATTATATATTTTGACCATATGCTTTGCCCCCAGTTCTCCCTGAGTGAATGTTTGCTCAAGGAATAATACTTTAACAAATATTGTTATTTTATCTTGTTATCATTTTAAATGCCAATTTATTGAAATATTGTTGCAATACTTTGGCATACAAGGTGCAGCAGCCATAGTTAGCGTATGCACACCATGCTTAAAAGTGTGAAAAAATAGTACAAATGCGATATTGTACGGAGATAAGATGCAAATAAATTATGAAAAAGGCATCTCCTTATTGTGTAACTAAAAGTTTCTTGATTAATCAAGAATGGGTATTTGGCCAATTCTGGAATAATTAAAAATAAATAAGAATAGTTGATATTTATTCTGATAGATGGCGCAAGCCATCAGCAACTTTCAGTTGCACAATAAGGAGATGCCTTTTTTCATAATGCTTAAAAGTGTTACAATGCGTCGCAAATATTGGCTGTAGCGTCACATGCAAATTTTTGTTTACACCTGGACAATATAGGCTTAATAATAACAGTGTAAACAATGAGATGTCTAATAGAGTAGTGTTCTGTTATTCAACAACAAAAAGCTTTATTAAGACCTTTTAGTCTTATAAAGATTCCCCAAGCAGAAATGTAGAATACATGCAGGAATAACAGTAATAGTACCTTAATGGTAATACAGTTAAACCTGTCTATAGTGTCCCCTCTAAATAGCGCCTCCCTCTCTATAGCGCCCAATTTTAAATACGTAGTACGATGCGATTTACATTAAAAGTGACCTGTCTATAGCACCCCCTCTCTATAGCCCCCTATTTTGGTGAGTCCTAAGAGGGGGCGCGCTATAGACAGGTTTAACTGTATGATATTTATATACAGGAAAAATTATATAAAGACAATCAAGCAAATAGATTAGTCTGGGTAAATTGGAGGAAAAGTATTATACATGGATTTACCGTGGATTCACCGCAAATGACGGTAAAAAAGCTAATCACAATCAATATTGAGAATGTTCTGCTATTTAAAAATATACACAGAAGAAGAAAGAATTCCTTTTGAAGATTTTTCAGCTAGAATATTATATATATTATATTCTGTCTATTATATTTCTAGCCTAAAACCAAACAACTATAAAAGATTTCGTTTAAGTTGATAAGGCACAATTTGGATTATAGATTATAAACACAAGGTAATAAGACCAAATCCAAATATATAAATAGTGTGTGACGTTTCAGGGTTGTTACCATCTTCAGACAAAAGTACTGAATTAATAGATTATAAACACAAGGTAATGAGACCAAATCCAAATATATAAATAGTGTGTGACGTTTCAGCGTTGTTACCATCATCAGACAAAAGTACTGAATGAGAAATTTTACCACAGCATGTTTTACATAGTTACTGTTATCAAGTGTGTAAACTGCTATGTGTAACTATTTAAAACATGCTGTGGTAAAATTTCTCATTCAATACACACTTCTGTCTGAAGATGGTAACAACACTGAAACATCACACACTATTTATTTGGTCTTATTACCTTGTTCTACTTCCCTTTATTCAATGATAAAATAATAGGAGGGCCTGGCTCATCAGTAGTGAACCCTCCCAAAATTGATTTATTTTTTAAAAGAGTAATACGTGTCAAACATAGTTCAAATTTCTTAAAACAGATGGCATGTATGGTATAAAAACTAATTAGTTCAATGCTCAGCAAAACTTGAAACAGACGACATGGTCTGTCTATGTGATCATTGAAGATACAAAATATATTAAAAATAAAGAAGGCATCTCCTGACCATGAGCACATGTGCTTTTTAGATGGTAGAGCTTGGAGCTAAGTCGGTCTGCCAATGAGTAGTGCTCCCAGTCTTAATGACAAAGGCATTCTACTTCACACAGTCATGATGGTTGTCAAGTCTCAAGCTCTACAAGCTTGATACTCTAATATGATTGAGTGAAGATAAGAAAGAAGAAGAAGAAGATGGCAGAGCGCCATCTAGTGGAGCAAAAATAAACTAAACGTTTATTTAGCTTGCTCCGTGATATTTGGCCAACCCAATTTCTTGATAAATCAAGAAAAGCCATCCACGAACGCGTTTCGCGCTGTTGGCGCTCATCAGCGTGGAGTAGGCTGTAACCACTGCGACCAAAAAGACTTTTGGTCCCAGAGGCTTCCTGAGAAATCAAGAAATGGGTATTTAAGGCCAAAATATATTATGAAAATTCGAAACTATTATAGACACGTATGATTCTTTTAAAAATTAAACAATTTCTACTGTCCTTACTGAAATGGAAACATTAATGGGAGGGCCTGGCTTATCAGTGGTGAACCCTGCAGTAAGGACAGTAGAAATTGTTTTATTTTTAAAAGAATCATACACGTCTATAATAATTTTGAATTTTCCTAACAGATGGCGCACTAATGCATCATAATACAAAATATAAAATAAAAAAACTATTTCTAGTGTAAATATTTCATATGTTCATTGTTGTCTATTTGTTAAACACTTAGAATGATTCAAAAATACAAAAATATTTTCTCACAATGAGTTTCTTTTTATTTTAAAATGCTAGCTTTCAAGCGATAATAGCTCTTTCACGGCTCTTACAAATATTTGTAATATAAATATATAAAAAATTTTAATTTGTAAATATTTCTTGTAAGATATAGTCAATGATAAAGCACAATTTGGATTATTCTATATACAGTTACGAGCGTCATTCTTCATCAGTCGTCTCTGTCACTGTTTGCTTTTTTTTTGGAATGGCGCCCTCCTATTGGTCGGCTACGATCACGCCACCTTTGCCCCCCCCCCCCATCATGCCCCCCCCCACTCGCTTTTTCGTTTTTGTAACCATTGTGTTGGAGCAGGTCGCTCCTTAAATAAATGCAAATATATTAGTTAATAACCAAATGGAATCCTCTCTTTCTTTTTCCCAGTAAGAGACGCCTACGGAAGCCAACAGTACATAGACAGATAAAGCACATAGGCTATAGTTATTAACTAACATATGCATTTATATAAGGCGCCAATTTATAATTGTAACAAATAGTATTTGAATCAAAACATTCAATCGGGTAAAAACACGGGCGTTGCCCGGGTCATTCGGCTAGTAGATTATAAACACAAGGTAATAAGACCAAATCCAAATAAATAAATAGTGTGTGACATTTCAGTAACAGCGTTGTTACCATCTTCAGACAAAAGTACTGAATGAGAATTTTTTTTTTTTTAATTCTCATTCAGTACTTTTGTCTGAAGATGATAACAATGCTGAAATGTCGCACACTATTTATTTATTTGGATTTTATCTTATTACCTTGTGTTTATAATCTATAATCCAAATTGTGCCTTATCAACACACTATTTATTTATTTGGATTTAGTGTTATTACCTTGTGAAGATAAGTCAATGTTTTTTATTAAGCTCATTGAAGAGTATCAGTTGAAAGTTAGCATTTTAAAATAAAATGAAACTCATTGTGAGAAAATATTTTAGTATTTTTTAAAAATGTTTTTAATAATTTTATCATGAATATAAACTTAAAATAATATTCATTACTTTATATTTTGTTCATGTTATGACAAGTTTATAAATAACAATTTGTTTACTAAGCTTGGGAGGTAACCAAACGACTTTACAAATTCCCTTGTTTACAACTGATCAAGTCACAGGCTCTCTAAGCTAATCTACTCAACTACAAATAATGCAATCTTGGATCAAGTTAGGCTACTTTTTGATGTAATTTTTAAAATATACACAAATATAAACATAAAAAAAAAAATTCGTTTTACTTTTTCCAAAAGATATGTTTCCAAAAGGAATTTCATAAACAAAAGACCACATTATATCATTCTTTGTTGGTAAAAATTTTATTACTCTTTATAAGAATTGTGTTAAGGAATAAATACCATAATATTTCAGGGTTAAAACTTAAGGTAAAAATCAGAATAATTTCAAGTAAAAATTTTGTGTTTGTTTTTATCTTTGTTGTTATTTTAAAATGAAAACATTTATAATTTGTAGGTATTTTGAATGAAATATTTACATTTCATAATATTTACACATCGGATATATTAACGTTTGAAAATAAGTTATATATATATATATCTATGTATCTAATATTCGCAATTGTTTATAAAAATATATCAGACAAGAATGTAAACAAGTTATAAAAACAACTCTATAAATGTTGTTATACAATTATTTACGATTTTATGTATATCAAAAGAATTTTAAAATGAACTATCATAATTACTTATAATGCATGTCTATTCAGGCAGGAATTTCGATGACACACGAGCAGGTTTTTAAAAAGAACATAAAAAATAACTTACTTGTGAGCCGTATTTTCATGCATTGTCTTCGATTCTGTTGATTTGCCATTGCTGAGAAGTTGGCAGAGTCGATAAATGCTTCATTTATACAGAATGATGCTTGAAACACAAAAGTCCATATACACTCACACAAACAAAAACGCTTATCCGTGAGAGAAGAAAACAACCAAGAGAAAATTCCAACGAAACACACCCAACAACGCTGTCAAAAAGTATCAATCATTTTGACCACATATAATTATAAGTCATTGTTGATCCCGTAGGAACCTAGTTTTTAAGATCATTATACAAATAAAATATTAGAAAACAAATTAGTTTATACTTTAAATATCAATTATATTCTCAAAAGTTTGATGATATTTGAAACTTTTATTTAAAGAATCATCTCAGCATTATCATTATTAAGCAGCAATTTTTATAATATTTTTAATTAAAATAATTAATAATTTCAGCCAAATTAAGATAAATATATTTATATATTAATTGAAATATTTTCCATCAAAAAGATATATGTTGAAGCAAGTTACCAAATTGTTTTCAAAAGTATTTTAATATAAAAAGGCTACAATAAATCCATATTTTCAAAATTAATTTTTACAATATAATTTTTAAATAGATTCATGTTTAAAATCGTGTTTGTTACATATAGGTGTTTGAGACTTTCAAAAGGTAGCATTTTAAATTTTAATAATGTTAGGACATCTCCTGACTTTTATATTTTAGCGTGCAAAGATTAACCGACCCACCCTTCCCCCTCAAAGCTGTAAGGATCTGGTGATTGTGAGGCATAGATGTAGCCTGAAGCTTTCATAGCACCGAGCCAGATTCTGAAATGGATTCAGACGCCCCTTCCCAGTAGTCAGACCCAGACTCATGGTGGCTGACTTGAATCCACCAGCAGAGAGCCAGACTCTGATACGGGCTCAATCATCCCTTCCCGTGGTCAAGTTACCTAACCTATGGTGGCTGATTTGATCCCACCAGCACCTAGCTAGAGTCCCGCATGTCTATCCTATGGGCAAACTTAACACCTCCCCATGGTGGCTCTGGTAATATCACCATATTCAGGTGGAACACCAGCTCTACCACAAGCCCTACACATTTTAAAAGCCGACCACAAGATGTCCAAGTCCCAACATGTTTATATATTTTTTAAATATTATTATTTATAAAAATCAAAAATTTCTAATCCAAATATTTTATTTATATAAAAAATAGACACTTCGGCCAGTTGGAGTTTTTTATTTTCTCAATGTTTCGACAAAAATCTTTTGTCTTCGTCAGGAGAAGTAAATAAAATAAAACATTTGGCAAGGCGTTAAAAATTGTTCTGAGGTTTGCAAGGGCGTTCTCGCGTAATCACAAAGATTATAATATATTGTGACAAAGAAATATTTTATTATTTAATTTAATATTATTCAATGAAAATATATTCAACAGATTATAAAAATATATATTACTCTGTATTTGTGAAATCATCTTTTAAATATTTCTTTGCTTGCTTGCTTAAGATTCTCTAGCTGTAAATAGTTTTTTTGCTGACTTGTTAATAATTGTCGACTCGTCGCTGTGACATCATCAATAAATACTTTTACATCTTAGGATATTTCAAGACTTGATTTCTACGCAACAACTGGTGGAGAGACTGGACCGATACCCATTAAGAAATAAAATAAAAATTGATTCTGTTGAACCAGAAGAAACTTCTATGAATGTAAAGAAGGAAGGTACTCAGGTAAGCAACTACGTTGTTCAACATCTGCCAAGGAACCCTTCCATTTTCTCCGGGGAGGATGGTGAAGATCTCCAAAAATGGTTAAAAGGGTATGCACGTGTGGCAAAGTACAACCATTGGGATGAAACCCTTTGTCTTACTAAAGTTTATTTTTATCTGTCTGGAACTGCTCTCAAATGGTTTGAGAACAACGAAGAAAGCATCCAGACTTGGAAGGAATTCACATCTCAATTAGAGAATGTGTTCGGAAAAAAAGAAAATTCAAAATTGCAAGCGGAGAAGAAACTTAAAACGCGGGCACAATTAAAAGGCGAAAGTACCGAATTTTACATACAAGATGTCCTGTGCTTGTGCAAAGAGGCTGATCTTCAAATGAGTAAGGAAGATAAAATCTCCCACTTCATGAAGGGGATAGCTGAGGAGCTTTATCAAGCACTCCTACCGAGGGATGTACAGAGCACCGAGCAATTCATTACAGAATGTCGCCGTGTCGAAGCGCTCCGTTGTAGGCGAGTTACCCCAACCAAGTACGAGCGCCTACCAAATGTAGCCTCTCTCTGTGACCAGGATGACAGAGAAGATCTGTCATCGCTGATCCGAAAAATTGTTCGTGAAGAGATACATCAAGCATTGGACTCTCCTCATGAGGAGCCTAAAATCGCTGTCATTGAAGATTTAGTGAGGGAAGAGATTGTAAAGACCTTGGCACCTAGATCAAAACCTACAAATATAGATTATAAAAATATATATTACTCTGTATTTGTGAAATCATCTTTTAAATATTTCTTTGCTTGCTTGCTTAAGATTCTCTAGCTGTAAATAGTTTTGGGGCTGACCTGTTAATAATTGTCGACTCGTCGCTGTGACGTCATCAATAAATACTTTTATATCTTAGGATATTTCAAGGCTTGATTTCTACGCTACAATATATTTATAACTATTATGTTCAATTTTTTATCTAGCTTATTGATTACTTTTTAAATTTAAAAATGAAGCATATTGTTGCGGAATATCTTCAAAAGTATTTATAGTTCTTTCCCCAAATTCTCGTGATACCCATCCCTCTAAAAATAGCCTTTCCTTTTTAAATTTTATATTCCTATGAAATATCTCAATATCATTCCAATCTGGCCTATGTCCTGAAAATAATGCATGTTCCCCAATTTTGCTTAACGCCCTTCTCCCCAATAAACCCTGTTGGTGTTCCTTAATTCTGGTCTCTAAATTTCGGCCGGTTTCTCCTACATATATTTTGTCACATTCTGTGCATTTAATTCCATAAATTACGTTATTTGGTTTTGATGTACCTATGTTATCCTTCATTATGTTATTTCTAGTTAAAAATTCCCTTTTTGTCCCAGTACTATACCAAATATTATATTTACATTTTTTCAAAATTCTAGATATTTCGTTATCAACTTCTCTAATATAAGGAATTATTATATTATTGTAACCTTCTGTAGTTCTATTCAAATTTGGCCTATCTATTTCATATCTTCTAATCCATTTATTTATGAAGCCAACTGGATATTCGGATTGTTTTAACTCCGCTCTAATTTTCTTTATCTCTTTTTTATAAATATCTTGGTCTGTACATACCTGTTTGGCTCTTTGTACAAGAGATTTTATCACCTGCCTTTTGTGTAACATAGGATTGTTAGAATTAAAATTTAGATGTATCCCACAGTCTGTTGGCTTTCTGTAAACGCTGGTTAAAATAGATCCATCTTCTTTGCGGCTTAATCCTACATCTAAGAATGGTAAAAATCCTTCTTTTTCTGTTTCAACAGTGAATTCTATTCCTATTTCTAAATTATTTAATTTGACAATGATCTCGTTAAGTTTTTCTTTTTGGATCACTGCGAAAACATCATCTATATACCGTCCCCATATCTTTATTCCCTCTATTAAAATTGCCTTTCTATCTATTGATGCCATTACAATGTCAGCTATGATCATACTGGTAGGGCAACCCATAGCAGTACCGTCTTTCTGTCTGTGAATGTTTCTTCAATTTCATTTTATTATATTTTTATTTCACAGAGAAAAAGTGATGATATAATAGCTTGGGGGGGGGGGGGGGGGGGGGTTGAGTTCAGCAATATTAGGGCAAGTAAGCGGGATATATTTGGGACTCCATGGTAAACTGGAGGGCAGTAACAAAACAAGAGGAGTTGCTAAAGCAGCAGAATGATCAGGCTGCTGACATGGCTGTGGCTCGGGCCTTCCTTTGTCCTTTTCCAATTCTGGACGCGATGTGTAGATGACTGAATTGAGGTTGTTGGGTGGGATGGGTGTAATTTTTCGAGGAAAGAGTTTTCTTTTTTATTATATATATATATATATATATGTAATATTGTTGCAATGTCGATGTATGGATAAGCTGGCAGTCGTGTACGTGAGGCGAGTGTTGATGATCTTCCCACACGCGGACAACAAGAAGCAGAGGCAGGGCTAGATGTTAGAACATAGAGGGATCGGGGACAGCCCACGGGACAGAGGTAGAGGCCATGACACAAACTTGGATGCTTATCACCGAGACTTGGAGAGAGAGAGTGTGTGCAAATCAATAAGCTTGGGGGATAAGTATCTTTCATATACATTTATTTCTAGCTTTCGGGCATAAAAGCCCGAAAGCTAGAAATAAATGTATATGAAAGATACTTATCCCCCAAGCTTATTGATTTGCACATAATATTAGGGGATTACCTATTAATAGAGAGAGTATGTGCAAGACAGAAGCCTCTGTCGATCGCCACCCTCCAGAACATCTGCTGATCTCCCTGCCAAAACCTGTCTTGTTTTCAGGGGTCGTCTATAAAGAGTCCCTGGGGGCCCCACATGGGCTGGGCGTTGGCTTTTCCTCCCCTCTGTCCCTGCCACCAGCTGACCGAACACTCTTTGAATCTTTATTTTGACTTCAACATTTTTAGTGTTACATACAAATAGGGATTTACAAGTATTATCAATAAAGATATAGCATATATACAAAATATGGGGGTGGCAGCAAACAGAAACGGTGTACATTCCAAAAGAAGGGCAGGATCTTTTAAGGTATCGACTCTAACTAATTGGAAGATATGTAACATATACTAAAAGTGTCATACAGTTTAAAATATATGATCTATATTTTTTATCCCTGCCCATTTAACCTAAAATATGTTCAAATTGAAATATTTTAAAGAAAAAGTCATTTATGATCCCAGTACAATTTTACTTTTGTACTATTTTTCTTATTAATTTTTATTTTGTGTATATCGAGAGTTTTTCATTTGTCCTAGAATAAAATCTGTTTAGTGAAAAATGAGTGGTTAATTATTCCTTTAACACCTTTAGCTATTTTCATAACTGTGTTTTTAATATTACTTCCCTCGAGTGCGTCGATATTTATTTAGAAATAGGGAATAATTTCACTATTGGAAACTAAAAGTTATATTCATTTTAAATTATATTTTTATGTCATTCCCAGATGCTGACGCTGGATGCTGTAACGTCCTCGTGTTTGTTAGTTGACGTTAATCAGCAAGAAGTATCTGGGAGTTTAAAAAGAAAAGCCTTTATTTCTTTTAGGCTAACCTCAGACATAAGTTTATGATCTGTTTTGTTTAAAGATAATATATCAGTGATATATTATTACTTTACTCTGTTTTGATCATCTTGGTTTTTATCATCATCTTGTAGACAATAAAATGTTAGTAATATGATGTGCACGTGTGCAAGAATTGTAAAAAGAATAAAATTATTATAGTAACATAAAAATGGTGTATCTTTCATTTATCTTTAAATATATATAAAGTGCAATTTCTTATAAAATAATTTTCACCATTAATATTCAACATTTAATAGAAACGTATCAAATGGCGACGGAGAATTAATGTAAGTATGGCCACCACTAATTCAAATTATCCAAGGTTTCGTGAAGGTGAAGATCTAAATTGTTATTTGGAACAATTAGAAGAATGTTTTAAATTGAACAAAACATTAGAAGCAGACAAAGTATCTGTGGTATTAACGTCTATTGATGTTAATGTTTATAAGACTTTGCGCGATTTGTTGGTACCCAGTAGGCCAAGTGACCTTAAATATAAAGATTTAGTAGAGGTTTTAACCAACCATTTATCTATATATATAAAAATGAATGTATGTGTGTGTGTGTGTGTCTGACTGTCCTTTATGCCTGACCAAACCACTCATTGGAACGCCATGAAACTTTGGAAAGCTATTTAGTATAGTACTGGGAAGGTTTCTAGCAAATAAAATTTTTGAAATAACTTTTCGCTTTATAATAATCAAGATAAATATTCTAATTTATCTGTTATAATTCAACAATCTGCTCTAAATATTATCATGATGATACGATGATTTTGTAATGTAGAAAATTAGGAAAGACAAAATTCAGGATGACACGGCAATTTATTTGAGACAAGAATAATGATACAATTCCAAGGCAAGATACTATTCCTTTAACTTCCAATTACCGAGGGAACCAATTAATATTGATTTTATTCAACTTATCGAGTATTTTTCAAGGGACCGGGAAAAAATGTTCACTTTATTGAGAGATTCGTTAGACAAACCTTTACTCGGGTAAAACCCGGGCGAAGCCGGGTACGTCCGCTAGTATCCAATAAAAAATAAGCACTATGAAAGATATTTATTTCACAAGATTGTACAAAAAGAAAATGAGCCTGTGGAAAAATTTGTTTTGAGGCTTAAATCTCAGGCAGACAAGTGCAAATTTACTGACATAAATGAAAATTTGTGTGACCAATTTGTAAGTGGTTGCTACGATGAAGCTACGCTTAAAAGGCTGCTAAGTGAACCTTTTTTAACGTTTGATAGTGCAATAAATATTGCAAATTCTGTAGAGGCAGCGAAGTCACAAGTAAATTTGATGAAAAATCCTGGTCATGATATTGATAAGTTGAAAGCCAGATCTAATAATTTTAAATTCCCATGTAAATACAATAATCCTTGCAAAATTTGTGGAAAGTCTAACCACGATACGAAGTTATGCAAATTTAAAAATGCTCAATGTTATATTTGCAATAAGAAAGGGCACATTGCTCCAGTATGTTGGAATAAAAAATCGGCCCAAAATTCTGGAATGAATAAACCCAATCTGAATAAATTGAATACTATTCAGTGCAACACATTAGAAAACCCACCAAAAATATTGGTAAACGTTAAAATTGAAGATGCAGACACTATAATGGAGGTTGACACTGGTGCAGACGTGTCTGTGGTTTCAAAGAATTTTTTTCTTACAAATCTCAAAAATGTAACTCTAGAGAAATACAGTGGACATTTGAAAAGTTTTTCTGGAAATTTGATTCCAGTTTTTGGAAAATGCTTAGTAAATGTTAGTTACAAAAACTATCAGGAAAAACTACCTCTAATTGTGACAGGCCAGTTTAATAACCAAACGCCGTTACTGGGCAGAATTGGATAAGAATTTTAAAAGCTGATTGGCCCAATTGCGTTTTTGATATCTGTAATAATATAAATGTAATTTCAAATTTAGAACTATTTTTAGAAGCATATAAAAGAGTATTTGAAAATAAAGATTTACCAATTCAGGGCATTAAAGGTTCAATATCATTGAGGCCAAATGCAAAGCCCAAATTTTTTAAATTTAGACCAGTACCCTTTTCCATTAAAGAGAAGATAGACAAAGAACTAGACAGATTTGAACAAAGTCAAATAATTGAAAAGGTTAATGCTAGTGATTGGTCTACGCCTTTATTAACGGTAATAAAGTCAAATGGAGAACTACGTTTGTGTGGTGATTTTAAAAATACTTTGAATAATTCCATTGAAGATGAGAAATATCCATTACCTACTATAGAAACTATGTTGGGAAATCTAGGAGGAAACAAGATTTTTACCAAATTGGATCTCTCCTCCGCATATCATCAAATTGAAATGGATGAAGCATCAAAAAATCTGCTAGTGGTATCTACCCATAGAGGACTTTACCGATATAATAGATTGCCTTTTGGCATCAGTCCAGCTTCAGCCATTTTCCAGAGGTGTATGGACAGCCTTTTTCATGATGTTCCCAACACGGTGATATACTTAGATGATATTTTCATTGGTTCTAAAGATGAACAAGAACATTACAGAATTTAAAAAATAATCTTCGATAAATTGAAATAGCTAAATTTCACCCTTAATAAAGAAAAATGCTTATTTTTAAAAAAAGACATTTGTTTTCTAGGTCATATTATAAATGAAGATGGTGTTAGACCAGATTCAAAGAAATTGGAAGCATTAGAAAGGTGTAAAAAGCCTTTCGACAAAACATCATTGAAGAGTTTTCTAGGGATGTTGAGCTTCTATTCAAAATACATACCTAATATGTCAACCTTGGCTGGTCCTCTTTATCAACTCCTAAAGAAGGACAATCGTTGGAAATGGTCTAGCCAATGCGAAAAGGCTTTTCTGAATTTGAAGTTAACTCTATTAAATTCCCAGGCGCTTATTCACTATTCAATGAAGCTTCCATTAACTTTAACCTGCGATGCATCTGCCTATGGCATAAGTGGGGTCTTGTGTCATATTGTGGATGGGGAAGAGAAGCCAATCACCTTTGTTTCCAGAACATTGTCAAGTGCAGAAGCCAAATACTCTCAGACTGAGAAAGAAGCACTTGCTATTGTGTTTGCAACTTCCAAACTGAGACAATACTTGTTTGGGAGAAAATTTGTGTTGAAGAGTGATCATAAAGCTTTAACGACTGTTTTTGGAAACAAAAGACTTCTTCCGCCATTAATTGCAAATCGCTTGCATAGGTGGGCTTTAGAGTTGTCAAATTTCGATTTCGATATTAGATATACAAATAAAGTTACCATGCTCTGTGCGGATGCATTTTCAAGACTTCCACTTGAGGAAATAAATTCAAGGGAAGACAACATTGATTTGGTGACACATGATATATCATTTTTAAATGTAACTCCATTGGACCACCTCATTATTGAAGAAGAAACCAATAAAGATCCGGTTTTAAATAAGCTCAAGGAATATCTATTAGAAGACCCTCAGTTAGCAAAAAAGGATGAAACAATGAAACCATTCCTTTCAAAATTGAAAATTTTTCTATACTGCAGGGATGCATTTTTGTTGATTCTAGGGCAGTAATTCCAAGAACCTGTCAAGATCAAATGTTGAAGTTACTTCATCAAGGTCATATAGGAATCAATCGCATGAAATCTCTAGCCAGATCTTCGGTTTTGTGCCCAAAAATAGATAGTCAAATTGAAGAGTTTGTGAAGGAATGTTCTCCCTGTATGCATCATCAGACAGCTCCTCCTGCTGAGAACACACCTTGGCCCAGGACTAACCAACCGTGGCAGCGAGTTCATGTTGACCATTTCTATTTCAGAGGTGATTGTTATTTATTGGTAGTATATGCAAATTCAAATTGGATTGAAGTATTCCCAGTTAGAGGTACTACTTCGCAAGAAAATATTAAGCTTCTACGGGAGTGTTTCGCCAGGTATGGATTATCGCAATGCTTAGTGTCTGACAATGGCGCTCCCTTCAATTCGCTTGAATTTAAGGAGTTCTTACGGAAAAATAATGTATACCACTTAACCTCGCCAGCATATAATCCCTCGTCTAACGGAATTGCTGAAGTTTCGGTAAGAATAATAAAAAAATCTCTGGAAAAGTCGTTAGAGGAATCTCCAAACTCAAATATGGACTGTATTTTACAAAATGTTCTGTTTAATTATAGAAATACGCCTACCTCTTTAGATAAGCCTCCTGTAGAACGTCTCCTAAGTTATGTGCCTAGAACATTTGTAAATTGCTTGAACTCTGAATTTATCCAGAGGACTTTTGGGAGGAATGAGTGTGAGAGGCGACATTTTCAAGTTGGAGATAAAGTGCTGTTTACAAGAGTAATACAAAATAGGCGCAAATGGTTCAAGGCCCAGGTGATACGACGACTAGGTTACAATGTTTATCTAGTAAAGAACCTAAAAGGCACATTTAAAGTGCATGTCAATCAGATGAGGACAGGTTCAGATACCAAATATGCTGAAGATTCTGATTGGACCTTGGACAACGCTGGAGCAGGACCTCACCGACTGGAACAAAACCCTCAAATTTCCACGTCACCTCCGCCTAGGAGATCTACCCGACCTCGATGCCCTCCTTGCCGGTTTTCTCCAACTATGTACAATATAAGGAAGGAGGAATGATCTGTTTTGTTTAAAGATAATATATCAGTGATATATTATTACTTTACTCTGTTTTGATCATCTTGTTTTTTATCATCATCTTGTAGACAATAAAATGTTAATAATATGATGTGCACGTGTGCAAGAATTGTAAAAAGAATAAAATAATTATAGTAGCATAAAAATGGTGTATCTTTCATTTATCTTTAAATATATATAAAGTGCAATTTCTTTAAAAATAATTTCCACCATTAATATTCAACATTTAATAGAAACGTATCAGTTTACACACACACACACATGTGATATATATTACAATCAGTCAAAAAGGCAACTCCACAGAGTACCATCAGTGATAATAATGTGCTCACTGATAATTTACTATACAAGAATATCCTGAAGGCATGCCAGCTGCCATTACATCTCCCCCTTTAAAGAAATTCATTCTTCAAATCGTTTAGGTGGCTTAATGATCCGCCCACACCTTGTTGTAATGGGCAGGGTGCCGTTCTTGTGCTCCGCGTTCTGGTGCTCACTCCTGGGTTCCTGGCCTGAGAATGGTCTTGGAAAAGTATTGAGTTCTTTGGGAACTTGAGCCTGTTCCTTATCACCGCTCCAGGTCCTTCTGGTAGAGTTGACTTGGGGACCTCCAGGATTCTCCTTCGCTGTTGCTTTGGACACTCCAGATTCGTATGTCGCATGAAGGAGCTGTTGCGGCGGTACTCACAAGTAGGTGTTTACACTTTATATGATCTTGGAGCTACTTATTGGGTAAATTTAGCAGGGATCCATTCACGGTGATGCTGTTTCAGCATTATCCTTTCACCTACCTTGAAGCTTCGCGTCGTCTTAGCTGTCTTATCTTGGTGTGTTTTCTGCTTCTCCCGCTTATTTATTAGGTTTTGTGTATTTCTCTTTTGGATTTCTGGTTCCAACTGATGAGTGCTAGTGGGAAGAAGGGTTCTGGTCCTGCGACTGAACAGACACTGAGCCTGTGAAGGAAGACCATCTCTAGGAGTGTTGTAAAAGTTCAAAAGTGCTAGTTCCACTTCTTGTCCTGAATCCCAACACTTCCTGATGAGGTTCTTGGCTGTCTGTACCACTCTCTCTGCTAATCCGTTTGATTTAGAATATAGAGGACTTGATGTCTGGTGGTCGAACAACCACTTCTTTTAAAAGTCTTTGAAGTCCCTGGACGTAAAGTTTGGCCCATTATTAGTTTCCAAGAGTCTGGGAATTCCATGTAAGCTAAACCATTTTTAAAGAGATTCTATCTACTTCTGCAGAGTTCATTGTCTTCATTTCTTTGAAATCAATGAATCCAGAGTATTTATCTGTTATTAACAGGTAATTTTTTCCTTTTATTGAGAAAATATCGGCGGCGACTATCTCCCAAGGAAGACTCGGTATCTCTTTTATGATCATTGGTTCTTTTGTCTTGTTCCTCTGATTTGCTTGGCAAGTCCTACAATTTTCTGTGTTGATGATGTCTTGGGACATGCCATGCCAGTATATTGAGTCTTGGGGCCCTTCCCAAGCAGCTGTTTGTTGCTTGGTGTCCTTCGTGGATTAACTTGAGTATCTTTGCTTTCCACCTTAGGGGAATGAAGACTCTGCTACCTTTGAAGATTAGGTCTTCGTTTGTCGAGAGTTCATCTCTATTGGCCAGTATTTCTTGTAGCTTTCAGGGACTGCTATTTTGTCGTTTGGCCAGCCATATAAGATTATTTTTTTTTTTAGTTTTGTAGTTCTTGGTCCTCTTTTGTAAGAGCTTGAAGTTCCTCATAGCTTGACTTATTTGTCGGGGTGGTCATCAGTACTTCGAAGTTTTCTTCCAAGTAGGTGTCTTCATATGAGCAGTCTCTACTTAGTAGATCAGCTGTTAGCAGTTCTTTTCCTTTCTTGTATTTAATCCTGAGATCGTATTGTTGTATCTGTAGAAAAATTCTCTGGAGCCTCGGGGTGCTTTGCTTAACGGCTTCTTGAATATGGTTTTTCTTGAATATGGTTTCTAAAGGACGGTGGTCCGTTTCGACGTCAACAGTTTTGCCATAAATGAGTTGATGGAATTTGTTGCATCCAAATTTGATGGCAAGAGCTTCCTTTTCTATCTGAGCGTAGTTCTGCTGAGTGGAGCTAAGAGCTGATGAAGCGTAGGCTATGGGCTTTCCGTTTTGTAACAGAACCGCTCCAAGGGCATATGAACTGGCGTCTACTGAAAGTGTCAGATTTCCGTTGGGATTAAAGAATTTCAGAGTTGGTGCAATTCTGAGCAAAGTCTTGATCTCTAAGAGATCACAATCGAGGGATTCGTCCCATAGCTAAGGTGTATCTTTTTTCAAAAGCATCCTCATGTTTTTGGTTTTCTCTTCAAGGTTAGGGATGAACTTGCTCAGGTATTGTATCATTCCTAAGAGACGATGTAGTTCTTGCTTGTTGCTCGGTGACTTAATTTCTCCTATTGCACGCACTTTCCCAGGGTCAATTTTAATGCCTTCTGTCGTGACAATATGACCTGAAAATTGGACTTCTTGATGTTGAAATTTGCATTTATCTCTATATTCAGTTTGATTCTATTTTCTTTAAGCCTCTGTAGTACAGCTCTTGTCCTTATTTCCAGGGTCTGTGGATCCAGAGTATGGATCAGGATATCGTCCATTGAATTTTCTGTACCCTCAAGGTCTTGGAGTAAGTCTGCCATGATTTTCTGGAAAATTTCAGGAGCAGTATTGATTCCAAAGGGAACTCTCAAGAACATATATCTTCCCCAAGGAGTGCTGAAGGTAAAGTAGAGTTGTGAGTTGGGAGCTACTTTGATCTGCCAGTACCTTTTCTTCAGATCCAACTTTGTGAAATATTTTGAACCATATAGGTTTACTGCAATCTGATCAAAAGTCAATGCATATAAGTATTTTTCTATAATCATCTGACTGGAGATGAGTGTAGGGTAATTTACTTTCTTTATAATCCCATTGTCTTCCATTTCCTCAAGTTCTTTCTTTACTATTTTTTTTAATAGATAGAGGAATAGGTCTGGGTGGTCTTACTTGTATGTTCATGTCAGAAGTCTGAAACTTTGCCTTGTATTCATATCCTTTTAGACATCCTATCCCTTCTACCTGGGTCAACGGTTTAACCAGCCTTCCACCGACCCCCTTCAAATGAGAATGCTTTAATTAAGCATATGTTTAAAATAAAAAATATAAGAAAAGAGAGAGGCAAACTTACAGGATGTTGACGCCGCGAGATCCCAAGAGAGAATGTTGCATCATTCTGCATACATAAAAACTGAACCTAGAAGTTGGGAAACTTGTTTATCATCCAAAAGAAAATAAGAGAGCAAGAAGTTATTAATAAATAAATTGATGATAAATACTATTTTATATACACATTATTGTGAAAAAACTATATTATTTATATATTATATATTGTTTTTTTTTTTCACATGTTAAGCGTATTTAGGCAAGTTTGGCCTTAAATACCCATTTCTTGGTTTTTCAAGAAGCCTCTAGGACTAAAACTATTTTTGGTCTCAGTGGTACAGCCTACTCCACGCTGACGAGCGCCAACAGCGCGAAATGCGTTCGTGGATGGCTTTTCTTGATTTGTCAAGAAATTGGGTTGGGCAAATATCAGGGAACAGGTCAAATCAATGTTTAGTTTATTTCTGTTCCACTAGATGGCGCTCTGCCATCTAAAAGCACATGTGCTCCTGGCCAGGATATGCTTTCTTCATTTTTAATATCAACACCTGACCCATTTATTTGTTTTTTTTTTATTTTTTCCAATTATCATATTTTAATTCAGAATTAATTTTTTTATATTAACCTCATTGTTGCTATTTTGTAACATTTGGGTTTTGATTAAGCTTGTAAAGTTGCATTAAATATTTAAAATCATTAGATGATACCTAAAAAAAATATATTTATCAAGAAATTGGGTTGGCCAAATATCTCGGAGTAAGCTAAATAAACGTTTAGTTTATTTTTACTCCACTAGATGGCGCTCTGCCATCTAAAAAGCACATGTGCTTGTGGTCAGGAGATGCCTTCTTTATTTTTAATATCAACACCTGACCCACTTATCTTTTATTTTTTTCTATTGTTTTTTTCATTATTATTTCTGTGAAAACAAAATATTTTAAACGAACGAATCGGCAATACTGTTTAAGGCTATTTGAAAAGTCAAAAATATTGATTTAATTTTATACTTTTGTTTTTATTTTGATTTATATATGCATTTATTTTATCCTTCGCTAGTGTATATGCTAATTCAAATATTTTTTAATTATAAAAATACTAAACTTAAAAATGACGGAAAATATAGTTGAAACATTACAAAGGTGTATATACTTAGTTGTTGTTGTCAAATGAGAAATAACCCTTATACATTTTTAGGGCACTCCACTTTATTGAGCTGCAACAAAAAGAAGTAGATAAACAACGTGCCAAAATGGAACAAGCTTGCAATGATGGTAATTTCCTACTTCAAACTTTGTAAGTATTAAAGCTAGATATATCTTTAATTTATTCCTGATAATTTTGTAGGAATATTGCTATTCTTTACATAAGGTATTTAGAAAATACATACAGAATTACTTGTAGACCCACATCAGGTGAATTCCCAGAAAAGGCCATATTTGGTAGGCGGCGCTGTACGTTGCCAACGCCGTACCTTCGAGGCGTTTTACACGAGTTCAAAATACAATTTCGGTGAAATACTTTGAATTTTACCAATTTAAATATATAAATTTAAATTATAATTCTAAAAAAGATTTAACAGTTAAAAAACAACATTTTTTAAAATAAATTGTTAAACTAATTTTTCTAAAAACGAACATTATTTTTTTCATTATCTGAAACTAACCTATTTCAACTTATCTAAAACTAACCTTATTTAACGATTAAACTAACCTAATTTAACCTATCTGAAACTAACCTATTTTAATTAATGGAACTAACCTTTTTATAACACACCTTAAACTAACCTAATTTATAACCTATCAGAAACTAACCTAATTTATAAGCCATCTGAAACTAACCTATTTTACCTATTGGAATATAACATAACGTCATGTTATTAAAAATGTATTAAGAATATTTTTTACAAAGTTTATTAATCACATCTTTCACAATATTTGTAAAATAAATATAAAACTTGTGTATAAATATATGACTTGAAAATATGCCACTTAAAATATTTTAATCTAAACTATACAGAGATTTTTTTATAGAGTGAAATAAAAAAATACATAATTGATTAGATACAAAAGTGTGAACCAGAAAGTCGATTTTTAAAAATGTTATTATTTAATATAAACGTATTTTAATTTAATTTTGATATTAAAAAGGTAGTGTAAAAATGTATATGAGGTTAGATTCAAATAGGTTAAATTAGGTTAGTTTAATCGCTAAATAAGGTTAGTTTTAGATAAGTTGAATTAGGTTAGTTTCAGATAATGAAAAAAATAATGTTCGTTTTTAGAAATATTAGTTTAATATTTTATTTTTATAAATGTTTTTTTTTTTTAAACTGTTCAATCTTTTTTAGAATTATAATTTAAATTTATATATTTAAATTGGTAAAATTCAAAGTATTTCACTGAAATTGTATTTTGAACTCGTGTAAAACGCCTCGAAGGTACGGCGTTGGCAACGTACAGCGCCACCTACCAAATATGGCCTTTTCTGGGAATTCACCCCCACATCATATCCACTTTCTGACATATTTCTTTTGGTTTTTCAATTTTGTTAAAATGAAAACAAGTGGACCTAGTAGATGAGCCAGGCAAATACATTTATTTTGCCATATAATTAATAAATGTATCAAATGGGGCCCCTTTCCCTTAAAAAAAAAAAATGCATTAACCCTTTAAACACCAGCTGAATAGCCCTAAAATGTGTGTAAATAGTGATTACTTTGAATAAAGATTTTTCACTCATGTTTATTTGGAGGCAATGCTTTAAAATACAAAGATCTTTTGGGTTTAAATTGCTCAATTAAACATGATAAATCATACTTTGGATTATAGATTATAAACACAAGGTAATGAGACCAAATATAAATAATTAAATAGTATTTTAGTTTTTTTATTTATTTCAACACACAAAATGTGATATCCCGGCTAGGGATAATTGCGTCGATTTACATTTTTTTCAAACAGAAACAGTTATAAACATATTATACAAGAAAAAATAATAAAAAATAAAAAGAGAGAAACAATAATATATATTAGGAACCTGAACCTTTCAGGTTAGAAAGATAATCATAAATATATTTACAAAAATAGTTAATAATTCTCTCTGCTATTTACAAATTGATATAGATCTACAACATTGTCTGTTGTCTAGCGATAAATGTTAGTTCACACACTATTTAATTATTTAGATTTTCTCTTATTACCTTGTGTTCAATTAAACATTATTTAACAAATATTATCTCAAAAATATGGCAGCAATATGAATGTTTTCATTTGTATGCTTGCAAAGGATGATATTTTCCAAACAAATTCCAAAGGCTGGGGGTACAGGTCCTACAAAGCTGAAAGGTCTTTCCTACAAACACCCTGTGTATTGAGGTCAGTTCACACTGAACAATCCCTTCAATATTGAGTAAAAATATTGATAAAAGGGATCTTCTTCTTTCTTATCTCCACTCAAACATATTAGGGTATCAAGTTGTAACCCTTGATGGTGTCTGTTTGGCAACCATCATGACTGGGTGAAGTAGAATGTGTCTGCCTTTGTCATTAAGACTGGGAGCACTACTCAGTGGCAGGCCACTGACTTAGCTCCAAAAGAAATGGCCGCCTCTGACATGAGGAACAGACGCCATGTATAACCACTCCTAACATGGAGTACAGACTCATCCTGTATCCCTGGAACCCTTACAGGGTACTATCAGCCGGGCCATCTGAGCCCAGGTTTTTTAGTGAGCTAGTTACTGCTCCCCCTCCTCCTTTTTCATCCGGGCTTGGGACCGGTATCTAAATCTTAATAAAATTCATGTATTCTCAAATCATGTGGTAAAATGCTTCAGCTTAACAATTAATTGAACATTAAAGCCACTACACCATCTTTAAATAAAAGTATTGAATTCATTACCGAGTTCATTAACTACAGTATAACCTCGTTAATTCGACACTCTATGTTAATTCGACCATGTTCTAATGTCCCGGCCTATCAAATAACAAACTGTAATTCGACACTATCGATAATACAACACTTCCAATAGTTCGACCATTTTAAAATTTGAAATTTCGACAGATGAATGTTTTTTTACTTACAACTTGACTGCTAAAAAGGTATTACAGCGGCGGCGCCGATAGGATCGCGCCTGCGCACTTTTGGTTTCTGTTAGTTTAAGTTTCACTTTGCAATGCCGTTGTTGCGCAATGTCGCGATTATTTTCTTCTCAATTTTCAGCATTGAAATATTTTAGTTATTTTAAAATTTATAAATAATTTCCTTTTAAATAAATAAATCTTTATTAAATGTAGCCACAATGATTATGATAACATTTTATTTCAATATTCCATTTCCATGTTATTATAAAAGATTTAAACACAAAATCAATAATACCTGCAGCAGCAGTGGATGCTTTTAATACATTAAAATTTATTTATTAAAAGACATTTTAGAGGAAGAAAGACATGGATGTTTTTCAAAATGACCATCTGGAATACATCCTGAAAAGAATTTCAGAGCAAAAACAGACATCTATTAATGCCATTTTGTTCCTGATACTAAAAGTTAATCATGAAAATAAAAGAATAAATAGAAAAAAGTACACACACAATGGTTTCATTTAATATCATTAATTTATATAAATATTATTACAAAGCTATTTTAAAATGATATTATTTTAGCGAGTTTGATTATCTAATCATCTAACTTTAATTCAACACTTCTTCCTTTAATTCAACCGAAAGCTCTGATCCCTTGGGGTGTTGAATTAAAGAGGTTTGACTGTATTTTTATCTGAAGATGGTAACAATGTTGTTACAGAAATGTCACACTCTATTTATTTGTATCTGGTCTTATTACCTTGTGTTCATATAGAGTGTGGAAGTGTGCCAACACTTGGTTTGTAGAGAGAGACAAACTGAGATGTGGTCCATTGCCTCTGTGTGTACAGGAGAGACCAGGCCAGGGAGAAAGTCAGCAAGTCTGCTCCAACCACACCTGGTATGTATTCTTCTTATCCTCCCGGCTACAGTTAACTTCTCACAATTCTGGAGGGAAATTTCTGGTCTTTATCAATTTTATTCTTTTGTCTGATGACTAGGGATGTGTACTAGGGATAAGCAAAAAAAAAGTTTCACAGTTAACTTCTTAATTCAGGAAGGAAATTTCTGGTCTTTATAGAATTATAAAGGAACAGATATTTTGGTGATAAGGCACAATTTGGATTATAGATTATAAACACAAGGTAATAAGACCAAATCCAAATATATAAATAGTGTGTGATGTTTCAGTAACAGCATTGTTATAGAATAATCACACAATATTAATTTATTTGGATTAGGTCTTATTTTCTTATAGCTATAATCCAAATTTTGCTTTATCATGAATTCATTACAGAGTTCATTCAGTACTTTTGTCTGAAGATGGTAACAGTGTTGTTACTGAAACGTCACACTCTATTTATTTATTTGGATTTGGTCTTATTACCTTGTGTAGATATTATGGTCTTAAATTAGAATCTCCAGCAATTGTAAACATTCCAATCATCAGTAGGCCACTTTGTAAATGCAATTTAAACTGCTTCATATTCATATTCACAAACACATCCTTGTTGCCAAACTTCCCCCACGACCACATAATATTTGGTTAAAATTGGATGTTTGGAGAGGTAGCCGCCTCCTGGTGATGAGGACATGTTGGATCTCTATGCCAGAGATCTGTGAGAACGTGATCAGTAAGGATGGTAGTGGTGGCCATTCCAAGACAAATCTTGGACAAGAATGTCCTAAGATGGATAGAAGAGGTTGAAAATATTTTTAGAAGTCTGTTGGTAACCTTGGGTGTAGACTAAGGTCCATTCTTCCATTGCAGATGAGTGGACACAGCTGTGGATGGAGTAGGACAGGTTAGAGATTGCTGCAGTCTTTGCTGCCTGGTCAGCCAGTTCATTGCCTACAACTCATGTACCTACTGTTGCAGTGGTTCCTGATGAAGACCTCAAGCTGGCTGACTCCCTGCTGGAACATGCCAAGAAGGTGAAGGAAAGATACAAAAAGGTAACTGGCCCTCCAACACATTGTCTCAATCCCACTGATGGATTTTCTCCTGCTTCTTCCCTTTGTTTAAAGTCTTTTTTTTTTTTAAATTGGGAATACCAGCTAGTTGCATATTTTGGTTTGTATACGATAATACACACACAATTTGGATTATAGATTATAAACACAAAGTAATAAGACCTCTAATCCAAATAAATAGTGTGTAATGTTTCAGTGTTGTTACCATCTTCAGACAAAAGTACTTTCTTTTTTTTTTTGCTTATACCTAGTACACGTGGTACAGGTCATGATAATCATGGGCAGAAGTAGGCGACTGTTTTTACTGTAAGTGCACCACATGTCTATACATGTGAAAAGAAGTTCGACTTTTGCATTTACAAATGTGCCAGAGCCCCGTTTAGTTACTTACACCTGCTGGTGGGATTGGACTTTTAAAAAAAAATCAGAGACACCGTTTGAGCATTTTTTTTTTTTTTTTTTCAATTAGAAATAAAGTGCCTAATGTGGGATTTAATCTCGGGTCGTAACAGTCAAAAACCAACGGTTTAAACCACCCTTCCACCGACCCCTTAAATGAAAGTATTAATTTCTCTGATTAATTGAAGTCATTTTCAAATAAACACAAGGTAATAAGACCAAATCCAAATAAATAATTAGTGCGTGACAGTAACAGCATTGTTACCATCTTCAGACAAAAGTATTGAATGAGAAAAAAAAAAAATCTCATTCAATACTTTTGTTTGAAGATGGTAACAATGCTGTTACAGTCACACACTATTTATTTATTAGGATTTGGTCTTATTACCTTGTGTTTATAATCCAAATTGTGCTTTATCACTTATTTTCAAATAAAAATAGATTTAAGATGCATTAGTGCGCCATCTGTTATCAAAATACGAAACTATTATAGACGCGTATGATTCTTTTCAAAATAAAATAATTTCTACTGCCCTTACTGCAATGGAAAAATTAATGGGAGGGTTCACCACTGATGAGCCAGGCCCTCCTATTAATTTTTCCATTGCAATGAGGGCAGTAGAAATTGTTTAATTTTGAAAAGAATTTTACGCCTCTAAAAATAGATTTATCTCACTTGTCAATATGATAAGGCACAATTTGGATTATAGATTATAAAAACAAGGTAATAAGACCAAATCCAAATAAATAAATAGTGTGTGACATTTCAGTAACAGCGTTGTTACCATCTTCAGACAAAAGTACTGAATGAGAAATTTTACCACAGCATGGTTTAAATAGTTACTATTATCAAGTGTGTAAACAAGATAACCGATAATTATCTTCTTATCTGTTATCTTGTTTACACACTTGATATCAGTAACTATTTAAACCATGCTGTGGTATAATTTCTCATTCAGTACTTTTGTCTGAAGATGGTAACAACGCTGAAACGTCACACACTATTTATTTATTTGGATTTGGTCTTATTACCTTGTCCTTGGCGATATCTTCAATCTGAAAGTGCTGGCTGGATGTGTCCAGAGGGGAGAGGGGAAAGCTGCAGTCACCAGATCCCCAGGTCAGCTCTCAACCAATGGAATGTTGGGATGTTGTGTGATAATGGTTTGTTTAGTTGTTCCAGGGCCTGCTAAGGCAGCTACAGTGATGAAGAAGCAACAATCAACACCCAGCATTCCTCTTACACTCTCTCTGGGGTAGGCTTATTGTCCTGTGAACACATGTGGCATAAACACAAGGTAATAACACCAAATCCAAATAAATAAATAGTGTGTGATTTCTCAGCATTGTTACCATCTTCAGACAAAAGTGCTAAATGCAAAAGTATCTGAAGATGGTAAGAACACTGTTACCGAAATATCACACACCATTTTAATACAAGAAAATAAGACCTTATCCAAATAATTTATTAGTGTGTGACGTTTCGGCAACAACATTGTCACCATCATCAGACAAATGAAAAATGATTTTTCTTTTGTCTGATGATGGTGACAATGTTGTTGCCGAAACGTCACACACTAATAAATTATTTGGATTAGGTCTTATATATTTTTTGTTATAATCTATAATCCAAATTGTGCTTTATCATCACACACCATTTATTTATTTAGATTTGGTCTTTATTACCTTGTCTTCTTACATACAGTTTCTGACTATAGTCTCTCTTGCTACCCAGTACAGTACAACCCTGATAAAACTAACCCTGGTTTTTTAAAAGCCATGATAGAGGATTGACATTCTTCCACAATTCTTGATGTTATCAATGTGTAAATTTTAGTGTCAAAATAAACACAAGGTAATAAGACCAAATCCAAATAAATAAATAGTGTGTGACGTTTCAGTGTTGTTACCATCTTCAAACAAAAGTACTGAATGTACAGACAAAAGTACATTCAGTACTTTTGTCTGAAGATGGTAACAACGCTGAAACGTCACACACTATTTATTTATTTGGATTTGGTCTTATTACCTTGTGTTTATAATCTATAATCCAAATTGTGCTTTATCAGTGTCAAAATAAAAAAAATATCTTAGTATGTAGTAAGTAAGCAACAAAACCTATAGGGTAACCTAAATAATAACAAAATATACCCCATTACGAAACTATTTTAGACACGTAATATTCTTTTTTATTTTTTCACATTAAGTCGCGGTCTCACGCAATTCCGGCCTTAACTACCCGTTTAATGATTTTTCAAGATGCCTGAAGGACCAGTTTTATTTGGTCGTTGAGGTACAGCTTGCACCACGCTGATGAGAGCCAACAACCTGAATCACGTCCGTGGTTAGCTTTTCTTGATTAATCAAGAATGGGTATTTGACCAATTCTGGAATAATTAAAAATCAATGAGAATAGTTGATATTTATTCTGATAGATGGCGCAAGCCATCAGAAACTTTCAGTTGCACGATAAGGAGATGCCTTTTTCATAATATTCTTTTTGAAATAAAATAATTTCTACTGCCCTTACTGCAATGGAAAAATTAAAGGGAGGGCCTGTTTCATCAGTGGTGAACCCTCCCAGCGGTTTTGCCAGTTTAATCTACCATACCGCTGTTATATTGCATTTTTGGAACTTCCTTTTATAGTGATACCCATTCTAAAATACCCATTCCAAGAGTCTGGCATCAGTATCACTATAAAAGGAAGTTCCAAAAAAACAGTGGTATGGTAAACTGGCGAAACCCTGGCCAGGCCCTCCCTTTAATATTTCCATTGCAGTAAGGGAAGTAGAAATTGTTTTATTTCAAAAAGAATCTTACGCGTCTAAAATAGTTTCGTAATTTGATAACAGATGGCGTGCTAGTGCATCGTAAAATATACCCAACTTACCCAATTTTGGCTCATATTAGCTGGACTTAAGTCCCCAACAGAGAAAGAATATATTTCTCTAAAATGAATAAATTCAGAGCAGCTATCAATGTTGGTGTCTAGAGAAAAACTTGCCACAGGCCATCTCAAGCCAATGAAGATAGAAAATAACAACAAAATCAACCCCACTTGCCCAAAATATAGCTTGGCACTTGCAGCTCCAAAACACATTTTAGCTTTTATTAGATGTAGTAAACAGGACCTTTGGAAGAGGCTGCTGCTTATTATAAAATAGATTGAGGAGCATGGACTTATGGAATTTGTGTAATCTTTACACAAGGGGATAAGAAGCAACAAAACCTGTCAGTGACAAATAACTTGTTTCTAATATGGGATTAGTGTAGAAGGAGGTTGTAAGAGATTCCATGTTTATGCAGGAACTCTGTACAGACCCTTCTGTCCAGCGTGGCCTCCCTACAGAAAAAGGTGTACAAACTTCCCTGCTCCTGTCAGTACCAAGGGACATTCCTGTCCCGCCTCCAGACTCCTCCTCCTTCAGGTTAGCTCCTCAGGAAGTTCTCAGATTATATTTGTTACAGTGACTGCAGACACACACAACTTCTCTTTTGATTTATGAGTCCAATCATAATTTTCCCAAATCTTACCCCACTTGCCCAAAATGTAGCTTGGCACCTGCAGCTCCAGAACACATTTTGACTTTCATCATATGCACTAAACAGGACCTTTGGGAGAGGCGGCTGCTTATCATAAAACAGCTTGATAAGCATGAACTCATGGAATTGGTGTAATCTTTACACAAGGGGATAAGAAACAACAACAACACTGTCTATAAACAGCTGGAGGAGCATGGACTCATGGAATTGGTGTAATCTTTACACAACGGGATAAGAAACAACAACAATGATTTTAAGAAAAAAGATGTTTCCTGATTGTGCAACTAAAAGTTGATGATGGCTTGCGCCATCTATCGGAATAAATATAAACTATTCTCATTGATTTTTAATTATTCCAGAAATGGCCAATTACCCATCCTTGATTAATCACAAAAAGCAAACCACATATGCATTTCGGGCTGTTGGCCCTCATCGGCGTGGTGCAAGCTGTACCTCAATGGCCAAAAAAGCTGGTCTTTGGAGCTTATTGGCCAATTCTGGAATAATTGAATATCAACGATTAGTCGATATTTATTCTGATAGATGGCGCAAGCCATCAGCAACTTTGAGTTGCGTGATCAGGAAATGCCTTTTTGCTTAATTTATGGTACCTGATCCAAGTACAAATTCACTTTTGTGCTATTTTAAACAATGAAGATTTCCCCAGCAAGAGAGTTAATAGCCAAGGTGTGCCCAGCAGAGAGCCCGACCCACAAGCCTGGTGATCCTCCATTGTGGAGGTGGCTGACTGAAGAAGTAGATATTGAAGGTGAGGAAGTAGACACTGTAGCACAGAGATGGTAGACAGATGTAGTGATGTAGATTCTATGCTGGGGGACAGGGAGCTGAGCTACAACTCCCCCAGGGACCTAGCCCGGGTGGTAGACCTGGCCATGGAGCTACAGCGACTCCACTTCCATCTGGCTCTTCACTCAGTGCTGGAGCCTCTACTACACCTGCCCTCACCTAGGTGAGAATTGGTGACACTTTGTATATTGGGGTGGGCAAGTTTTAAAATACAATAAACACAAGGTAATAAGACCAAATAAATAGTGTGTGATGTTTCAGTGTTGTTACCATCTTCAGACAAAAATACTGAATGAGAAATTTTACCACAGCATAAGGTAATAAGACCAAATCCAAATAAATAAATAAATAGTGTGTGAATGAAGATGGTAACAACGCTGTTACCTAATCATCACACACTATTTATTTTTTTGGATTTGGTCTTATTACCTTGTGTTTGTGATCTATAATCCAAATTGTGCCTAATCGCAACAAAACCTCTATGATAAACTATCTAAAAAACAAGATACTTTTGGTAGGTTTAAAAAGACTATGGTCGCCTCTCCTGTCAAAATAAACGTAAAAGCCAGACGCCATCTATTGACCGTCGCCGCAAACTAGCGGCCTCGTGTCGGTGACAAAGCCTCAACACCAGCTTTGGCAAACTGAGAAGCGTCCAGCTAGAGACCATGGTTTCGGGCTAATGGCCCTCGTCAGTCTAGGGCGGACTTTATTCCATGAGATCCACACGGGATCTAATGGAATCCTCACAATCTGCCAAAGAGGTGTTTAACTGGCAAAGTGGCTGGGCCAAATCTATGGCTAAAATATAGATAGAAGTTTTGTTGTATTAGGTCACCTTATGGAGGGTTACATATATTCTCTAACTACACCTTTGTTCCAATGATAAAGCACAATTTGGATAATAGATTATAATACAAGAAAATAAGACCTAATCCAAATAATTTAATAGTGTGTGAAGTTTCGGCAACAGCATTGTTACCGAAACATCACACACTAATAAATTATTACTTATAAGATTTAGAACAGGCCATCTCAAGCCATTGAAGATAGAAAATAACAACAAAATCTACCCCACTTGTCCAAAATGTAGCTTGGCACCTGCAGCTCCAGAACACATTTTGGCTTGTATTAGATGCACTAAACAGGACCTTTGGGAGAGGCCGCTGCTTATCTTAAAACAGCTAGAGGAGAATGAACTCATGGAATTGGTGTAATCTTTACAATGGGTATTTTAGATGAACAAGGGACATAAGCCCTGATTTTCATAACAGATGGCACGCTAATGCTTCATAAAATGATTTATTATGGAGGGTTACATATATTCTCCAACTACACCTTTGTTCCAAGTTTTTATCCCATATATGTGTGTGGCCAGTACTGGAGTGTCTGTGTGGTGCAGCAGCCCCGGGTTCTTCCAGCTAATCACCGGCCTGCTGTGTGACTGCGGAGAGAAGTTCCCCATTCTACTGGCCTCTTAGCTGCTGTATATATCCTCTGTAGCGTGCACTTAAATAAATCTTACCTTCTTACATACTTGATAAGGTACAATTTGGATTATAAACACAAGGTAATAAGACCTAATCCAAATATATAAATAGTGTGTAATGTTCCAGCGTTGTTACCATCTTCAGACACAAGTACTGAATGAGAAATTATACCACAGCATACAAGAAAATAAGACCTGGTCTTGGTGAAACTACTAATGAGCCAGACCCTCCCATTAATTTTTCCATTGCAGTAAAGACAGTAGAAATTATTTATTTTTAAAAAGAATCATACCTGTCTTTTATATTTATTAATTTTGATAATAGATTTATTTATTGTTACAAAAGCACAAAGTCCAAAGGACTATTGTGCTGTGCCAGTATTATTTACATATATATGATTAATTATTTACACGATGGATTAGTAGTGTTTTGTAAATTATTGTACAAATAGTTCTAAACTTAACAAAGTTCTCATAAGATAGAGTATATACACAAGGAGAATTTGGTAATGTTTCAAAGTATCTACATACAATTTGATTAGTCAGAGGGCAAGTTAAAAGAAGATGCTCTGGTGATTCAACATCTAAGCGGCATTCACATGTTGGATCATTGATAACATTCAGTTTGAATAGGAAACTTAAGAAGGGTCCTTTGCCTGTTAAGAATAAAGTAGTGAATTTATCAGAAGAAATGAAATTTGGGACAGCAATTGGAAAGAATTTCTTGAACAGTTCATTAGATTGAGAAAGATAAAACTTAAATTTTTGATCCAGATATAGTTTATTTAATTCTTTAATAATATATTTAATAGATTCTTTAAATTGATAACAGATGGCATGGTAATGCTTCAATTCTATTTTATGCATAGAGGATGAGGCAGCACATTTTCCTGTGTTATAGTATCTTGGTTTCATTGCAGGTAGAAATGGCAGAACCTACTCTTACACAAGAAATGAAGAGACATATAGTTATTGTCTCTTTGGCTTCAGAACACACCGATTCAGAAACTGCTGAATTCTTGTCACCCAATCATTTATTTTCAAATTTTTGAGAGAATTGGGAGCTGCAAAGAATGATGTAACAGAAGTTTACTAAAGTAAACGACATTGTCTATGTTCTGACAGTATCAGGACACCAGACTTTATAAGCCATGTCCAAGCTACCATCGATGTGAGCCCTTGGAAAGTCGATGAGGGCACTCGCCAGAGAGCTGCAGGTTGATGAGGCTACCATCTGATGTATGTTTTATAAGGACCCAGTTACAAATCACTGCAGGAGGGACAAGCACCAGTTCTGTCCTCCCAAGAAAACAATAGTCTTTGATTTCCAGACTTAAGTCTGGTCATCTACAGACAATGTACTTTCCAGAATGGTTGCAAGGTTTCCCACTATGTACTAAGTGTCAACCTGCAACCCCAAAACACATTATTGACTGTATTGATTCATCCATTGATGAGCTCTACTCTTCCCCGGCAGACACCATCAAAAATCTCAAGCTTTACAAGCTTGATACCTTAATATGATTGAGTGGAGATAAGAAAGAAGACAAATCATATGTTTTTTTTTTTTGCTTATCCCTAGTACACGTGGTACAGGCCATGATAATCATGATGGGTAGTTAGCGACTGCTTTTTACTGTAAGCGCACCACATGTCTACACATGTGAAAAGCAGTTCGACTTTGCACTTACAAATGTGCCAGAGCCCTGTTTGGTTACTTGCACTCGCTGCAAATCATATGTGATGCAGAGAAGTCAGTTCATGTCCAAAAAAACCAAGGCAAACCGGTTGACCAGAGCCAAGCGCTTTCTGAACAAGCTCAAACATCCTGAGGACCTATAAATGATCTGTTTTTACTCAGACAAGATCATCACCAATGTCACACCTAACGTTTGGCCCCCAGCTCACCAGATGTCAATCCGCTGGACTATTACATGTGAGGCGTAGTTGAGAGGGACTCCAATAATCATTCCCACAACACAGAGCTGCTATAGTGGATGTAATGGCAAACATTCCCAAGATCCATCTCATTACTGTCTACAGTCGGGTTCGACAGCGTATAGAAGCTGTTATTGCCACTGATGACGGGTTCATTCTTCTTCTTTCTTATCTCCACTCAATCATATTAAGGTATCAAGCTTGTAAAGCTTGAAATGTGGCTGACTAATGGGGCAATGGCATCCTCCTTTCCATGGAGCAGCACAAGTAAGGGACTGCCCTGTAGTACGGTGTCGTGAGCCGCCTCAGTAACCGTGAACAGGGAACTCTAAAATGTGGCTGACTAACGGGGCAATGGCACCCTCCTTTCCATGGAGCAGCACAAGTAAGGGACTGCCCTGTAGTACGGTGTTGTGAGCCGCTACGGTCACCGTGAACTCTGAAATGTGGCTGACTAACGGGGCAATGGCACCCCTCCTTTCCATGGAGCAGCACAAGTAAGGGACTGCCCTGTAGTACGGTGTCGTGAGCCGCTACGGTAACTGTGAACAGGGAACTCTGAAATGTGGCTGACTAACAGGGCAATGGCACCTTCCTTTCCATGGAGCAGCACAAGTAAGGGACCGCCCTGTAGTACGGTATCGTGAGCCGCTAGGGTAACTGTGAACAGGGAACTCTGGAATGTGGCTGACTAACAGGGCAATGGCACCTTCCTTTCCATGGAGCAGCACAAGTAAGGGACCGCCCTGTAGTACGGTGTCGTGAGCCGCTACGGTAACCGTGAACAGGGAACTCTGAAATGTGGCTGACTAACAGGGCAATGGCACCTTCCTTTCCATGGAGCAGCACAAGTAAGGGACCGTACCGCCCTGTAGTACGGTGTCGTGAGCCGCTACGGTAACCGTGAACAGGGAACTCTGAAATGTGGCTGACTAACAGGGCAATGGCACCTTCCTTTCCATGGAGCAGCACAAGTAAGGGACTGCCCTGTATTACGGTGTCATGAGCCGCTACGGTAACCGTGAACAGGGAACTCTGAAATGTGGCTGACTAACAGGGCAATGGCACCTTCCT